>JAWXYG010000010.1:22515195-23715195 GCA_034222035.1 Acacia crassicarpa | reverse complement strand
GCAAGAAGAAGAATAGCAAGACACAAGGATTTATATTGGTTCGATCCTAACAACTTGGCCTACATCCAGTCCCCAGACTCTCTGGGATTTTCCACTATCACAAAGATTACACACTCTGCACTTAAGAAGTAGTTCTCTCACTAGAACTCACTCCCCCTTACAAGTTGTAATCAATCAGCCCAACCACCAAGTCCCCTGACTTGTGGTTCTTTACAATAAATGATTTACATGTAAAAACTCTCTCTAAGAGTAGATAATGATAAACACTGAAGCTCTTTGTATCAGAAGATACTATACAAGTGAAAACTGAAGAAAATAAATGTAGTCTTGAATGCAATTTGTTTTCAGTAGTTGTAGTTGTTGGGAAGACTTGAATGCTACTCTATTTATACTCAGAGATCATTAAATGACCATTGTTTTCCCAATAGATCCGTTGGAGAAGTTCAGCCAAGGTTAGGAAGTGGTTTAGGCATCGTTTCTCTCTATTCTTCACTTAATCCAGCTGGGCAATGCTTCAGAGTTGACTCCTTACAAATAAATCCGTTGGAGTAGCAGCTGCTGGAAGTAGAAATCATTCTTTAATTCTTTGTAGGTGTGTGCAGATGGATTATCCAGAAGTGTGCAACTTTCTGGGGTTAGCATTTAATGTTCTGACATCACCGTTTGTTTTTGCTTTAAACATTCAATAAGCATTCTCTAAACAATTTGAAACTCACTAACAAAGTGGTTAAACATAGCTAGGGACAGTAGTGAATAATCCTGGAAAGTATTAAGATCAAACAATAAGGTTTTGCAAAATCGTTAAATTCGAATTTCAGAATCAGCGATGGAAACTCGAGTTTGTTCACCAAAACTCGAGTTTTCAACTGTGCACTTAAGTCCAAACTCGAGTTTCAAACTCTAAACTCGAGTTTTCTTCTTCCAGAGAGCAAAGTTGTGTTTTGAGTTTTTGGACCAAAGTTTAAGTGAAACTCAAAACTTGAGTTTCCAAACCAAAACTCGAGTTTTGGACATTTAAAGAAAATAGCACGTGGAAGTCCAAAACATCAAAACTTGAGTTTCTAAATCAAAACTTGAGTTTTCAAGACGTTGAAAAATCTTAAGCTCTATATTTGATCAAAACTCGAGTTTCCAAAGTGAAACTCGAGTTTTCACTTAAATGTGAAAACGTTGAGAAATCTTAGTTGAGCCAAAACTTGAGTTTTAAGAGTGAAACTCAAGTTTTCAAAACATTGATAAAACGCATTGCTCTCTGCCTGATCAAAACTCGAGTCTTGAAATCAAAACTCGAGTTTTCATATGGTTATGAAAACTTTGAAAACTTACAATGCTCTCGGGTTGGCTCAAAACTCGAGTTTCCAATTCTAAACTCGAGTTTTCATATAAAAAAAGAAAACTTTGAAAATTTGCTCAAGTTGGAAACTTGAGTTTTCTCTAAAGACTCGAGGTTTCAAAAATTGAGTGAAAACGTGAAAACTCTCTGCCAAGTCAAAACTCAATTTTTGAAATCAAAACTCGAGTTTTCTCTTAACTAAGTAATGTAAATCAAGGAGTAAGAACTAGAAAGAGTACTTTAAATGAAGTAATCTTTTCTGCATTCATCTCGCATATAGAACCTTCTAAGATAGAAGAAGCCCTTTCAGACAATGATTGGGTGATAGCTATGCAAGAGGAGTTACATCAATTTGATAGAAATCAGGTTTGGGACATAGTACCTAGACCCAAGGACCATCCGGTCATTGGAATGAAATGGGTATCTAAGAACAAACGTGATGAATCTGCAATCATTGTCTGTAACAAGGCAAGATTAGTTGCAAAAGGTTACAATCAAGAGGAAGGCATAGACTATGAGGAAACTTATGCTCCAATGGCAAGATTGGAGGCCATAAGAGTTCTTCTAGCCTTTGCATGTGTTAAGGGTTTTAAACTCTTTCAAATGGATGTTAAAACTGCATTTTTGAATGACTTTATTCAAGAGGAGGTGTATGTTGAACAACCTCCTAGTTTTGAAAATGAGCATTTTCCTGATCATGTTTATCGACTTAAGAAAGCTTTATATGGTCTCAAGCAAGCTCCTAGAGCTTGGTATGAAAGATTAAGTCTATTTCTTCTTGATCAAGGGTTTATCAGAGGAAAACCTGACACAACATTGTTCATAAAAAGAAATAAATTAAATGAAATCTTAATTGTACAAATTTATGTGGATGACATAATTTTTGGTGCTACTAATGATGCTTTTTGTGTGAGGAATTCTCTAAGATTATGCAGGGAGAATTTGAGATGTCAATGATGGGAGAGCTCAATTATTTTCTTGGGCTGCAAATCAAGCAAAGAAAGGATGGGATCTTCATCTCCCAGACAAAATATCTCAATGATCTGTTGAAGAAGTTCAGGATGGACCAATGCAATGGAGCTGACACTCCTATGAGTACAACCACTTCATTGGATGCTGACGAAGAGGGCAAAGACTTCAACATCACAAAGTATAGAGGGATGATTGGATCATTGCTCTATCTCACTGCAAGTCGCCCAGACATCCAATTCAGTGTTGGGATGTGTGCAAGGTTTCAATCTGCTCCAAAGGAGTCTCATGCTGAACATGTGAAGAGAATCTTCAGATATCTTGCAGACACAAAGGCACTTGGATTATGGTTTCCCAAAGGTCAACCTGAACACTTGGTGGCATACTCAGATTCAGATCATGCCGGCTACAAGACTGATAGGAAGAGCACAAGTGGCCAATGTGAGTTCTTTGGCAATTCACTTGTGTCATGGTTCAGCAAAAAGCAAACAAGTATAGCCGTCTCATCAACTGAAGCTGAATATGTGGCTGCATCAAGTTGTTGTGCACAAGTTTTATGGCTCAAACAAAAACTAACAGACTTGGGAGTCCATCTGAAAGAGATCCCAATATTGTGTGACAACACAAGCACAATAAGCTTGGCAAAGAATCCAGTTCAACATACCCGGACCAAGCATATTGATGTGAGGCATCATTTCATAAGGGATCATGTTCAAAAAAGAGATGTCAAAGTGATGTTCTTCCCAACTCATCTTCAACTTGCTAATATCTTCACAAAGCCATTAACCAAGGAGCAATTCAACTTTATAAGAAGAGAATTGGGAATGGTAAATCCCAATGAATTGTAAGCAATTTCCACACACTTTAATGTTAGTTATGTTTTTGATGAGTAATAATTACTAACTTAAGCATCGGAAGGAGTATACTCAAGTATTGAGGCAATACTCGAGTATGGAAGTTCCAGAGAACATCAATGAATGTTGAGAAGGTCAATACTCGAGTGTATAAGTTGAATACTCGAGTATTCACAAGCCAGAGAACAACCTGGTGATGAAGAAGCTGAATACTCGAGTATGGGAATGCAATACTCGAGTATCCACCAGACAGAGGAGAATCAAGTGCTGAAGGAGCTGAATACTCAAGTATGTTAGTTCAATACTCAAGTATTGGTCGTGGAATTTCAAAAGTTCACCTCACACTTTTGAAGTCCAGGTTAGTATCTTTCCTTCAATACTCGAGTGTGTAAGTAGTATACTCAAGTATTCAATACTCGAGTATTAGTGTCAATACTCGAGTATTAGTGTCAATACTCGAGTATTGGTGCACGGTTATATATATTGAAACTGTTCATGTTCTTCATTACTCACATCGAAACTCAAGTTTTCCCTTGACGTTCTCTCTTCCTCTCTCACTTTCTCTCAGAAACCCACAAACTCTTCTAGCAAATTTCTTCTCCAATCTTCGATATGACCTCCAAATCATCTTCTCAGAAAAACCCTACTGCAAATGTCAGCTAGGATAAGGAAAAATCGAAGTCTCCACCACCTTCTTCTCCTCAACGTCCAAGGAGGACGAAGTCTATTCCAAAACGCCTTCATCACGGTGTTGATCGCTCAATCAGAGGTGTGAGCCAAAGTATTCCAGATGCTTCTTCTCCAAACCCTAAAAAGAGGGTAGTTTCTTTCGAGGAACCCATTCCGTCTCCTCCAAGAAAGAAGCGGACTACACAAGGATCGACCAAGGATAAAGGGAAAGGGAAGGTTGCTAGTTCATCCAAGAGCAAGCCTGCAAGAACGAAGAAGGCTTCAAATTTTCCCCAAACCTCTAAGACTCAGTCATCCTCTGAAGCTACCACCTCTACTGACTCTCAACCCGAAGATGGACCTCCAGTGGTGACAAATGCCATTGAAGAAATTCGAATTCATAAGTCAGCTCCAAAAGGATTCACCATAGCCACTGTACCTCTCACTCCGGAGCTCAGTGCCAAGTTTGAGGACTCCTACACCAATCGAGGATTCTGTGCAGTGGTGGCAGTGGACTTGGACACAGTCCAACAAGAGTGTAATGTCAACCTCTCACCTTGGTTTGCACCCTACGACTCCTTCACATCTATTGCAGCACCCTTGTACCCCAACTTAGTTAAATTGTTTTACTTCAACATGCAATCTGACAACATCCTCAACTCGAATGGCGAATTGGTTGAGGAAAGGGTGACCATTTGTGTCAAGGGTGTCAAATTCACTCTATCCACTTCTATCCTCAATACCATTTTGAAAATTGCCAATCCCCCTTCTATTTCTACTCCCATATACACCAATGAAGAAATCTTCTCCACTCTTGTCCCTAACATTGAATTCCCAGAGAACCAGAGACATACCCTATCCTTCAAACCTGCAATTATGTCTCCTATCAATAGGGTAATCTAGTATATCTATTCCCAGAATTTTGTCCAGAAAGGGGGTAGTTTCACTCACTTCTCACAGGGGGATTATCGGTTCTTCATTGCCTTCATCAAGAAGCATCCCCTGAACATTGGCCACTGGATCTTTCAAGAGATGATTCGGTTCAAATTTTCATCCAGAAAGCCTTCTCATATACCTTTCCCCTCGCTTGTATCCCTCATTCGATTCTATCACAAGATCTGGTACATTGTTCCACTGGAAAGCATGAAGTATCCTCCTTCCTTTGGTAAGGCTCAGTTGAACTTCATGAAGCTTACCTTTGAGGCTGAGGGATCTGGTCAATCTCGAGCACCCCCTAGATCCCAAGCAAGAGTCTCTCACTCTGAGGCACATGAAGCTCAGTCTACTCCACCTCCTCCACCTGATTTGGACTTGTGCATTAAGGAAGTTGTTGATGCTACCATTGCCTCATTGTCCATTCGATTACAGTTTGAGATTGGCAAATTGGGTGCTGAGGTCAAGTCTAGCATCAATGAAGTGGTAGATGCTCAAGAAGGGATGAGACTTCAATTGGACACGATCAAGGAACAATCCGAGAAGAAACAAGATGAGGTTTTTGATCAGCTTATTGATCTGGATGCAAGGTTGTCTACTACCTTGGTCACCACCATTGCTGCTCGTGACAACATTGAGAAGGTGGTCAAGCATTTGAACATTGGTTCCTCCTCCATGTTTGGATTTACTACTGCTCCAACCTCGTCTTCTACCATACCTACAGCTCATCCATCCTCTCCTTCATTTGCCTTTCCCAGTCCACCACTATCATCTTCATCTCCTGCAGCTACCTCCACTCCAGCTACTGTGGTTCTCCCTTCCCCCTCTACTCCAATCACTGTGGCGCTGCCTTCATCTACTACTCTAGCCACAGAGCTGCTACCCTTTCCCCTTCCCTCTCCTGACACTCCTGCCACAGAGCCTTTTCATCTCTCCCCATCAGCTGAGCCTCCCCAGTTTGAAGATGACAAAGGGGGAGAAGAAGAGAAGGACACTTAGGAACACTTAGGAGAATTTGAGTTTCAAAGCTTGTTGAACTTGAGTTCCATAGTTTATGTAGTTCTATCTGATTGTAGTGTTCTCCAACGGATTAATTCGCATAAGAACAACTCAGATTGTTTGGCCAGCTGGATTAAGCTAAGCTTAGAGAGAGAAGATGCCCAAATCACTTGCTAAACACCTGAAGACTTCTCTCAACGGTAATATTGAAGATGCAACGGTCAATTAATACTTCCTGAGTATAAATAGGACTGCATTCAAGTCTCTACAACAACCACAACATCTGAAAGGCACAAGCATTCAAGTTCTTCAACTACCTTTCAGTTTTCACTTGTATCTTGTCTTTTGACATCATAAGCTTCAGTGTTTATCATCATCTACTCTTAGAGAGAGTTTTCTTTGATTGTTAATCATTTATTGTAAAGAACCACAAGTCAGAGGACTTGGTGGTTGGGTTTATTGATTACAACTTGAAAGGAGGAGTGAGTTCTAGTGAGAGAATCACTTCTTGAGTGCAGAGTGTGTAATCTTTGATATAGTGGAAATCCCAGTGAGGCTGGGGACTGGACGTACGTCAGTGATTAAGACTGAACCAGTATAAATCTTCTTGTGTCTTGCTATTCTTCCCTCACTTTGAATTACCCTGTTTTTATAGTCCAAAAACAGAGCACTTAGTCAAAAACTTTGATAATACCCAATTCACCCTCCCCCCTCTTGGGTATTTAGCTCCATTTACAGGCTCTACAATCAGTGCACATCCTCCATGTTCCATCTTTCTTAGGTACTAGAATGACTGGAACTGCATATGGACTTAAGCTTTCTTGCACCCATCCTTTTTGCATCAAGTCTCCAACTTGTCTTTGAATTTCCTTGGTATCTTGGGGGTTACTCCTATAGGCTGGCTTGTTAGGCTATGAAGCTCCTGGAATGAGATTAATTTTATGTTCTATGCCTCTTAGAGGTGGTAGTCCGTGAGGTACCTTTTTAGGAAAAACATCTTTAAATTCCGGCAAACAAATTACAAACCTCATTTGGAAGAGAGTTAGTAGGACTTGCATCTGTAAAATTATTCTCTTTACTCAAAAGTATGAGCATTGTCTTTTTCAAATGCATTGCCTTTTTCTCTTTTTCTTTTATAATCAAGTTTGGTGCTTTTCTCTCTTTCTTTCTTTCTTTTTTCTTGCTCTCTTCCACTCTCTTTTCTCTCTTGCTTTCTTTTTTCTCTCATTTTTAAATTATCCTCACTAACTTCTCTTGGTGTCAAAGATGCAAGAATAGTCTTGCGTTCATTATGAACAAAAGAGAACTTGTTGGTGTAACCATCATGCATAACTTTCTTATCATATTGCCAAGGTCTCCCAAGTAGCAAATGACAAGCCTCCATTGGTACCACATCACATATAATTGTATCATCATACTTTCCTATGGAGAAGTTCACCTCCACTTGTGTGCTTACGGTCACTTCACCATCCTCACTAAGCCATTTAAGCTTGTACGGCAGTGGGTGAGGTTTGGTTTCCATGCCCAATTTGGACACCATTCTAGCACTTGCAACATTGGTACAAGTCCCTCCATCAATAATTAAAGAACATACCTTCCCTTGGATAAGGCATCTAGTATGAAAGATTTTCTTTGTTTGACTATCATCCATGTCTTTTGCTTGGCTACCCAACATCCTTCTTACCTTAAACATATCTCCTTCTGGAATTATTTCTTCAATATACTCATCTTTATCATCTTGTGAGGAAGAATCTGAAGAAGACTCACTAGTAAGCTCTCCATCCTCTTTAAGTAACATAGTCTTCTTAGTTGGACATTCTGAAGCTATGTGACCTCTCCCCAAACACTTGAAGCATTTTATTTCACTACTTCTTATCTTTTTAGGGACCTCATTGGATTTAGTTTGAGTCCTTTGAGGTGTAGCAGTGGGATTGCTTGATGAAGTACCTTCTTCCTTCTTATTTCTATCCTTTCAGCTTGAAGAATTGAAATTTGAAGAGTTTTTCCTCATGACACCCTTTCTCTTGAGTTGTTGTTCTACCTTACTAGCTTGTTGCACTAAATCCTCCAACTCCACATAATTTTGCAACTCCACAACATCACTTATATCACTATTCAGCCCATGCAAGAAACGTGCCATAGTAGCCTCCCGCTCTTCACTAATATTTGCTATAATCAAGTGTAAATGGAGCTAAATACCCAAGAGGGGGGGTGAATTGGGTATTATCAAATTTTTGACTAGGTGCTCTATTTTTGAACTATAAAACAGGGTAATTCAGAGTGAGGGAAGAATAGCAAGACACAAGAAGATTTATACTGATTCGGTCTTAACCACTGACCTACGTCCAGTCCCCAGCCACTCTGGGATTTTCCACTATATCAATGATTACACACTCTGCACTCAAGAGTAGTTCTCTCACTAGAACTCACTCCCCCTTACAAGTTGTAATCAATGAACCCAACCACCAAGTCCCCTGACTTGTGGTTCTTTACAATCAATGATCAATAATCAGATGAAACTCTCTCTAAGAGTAGATGATGATAAACACTGAAGCTTATATTGTCAAAAGACAAATTACAAGTGAAAACTGAAGGTAGTTGTAAAACTTGAATGCTTGTGCGTTTTTAGATGTTCTGGTTTTTTTTGAGAAGCTTTGAATGCACTCTATTTATACTTAGAGAGCATTAAATGACCGTTGTAAAGTGAAACAAACCGTTGGAGGTAATTAGTTATAACTTTGGTTAGCTTCTCTCTCTAACCACCACTTAATCTAGATGTATAATTGCTCTGAGGTGTCTCTCTGTGGATTTGTCCGTTGGAGAAGAGTTTGCTTGTTGTAGAAAACATTCTTTACCGTTCTGAGGGCGTGTTCAGGTGGATTAGCCAAAAAGATGCTATTTTCTGAAGTGCATTTAATGTTCTGAGCACTTTATGCTTTATGCCTTGACCTTCATTAATCATCATCTAAGTCAACTGAAACTTGCTTAGAAAAGTGGTTAAACATAGCTAAGAACATATAAGAATGATAAATGGAAGCATTAAGATCAAAAGAATGTGTTTCACAAATTCGACAGATTTGAAATTCCGTTTCAGCGCCCAATACTCGAGTATGTTCTTCAATACTCGAGTTTGTCACTGTGCACTTAAGTCAATACTGGAGTATCCAAGCTGATACTCGAGTATGCTTCTTCCAGAGAGGAACCATCGTGACTTGAACTTTGAAAACACAGGTCAATACTCGAGTATGTAAGTCAATACTCGAGTTTTGAACCTTTTGTAAGAAATGAGTTTAAGTTCAAAACCTCAATACTTGAGTATCCATTTCTTTACTTGAGTATTCAAATCATTGACAAGTGGATAACCTCTCTGTATGCCCAATACTCGAGTTTCCAAAACCAATACTTGAGTATTGATTCTCTTGAAAAATTTGTGAAGTTTTTCCATGTCAATACTTGAGTATTCATAAACAGGTGTTAAGTTGAAAATCTTTGTAAAAGCCCAATACTCAAGTATGTAAAACCAATACTCGAGTTTCCATAAGTTGTAAAAGTTTGAAGGCTCTCTGTAAGACCAATACTCGAGTATTCAAATGCCATACTCGAGTATTCACTCAAGGTGAAAACTTGATTGCTCTCTGTAAGTCCAATACTTGAGTATTGTTCCCAATACTTGAGTATTGACTCAAGCTGAAAATCTTGAGTACTCTCTGTAAGTCCAATACTCGAGTATGCAGATCCAATACTCGAGTATTCACTCAAGGTGAAAACTTGATTGCTCTCTGTAAGTCCAATACTCGAGTATTGCTTCCAATACTTGAATATTGCTTTGTAAAAATGGATTTGAGCAATTCACTGTCAAGTCAATACTCGAGTATTCATACCAATACTCGAGTTTCCATTTGACAGTTGATTTTTAGCAAATGTGGAAACTTCAAAACATGTTTACAATTATTGATTATCATCAAAACACATAGAGAACTAACATTCTCCCCCTTTTTGATGATGACAACACTTGTAAACTAATACTTTCAAGAATTTGAGGAAGTGTTGGCTTTTGAAATGAGATTTTTTGATATTGTTTCAAAGAATTCCAGAATTTCATAACTTGGTCAAGAAGTGATGGTTTGTTTTAAAAAAAACTTTGTGAACTCTTAAACTAACTTCCAAAGAATGAATCAAAGATTAACAGCAGAAGTATCAAACAAGAGCATTTCATTTGAATTGAAAATACAAACTTCAAATACACTGATATCAGTTCAAATACAACCAGAAATTCAAAACCAAACTGAAATGCATACACGCTTAAACTGAAATTTACACAACACTCAAAAACTATCTTACCTAGCCCCAAAACTCAAATTCGCCTATACTAAGCGTCCTTCTTTGCTTCTCCCCCTTTGTCATCTTCAAAACGGGGAGGCTCAGCTGATAGGGAAAGATGGAAGGGCTCAGTGGTAGGAGTATCTGGAGATGGAAGGGGAAAGGGTAGGAGTTCTGTTGGAGGAGTGATGGATGAAGGCAACACCACAGTGGTTGGAGAAGAGGGGGAAGAGAGAACCACAGTGGCCAGAGTGGAAGTGAATATGGGAGATAAAGATGGGTGTGGTGGACTGGGAAATGCAAAAGAGGGAGAGGATGGATGAGCTTCAGGCATGGTGGTGGATATGGTAGGAGTAGTGGTAAAGCCAAACATGGAGGAGGACGAACAAAGGTTGAAGTGCTGGACCACTTTCTCAATGTTGTCCCGAGCAGCAGTGGTAGTGACCAGAGTAGTGGATAAGCGGGCATCCAGATCAATCAATTGATCAAAGATCTCATCTTGCTTCTTCTCAGTCTGTTCCTTGATCTGGGCCAGTTGAATCCTCATCTCTTCCTGAGCAGCAACCACCTCATTCAAGCTGGACTTGACCTTAGCACCCAACTTGCCAATCTCAAACTGAAGTCGAATCGAGAGAGAAGCAATGGCAGCATCAACTACTTCCTTTACACGCAAATCAAACTCTGGTGGAGGAGGAGGTGGAGTGGACTGAGCATCATGAGCCTCAGAGAAAGATGCTCTGGCCTGGGATTGAGGTGGTGCTCGTGATTGACCGGATCCCTCAGCCTCAAAAGTAATCTTCATGAAATTGAGCTGGTTCTTCCCAAAAGTCGAAGGATACTTCATGCTCTCAGGAGGTCCAACATACCAAATCTTGTGGTAGAATAAGATCAAGGACACAAGCGAGGGAAATTGTATATGTGAAGACTTTCTGGAGGAAAACTTGAACTGGATCATTTCTTGGAAGATCCAATGGCCTATGTTGAGAGGATGCTTCTTGACAAAGGCGGTGAAGAATCTATAATCCCTCTGAGAGAAATGGGTAAAACTACCTCCTTTCTGAACGAAGTTGCGAGAGTAGATATACCATATCATTCTGTTGAGAGGAGACATAGCTGCAGGCTTGAAGGATAGGTTGTGCCTCTAGTTTTCTGGGAAATCTGTGTTGGGGGCCAAAGTTGTGAAGACCTCTTCATTGGTATAGGTTGGAGTGGTGACAGGAGGGGGATTGGCTACTTTTAGAATGGTGTTGAGTATAGAGGCTGACAAAGTGAATTTGACTCCTTTGACAGTTGTTGACACCCTTTCCTCAACTAACTCGCCATCCGAGTTGAGGATATTGTCAGATACCATGTTAAAGTAAAACAATTTAACAAGATTGGGGTAAAACAGTGCAGCAACAGAAATGAAATTTTCATAGGATGCAAACCAAGGTGAGAGGTCGATGTTGCATTCTTGATGTATAGTGGCCAAATCAACCGACACCACAGCATAGAAACCTCGGTTGGTGTAGAGGTCCTTGAACTTGATACTAAGTTCAGGCGAGAGAGGCACAGAGGCTATAGTGAATCCTTCTGGTGCGGACTTGTGCAATCTAATCTCTTCAATGGCATTGGCGATCACCGGAGGTACATTCTCAAGTTCGGTGTCAGAAGAAGCAGTAGCATCAGAGGAAGAAACAGTTGTAGATGCTCTCTTGGTTCTTGCTTTCCTCGGAGTCACCTTCTTCTCCCCTTTGGCCTTGCAAGTCTCAGCTACGGTCCTCTTCTTCCTTGGTGGAGAAGGAATTGGTTCTCGAACTAACACACCCCTCTTGTCGGGGTTAGGAGAAGAAGAAGCTTCAGGAATGTTTTGGCTCACTCCTCGAATGGAACGATCAACCCCGTGATGCAATCGATTGGGGATTGATTTCATCCTCACAAACCGTTGAGGTTGAGAAGGAGCTGCTTCCTTGGATTTCTTCGCTTCCTTGGTGGATTCGATGTTAGGGTTTTGTTGGGAGGAAGATTTGGATGCCATTTTGCAGCTTAGAGAGGAAATTTGTGGGCTAAGTCGTGGGTTTCAGAGAGAAAGTGAGAGAAGAAGAGAGAACGTTTAGGGCAAACTTGAGTTTCGGTGCAAGTAATGAAGAACATGAATAGTTTCAGTATATATAGATGCGCACCAATACTCGAGTATTGACCTCAATACTTGAGTATTGAATACTTGAGTATCTACTTACACACTCGAGTATTGATGGAAATGTACTAACCTGGACTTCAAAAGTGTGTGGTGAACTTTTGAATTCCCGCGATCAATACTCGAGTATTCAACTTGTATACTCAAGTATTCAACTTGTATACTCGAGTATTCAAACTCTTCAACTCATGTTTGGCCTCTGTCTTGTGCATACTCGAGTATTGCATTCCCATACTCGAGTATTGAGCCCCTTCTTCATCAGGTTGCTCTCTGCCTTGTGGATACTCGAATATTGATGTCCCATACTCGAGTATTGCTCTTCACAACTTCAATAATGCTCTCTGGAACCTCCATACTCGAGTATTGAAACCAATACTTGAGTATTCATCTTCTGAAATCTTAAAAACATCCTGCAAAAACTACAACTATACACTCCGATGCTTAAATTAGTAAAGATTAATCATCAAAAACATAACTAACATTAAATTGAGTGAGAATTGCTTACAATTCATTGGGATTTACCATTCCCAATTCTCTTCTTATAAAATTGAATTGTTCCTTGGCTAGAGGCTTTGTGAAGGTATCAGCAAGTTGAAGATGAGTTGGGATGAACATGACTTTGACATCTCTTTTCTAAACATGGTCCCTTATGAAATGATGCCTCACATCGATATGCTTGGTCTGAGTATGTTGAACTGGATTCTTCGCCAAGCTTATTGTGCTTGTGTTGTCACACAATATTGGGATGTCTTTCAGATGGACTCCCAAGTCAGCAAGTTGTTATTTGAGCCATAACATTTGTGCACAGCAACTTGATGCAGCCACATATTCAGCTTCAGTTGATGAGACGGCTACACTTGTTTGCTTTTTGCTGAACCAAGACACAAGTGAGTTGCCAAAGAACTCACATTGTCCACTTGTACTCTTCCTATCAGTCTTGTAGCCGGCATGATCTGAATCTGAGTATGCCACCAAATGTTCAGGTTGACCTTTGGGAAACCACAGTCCAAGTGACTTTGTGTCTGCTAGATATCTGAAGATTCTCTTCACATGTTCGGCATGAGACTCCTTTGGAGCGGATTGAAACCTTGCACACATTCCAACACTGAATTGGATGTCCGGGCGACTCGCAGTGAGGTAGAGCAATGATCCAATCATCCCTCTATACTTTGTGATGTTGAAGTCTTTGCCCTTTTCATGAGCATCCAATGAAGTGGTTGTACTCATTGGAGTGTCAACTCCATTGCATTGGTCCATCCCAAACTTCTTCAGCAAATCATTGAGATACTTTGTTTGGGAAATGAAGATCCCATTGAAAACTGGAGCTTGATACCCAAGAGGGGGGGTGAATTGGGTATCTTTGAAAATTTAAAGCTTTTGCTCTGTTTTGGAAGATAAAGAACAGAGCTCAACAGAGGAGTAGGGAGAAGAAGCTTTACACAATATGATTTATACTGGTTCGGTCCTTTCTCTGACCTACATCCAGTCCCCAAGTCTCACTTGGGATTTTCAATCCACTAACTCAACAATATTGATTACACACTCTGTACTAAGAGTTGTTCTCTCACTAGAATACACTCCCCCTTACAAGTTGTAATCAATACACCCCAACTACCAAGTCCCCTGAGTTGTAGTTATCTCAATCAATAAATGATTTACAAATGAAACTCTCTCACAGAGTAGATAGAATGAACACTGAAGCACAAAGTATCAAAATGATACTATTACAAGTGAAAGCTAATACACAATAAATGAACTTAGTAAATTTTCGCTCTGAGTTGGTGTATCAGCTTGAGAAGGAGTTAATGCTCTCTATTTATAGGTAGAGACCATTAAATGACCATTGCAAGATGATTCTGGCCGTTGTAGATGATTTGCACTAAGTCTGGTCATCTTCTCTTTCTAAACTTCTGCTAATCCAAGAGTTAATTGAAGCTGATGTGGGTTTCTGAGTATTTGCCCATTGGAAGTGACTTTACTTGATGTAGTAAGCATTCTTTAATGTACATCAGGCATGCTCAGGTGGATTAGCTGAAAGTAGGTGAGATTGCAGAGGTGCATTAAATGCACTGTTCACTTTTTGCTTTATCTCACTAATCTTCAATAATCTTGATTTGTGCTAACTGAAAAAACACTCAACAAACTTGTTAAACATATCTGGGAACATAAATGAGTGATATATGAAAGCAATTAGATCAAACAACAGTGATTTGTGAATGCATGAAATTCAAAATCCAAATGTTACTGTTGGTTACTCGAGTAAGTTCATCTTAACTCGAGTAAGGCACTATTCATAAGTGTCTTACTTGAGTAACCAAAGTTTACTTGAGTAACCACCTTCCAGAGGCAAACCTTCGTGACATGTTTTTGAAAACAAAAGGCTTTACTTGAGTAAGTTAGTAGTCTACTTGAGTAAGGCACTGTTCATGTGAAAAATTTTAAGTTCAAAATGCCTCTTTACTTGAGTAAGGGTTTGTTTACTTGAGTAAGCCAGTCCTGGACAAATCAGTAACCTCTCTGTATGGGATTTACTCGAGTCGAGGAACCTTTACTCAAGTAAGCAACTCAATTCCTCAAAAAGTGAGAAGTTACTCCATGTCTTTACTTGAGTACACAAACTCTTACTTGAGTAACGAAGAACAGGTGCTATGTTTGAAAATCAAGCTAAGATCTCTTTACTCGAGTAAGCAAGACTCTACTCGAGTAAGCACTAGTTATAAAATGTTTGGAGCTCTCTGTAAGTCCTTTACTCGAGTAAGCATACCTCTACTAGAGTATGCACTCTCTGTGAAAAATAGGTTTGCTCTCTGTAAGTCCTTTACTCGAGTAAGCAAGTCTTTACTCGAGCAATTGCTCAAGTTCAAAAATTCATTTTGCTCTCTGGAAGTCCTTTACTCGAGTATAGCTTCCTATACTTGAGTAAAGACTTGTAAAATGAAATTTGAGCAATCCTTCAACAGTCCTTTACTCGAGTAAGCTTACCTCTACTCGAGTAAGCAACTGTCAAACTCTTTTAAACTGATTTTGGAAACTTCAAACCATGTTTACACTTGTTGTTAATCATCAAAACATACTGAGAACTAACATTCTCCCCCTTTTTGATGATGACAACACATGTAAACCTTCTTTTTAAAGATTTAGAAAGATGTAATTCCTTAGGATTTGAAGTTTTCAAAATTTCAAAGTTAAGTTATCAAGGAACATCCAATTTTGCATTTTAAAATCCAAATATCAGAGAACATCAGAGAATAGCAGCAGAAATGCATATTGAGGTCATAAACGACTATGAATATATTCATTGAACAAGCTTCATACAAACAAGAACTGATATCAGAAAGGATAAACACTTTGATAATCACTGATATCAGCAAAACAAAGTCAAAAAGTTGTAAGATATGAAAACATCTTCCTACACCTACATCAACTAATCATCCTGCTAAACCCCTAAGCACTAAGCATCTTTCTCTGCTTATCCCCCTTTGTCATCATCAACATACTCGGGGTCTAGGATAACAATAGGAGAAGAATAGAGTACCATAGCTGTGTTTGGATCAAAAGCGGAATCATGGGGCACAGCATATGGAGAGGGTGTAGGGAAGACCTCAGTGGCCGGAGTAGGTGGAGATGGGATAGAGCCAGGAAGGACTTCTGTGGGAGGAGTGACAGGTGAAGAAAGTACCACAGTGGTTGGAGTGGAAGTGAAGGCTGGGGATGATGTGGTGAGTGGTGGACTAGGAAAGGAAAATGTGGGTGAGGAAGGCTGTGTGATAGGGACCTCTATGGATGTGGAAGGCTGGGTCTCTGGGGCAAGGGTAGATGAAGATGGACCTAAAGTGAATCCAAATGTGGCAGAGGAGGAAGAGCCACCAATCCCAAAGTGCTGGAGAAGCTGTTGTGCCTTGTCCCTGGCATCAGAGGCGGCTGCTAAGGTGACAGACAGAGTAGAATCCAAATTGATCCCTTGATCATCAATAACCTCTTTCACCTTGGCCAAATTGGACAGGACCTCCGTCTGAGCCACAATCACATCCATGACCCCCAACTTGATGTCTGCACGAATCATCTCAAATTCAGCCTTCATAATCCCCTGGTGTGATATCAGTGCAGCATCCACTATCGCTCTAATCCTCTCATCAAAATCAGATGGCAGTGGTGGTGGAGCAGACTGAGCCTCATGAGTGACAGGCTGTGATGCTCGAGTCTGAGTCCTCTGAGGTACCTGAGACTCACCGGATCCCTCTGGTCCAAAACTAATCTTCATCATCTTGAGTGTAGTCTTCCCAAAAGGTGTGACTTCCTTCATCTGCTCAGGAGGGCCCATGTACCAAATCTTGTGGTAGAACATGATGAGGGACACCAGCGAGGCAAAAGGCAAGTAGGAGTTCTTCCGGGCCACGAATTTGCAATAATGGATCTCCTTGAATATCCACTATCCAATATTGAGAGGGTGCTTCTTGATAAAAGCTGTGAAGAACCAGTAGTCCTTCTGTGTGAAATGGGTGTAACTCCCTCCTTTCTGCACAAAATTTCGTGCATATATGTGCCAGATTACTCTGTGTAGCTTAGGCATGTTTGTTGGCTTGAAAGACAGATGAGCTCTCTGATCATCCGGGACTTCTTGACCGGGTATAAGAGTTCTATGCACTTCTTCATTGGAGTATCGCGGTGTGGAAGCCTCGGGAGGATCAGCTACATTCAGGATCTTGTTGATGATGGCGGCCGATATGGTAAACTCAACTCCTCTCACTGAAGTTGTAATCCTTTCCCCAACCAATTGATCATCCGAGTCCATAATGTGGTTGGTCTTCATGTTGAAATAGAATAGCTTAACCAACTCTGGAAAATATGCACCTCCGATGGACATGAAGGACTCATATGGCTCGAACCATGGTGACAAGTCAACGTTGCACTCTCTGTAGAGTTGTTCCAAGTTGATTGAGACAATGGCACAGAAGCCACGACTAGCGTATTTCTCCCTGAATTTAGCATTGACACTGGGAGGAAGAGGAATAGGTGCAACCTTGAAGCCTTCTGGAGGATCCTTGGTAATTTTAAACTTCTCCACGGCATCAACCACATATGGAGATACTTCTTCTTGCTCTTGGTCTTGTTCGTGCTCCGAAGCCGAAATAGTGGCTTCATCGGTAGAAGAGGAAACAACGGTAGAAGGTTTCTTTGATCTTCTTTTCTTCTCAACCACCTTCTTCTTTCCCTTTTTCTCGCTTGGTTCACCAGCCTTTTTCTTCTTTGCTGCTGGAGAGGGTGATGGGTCTTTCGATGAAGCTACCCTCTTCTTGGGATTTGGTGACTTTCCTTCCGGAATCACGACTCCAACTCCGGGAATAGATGTATCAATGCCCCTCTGAAGCTTCTTTGGGATAGACTTTGTCCTTGGAGCACGAGGAGGGTTGGAAGGCACCGGTTGAGAGTATTGAGAAGCTTCCTTGGCCATCTCTGACGTTAGGGTTTCGAGAGAGTGGAAGAGGAATGAATTGAAGATGATTTTAAGGAAATTTATGGAGGTTTGATGAAGGGAAGTGACGGTTACAGAGGGAGAGGAAGAGAGAACGACACAACTCTAGGGTTCTACTAGAGTAAAGGGGCGAGTATTGAAAAGTCACAACGTTTCAGTATATATATAGACCGACACCTTTACTCGAGTAAAGTTCTAGCTTATTCAAGTAAAGAATACTTGACTTACCTACTCGAGTAAAGAGTCGAGTATACTGACCTAGACCTCCAAAATGTAATGTGAATTTTTGAATCCCCGATGGCTTTACTCGAGTAAAGCATTCCTTACTCGAGTAAACATCCTCTTTCCACAACATTGTGCTCTCTGCCTCTTGCTTACTCGAGTAACCACTTACTTACTCGAGTAAGACGTCTCTGAACTTCAAGATTGGCTTTCTGCAACAGCTATACTCGAGTACTAACATCTATACTCGAGTCAACATCCTCTGATACATCAGAAAATCCTGCAAAAACACTTGCTAAACACTCCTATGCTTAAGTTAGTAAAGATTAATCATCAAAAACATAACTAACATTAGATTGAGTGAGAAAATCTTACAGTTCATTGGGATTTACCATTCCCAATTCTCTCCTTATGAATGTGAATTGCTCCTTGGCTAGAGGCTTGGTGAATATGTCTGCCAATTGGAGATGAGTTGGAATGAACATGACTTTCACATCTCTCTTCTACACATGATCCCGGATGAAATGGTGTCTCACATCAATATGCTTGGTTCTTGTATGTTGCACCGGATTCTTGGCCAAGCTTATTGTGCTAGTGTTATCACACAATATAGGGATCTCCTTCAAGTGCACTCCAAGATCAGCAAGTTGTTGCTTCAACCATAGCACTTGAGCACAGCAACTTGAGGCAGCAACATATTCGGCTTCGGTTGATGATACAGCCACAGTAGTTTGCTTCTTGCTGAACCAAGATACGAGGGAATTGCCAAAGAATTCACATTGGCCACTTGTGCTCTTTCGATCCGTCTTGTATCCAGCATGATCCGAATCCGAGTAAGCTACCAAATGCTCCGGCTGACCTTTGGCAAACCACAACCCAAGAGTCTTTGTATCAGAAAGATATCTGAATATTCTCTTGACATGTTCAGCATGTGACTCTTTGGGTGCGGATTGGACCCGAGCACACATCCCAACACTGAATTGGATGTCCGGGCGGCTTGCAGTGAGATAGAGTAATGATCCAATCATTCCTCTATACTTAGTGATGTTGAAATCCTTGCCCTCTTCATCAGCATCCAAGGAAGTGGTTGTGCTCATTGGTGTGTCAGCCCCATTGCACTTGTCCATTCCAAATTTCTTTAGCAAATCATTCAGATACTTGGTTTGGGATATAAAGATCCCATCTTTATGTTGCTTGATTTGCAGCCCAAGGAAATAGTTGAGCTCCCCCATCATTGACATTTCAAATTCACCCTGCATAGTCTTAGAAAATTCCTCACACAAGGAGTCATTAGTAGCACCGAAAATGATGTCATCGACATAAATTTGAACAACCAAAATTTCATTCAATTTGTTTTTCTTAATGAATAAAGTTGTATCAGCCTTTCCTCTAATAAACCCCTGATTGAGTAGGAATTGACTCAATCTTTCATACCAAGCTCTAGGAGCTTGCTTGAGACCATACAAAGCCTTTTTGAGCTCGAAAACATGATCAGGAAAATGTTCACTTTCAAAACCTGGAGGTTGCTCAACATATACCTCCTCTTGAATAAAACCATTTAAAAATGCACTTGTAACATCCATTTGATAAAGTTTGAAACCTTTAGTGCATGCAAAGGCTAGTAGGACTCTTATGGCCTCCAATCTTGCTACTGGGGCATAAGTTTCCTCAAAGTCTATGCCTTCTTCTTGATTGTAACCTTTGGCCACTAATCTAGCCTTGTTACGCACAATGATTGCTGAGTCATCTCATTTTTTTTTTGAATACCCATTTAGTGCCAATGACTGGATGGTCCTTAGGCCAAGGTACCAAATCCCAAACTTGATTTCTGTCAAATTGATGTAACTCCTCTTGCATAGCAATCACCCAATCATTGTCTGAAAGGGCTTCTTCTATCTTAGAGGGTTCAATGTGTGGAATGAATGCAGAAAATGTGACCTCATTTAAAGTGTTGTTTCTAGTTCTGACTCCTTGGTTCATATCACCTATAACTTGGTCTAAGGGATGATTCCTTATATATTTCCAAGCTCTAAGTTAAGACTGATCAGAATTTTCAAAATTATTTTCAGGATCAGCCTCAAAAACATTTTCAGAATTTTCAGAAGGAGTAGGAGCATTTTTCGAAAAGAATTGATTTTTGAAAATTGTCTCTTCTTCATCATCCAAGGATTTATCAGAATTAGATTCACAGAGTACAACATGTATAGATTCTTCAACAATCTTAGTTCTAGTATTAAAAACCCTATATGTCTTACTCCTATTCGAATAACCAATAAAAATAGCTAAATCAGCTTTAGGATCAAATTTACCAAGATTGTCTTTACCGTTATTGTGCACATAGCACTTACAACCGAAGACATGAAGATGACTGAGATTCGGCTTCCTTCCTTTGTAGAGTTCGTATGGAGTTTTGTTCAACTTCTTCCTCAAGTAAGCTCTGTTGGAGATGTAACAAGCCGTACTCATGGCGTCAGCCCAAAACACTTGGGAAGTGTTGTACTCGTTCAGCATCGCTCTAGCCATTTTAGTGAGTACTCTATTCTTTCTCTCCACTACTCCATTTTGTTGAGGTGTTCTAGGTGCTGAGAAGTTGTGATCAATTCCCATACTATCGCGAACTCAGCAAAGGCATGATTCTCGAATTCTCCACCATGATCGGTCCTTATACCTGAAATTGAGAAACCTTTCTCGTTTTGGACCTTCTTGGCAAAGGAAACAAACTGATCATATGTTTCATCTTTTGATGATAAAAATATAGTCCAAGTAAATCTAGAAAAATCATCAACAATGACCAAAGTATATAAGTTTCCACCAAGACTTTTTACTCTAGCTGGTCCAACTAGATCCATGTGAAGAAGTTGAAGAGGTCTATTGGTTGAAATCTCATTTTTAGCTTTAAAAGAAGATTTGGTTTGTTTCCCCTTTTGACAAGCATCACAAATCATATCATTTTTGAAACTCAACTTGGGAATGCCAATAACCAAATCCTTTTTTAATAACTTGTCAAGTTGATACATATTGACATGAGCTAATCGCTTATGCCAAAGCCAACTCTCCTTCAAGTTACTAACAAAACAATTTTCAGAAATTGTGGCATTGCTAGAGAAATTAAGAGTATAACAATTTCCATCTCTAGGTGCCCTAAACAAGGCTTTGTTTTTCAGATCATTTATGGAGACCAAATCCTTTTTAACAATAAAGCACTCATCAGAATCAAATATTACCAAATTACCCTTATCGGTGCTTTGGCTCACACTTAGGAGGTTGTGACACAATCCTTCTACCAAGTAGACGTCTTTGATGAGAGGGCCTTCATTGTTACCTATCTCACCAATGCCAGCGATTTTGCCTGATTGGTCACCTCCAAATGTGACTCTACCTCCATCTTTTGGCTTTATTGATAAAAATTTTGATTTGTCTCCAGTCATGTGCCTTGAGCATCCACTATCGATATACCACTTGTTGGGTCCTGATGCTCTAAGACAGACCTACAGTTCATAATGAATCAAGTCTTAGGTACCCATCTTTTCTTGGGTCCTTTGGGGTTAGCATGTACCTTGGGAACATATGTTCCTTTTGGTACCCAAACATAATTTCCTATAGGTTTAGTTTTCTTTTCTTTTCGATGAAAACAAGATGAAGTAGAATGTCCCTTCCTATTACAGTAATTGCAATGTGCAAAAGGGTTTGAAGAATGAACAGACTTAGTAAAATAGTTCATATTAGATTTTTGTCCATTCTTTTTCTTTCCTTTCTGTTAGTTCTCTGATGGTTTTGATGATTGCCAACAACTACAAACAATGAAAAAGGTTTTGCTCTTAAGTACTGAAAACTCTGATTAAGAGCAAACCTCGAGGTTGGCACTGAAACCTCGAGGTTTGGCCTTACAGAAGCTTTTAAAAAGCCAAGTGTTTCATTGTTCAAAACTTGGTTTCACAAAACAATGTGAAACCTCAAGGTTGGCAAGTTAACCTCGAGGTCCTGGATCTTTTAGAAAAACTCAAGTTTTGCACCAACATAGGAAACCTCAAGGTTTGGTTGAAAACCTCAAGGTTTGGTTGAAAACCTCCAGGTTTATGTTTTGGTGCTTAACTGATCTTTTTGAAAAACATGTGAAACCTCGAGTATTACAAGTAAACCTCGAGTTTTTAACTCATCCAGAAAGGTTATGGTTTTCATCAAGCATGAAAACCTCGAGGTTCATATTGAAACCTCGAGGTTTATCACTTTGTGTTAAAACTCAAGTTTTCAGGAAAACACTTAAACCTCGAGTATTGTTAGTAAACCTCGAGTATTATGCCACACAGAAAGCAAAAAGGTTTTCAAAGAACTGAAAACCTCGAGGTTCAGATTGAAACCTCGAGGTTGAGTCTTTTATTCAAAAACTTAACTTTGCAAATTTGAAAGCAAACCTCGAGTATGGTTTTGCAACCTCGAGGTTATCGGGCTCCAGAGGAAAAATGGATTTTTCACCAAGTTTAAACCTCAAGGTTACTGTTTGAAACCTCAAGGTTTGTGGCTTCCAAAGATTTCTCAAAAGGTTTCTTTTCAAAGGAAACCTCGAGGTTCACAGAGTAACCTCGAGGTTACATGTTTTGCCAACTGAGTTTGCTTGAACTTTTCAAGCAAACCTCGAGGTTTGAATTCCAAACCTCAAGGTTTGTGGCCGTTACTGCATATTCGAATTTGGGAATTCTGTAATACCTTCTTGTTTGATCTTAATGCTTTGCATGATTATTCTATATTGATTCTAGATATGTTTAACCACCTTCCTAGTGAGTTTCAGACAGATTAACAAAGGTTTAGTGAAGGTTTTGAGCAAAAGCAAAAAGCTGTCAGAACATTAAATGCTCAAGCCCAGAAACTTGCTTCCTTTGGTTAATCCACCTGTGCACGACTGCAAAAGGCTAAAAGGAAGATTACTACTACAAGAAATCTCCTCTCTAACGGATTTATTGCCAGAGAGTCAACTCAGAGTTAATGATCCACTGGATTATGCCTAAACAAGAGAGAGAAGATGCTTAAACTTGAGCCAACACTCAGCAAATGATTTCCAACGACTCTATCAAGATTGCAATGGTCATTTAATGTTCTCTACCTATAAATAGAGAGCATTAACTCCTTTACAAGCTGATACACCAACCAAGAGCGAAAATTTATTGTATTCATTAATAGTATTGAGCTTTCTTCTGTAATAGTGTCTTCAAGACATTTGTTCTTCAATGTTCATCATATCTACTCTGTGAGAGAGTTCTTTATTGTAAAATCACTCATTGATTGTGATAACCACAAGTCAAGAGACTTGGTGGTTGGGTGTATTGATTACATCTTGTAAGGGGGAGTGAGTTCTAGAGAGAGAACTACTCTGAGTACAGAAATTGTAATCAGTTGTTGTGAATTTAGTGGATTGAAAATCCCAAGTGAGGCTTGGGGACTGGATGTAGGTCAGAGAAAGGACCGAACCAGTATAAATCGTTGTGTGCAAAGCTTTCCTACCTATCTCCTCTGTTCTGTTCTGTTCTGAGTGTTTAAAAACAGAACAAGTTTCGAAAATTTTTAATATACCCAATTCACCCCCCCTCTTGGGTATGAAGCTCCTCTTTCACTTTCTTCTTGTCTAAATCCGGTTTGTAACCAATGCCCGATCTATCATTTATAAAACGTTGTTGTTTAAGAATCACATTGAGCATTTCACTTCCCTTAGTGAGTCTCTCAAGTGCTTTTGTAAGTTGTGAATTCTTTTTCTCTAAAACAAGGCATTCATCACAAGCTAGAGATTGAGGAGAAGAGAGGTTTTCAATTTGCAGCTCAAGAAAAGAATTTTTCTTTTTCAGAGACATATACTTGTCTGCAAGTTTTTCAAACTCCTTTTGAACAACATTGTATTCAACAAACAATTCATCATAGGAGGGTAGAGATTCGTATACCTCATTGCTTTCATTGTGTTGCTCTTCTTCCTCAGCAACTAGGCATATGTTAGCTTTTTCACTTTCATCCTCTTTAGCTTCATCCTCATCCGATGAGCTATCTCCCCATATGGCTGACACATATGCCTTCTTTTTATATTTCTTGAATTTCTTCTCTTTCTCTTGGTTTTTCAGCTGAGGACATTCTACCTTGATGTGTCCGGGCTTCTCGCATTCATAGCAGATAACAGGCTTCTTTGATTCATAGCTCGAACTTCCTTTCTAAAATTTCTTGAAGCCTTGATCTCTTTTATAAAACTTCTTGAATCTCCGGACCATCATGCCAATCTCTTCATCCTCATCTTCATCTTCCTCATCCTTCTCCACATTAAGGGCCACTCCCTTGTTGAGATTGTTGCTGCCGTTGACATCTTCCAAGTCCTTCTTGAACCTCAATTTACTCTCGTACTCAGATAGGCTTCCGAACAATGCAACAACAGAGGTCATTGATTCACCACGAGCCTCTTCAATACAAGTAACTTTTGCTTCCCAATCTTTTGTCAGGATATTGAGAATTTTTCGAACTTGGGATCCTTGATCAAATAACTTTCCTAAGGCAGCCAGTTGATTCGTCAAGGAGTATTCTAAGATGAAATTCCCCAATGCTCTCTCCTTGCTTCATCCGCAACAGATCATACTCAGTGGTTAGGATGTTGATGTAGTTTTCTTTGATTCTAGAGGTTCCTTCATAAGCTATTTCCAGAGCTTTCCACATCTCCTTAGCTGTTGATAAGTTACAGATACGAAAGTACTCCTTTTGACTAAGAGCACTTTGAAACATCAGGATAGCCTTGCTGTTGAGAGTGATATTCTTCTTATCATCAACGTTGAACTCAGCTTCGGTCTTTGGAACAGTAATGCCTACTTCGATTTTGACCGGTACGTAGTCACCAGTCTCAAAGACTCTCCACAATACATATTCAGTAGCCATAACAAACACATGAAATTTTGCTTTCCAGAAGGAATAGTGTTCGCCATCGAAGCCTGAAGGTCTGTTGATTGAAGCTCCATCTGGAAGAATTCCTTCCATAGTGATCCTTCTCGAGTGGTTAAACTCTCTTGAGAAGACCTAGCTCTGATACCAAATGAAAACTGGAGCTTGATACCCAAGAGTGGGGGTGAATTGGGTATCTTTGAAAATTTAAAGCTTTTGCTCTGTTTTGGAAGATAAAGAACAGAGCTCAATAGAGGAGTAGGAAGAAGAAGCTTTACACAATATGATTTATACTGGTTCGGTCCTTTCTTTGACCTACATCCGGTCCCCAAGTCTCACTTGGGATTTTCAATCCACTAACTCAACAATATTGATTACACACTCTGTACTAAGAGTTGTTCTCTCACTAGAACACACTCCCCCTTACAAGTTGTAATCAATACACCACAACTACCAAGTCCCCTGACTTGTAGTTATCTCAATCAATAAATGATTTACAAATGAAACTCTCTCACAGAGTAGATAGAATGAACACTGAAGCATAAAGTATCAAAATGATACTATTACAAGTGAAAGCTAATACACAATAAATGAACTTAGTAAATTTTCGCTCTGAGTTGGTGTATCAGCTTGAGAAGGAGTTAATGCTCTCTATTTATAGGTAGAGACCATTAAATGACCATTGCAAGATAATTCTAGCCGTTGTAGATGATTTGCCCGTTGGAAATGACTTTACTTGATGTAGTAAGCATTCTTTAACGTTCATTAGGCGTGCTCAGGTGGATTAGCTAAAAGTAGGTGAGATTGCAGAGGTGCATTAAATGCACTGTTCACTTTTTGCTTTATCTCACTAATCTTCAATAATCTTGATCTGTGCTAACTGAAAAAACACTCAAAAAACTTGTTAAACATATCTGGGAACATAAGTGAGTGATATATGAAAGTAATTAGATCAAACAACAGTGATTTGTGAATTCGTGAAATTCAAAATCCAAATGTTACCGTTGGTTACTCGAGTAAGTTCATTTTAACTCGAGTAAGGCACTGTTCATAAGTGTCTTTACTTGAGTAACCAAAGTTTACTTGAGTAAGCACCTTCCAGAGGCAAACCTTCGTGACATGTTTTTGAAAACAAAAGGCTTTACTTGAGTAAGTTAGTAGTCTACTTGAGTAAGGCACTGTTCATGTGAAAAATTTTAAGTTCAAAATGCCTCTTTACTTGAGTAAGGGTTTGTTTACTTGAGTAAGCCAGTCCTGGACAAATCAGTAACCTCTCTGTATGGGATTTACTCGAGTAGAGGAGCCTGTTAGTTCTCATAAGGTTTTGATGATGATTGAACAAATTGGAAATCATTGGAAGATGAAGATATGAGTTTTTAAAAGAGAAAAACAGTTGATCATTTTTAAACATAGCAACACTCTAGTGTTGAGTTCCAGAACTCGAGTGTTGGACATTGGCAAGATGTTTTAGAAAGCATCACCGCCAGTGTTCTAGCAAAACTGCCAGTTTTGAACTTATGAAAAGTTCAAAACTCGGGTGTTGAATTTTCAACACCCGAGTGTTGGCCTGGCAGAGAAATATCAAGTTTTTCAAAACCCCAACACCTCCAGTGTTAATCTAACACTGCAGTTTTGAGTCTTTTATTTTTTTTAAAGAAAGATCAAAACTCGAGTGTTGGAAACCAACACTCCAGTGTTGAAGAGACAGAGAGCAACCCATGGTTTTCAAAGTTTCAACACCGCCAGTGTTGCTCCATCACTGCCAGTGTTCAACTGAACCTGAGTTTTCAATATAAGTGAAAACTCGAGTGTTGCATACCAACACTCAAGTGTTGACAAGGCAGAGAGCCTTTAAAATTCATCCAGTTGAAAACCGCCAGTGATGACTCAAAACTACAGTTTTGGAGTTTGAAACTTTTTATCAAAGTTTCAACACTCGAGTGTTGAGAAGAAAAACTTGAGTGTTGACCAGACAGAGAGCATTGATTTTTTTTTAGGATCAACACTGCCAGTGTTGTTTTTGAACACTGCCAGTTATGAACTTAGCACAGTTCATAACTTGAGTGTTGATACTCAACACTCGAGTGTTGGCCATTTTTAACTGAAAAACGCTTTTTGCTTAAACTTGCCAAAATTATCTTAATCTTTGATCTTTTAAGATACCCATTGTTTATTTACTTCAAATAAATCATTTATGTATATTCCTGAACTGTTCTAATGAGTGTATTCATGAGATTACAGGAAATTTATACATTTGAATTAAGAATCGAAGAAACAGAGCCACTTTAGGAAATTTGCTGAAATGATGGAGAAACATAACTCTGGATCACTAGCCGTTAAACAAGATCAAATAGCCGTTGCAGAAGATCAATTGATCATTAGGAAATCATCCCCAACGGTCTTCTAACGTTCACAAGCCTCAAGATATTATAAATAGCTAAGGATTTCAACCTGGAAGACACAGAACTATCATATATACATTCTTGCCTGAAAACTCAAGAAAGGTCCAGCTCTTTTGATACTATTGTACCTCAGTGATTATCAGAATTCACTCTTAGAGAGAGATTTCATTGTTGTAATCCATCTTCTGTAAGGAATCTCAAAGTAGAGGGACTTTGAGATTGGGATTGTACAATTACATCTTGTAAGGGGGAGCGAGTTCAAGATTGTGAATCCTCCTTCGTTTGCTGAAGGTGTAATTAAGAAGTTAGTGGAAAACCCAGAAGATCTGGGGACTGGACGTAGGTCATCTGTTAAGACCGAACCAGGATAATTGCTCTGTGTTCTCCTATTCTCCTTTTCATACTCTTTTCATTCAGTTGTCTTTCTTCAAACTTTATTTTGAAACTGAGCTTGTTTGAAAAGAATTTTAAAAATCCCCAATTCACCCCCCCTCTTGGTGATTTAGCTGCGCTTTCATTTGGTATCAGAGCAAGGTCTTCTCTAAAGAGCTTAACAACTCGAGAAGGATCACAATGGAGGGAATTTTGCCCGATGGAGCCTCTATCAATCGTCCCCCAGGTTTTAATGGTGAGCATTATTCTTTTTGGAAAGCTAAATTCAGAGTCTTTGTTATGGCGACAGAATATGGCTTATGGAAAGTGTTCGAAAGAGGAGACTATGCTCCAACAATTGAAAGGGAAGGCATCAGGATTCCAAAACCTGAAGAGAACTATGATGAGAATGATAGAAGAAACATCACTCTCAATAGTAAAGCCATACTCATGTTACAAAGTGCCTTAAGTCAACAAGAATACTTCCGCATATGTACTCTGAGCTCAGCTAAAGCCATGTGGGATGCTTTGGAGATTGCACATGAAGGGACAACTGGGGTGAAACAGAATAGAATCAACACCCTCATGACAGAATATGATCTCCTTCGCATGAAACAAGGAGAAACCATTGGTGAGTTTCAATTAAGATTTACTCATTTGATTAACCAACTTGCTTCTTTAGGAAAAGTGTATGAACAATCTGTACAAGTAAGAAAGATCCTAAATATCCTCAACAAAGAATGGGAGGCAAAGGTCACTGCCATTGAAGAAGCACGTGGTGAATCAATGACATCTGTAGCAGCTCTCTTTGGAAGTCTCTCTGAATATGAGGCTAAACTGAAATTCAAAAAGGGACTTGAAGAAGTGCATGGTAAAAGCAAAAGTATAGCTCTCAAAACCTCTAAAGAATCCAAATCTGATGATGATGAAGAAGATGAGGATGATGATGAAGAGATGAGTCTGATGGTCAGAAAATTCAAGAAATTTTTCAAAAGGGATCAAGCCAACAAAAGATTTCACAAAGGTAGCTCAAACACTGAAACAAAGAAATCCATCACATGCTATGAATGTGGACAACCTGGACACTTCAAATCTGATTGCCCACAGCTCAAGAATAAAGAGAAGAAATTTAACAAATTCAAAAGAAGAGCTTATGTGTCAGGTATATGGGGAGATAGCTCATCTGATGATGATGAGGAAGAAGAAAAATCCAACATTTGTCTTGTAGCCCAAGAAGGGTCAGATGATGAAGAGGTAAATGCTTCTAATTCTTTCTATGATGAATTATCTTCTGAGTATAATTTGCTTTTTATTGAGTTTAGAAAAATAGCCAAAGAACTTTCATCTGCAAAGAAAAAGATCAAACTCTTAGAAAAACAAATTCAAAATAATGAAAATATTTCTGAAAAAGTTTCTGAAAGGAACCTTGAAAAGAATTGTGAAAATTGCTGTGCTTTAGAAAAGAAAAACCTGTTTCTTACCAAAACTCTTGAAAAATTCACAAATGGTAGTGAAATGCTAAATGTTATCCTGAAACAACAAAGATTTACAAATGATAGATCAGGAATAGGGTATAAACCAGATTTTGATAAACAAAAAGGAAGGAAGAAATTAGGACATAAATCCTACATGAACTTTTTCCAAAAATCTGTGCATTCATCCAATCCCTTTGCCCACTGTGACTATTGCAATAGAAAAGGACATACTACTTCTTCTTGTTTTCATAAAAGGGAAGGTAAGAGCAAGCCTGTAGGTAACTATAAATGGGTGCCAAAAGGATCCTATAAGGATCCTAAGACACAAACTAACCCCAGAGGACCCAAGAAAAAGTGGGTACCTAAGACTTGATACTTTATGTTTTGCAGGTTTGTCTTAGAGCATCAAAATCCAACAAGTGGTTCATTGATAGTGGGTGCTCAAGACATATGACAGGGGATCAATCAAAGTTTGTAACAATTAAAACTAAGGATGGAGGCAAGGTAACATTCGGTGGAAATCAAACCGGCAAGATTGCAGCAATTGGAGACATTGGAAATTCCGATGGACCAAAAATTAAAGACGTATACCTTGTTGAAGGATTATGTCATAATCTTCTGAGCGTAAGTCAAAGCACAGATAAAGGTAACTTAGTTATCTTTAATTCAGAAGAATGTTTAATTGTTAGCAGTAATATACTTCCCCTAGAAGAGATTAAGTCTAAAGCATTGTTCAGAGCACCTAGAGAAGGTAATTGCTATTCACTTAATCTTTCTAACGATGATATCTCAGAGAAATGCTTTATAAGTAAATCAGATGAAACTTGGCTATGGCATAAAAGATTAGCTCATGTGAATATGGTTCAACTTGACAAATTAGTTAAGAAAGAGTTGGTTTTTGGCATTCCTAAACTATCTTTCAAAAACGACATGATTTGTGACTCTTGTCAAAAAGGTAAACAAACCAAGTCGTCTTTTAATTCCAAAAATGAAATATCAACTCAAAAACCTCTTCAATTACTTCACATGGATTTAATTGGACCTGCTAGAGTTAGAAGTCTAGGAGGTAATTTATATACCTTAGTTATAGTTGATGATTTTTCCAGATTCACATGGACCATATTTTTATGCTCTAAAGATGAAACATTTGATCAATTTGTTGTTTTTGTCAAAAAGGTCCAGAACGAGAAAGGTCTTTCTATTTCAGGTATTAGAACTGATCATGGAGGAGAATTTGACAATCAAGCCTTTGCTGACTTCTGTGAAAGCATAGGAATTGATCACAACTTTTCAGCGCCAAGGACTCCTCAACAAAATGGTGTAGTTGAAAGAAAGAATAGAGTCCTCACTGAGATGGCAAGAGCAATGTTGAATGAAAACAAAACATCTCAAGCATTCTGGGCTGATGCAATGTCAACAGCATGCTACATATCAAATAGGGCGTATGTACGGAAGAATCTAAACAAAACTCCTTATGAGCTGTACAAAGGAAGAAAGCCCAACTTAGCACATCTACATGTATTTGGATGTAAGTGTTTCATCCACAACAATGGTAAGGATAACTTGGGTAAGTTTGATGCCAAGGCAGATGAAGGTATTTTTCTAGGATATTCTAATAGAAGTAAAGCTTATAGAGTATTTAACATCCGAACACGTTGTGTAGAAGAATCTGTGCATGTGGTATTTTGTGACTCTTCTTCTAACAAGCCTTTGAATGATGATGATGATGAAATAATCTTGAAAAATCAAACTCAAAATTCTGAAAACAAACATCTTCTAAAATCTCCCTCTAATACAGAAGAACAAGATGTTTTTGAAACAGATCCTCAAAATCATTTTGAAAATCCTGAACCATCACAACCTAAAGCTTGGAAATATAACAAAAGTCATCCTTTAGACCAAGTGATAGGTGATGTTAATCAAGGTGTTAAAACCAGAAAAAGCACCTTAAATGAAGTTACATTTTCTGCTTTTATATCCAACATTGAACCTTCTAAAATTAATGAAGCACTTTCTGATAATGATTGGGTAATTGCAATGCAAGAAGAATTACACCAATTCGAAAGAAATCAAGTTTGGGATTTGGTACCTAGGCCTAAAGACCATCCGGTCATTGGCACCAAATGGGTATTCAAAAACAAACGTGATGAATCTGCAATCATAGTCAGAAATAAGGCAAGACTAGTTGCCAAAGGCTACAATCAAGAAGAAGGAATTGATTATGAAGAAACTTATGCTCCAGTGGCAAGATTGGAAGCCATAAGGGTTCTTCTAGCCTTTGCTTGTGTTAAAGGAATAAAACTCTTTCAAATGGATGTTAAAAGTGCCTTTTTAAATGGTTTCATACAAGAAGAAGTTTATGTTGAACAACCACCTGGATTTCAAAATGAAAAATTTCCAGATCATGTTTATCATCTCAAGAAAGCTTTATATGGCCTTAAACAAGCTCCTAGAGCTTGGTATGAACGCCTAAGTAAATTTCTTCTTGATCAAGGCTTTGTTAGAGGAAAAGCTGACACTACTTTATTCATTAGAACTAATAAATTGAATGAAATTTTAGTTGTACAAATATATGTTGATGATATTATATTTGGTGCTTCTAATGATTACTTGTGTGAAGATTTTGCAAAGAAAATGCAGGGAGAATTTGAGATGTCTATGATGGGAGAACTCAACTACTTCCTTGGCTTACAAATTAAGCAAAAGAAAGATGGTATCTTCATATCACAAGCCAAGTACTTGAATGATCTCTTAAAAAGGTTTGGAATGGATCAATGTAATGGTGCTGACACTCCTATGAGTTCAACTACTTCATTGGATGCAGATGAGGAAGGAAAGGACTTTAATATTACAAAATATAGAGGGATGATTGGTTCCTTACTCTACCTTACAGCAAGTCGCCCGGACATCCAATTTAGTGTTGGAATGTGTGCAAGGTTTCAATCAGCTCCAAAGGAGTCACATGCTGAACATGTGAAAAGAATTTTCAGATATCTTGCTGACACTAAAACTCTAGGATTATGGTTTCCTAAAGGACAACCAGAACACTTAGTAGCCTATTCAGATTCAGATCATGCTGGATACAAAACCGATAGGAAAAGCACAAGTGGACAGTGTGAATTCTTTGGTGGATCACTTGTGTCATGGTTTAGCAAGAAACAAACAACAGTAGCTGTATCATCCACTGAAGCTGAATATGTGGCTGCTTCAAGCTGTTGTGCACAAGTTTTGTGGCTGAAACAACAACTTTCAGACTTGGGAATCAATCTCAAAGAAGTCCCAATATTGTGTGACAACACAAGCACTATTAGCTTGGCCAAAAATCCAGTCCAACACACTAGGACCAAACATATTGATGTAAGGCATCATTTCATAAGAGATTATGTCCAGAAAAAGGAAGTTAAAGTCATGTTCATCCCAACTGATCTCCAATTGGCAGACATCTTCACAAAGCCACTAGCTAAAGAACAATTTAATTACATAAGAAGAGAATTGGGAATGGTGAATCCCAATGAGTTGTAAGTATTTCCAACTAAATTCCAATGTTAGCTCTGGTTTTGATGATTACAAATTACTAACTTAAGCATCGGAGTATGTAGTTTTTCTTTTTTGCAGGATTTAACAAGTTCATTTTTGATATCAAAAGTTGAACACTCGAGTTATGGGATCAAACACTCGAGTGTTGGAGTTTTTCTCTTTTGTAGGACTTAACAGATTGATGTTTCATATCAAAAAATGAACACTTGAGTTATGGGATGAAACACTCCAGTATTTGTGGATCAATGGCAATACTAAAGTACCTGCAAATCTGAACACTCGAGTTTTGATAATCAGAACTCCAGTGTTGGGAGTCCAGTGTCGAGGTCAGAGAAATAAGGAGAAATGAAAACTAGAGTGTTGAAACTCAACACTCGAGTTTTGAACTCTAGTTTTGAACAAGAAATGCCAACGGTTCTCAGTACACTATTGGCACCCAGGTTAGTCAAATTTTTATCAACACTCCAGTGTTGATTGTGAGAACTCGAGTGTTGGTAGTATAAACAGTTAAACACTCCAGTGTTGATTATGAGAACTCGAGTGTTGACGCTTCTATATATATATGTTCTCCAAAACTGCCTTCATAACCGCAGTTTTGCCCTAAGTGTTCTTCGGTGCTCTCACTTCTCTTCTTCTCAAATCTTTCTGATTCTCTCTCAGATCTCCAATCTAACCTCGAAAAAATCTCACAACTCTACAATGGCCTCTCAATCGACGAAACCCACTCAATCTGAGACTAAATCACCGTCTGAACAGTCTCCTTCTCAAACCTCTCCTCCTTCACAGAGACCATCGAGAATAAAAATGATACCCAATAGATTTCACGATGGAATAGACCAAACACTCCCAGGAATTAGTGGTGAAATTCATCAATCATCTTCAAAAGCTGTCTCAGCCACACCCACTCGTTCAAAGGGTGTATCGTTTCAAGAACCGATTGCGGCACCTCTGAAGAAAAAGAAAGAAGCTGAACCAGAATCAGCTACTAAGTCTAAAAAGAAAGTCAGAACAAAAAGGGCATCAAATTTTGAACCAGAGGAAGCACCTCCCCAGAAAAAGAAGAAGTCCTCTACTTCACAACCTTCTTCATCTAGCTCCTCACTGGTAAAAGAAAATGCCATTGAAGAAATTTATCATTTTCAGTTTCCACCTAAAGACTTTGATTTTACTACTGTGCATTTGAAAGACCAAGATAATATTTTTAAAGAGAAATTTGCTTCAAGAGAATCCTGTGCAGTAGTAGCCTTGGATTTGGACAAATTTGAGGAAGAAAACAGTTTGGATTTGAAACCTTGGCTCAAATTCTATGAAAATTTCATTTCCATTGCTTGTCCCTACTCACCTACATTAGTTAGGCAATTTTATTCTAATATGGCCTATGACAACCTACTGGGTCCAGAGGGAGAATTGTTAGAAGAAAGGGTAACCACTACAGTGAGACACACCAAATTCACCCTTTCAGCCTCTATCTTGAACACGATCTTGAAAATGGACCAATTTCCAATTCACACTTCTGAATATGGTAATAGGACAATTTGGTCCATCCTCATGCCACACAAGCCATTTCCTGAAGCCCAATCTCACTATTTCAATTTTAATCCTAGCTCAATGCCCCCTAAGAATAGAGTCTTGTGGTATATCTTCTCTAGAAATTTCATTCAAAAGAGTGGTAATTTCACTCATTTTGCCCAGAGAGATTACCCCTTGTTTACTTCTTTTGTCAACAAGACTCCTTTCAATCTAGGCCATCACATTTTGAAGGAAATGATCAGGTTCAAGTTCCCCACTAGGAAACTCTCTCATATGCCATTTCCTTCACTAGTATCGGTTATTCTGTTTTACTTCAAGATATGGCATGTTGGGTCTGTTGAAGCTTTAAAGCTTCCACCATTCTTTGATAAGGGTAAATTGAATTTGATGAATTTGACATTTGAGGAAGAAGGATCAGGGCAATCAAAAGCCCCTACTAGATCCAAAGGCCCTGCAAGATCAAAAGCTACACAGTCTCAGTCTCAGAATCAAGAGGCTCAATCTGCACCTCCTCCTCCTACCTCTGATTTTAATGCCCGAGTGAAAGAGATCATTGACTCAGCTGTTAAAGAAATGTCCAATAAGATTGCCTATGAAATTGGACAGCTGAGGGGTGAACAGTATAGGAGTACCAAACAGCTAGCTGACATTCAAGATGACATGAAGCTGGACTTGGTCAAACTCACTGACCAAAATGCCAAGCTTATAGACCTAGTTCAGAATCATGATATTCTGCTCACGTCTCTGAGTATATCAAATTCAAGCCTTCATGACAAAGCTGATTTGTTGTTAAAACATTTCAACATAGGTCTTTCTTCAGGCTCAGATCCTCAACCTTCTGGAATTGCTTCTGATATACCTTCAGCCTCTACACCACTTGTAGAACCTTTGGGCACTCCAGCTGTAGACATTCAACAATCTTCTGAGCCTCACACTTCGGAGCATCATACCTCAGATCCTCTAGTCACTCTAGCTGCAGAGGCACAAACACCTCCTCTTTCACCAACACCTCTATCCGTTGTACCCCCATCTATTGATGATGCCAAAGGGGGAGAAGATCAGAGTCAGAATTTGAGAGTATTGTGATTTGAGAGTGTTGTGTAATTTCTGATGTTTTAATTTGTATCTTTTGTAGTGCATATTTTGTAATCCTTTGTAAGTGTCTTGTCAAACACTTGATTCTCTAGTTGAATTACATGAATGAAGTCATCTGTCTTAGTCTTTTATGTGTAAACTTATTTTGATGCATAAGTTTTTAAAATGATAAATGAACTTCATGATTTCCAAATCAGATTTACTCAAATTCTATAAAATTTGTTTTTCAAGGGTTGTCATCATCAAAAAGGGGGAGAATGTTAGTTCTCATAAGGTTTTGATGATGATTGAACAAATTGGAAATCATTGGAAGATGAAGATATGAGTTTTTAAAAGAGAAAAACAGTTGATCATTTTTAAACATAGCAACACTCTAGTGTTGAGTTCCAGAACTCGAGTGTTGGACATTGGCAAGATGTTTTAGAAAGCATCACCGCCAGTGTTCTAGCAAAACTGCCAGTTTTGAACTTATGAAAAGTTCAAAACTCGGGTGTTGAATTTTCAACACCCGAGTGTTGGCCTGGCAGAGAAATATCAAGTTTTTCAAAACCCCAACACCTCCAGTGTTAATCTAACACTGCAGTTTTGAGTCTTTTATTTTTTTTAAAGAAAGATCAAAACTCGAGTGTTGGAAACCAACACTCCAGTGTTGAAGAGACAGAGAGCAACCCATGGTTTTCAAAGTTTCAACACCGCCAGTGTTGCTCCATCACTGCCAGTGTTCAACTGAACCTGAGTTTTCAATATAAGTGAAAACTCGAGTGTTGCATACCAACACTCAAGTGTTGACAAGGCAGAGAGCCTTTAAAATTCATCCAGTTGAAAACCGCCAGTGATGACTCAAAACTACAGTTTTGGAGTTTGAAACTTTTTATCAAAGTTTCAACACTCGAGTGTTGAGAAGAAAAACTTGAGTGTTGACCAGACAGAGAGCATTGATTTTTTTTTAGGATCAACACTGCCAGTGTTGTTTTTGAACACTGCCAGTTATGAACTTAGCACAGTTCATAACTTGAGTGTTGATACTCAACACTCGAGTGTTGGCCATTTTTAACTGAAAAACGCTTTTTGCTTAAACTTGCCAAAATTATCTTAATCTTTGATCTTTTAAGATACCCATTGTTTATTTACTTCAAATAAATCATTTATGTATATTCCTGAACTGTTCTAATGAGTGTATTCATGAGATTACAGGAAATTTATACATTTGAATTAAGAATCGAAGAAACAGAGCCACTTTAGGAAATTTGCTGAAATGATGGAGAAACATAACTCTGGATCACTAGCCGTTAAACAAGATCAAATAGCCGTTGCAGAAGATCAATTGATCATTAGGAAATCATCCCCAACGGTCTTCTAACGTTCACAAGCCTCAAGATATTATAAATAGCTAAGGATTTCAACCTGGAAGACACAGAACTATCATATATACATTCTTGCCTGAAAACTCAAGAAAGGTCCAGCTCTTTTGATACTATTGTACCTCAGTGATTATCAGAATTCACTCTTAGAGAGAGATTTCATTGTTGTAATCCATCTTCTGTAAGGAATCTCAAAGTAGAGGGACTTTGAGATTGGGATTGTACAATTACATCTTGTAAGGGGGAGCGAGTTCAAGATTGTGAATCCTCCTTCGTTTGCTGAAGGTGTAATTAAGAAGTTAGTGGAAAACCCAGAAGATCTGGGGACTGGACGTAGGTCATCTGTTAAGACCGAACCAGGATAATTGCTCTGTGTTCTCCTATTCTCCTTTTCATACTCTTTTCATTCAGTTGTCTTTCTTCAAACTTTATTTTGAAACTGAGCTTGTTTGAAAAGAATTTTAAAAATCCCCAATTCACCCCCCCTCTTGGTGATTTAGCTGCGCTTTCAGAGCCTTTACTCAAGTAAGCAACTCAATTCCTCAAAAAGTGAGAAGTTACTCCATGTCTTTACTTGAGTACACAAACTCTTACTTGAGTAATGAAGAACAGGTGCTATGTTTGAAAATCAAGCTAAGAGCTCTCTACTCGAGTAAGCAAGACTCTACTCGAGTAAGCACTAGTTATAAAATGTTTGGAGCTCTCTGTAAGTCCTTTACTCGAGTAAGCATACCTCTACTAGAGTATGCACTCTCTGTGAAAAATAGGTTTGCTCTCTGTAAGTCCTTTACTCGAGTAAGCAAGTCTTTACTCGAGCAATTGCTCAAGTTCAAAAATTCATTTTGCTCTCTGGAAGTCCTTTACTCGAGTATAGCTTCCTATACTTGAGTAAAGACTTGTAAAATGAAATTTGAGCAATCCTTCAACAGTCCTTTACTCGAGTAAGCTTACCTCTACTCGAGTAAGCAACTGTCAAACTCTTTTAAACTGATTTTGGAAACTTCAAACCATGTTTACACTTGTTGTTAATCATCAAAACATACTGAGAACTAACACCCATCCTTTCTTTGCTTGATTTGCAGCCCAAGAAAATAGTTGAGCTCCCTCATCATGGACATTTCACATTCTCCCTGCATAATCTTAGAGAATTCATCACACAAAGCATCATTAGTACCACCAAAAATTTTGTCATCAACATAAATTTGAACAATTAGGATTTCATTTAACTTATTTCTTTTTATGAGTAAGGCTGTGTCAGCCTTTCCTCTGATAAATCCTTGATCAAGAAGAAATTGACTTAATCTCTCATACCAAGCTCTAGGAGCTTACTTGAGACCATATAAAGCTTTCTTAAGTCGATAAACATGATCAGGGAATTGATCGTTTTCAAAACCTGGAGGTTGTTCAACATATACCTCCTCTTGTGTAAAGCCATTCAAAAATGCACTTTTCACATCCATTTGAAAGAGTTTAAAGCCTTTAACCCATGCAAAGGCTAGAAGAACTCTTATGGCCTCCAATCTTGCCACTGGAGCATAAGTTTCCTCATCGTCTACGCCTTCCTCTTGATTGTAACCTTTTGCAACCAATCTTGCCTTGTTATGGACAATGATTGTGGATTCATCACGTTTGTTCTTAAATACCCATTTTGTCCCAATAACCGGATGGTCCTTGGGTCTAGGTACTAAGTCTCAAACCTGATTTCTGTCAAATTGATGTAACTCCTCTTGCATAGCTATCACCCAATCATTGTCTGAGAGGGCTTCATCTATCTTAGAGGGTTCTATATGCGAAATAAATGCAGAAAAGGTTACTTCATTCAAAGCACTATTTCTAGTTCTTACTCCTTGATTCACATCACCTATAACTTTTTCTAAAGGATGGTTTCTTATAAATCTCCAAGCTCTAGGCTGAGACTGATCAGTATTTTCAAAATTGTTTTCAGGATTAGCATCAAAAACATTTTCAGAATTTTCAGTAGGAGTAGGAGTAGTTTTTGAAAAGAATTGATTTTTGAAAATGATCTCTTCCTCATCGTTCAAGGATTTATCAGTCTCTTCTTCACTAAACACAACATGAACAGACTCCTCTACAACTTTAGTCCTAGTTTTGAAGACTCTATATGCTTTGCTCCTATTTGAATAACCAATAAATATTCCTACATCTACTTTGGAATCAAATTTACCCAGATTTTCTTTACCATTGTTGTGCACATAGCACTTACATCCGAAAATGTGTAGATGGCTCAGATTAGGCTTCCTTCCTTTGTATAGCTCATATGGGGTCTTGTTCAACTTCTTCCTCAAGTAAGCTTAGTTTGAGATGTAGCAAGCGGTGCTCATTGCATCAGCCCAGAACACTTGTGAAGTATTGTTCTCATTCAGCATTGCTCTTGCCATCTCGGTAAGGACTCGATTCTTCCTTTCCACAACTCCATTTTGTCGAGGGGTCCTTGGAGCTGAGAAGTTGTGATCTATCCCCACATTGTCGCAATACTCAGTAAAGGCATTGTTCTCGAATTCGCCACCATGATCAGTTCTTATGCCTGAAATTGAAAATCCTACTCGTTCTGGACCTTCTTGGCAAATACAACAAATTGATCAAATGTTTCATCTTTTGAAGACAAGAAAATAGTCCAACAAAATCTAGAGAAATCATCTACAATAACCAATGTGTACAAATTGCCACCAAGGCTCCTCACCCTTGCTGGACCCACAAGATCCATATGTAGCAATTACAATGGTCTATTAGTAGATATTTCATTTTTGGTTTTGAAAGATGACTTAGTTTGTTTTCCCTTTTGGCATGTTTCACAAGTCAAATCATTTTTAAAACTAAGTTTGGGAATGCCAATCACTAAATCCTTTTTCAGCAACTTGTCAAGTTGAAACATGTTGACATGAGCTAAACGCTTGTGCCACAGCCAGCTCTCATTCAAGTTACTTAGAAAACAATTTTCAGAAACAGAAGCATTACTAGAGAGGTTGAGAGTGTAACAATTACCATCTCTAGGTGCTCTAAATAAAGCTTTTGATTTCAAATCATTTATGGAAACTCAATCCTTTTTCACAATCAAGCATTCATTAGAATCAAAGATAGCTAAGTTACCCTTGTCGGTGCTTTGGCTCACACTAAGAAGATTGTGGCATAACCCTTCTATAAGGTAGACATCTTTGATGAGTGGTCCTTCATTGTTCCCAATCTCACCAATGCCAGCAATCTTTCCAGATTGGTCACCACCAAAGATCACCTTGCCACCTTCCTTGGGCTTGATTGAGAGAAATTTGGATTTGTCTCCCGTCATATGTCTTGAGCACCCACTATCAATGTACCATTTGTTGGGCTTTGATGCTGTAACATCCCCATTTTTCATATGCCTCAATGTGAATTTTATTTGCATAAGTGAATTTTATTTTTATGAGGTCTTGTATATTAAATTTGATCCAAGGGGGGATGCGAAGAAGGTTACATGAAAATTTATTAGGGATTATGGACAAGAAAATTAATTAAAGAATAATTATTAAGGCATGATTTTGGTTTAGAAATTTTAGAGGCATTATTTTATGGCTTAGAGAAGTCAATTGAGGAAGAGAAATCCTTATACGGAATTAAGGATTTAATTTTTGACATTAATCCAGTCTTTGCAACTAAGTAAACAATGGACTATGTTGCAAATAAAGTCATGTGGGTGATTAAAGGGATCATATTGATATATGCTTCATAAGATGACGTTAAAACATCCCTTAGGGATTATTTTCGGTGCATGAACAATTGGAATTAATTAAGGCATGGCATGTTGGTAATTTAGTGAGTTATTAATGTTTAAAAAAAAACATTCCAGCCTGGTCCGTATTGCTCAAACCAACCCAAGGAAATCTTTGACTAATAATTGGATGATTTGTTGAACCAATTAAAGAACCAGAACCTTTAATTTCCTTAGGATTCAGCCAGCAATTTCGCTGAATTAGAACTAAATGGCAGAATGTAAAATTGAGGAAGTTGAAGTCTGGACTTTAGTACCTTTGCTCAACCGACATGCTAAACCGACGTGCCAAGAATGATTAAATCATGAGATCAATTCTTCTTAACCAATTCGGACAAAACGCTGGGCACACCGAAAATTAAAAAAAAAAAGTGTAAGACGTGAGTAACCGAGAAGAACTTGAAGGAAGAAGAGGTACCGTGAAGACTTGCAATTCAGCGTTTTGATTAAGGTAAGCTTCTAATACTTTGTTCAACACGTATGGTAATTAGGAGGGCATATGAAATTCTGAAAATCTGGTTTGGATTAAGAAATATTAGAAGCTAGTGGAGAATCATAAATTGAAGCTTAGAAGTTTGGTATGAATGATTGGGTATGAAGAAGTATAGTGGAATTTAAGTTATATTGTGTTTTCCTTGCTGCTGCCTTGTTAACGGTTAAAGGAGGAAATGATGTTTTGTCATGTATTCATGCTGTTTTGTCACTGAATTAAAGGAGAATTTCGGTTGTGATAATATAAACATGAATTTTTGGAAGACAATTTTGAAGAGACCCCATATAATAATTGGTGCTAATTGAATTACAAAGTATGGCCTCTCTCCCTTGCCTTATACTTTTTGGTTAGCATATTTTCTTTGGGGAAGAGTTGAAGTTTGGTAGAATTAATGACTTTATGGTATTAAAAATGGGAAGATGTATATAAGTGAGGCTTGGTTTTGAAGAAAATAAGATAATAAAGTAGTAGTATTTTTGTACCACTAAATACGTGTATTTTAATGGTTGATAGGTTTAAGGAACCCTTGGAAGTCTACGGGCCTACTAAAATATTAAGGACAATAATTATCATAACAGGTAGTAACCGCTTTACCCAAATATCTCTATGTATTTTGTTGTATGTTTGTTTTTGCCATGTGTGTTTTTTTTCTTCCTTGTATATGTTTGTGCCAAATATGCATACAGTATTATGTGATTTCTAGCGCTAGGGACATTCAATCCGAGGCCAATTTTGGTTGATGGCTGTACGGGTTGAGTTATCAGTCCGGGGCTAGCCTAGAAAGGGCAGCTTACGGGTTGTGAGTTCAGTGAGTCCTAGGCTTGCCTTGGTAAGGCAGCTGTACGGGTTCTTGGATTGTGGTATGTACTTTACTGTAGTATGGTCTGGATGCATATCTGGTATGTACTTGGCATGCTCATGTATTTCTGTCTGGCATGGTAGCTTACATACTCTTTACACATTTGGTATTTGAGTACTGACGGTTACTCTGGGGCCCGAACCACGGACTCCAGACGTTTCTACAGCTGCAGAGGAACGTACTGATAAGTAAAGACCTTCCGTGATAAGGTAGGGCCCGGTGATGTGGTGAAGAGTAGGGGATGCCCTACCGTGTTTTGTATTGTGCTGTTTGGATGACTGTATCTTATTCTTAGGGTTTTACTTTTGGATTACTGTACCCTTAACCCTCCGGGGACTCATATTTTCTGTTGTTTTACTTTTATCAGTACAGTAGTTTGTCCAAACCGATCTTGTGCTCTGTTTCGCGTACTCTGATGCATGCTTAATGACCTAATAATTAAAGGAAAGGTAAATCGGTAAAAAGAATCCCTCTAACCCGCCACCCGGTAGGGCGAGGCCGGTGGAGGTGTAACAGATGCTCTAAGACACACCTGCAATCCATAAAGGATTAAGTTTTAGGTACCCATCTTTTCTTGGGTCCTTTGGGGTTAGATTGGACCTTAGGAACATATGTTCCTTTCGGTACCCATTGATAATCACCGACAGGTTTAACTTTTCTTTCCTTTCTATGAAAACAAGATGAAGTAGAATGACCCTTCCTATTGCAATAATTATAGTGTGCAAAGGGATTTGAAGAATGTACTGATTTTCTAAAATAATTCATATATGATCTCTCTCCATTTTTCTTTTTCCCTTTCTTTTTATCAAAAGTAGGTTGGTAACCAATTCCTGATCCGTCATTGATAAACATTTGTTGTTTCAAAATGACATTGAGCATTTCACTACCTTTAGTGAATTTCTCAAGTGCCTTGGTAAGATGCAATTTTTTTTTTCTCCAAATCAGGACAATTTTCACAAACAAGAATTTCAGGAGAAGAGAGATTTTGAACTTGTAGTTCAAGAGTTGTATTCTTCCTTTTTAAATTCAAATATTTATCAACAAGTTTCTCAAATTCAGATTGCACACAGAGATATTCAGCGAAAATCTCATCATAGGAAGGTTTGGAATCATATACCTCATTACTTGCATCAAGTTGCTCTTCTTCTTCAGCAACTAAACAAATATTTGCTTTTTCTTCCTCATCCTCATCATCTTCATCTGAAGAGCTATCACCCCAAATGCTTGATAGATATGCCTTCTTCTTGTACTTGCTGAACTTCTTCTTTTCTTTATCTTTGTTGTTGCTCAGCTGAGGGGATTCGGATTTGATGTGGCCAGGCTTTTGACATTCGTAGCATATGATGGGCTTCTTGGCTTCATAGCTGGAGCTGCCCTTTTGAAACCTCTTGTAACCTTGGTCCTTCTTGTAGAATTTCTTGAATCGACGAACCAACATGCCAATCTCTTCATCATCATCTTCATTATCTTCTTCTGAATCCTTATCGTCTTTTACAGCTTTGAGAGCGATCTCTTTGCCTTTCCCATGAACTTCATCAAGTTTCTTTTTGAACTTGAGTTTGGCTTCATACTCGGAAAGGCTACCAAAGAGAGCAGCCACTGAAGTCATTGATTCTCCTCGTGCTTCTTCAATAGCTGTGACCTAAGCTTCCCATTCTTTGTTGAGGATATTCAGAATTTTCCTCACTTGGAAAGGTTGATCATATTCTTTCCCAAGAGCAGCGAGTTGATTGATGAGATGAGTGAATCTCAGCTGGAACTCTCCTATTGATTCACCAGGCTTCATTCGAAGGAGATCATACTCTGTCATAAGAGTATTAACTCTATTTTGTTTAACTCCAGCTGTTCCTTCATGTGCTATCTCAAGAGCATCCCACATGTGCTTTGCAGATGGAAGAGTGCAAACACGAAAGTATTCTTGTTGGCTTAGTGCACTTTGAAGTAGAAGAACCGCCTTGCTGTTGAGTGTGATGTTTCTTCTATCATTGTCATCGTAGTCTTCTTCTAACTTCATGACCCTCACACCATCTTCAACAACGGTTGGCATATAATTACCTCTTTCAAATACTCTCCAAAGCCCATACTAAGTAGCATTTACAAAGACCTTAAACTTAGCTTTCCAGAAGGAATAATGTTCACCATTAAAGCCGGGTGGCCTGTTGATAGAGGCTCCATCAGGTAAAATACCTTCCATGTTGATCCTTCTCGAGATGTTAAGCTTTTGTGAGAAGACCTTGTTCTGACACCAAATGTAAATGGAGCTAAATACCCAAGAGGGGGGTGAATTGGGTATTATCAAATTTTTGACTAGGTGCTCTGTTTTTGAACTATAAAACAGGGTAATTTAGAGTGAGGGAAGAATAGCAAGACACACGAAGATTTATACTGGTTCGGTCTTAACCACTGACCTAAGTCCAGTCCCCAGCCACTCTGGGATTTTCCACTATATCAATGATTACACACTCTGCACTCAAGAGTAGTTCTCTCACTAGAACTCACTCCCCCTTACAAGTTGTAATCAATGAACCCAACCACCAAGTCCCCTGACTTGTGGTTCTTTACAATCAATGATCAATAATCAGATGAAACTCTCTCTAAGAGTATATGATGATAAACACTGAAGCTTATATTGTGAAAAGACAAATTACAAGTGAAAACTGAAGGTAGTTGTGAAACTTGAATGCTTGTACGTTTTCAGATGTTCTGGTTTTTTTTAGAAGCTTTGAATGCACTCTATTTATACTTAGAGAGCATTAAATGACCGTTGTAAAGTGAATCAAACCGTTGGAGGTGATTAGTGATAACTTTGGTCAGCCTCTCCCTCTAATCTCCACTTAATCCAGATGTATAATTGCTCTGAGGTGTCTCTCTGTGGATTTGTCCGTTGGAGAAGAGTTTTCTTGTTGTAGAAAACATTCTTTACTGTTCTGAGGGCGTGTTCAAGTGGATTAGCCAAAAAGAGGCTATTTTCTGAAGTGCATTTAATGTTCTGAGCACTTTATGCTTTTTGCCTTGACCTTCATTAATCATCCTCTAAGTCAACTGAAACTTGCTTAGAAAAGTGGTTAAACATAGCTAAGAACATATAAGAATGATAAATGGAAGCATTAAGATCAAAAGAATGTGTTTCACAAATTCGACAGATTTGAAATTCCGTTTCAGCGCCCAATACTCGAGTATGTTCTTCAATACTCGAGTTTGTCACTGTGCACTTAAGTCAATACTGGAGTATCCAAGCTGATACTCGAGTATGCTTCTTCTAGAGAGGAACCATCGTGACTTGAACTTTGAAAACACAGGTCAATACTCGAGTATGTAAGTCAATACTCGAGTTTTGAACCTTTTGTAAGAAATGAGTTTAAGTTCAAAACCTCAATATTTGAGTATACATTTCTTTACTTGAGTATTCAAATCATTGACAAGTGGATAACCTCTCTGTATGCCCAATACTCGAGTTTCCAAAACCAATACTCGAGTATTGATTCTCTTGAAAAATTTGTGAAGTTTTTCCATGTCAATACTTGAGTATTCATAAACAGGTGTTAAGTTGAAAATCTTTGTAAAAGCCCAATACTCGAGTATGTAAAACCAATACTCGAGTTTCCATAAGTTGTAAAAGTTTGAAGGCTCTCTGTAAGACCAATACTCGAGTATTCAAATGCCATACTCGAGTATTCACTCAAGGTGAAAACTTGATTGCTCTCTGTAAGTCCAATACTCGAGTATTGTTCCCAATACTTGAGTATTGACTCAGGCTGAAAAACTTGAGTACTCTCTGTAAGTCCAATACTCGAGTATGCAGATCCAATACTCGAGTATTCACTCAAGGTGAAAACTTGATTGCTCTCTGTAAGTCCAATACTCGAGTATTGCTTCCAATACTTGAATATTGCTTTGTAAAAATGGATTTGAGCAATTCACTGTCAAGTCAATACTCAAGTATTCATACCAATACTCGAGTTTCCATTTGACAGTTGATTTTTAGCAAATGTGGAAACTTCAAAACACGTTTACAATTGTTGATTATCATCAAAACACATAGAGAACTAACATCAAGGACACCTCCATCTCTTTAAAATACTCATCTACACTCTTGTTACCTTGTGTGAGTCTTTGAAGTTTATTGTGAAGGTCTTGATGATAATGGGAAGGAACAAATATTCTTTTCATTAGCCTTTTCATCTCCACCCAACTATCCACCAATGGTTCTTCATATCTCAACCTCTCCTTTTGCAATTGGTCCCACCAAATGAGAGCATAATCACTAAACTCCATGGCTGCCACCTTCATTTTCTTCTCTTCATTATAATTTTGACATGTAAACAAGTGCTCAATCTTCATTTCCCACTCTAAATAGGCCTCCAGATCACTTCTTCCCTTAAAAGATGGTATATTAAGCTTCACTCCCTTAATTCTATCCTCTCTAGCATCATTCTCATAATCTCTTCTTCTCCTTCTTTCATCCCTCCCTCTCTGTCTATCTTCATCATGATTCCCCTAATTTTCTATTCTCTCAATTCTCTCATATAACTCCTCTGTGTGTTCCCTCATCATCCTTTGCATTTGAGTTGTAACGGCTTCAATTAGCAATCTGTTATCTCCTATAAGAGGAGGAATACCTTCACCACCTGCACCTGCCATAAATTCAAGGAAAAGAACAAGAGTGTATCAAGTAATAGGACCTCACCACTTGCTCATGTGTTTAAACTCTTAAAAATGTATCACTCGTGTTTGTTGCTCTCTATAAGGCTTTTGTGTAGTGTGCTCTCTTGCCTTTTACCACTCAATATCTCTCTTTAAGTTCTTAACAGAATCTCCAAGAACACTCAAGAGTACAATCCCAAACTCAGGAATTGGTGGTGACTCACAATACAAATTGGAAAAGATGTCAAAGAAGACAAGACAAAGAAAATCCAAAGTAATTTGGAGGAATTATTCAAGGAAGACACTTTGGACTCAAAGAAGACAAGACAAAGAAAATCCAAAACCAAAAAACAACTTGGAGGAATTATTCAAGGAAGACACTTTGGACTTGATTCACACATAGTAGTGTGTGTAATTGAATAGCAAGGTGCTGTATAGTTTTTTTTTTTCCTTTTTTGTTTTTTATAACACCTGATTTTTTTTATAGCAACTGATTTTTTTTTTAACACCTGATTCTTCAACAAGAGGAATTTGTGACTTTGGAATCAAACTTTGAAATTGTGCTAATTTCATAACTGAATTAGATAGAATTCCCCACAAACTGAGCTATTACTTAACACACTACTCAAGAAACATGAATCGAAAGGATTAAAATTCAAGAACAATGATGAACATGGGATGAACACCAAGAACAAAGTGCAGAAATATGTGAACCAAACAAGAAATTGAAAGGAAAAACAATCAAAAGATTGAAAGAACAAACTAGGAACAAACAACAACGGCTAAAACAGAATTGCACAATTCAAAAATCAAAAACATAAATTTAGGGATTAAGGTTACCATATTGGATGTAAACAATCAAGAAAAGATAACCTAATTCCAATCCTAGGACCGTGCTCTGATACCAAATGATATGATTCCCGAAAGAAAAGGATGATCGGATCAACTAGGAATGGAATTTTCGCACCAGAGTTTTCAGCCTCTGACGCGTCCTAAAGAACAGAATGTATCTCGCGCTACAAACCTCGGATTTGAGCGATTCCAAAACGACCTGAAAGATGACATTCTGAACTATGATTTTGACTCAAGAAACACCAAAAAAGGATAAGGGAAACTGAAGATACAAAACCGAGAAATTTGAGAACGAAAACTGATGGATTATAGGTAGGCGCCACAATTCCAAAGAATTGATAAGCCCAAGAACGCCACAAGGATTGTTGCCCTTGATAAGTTCAGAGATTCTCAAAAGAACTCTAAAGAAGCTTTCTTCTCACCAAAAAGGTTATCCTTCAAATTCAAATCTGCCGTTCCAAAAGTCATGGTGTTCCCTTATATGGTGGGCAACATCCATATTAAGTTTAACCTAATTCTGCTTACACACAAAGGAAAATAAGCGAGCCCAATAATCCTTATTACAAAAGTTCAACTAAATGTAAGAAAGATAAAACTAAGTGCAGAATTTGGGCCAAGTAAAACTAAGCGAGCCCAATAAACCTTCATGCATATCCATTGAGGCTTATTCTTCAAGGTCTTCAATCTGAATTAAGTGTATCATTTCCGCCACTTCTTCCTTTAGAATTGGGCTTGTCTGAAGTAAGGTGGTCACTAAGAGATTCAGGGCCTCTTTAGCCTTTTTAGCTTTTGCTCTTGTCATTGGGCCTCCAAGACCTTGTATGTCCTCATCATAAGACTTGATCCTTTGTGAATTGCAGGTATGTCTTAGAGCATCGAAACCCAACAAATGGTACATTGACAGTGGATGCTCTAGACACATGACAGGAGATGAATCCAAATTTGTCTCAATCAAGCCCAAAGATGGTGGCAATGTGACCTTTGGTGGAGATCAATCTGAAAAGATTGCTGGGATTGGTGAAATTGACAACAATGAAGGTCCACTCATCAAAGATGTTTATCTTGTGAAAGGACTTTGCCACAACCTCCTCAGTGTAAGTCAAAGAACTGATAAAGGTAACTTAGTTATCTTCGATTCTAAGGAGTGCTTGATTGTGACAAAAGGATCTTCTCTCTTTAGAAAATTTAAAATCAAAAGCTTTGTTTAGAGTCCCTAGAGATGGAAATTGTTATACACTTAATCTCTCTAGTGAGGGTTCTGTTTCTGATAATTGTTTTGTAAGTAATTTGGATGAGAGTTGGCTGTGGCACAAGCGATTAGCTCACGTCAACATGTTTTAGCTTGACAAATTACTGAAAAAGGATTTGGTGATTGGTGTTCCTAAACTACGTTTTAAAAATGACATGGTTTGTGATGTATGTCAGAAGGGAAAACAGACCAAATCATCTTTCAAATCTAAAAATGAGATTTCAACTAGTAGACCTCTTCAATTGCTTCATATGGATCTAGTTGGACTAGTTAGAGTTAAAAGTCTTGGTGGCAATCTTTATACCTTGGTCATAGTTGATTATTATTCTAGATTTACATGGACAATATTTTTATCCTCTAAAGATGAAACTTTTGATCAGTTTGTCTTGTTTGCCAAGAAGGTCAAGAACGAGAAAGGTTTCTCTATTTCAGGAATTAGGACTGATCATAGAGGAGAGTTCGAAAACAATGATTTGCTGAGTTTTGTGACAACATGGGAATAGACCACAACTTCTTAGCTCCAAGGACTCCTCAACAAAATGGTGTTGTAGAAAGAAAGAATCGTATCCTCACTGAAATGGCAAGAGCTATGCTGAATGAGAACAACACATCACAAGTGTTTTGGGCTGATGCAATGAACACCGCTTGTTACATCTTAAATCGGGCATATCTACGAAAGAAGTTGAACAAGACTCTTTATGAGCTGTACAAAGGAAGGAAGCCCAACCTGAGTCATTTGCATGTGTTTGGATGTAAGTGTTTCATCCACAATAATGGTAAGGATAACTTGGGAAAATTTGATCTCAAGGCAGATGAAGGTATATTTTTGAGTTATTCCAATAGGAGTAAAGCTTATAGAGTTTTTAATACTCGTACTCGTATTGTTGAAGAATCTATGCATGTTGTTTTCTGTGAATCCAAGTCAGATAAACCTATGGATGATGGTGAAGAAAATGTTTTCAAGAATCAATTCTTTTTGAAAACTACTCCTGCTTCAATTGAAAATCCTGAAAATGTTTTCGAGATTGATCCTCAAAACAATATTGAAAATCCTGATCAGTCTCAACCTAGAGCTTGGAAATTTAGAATAAGAAATCATCCTATAGACCAAGTTATAGGTGATATAAATCAGGGAGTAAGAACCAGAAACATCACTTTAAATGAAGTAACTTTTTCTTCATTCATTTCACATAGAGAACCCTCTAAAATAGATGAAGCCCTTTCAGACAATGATTGGGTGATAGCTATGCAAGAGGAGTTACATCAATTTGACAGAAATCAAGTTTGGGATTTGGTACCTAGGCCTAAAGACCATCCAGTCATTGGCACTAAATGGGTATTCAAGAACAAACGCGATGAGTCTGCAATCATTGTTCGTAACAAGGAAAGATTGGTTGCCAAAGGCTATAATCAAGAAGAAGGAATTGATTATGAAGAAACTTATGTTCCAGTGGCAAGATTGGAAGCCATAAGAGTTCTTTTAGCCTTTGCATGTGTTAAAGGTTTTAAACTTTTTCAAATGGATGTTAAAAGTGCATTTTTGAATGGTTTTATTCAAGAGGAAGTTTATGTTGAACAACCTCCTGGTTTTCAAAATGAGCATCATCCAGATCATGTTTATCGTCTCAAGAAAGCCCTTTATGGACTTAAGCAACCTCATAGAGCTTGGTATGAGCGATTAAGCAAATTCCTTCTTGATCAAGGTTTTATTAGAGGAAAAAAAGATACAAATCTCTTCATAAAAAGCAATAAACTCAATGAAATTTTAATTGTGCAAATTTATGTTGATGACATAATCTTTGGTGCTACTAATGATGCTTTGTGTGAGGAATTTTCAAAGATTATGCAGGGAGAGTTTGAGATGTCAATGATGGGAGAGCTCAACTACTTCCTTGGGCTGCAAATCAAGCAAAGGAAGGATGGAATTTTTATCTCCCAAACAAAGTATCTCAATGATCTGCTGAAGAAGTTTGGGATGGACCACTGTAATGGAGCTGACACTCCAATGAGTACAACTACTTCATTGGATGCCGATGAGAATGGCAAGGACTTCAACATCACCAAGTATAAAGGAATGATTGGATCATTGCTCTACTTAACTACAAGTCGGCCAGACATCCAATTCAATGTGGGGATGTGCACAAGATTTCAATCTGCTCCAAAGGAGTCTCATGTTGAACATGTGAAGAAGATCTTCAGATATCTTGCAGACACAAAGACACTGGGTTTGTGGTTCCCTAAAGGTCAGCCTGAACACTTGGTGGCATACTCAGATTCAGATCATGCCGGCTACGAAATTGATAGGAAAAGCACAAGTGGCCAATGTGAGTTCTTTGGCAACTCACTTGTATCTTGGTTCAGCAAGAAACAGACCAGCATGGCCGTATCATCAACTGAAGCTGAATATGTAGCTGCATCAAGTTGTTGTGCTCAAGTACTATGGCTTAAGCAACAACTTGCTGATTTGGGAGTAAATCTGAAGGAGATCCTGATTTTGTGTGACAACACAAGCACAATAAGCTTGGCCAAAAATCCAGTTCAACACACTCGAACCAAGCATATTGATGTAAGACATCACTTCATAAGGGATCATGTTCAGAAGAAAGATGTCAAGGTCATGTTCATCCCAACTCATCTTCAACTTGTTGATATCTTCACAAAGCCATTGGCCAAAGATCAATTCATTTTCATTAGAAGAGAATTGGGAATGGTAAATCCCAATGAGTTGTAAGTTCTCTTTTTACTCAATCTTAGTTTAGGTTTTTGATGATTAATTGTTACTAACTTAAGCATCGGAGTGTCTAGACATGTTTTGTGCAGGATGCTTAAATCGAAAGTTTGCTGAAAAGGGGAGTAAAGTCGAGCCTATGAGTTATGAACTCAAGCTCGAGAGAGGCAGAGAAGAATGAGAATCTGATTAAAGCCAAACTCAAGCCTATAAGTGAGCAACCTCGAGTTCGTTTCAAGTAGAGAGCAATCTTGAGCTGAACAACATGTGAGAACTCGAGCCTACAAACAATGAACTCGAGTTCATAGGATACAGAGAGCAATCAAGTTCAAAGATTTTCATAAACTCGAACCTGTAAGTATGAACCTCAGGTTTATAAGTGAAATTCAAGAGTTCTCAAATACACTCTTGAAGTCCAAGTTAGTGAAGTTTAAGGCAAACTCGAGCCTACAAGTATGAACTCAAGTTTGTCGCGATTGCTTTATATACTGAAACTTGATTTCTCTCTTCACTTCACTCAAACCTCAAGTTTTAACCTAAACTTGCCCCAAGAACCTCTCTTCTTCTCTCTCAATCACAGCGAAAATGGCTTCAAAGCAAACAACCTCCAAAGATTCGAACCCTAAACCAACCCAGTCTTCCCCTAAATCTCGCCCTGAACACCCTGTTCGAACAAAAACACGTTCAACTCGTCTACGCTATGGGATTGACAAGTCTATTCGAGGTGTTCAAGGGGAAAACACAGAATCTCAACCTCCACGACCCAAAGGAGTCACGATTAATGAATAATGCACAAAGAAACGACACTACCCAGAGCTGCTACTCAAGGAAAGGGTAAATTTCCTCAATCAGCCGCGCCTCTGAGAGAAAAACAGCCATTCAAGAGGAAGAAGACAGCGGGAGTTCACTCTGTTCCTACTATTGGGCAAGCTAGTTCTCATGCCCAAGCTACTCCTCAACAGAAGGAGCAAGCTGCTCCTCAGGTATCCCAGTCCAATCCTGCGCTGTATGAGATTTATCTGCATTCTAGGATACCTAGTGGGTTTTCTGAGGAACCCTGTAGAATGTCTGCTGAAGAAGGGGAAAAATTCAAGGAGAAATTTGATGACAAGAACGCTTTCTGTCCCATAATACATGTTGATCTAGCCAAGTTGAAAGAAGATTGTAACTTAGACCTATCTCCCTGGCTAAAACAGTTTAAGTCTTTGATTTCCATTCGAGCACCTTAAAGCCCAAAGCTTGTGAAAGTATTCTACTTTCACATGCAATCTGATAATATCTTAGATGAAGATGGAAATCTAGTGGAGGAGAGGATTACAACCAAAGTGAGGGGCCAGAAAATAACTATTTCTCCTTCCTATTTGAACTAAATTCTACAGATTACCAATCCTCCCACTCCTGAAACCCACAGATACAATCAACATGCAATATTTAGACTTCTAAGACCCAATGAGCCTGTGCATGAGGGATTAGAGATCCTAAATTTTACACCTGCTGCAATGCCCCCAAGAAATAGAGCAATTTGGTACATCTATACTAGGGATCTTCTGCAGAAGGGAGGCAACTTTACTCACTTCGCAAAGAAAGATTTTCCTATTTTTGCCTCCATACTAGTCAAGCAACCTCACAATCTTGGCCACTAGATCTTTCATGAGATGTCCAAATTCGCATTTCAATCCAAGCAAACATCTCAGATTCCATTTCCCAGCCTAGTGTTTATCATTCTTTTCCATGAGAAGATCTGGCATTTGGCAGCCAATGATCCTCCTGTCTTTCCTCCAGAAATTTGTAGGCATATTCTCAATTTGATGGGAATCAATCCAAAGGAGAGATCAGATCAGTCTTGAGCTCCTGCTAGATCAAGGACGGCTAGATCCAGAGGCACATATTCAAGAGCACAGGAAGCTCAGAGTGCTCCTCCTCCTCCTTCTCAGTCTTTACCAGCAGATTTTGACAATAAGGTCAAGGACATCATTGATAAGGTGATTTCTGATCTGACTGATAGTGTGGAAGTGGCTGTGGGAAAGCTGGTTTCAGAGGTGACTCAAGGCCACAATGAACTTATTCCTGTTCAAGAAGGTTTCAGAGTAGAGCAAGAAGCTCTAAAGAATCATATTAGTGACCACTCAGCCAGTATTTGAACTCTTCTAGTCACTATGATGGGTCTCAGTGACAAGATGGACAGGATCTTACAGAACCAGTCCTTGCAGGCATCCACTTCAGCTTCTGTCACAGTTCCTACACCTCCTGTCTCTCAACTTGAACCCCAACTTCCCACTGAACCCGAGCCTGCCCAGACCACCTTTACTCCACCCTCTTTTGCTGATGACAAAGGGGGAGAAGAGAGTGCTAAGTCATGAGAAGAACTCATGTTTCTGTGTTTTGCTTTTGGTTTTAGTTTCTATGTTATAGGAATTCTCTGTTTTAAATTTTCTGTTTTAATTGTATGTATCTGTTTCTGGAACTTTAATGAATGCTTAAAATTGTGTTAAATACATGTCTTGTTACTATTTCCTGTGTTTCTGCTGTTAAAGCTCTGATTAAACTTCATTGTTTGCAAATAACACTGTTTGAACCTCACCATTTGCACATTTTCTGCAAATCCTATACAAAACTAATTTTTAAAGAATCATTGATTGTTTACAAGTGTTGTCATCATCAAAAAAGGGGAGAATGTTTGTTCTCTATGTGTTTTGATGATTACTAAGAGTTGTAAACAATGTGGAGATGTTTTTTGATAAAGATTAGAGTGTTTTTAAACTTGTCAATTTCTAGCAAAACAATATGTCTGTGATAAACTTGAGCCTATTATGAGCAAACTCGAGTTTGCCTTTGACAGAGGATGCAAACTTGCCACTCTAATTATCAAACTCGAGACTAAACCTGAAGTTTAAAACTTAAGAGCTTTCCAAAGTTTTCAAAAGCTTTGTGTGAACTCGAGTTCACATGTGTAAACTCGAGTTCATCAGTGACAGAGAGTTTTTGTTTTTGAAAATAATTTTAAACTCGAGACTTCTTTCTTAAAACCTCAAGTTTGCAACCTCCAGAGAAAATCATTCAAAGTTTACAAAAGTTGTGAACTCGAGCCTGTTATGATAAACATATTTTCACAAACACTGCACTGTTTCATTCAGAGTAATGTTTTCCAGTTTGAAAAACCTTGAGAGTTTACAAAACATGTAAGCTCGAGTTCATCATTGCAAACTCGAGTTTACACTTGACCGAGAGTTTTTGAAGTCCTTCAGTCAAAGTAAACCTGAGACTTATTTTACAAACCTCCAGTTTTCCTCAGGACAAAAACAATTAGAGTTTTTCTAAGTTAAACAAACTCGAGCCTAATTTGTAAACTTGAGTTCAAACCTTACAGAGAGTAAAGAACTTTTCAAAATGAGAAAACTCTAGAGTTTACCTTGGAAACCTCAAGTTTGTGTTTTAAGCGCTATAACTGAGTTTTGTCTTGAACTGTAACAAACTCGAGCCTAACTTCACAAACTCGAGTTCAAATCTCACAGAGAGCAAAAGACTTTTCAACTAGAGAAAACTCTAGAGTTTGCACTTCAAACCTCAGGTTTGGCGTTTGAAAACTAAAACTAAGTCTTGACTTAAACACTGTCAAACTCGAGCCTGTCACTAATAGACTCGAGTTTGTCTCTTAGTCACAAACTCTCCAAAACTCAAAATCATGACATTCCTCTCTGGAAGAAAGGAACTCGAGTTTAGGATTACAAACTCGAGTTCAAATCAACCCGAGAGCAATGTGATGTTTCAATGAGTTAAAAACTTCAGGTTTTGTTTTTCAAACCTCCAGTTTGCATGATTTGAACTTGAATCACCTTTACCAACTGGAGGTCTGAACTCGAGCCTGCAAGAACCAAACTCGAGTTCATGATGCTAACTCAGAAATTCAAATCTGACAATTTCAGAAAACATTTTTGTTTGATCTTAATACTCTGCAATATTATTCTCTGATATTCCTAGCTATGTTTAATGACTTTATTAGTGAATTTCAGATGTTTAAAGAATGTTTATTGAAGGGTTAAAGCATAAAGCAAAAATCAGTTCAGAGCATTAAATGCTATGTCCAGAAAGTTGCACTCTTTTGGACAATCCATCTGCACACGATTGCAAAGCATTAAAGACTGATTTCGACAACAAGCAATCACTTCTCTAATGGATTAATTCGCAGAGAGTCAACTCTGATCACTTGGCCAACTGGATTAAGTGGAAACTAGAGAGAGAAGGTTCCTAAACCACTTGCTAACTCTTGAAGACTTCTCTCAACGGTAATATTGAAGATGCAACCGTCATTTAATGCTTCCTGAGTATAAATAGAGTTGCATTCAAGTCTTCACAACAACAACAACTGCTGAAAACGTATTACATTCAAGTGTTCATTTATTTTCATCAGTTTTCAATTGTATAGTATCTTTTAATATCGAGAGCTTCAGTGATTATTATTATTTACTCTTAGAGAGAGTTTGTTTCAGAAATCATTTATTGTAAAGAATCACAAGTCAAGGGGACTTGGTGATTTGGGTGTTCATTGATTACAACTTGTAATGGGGAGTGAGTTCTAATGAGAGAATCACTTCTTAAGTGCAGAGTGTGTAATCTTTGAGTTAGTGGAAAATCCCAGAGAGTCTGGGGACTGGATGTAGGTCAAATTGTTAAGACCGAACCAGTATAAATCTTTGTGTTCATCTTCTCTATCCCTCACTCTGTTTATCCTTGTTTTTAAAGCTTCAAAACAGAGCACTTTCCAAAAAATGTGAATATCCAATTTACCCCCCCCCCTCTTGGGTATTTGAGCTCCACTTTCATTTTCCACCACTTTTCTTTTTCCCTTTCTTTTTGTAAAAAATGGGATTGTAACTTATGCCTGATCGATCATTTGTAAATCTTTGAGCTTTTAAATTAACATTGAGCATTTCACTACCTTTAGTGAACTTCTCAAGTGTTTTCATAAGATAAATGTTTTTCTTCTCAAGATTAGGGCACTTTTCACAAATAGAGTTTTTACAAACCAAAGGAGTATCTTTAGCCTGTTGTTCAAGCAATTTGATTTTCCTCTTTGAAGAAATAAGCTCTTTCACAATTCTTTTAAACTCAGAATGCAGTTCATTATATTCACAAAGCAACTCATAATAGGTAGGTTCAGAATTGTATTCCTCATCGTCATTTTCTAGTTGTTCTTCCTCCTTAGCAGCTAGACATACATTAGCAACCGCTTCTTCCTCACTTTCTTCTTTATTCGAGGAATTATCTCCCCATATGCCAGATACGTAGGCTTTTTCCAAAGCTTTCCACATCTCCTTAGCACTTGATAAGTTACAGATGCGTAAATACTCCTTTTGACTAAGAGCACTCTGGAACATCAAGATGGCTTTGCTGTTAAGAGTTATTTTCCTTCTGTCATCCCCGTTGAACTCATCTTCAGTCTTTGGAACATTAATTCCGCCTTCCACTCTTGTGGGAACATAATCCCTATTCTCTACTAATTGCCAGAGACCATACTCCATGGCTAATACAAACACTCTAAACTTTGCTTTCTAGAACGAATAATGTTCACTGTCGAAGCTAGGTGGTCAGTTGATTGAGGCACCGTCAGGTAATATTCCTTCCATGATCTATCTCGGGATGTTAAGCCCAATAGAGAAACCAATGCTCTGATATTAAATGAAGGTGGAATATCACCTAGAGGGGGTGAACAGGTGATATAAATAATCTTTCGCTAAAGCTCAGGAACATAAAACAGAGATAGAGAGGAGAGCAATGAACACAAGAGATTATACTGGTTTGGTTCAACTCTTTGACCTACGTCCAGTCCCCAAAAACACTCTAGGATTTCACTATCTCGAAACTTGATTACACACTCTGTAACTCTTGAGTAATCCTCTCATTAGGACTCATTCCCCCTTACAAGTTGTAACCAAATAAACACAGTCACAATTACACACTCTGTACTCGAGATGATCCTTCCACTAGGTAGATAATAAATGACTAGAGGCATAGTCTTTGATATAACTGGAAATGGCTAAGTGTCAACTTGACTGGAGGCAAGAATAAAGTATCAAAATAATGAGTAAGAGAATAAATTGCCTTGAGTTATGCAATGATGCCTTGAGTCAAGAAAGGAAGAAATGCCTCGAGGAAATTATAAGGTGACTAGAGGCAATTCATATAAAAGACGCTAAAATTGTAAGAGGATATGCCTAGAGTCATTATTTTTTATGCCTTGAGTTATATTGCCTTGAGGCAATAAGTGAGTGACTAGAGGCATGTAATGATTTTTGGAAGAATAACGAGATTGCCATTGATGCTGGAGGTAAAAATGAGAATACTCATACCTTGAGGTACTTACTAATTGACTAGAGGCAAATGGAGAAGTTCAATAAAATTACAATTTTTCCATTAAAATGAATTTCAGCATAATTATGATTTTGCCATTATGAAGTGAATTTGGAGACATATGCATGAAATCATCAGGAATGACTTGAGGCAACAAACTCAATGAATTGAGGCAAGAAGAGAAGTACAGCATATTTATGGTTTTGCCATTAAGAGTGGATTTTCACCATAATTACGATTTTGCCATTTTCAAGTGGATTTTCTAAAACATGTCTGGAGGTAAAATATTGGATGACTAGAGGCAAACCAAAAACTCCAAAATGTCATCTAAAATTAAGATTCAATAACATTATAACAGTTATCATCAAAAGATCAAAAACATGAGAACTAACAGAGCAATCATAGAAAAAGAGAGTATTATTCATAAAAACAAATTTTTATTTTAAAAAGGGAAATTATTCACAAAAGAAAACTTTTCTTCCTTTTCTTGAACACAAGGAATAAAAACCAAAGCAAAAACAAAAATATTTTTCTTTTCCTCATTTTGAAAACAAATAACAAAATCCAAAAGTAAGAACAAAATCCCCCCCCCCATTTAAATCATGCAGTGGCCTTAGTGCAAAAGATAAATATAACCAATAATAGTAGGTAATGCAAGTAAAAGAGTAAGGAGGGAGTACAATCAGACTAAAATGAAGTAGTGGAATTAGCTTCTTTCCCTTGTCTAGTTGTAAATCACATGAAAGAACAAGTGATGTTTTCTCTTTATCATTATATTCAGTAGACATCTTCTTTTTCCAAGTCTGCAAATAATATTTCAGCTCAAGTACAGAAGGTGTTCGAACAGGAGTAACCAACCCATGTGCCTGCAAAAATCACAGTACCCAGCCGTATCTCATCCCACAGATATAGGATCAATGAAACTCAATTTATCAAGAAACAAGGAAGATCCAAAAAGAAATTGATCAAGTGTAAATGTTGGAACTTCCAGATATTTTGAGCAACCCACAAAATCAATTTGACTCTCATCAGTAAGAGTCAAACTCCCTAAAGAATAATTCAAATGATCACTCAAAATGGTCTCACAATGGTTAGCTAAATCAGAAGTAAGCATGTATTCAAGATGCACATCAGGATTAGAATGCAGCTCAAATTCAAAATCAACATCAGATTCCTCAAGCAAGTAAAAATCAGATGCAGTAATCTCAGAGCAAACAAGGTACCATTCATAATCAAAACAATTACATACAACAAATTCACTCACAGATGAAAAATTTGGATAATCAGTATACCAGTCAGCAAGAACATCATCAACAATTTCATCAATCACATCACTGCATAAAACTGAATGCTCTTCTCTAGAATGTTTCATGGCATCAAAGACACCAAAACACAAAAAAAAAAAAAAAAAAAGCTGGAAACTAACCTAAACAAGTCTAAAAACACTGTCAAATGATTTTTAAAAAGTTTAGGACTTCCACAGAACAACTTCTAGACTATTCCTAAACCTAAAAATCAAATTTTTTAAAAAAAACATAAAAAAATTGAAAAAAAAAAGTGGTCAACACCAATCTATTCTACTATATTGTTAATCATTAGACCGATGCAAACTCCCCGGCAACGGCGCCAAATTTTGAAAGAGATTGCTGTGTCTCTCAAAATAACCATATTCAATAAAAGATTTACAGTAATAGGGAACCTGGGTCGTTTTCCCAAAGAATTTGCAGCGGGTCTAATTGGAATAACAACAAAACAAAAACAGTAAAAATGAAGGGTTTTGGTTGAAACAAATTAAAAACGAAATTTAAAAGAAACAGAACGAAATATTCAGATGCATATTAAAAATGATCAACCCAACGTTTGAATTCTAGAGACTTCCATCATTGAACAAAATATAAATAACCCACGTTTGACTTTGGACGAACCGAGATCTCTGCATTCGCCCAGAAAATCTCTCGACTAGATGATCGCCTAGAATATGTCCGAACAGCGGCGTCCCACTATGCGATCGCACAATAAAACTTAAAACCTAGTTCGAACTCAGTACTTGGGATAAACCAAACCGAATATTAAATCTGTTAGTTCTCAGAGTGTTTTGATGATCACTGACAATTGTAAACAATAGTGGAAAGATTTGACAAGTCAAGGATGTTTAAAACTCATGATTTTTCTATCTGTCAAAATAGAACTCGAGCCTATGAGTGATGAACTCGAGCCTGTATTTAACAGAAAGCATGAACTTGCAAAACCAAAGTTCAAACTTGAGACTAAACCTGAAGTTTATAATTAAACCTTTGAAAGTTCGCATGAACTCGAGCCTATAACTGTTGAACTCGAGCCTATGTTTAACAGAAAGCATAAACTTGTCAAACCAAAGATCAAACTTGAGACTGAACCTGAAGTTCAAAATTAAATCCTTGAAAGTTTGAGTGAACTCGAGCCTACCATTTAATGAACTCGAGTTCGCCATTGACAAAGTTTTTTTTAACTTTTGAAAACCTATTACAAACTCTAAACCTCTACTCAAACCTCAAGTTTGAAAAAGTTCAAAGAAGATATTAAGTAAAAGAACTCGAGCCTGTCATGATGAACTCGAGTTCATCCTTGGCAGGACAAGTTTGTTTAAACTTGAAAACAGAACATTGTCTATAAACTGGAGCCTAAACTCTTCAGACTCGAGCCTAGTTTTGACCGAGAGCCTTCAGAATATTTTAGAGAGAACTAAACTCGAGCCCAAGCTTCTCAAACTCCAGTTCAAAAGTTCCAGAGAGTAATTAGCCATTTTCAAAAGTTTCAAACTCGAGCCCACTTGTCTTAAACCTCCAGTTTGTTTTATGTTAACCCTTTTTGAAGTTCTCTAAGTAAAGAGAACTCGAGTTCATCATTAATGAACTCGAGTTCGTGTTCTTACAAACCTCAGGTTTACACACAAACCTCCAGTTTGATTTTGACAGAACCGAATTCTCAAAATGAATAAAGGCCGAACTCGAGCCTAACATTATGAACTCGAGTTCAGACCTCCAGAACAGAAAAACGCATTTAAACTCTGATATGTCAAATTTGATTCTTTCTTCATGTTTCAAGTTACCCATTGAATCTAATCATTATATCTATCTCTTATATATGTAAGTGATCTGTTCTAACAAGTTTATTTATGAGATAACAGAAAGAATTTGAATTAGACAGAGATTCAATTGGAGCAACACTTTATGCAACTTGGATTATTTTATCTTATCCTTCAAGACAAGATTAAATGCATGACAGGTTGGCATTACAGACAGTACAATCACCTCTGAAGAAAGCCAAACGTGATTATTCTAAAAACAGAATGTCATGGGCCACCAATATTCAAATGCAAAAGCTACAAACACCCAAATCTGGAAAGTAGCAACAGAATTTTACCCATCAGCTTCTGCAGTACCTTTACACATGGAAGAACACTCACAACAGTCACATTTTCGAATGGGAACAAGCTTCAGTGGATTATTAACGTTCAAATGATTCAAACAATTATAAATGACTGAGGAACTGAAGCCAAACAGACACATCTGATGAACAACTACTCTACTCGAAAATAATCATCCTGAGTTGTTCTTTTCATTAGGCTGTATCTTTGATACATTGTACTTCAGTATTTATCTTATCTACTCTTTGAGAGAGTCTTTCTTGTAATCATTCATTGATTGAGATAACCACAAGTCAGGGGACTTGGTGGTTGGGAGTATTGATTGCATCTTGTAAGGGGGAGTGAGTTCTAGTGAGAGAACTACTCTGAGTACAGAGATTGTAATCAAGTCTTGTGAAGTTAGTGGATTGAAAATCCCAAGTGAGGCTTGGGGACTGGATGTAGGTCAGAGAAAAGGCCGAACCAGTATAAATTGATCCGTGCAAAGCTTCTCTACTCCTCTCTTCATTTATCCTCTGCTTTAACTTGCCCAAAACAGAGCCAAGTCTCTAAAATTTTATAGATACCCAATTCACCCCCCCCTCTTGGGTATCAAGGTCCATTCTTTCATTTGGTATCAGAGCTTGGTCTTCTCAAGAGAGTCTAACAGCTCGAGAAGGATCATTATGGAAGGAATTCTTCCCGATGGAGCCTCTATCAACAGACCACCTGGTTTCAATGGAGAGCACTACTCATTCTGGAAAGCCAAGTTCAAAGTCTTTGTCATGGCTACTGAATATGGACTATGGAGAGTATTTGAAAGAGGAGATTACACTCCTACAACTATGGAAGATGGTGTGAGAATTCCAAAGCTTGAAGAGGAATATGATGACAATGATCGAAGGAACATCACACTCAACAGTAAGGCAGTTCTACTTCTCCAAAGTGCATTAAGTCAACAAGAATACTTCCGGATTTGCACACTTCCATCTGCAAAGCATATGTGGGATGCACTAGAAATTGCTCATGAAGGGACAGCAGGTGTAAAGCAAAATCGTGTAAACACCCTCATGACAGAATATGATCTCCTTAGAATGAAGTCCGGCGAATCCATTGGTGAATTTCAACTTCGTTTCACTCATCTCATAAATCAACTTGCTGCACTTGGTAAAGACTATGATCAGTCAGTCCAAGTAAGAAAAATTCTCAATGTTCTCAACAAGGAATGGGAGGCCAAAGTCACAGCAATAGAAGAAGCTAGAGGAGAATCAATGACTTCTGTGGCTGCTCTATTTGGTAGCCTCTCAGAATATGAAGCAAAAATCAAGTTCAAGAAAGGACTTGACGAGGTACATGGGAAAAGCAAGGGATTGGCTCTTAAAACAGCCAAGGAAGCAAGAGATTCTGATAATGAAGAAGATGAGGAAGATGAAGATGAAGAAATCGGTATGTTGGTCAGGCGCTTCAAGAAATACTTCAAGAGAGACCAAGGATTCAAAAGGTTTCAGAAAGGAAGCTCAAGTCATGAAACAAAGAAACCAATCATCTGTTATGAGTGCCAAAAGCCTGGACACATCAAGTCTGAATGTCCTTTGCTGAACAACACCAACAAAGAGAAGGACAAAAAGAGCTTCAGCAAGTATAAAAAGAAAGCATACATTTCAAGCATATGGGGTGATAGCTCTTCAGATGAGGATGAAGAGGTTGAAGATGAAAAGGCAAACATATGCCTAGTAGCTCAAGAACAACAAGATGATGATGAGGTATATGACTCAAAACCTTCCTATGATGAACTTGTTGATGAATATTATCTTGTGCAAAAGGAATTTGAGAAACTCGCAGAAAAATACTTAGCTTTGAAAAGGAAAAATATCACTCTTGAACTACAAATTGAAAAACTATCTTCTTCTAAAATTTTGATTTGTCAGGAATGCCCTGAATTAAAACAGAAGAATGTACATCTTACAAAAGCACTTGAAACATTTACTAAGGGCAGTGAAATGCTTAATGTAATTTTGAAACAACAAAGATTTGTAAATGATAGGTCAGGTATTGGTTACAAACCAAATTCTGATAAGAAGAAAGGTAAAAAGAAGAGTGGTCAAAAATCTTACATGAACTACTTTACAAAAACAGTTCACTCCTCAAATCCCTTTGCACATTGTGATTATTGCAATAGGAAGGGCCATTCAACTTCATCTTGTTTTCATAAGAGGGAAGGAAAAATTAAACCTATAGGAAACTATAAATGGGTACCAAAAGGAACTTATGTTCTCAAGGTGCAAGCTAACCCAAAAGGACCCAAGAAAAGTTGGGTACCTAAAACTTGATCCCATTGTGATTTGCAGGTTTGTCTTAGAGCATCAAGACCCAACAAATGGTATATTGATAGTGGATGCTCAAGACACATGACTGGTGATAAAACCAAATTCCTTACAATTAAACCAAAAGATGGTGGTAGAGTCACCTTTGGAGGAGACCAATCAGGAAAGATTGCTGGCATTGGTGAGATTGGAAGTAGTGATGGTCCACTCATCAAGGATGTCTATCTAGTAGAAGGATTGTGTCACAATCTCCTAAGTGTGAGCCAAAGCACTGATAAGGGTAACTTAGTTATCTTTGATTCTGATGAATGCTTTATTGTCAAAAAGGATTTGATTCCCATAGAAAATTTGAAAACTAAAGCCTTGTTTAGAGCACCTAGAGATGGCAATTGTTATACACTTAACCTCTCTAGTAATACCTCCGTGTCAGAAAAATGTTTTGTAAGTAACTTGGATGAAAGTTGGTTATGGCACAAAAGATTAGCTCATGTGAACATGTCTCAACTTGACAAGTTGCTGAAAAAGGATTTGGTTATTGGTATTCCAAAATTGAATTTCAAAAATGATAAGATATGTGATGCTTGCCAAAAAGGAAAACAAACCAAATCATCCTTTAAAACGAAGAATGAGATTTCTACTACCAGACCCCTTCAATTACTTCATATGGACTTAGTTGGACCAGCTAGAGTTAGAAGTCTTGGTGGAAATTTATACACTTTGGTCATAGTTGATGATTATTCTAGATTCACATGGACAATTTTCTTATCATCTAAAGATGAAACATTTGATCAATTTGTTGTATTTGCCAAGAAGGTCCAGAACGAGAAAGGTTTTTCAATTTCAGGTATACGAACCGACCATGGTGGAGAATTTGAGAACAACGCCTTTGCTGAGTTCTGTGACAACACGGGGATTGATCACAACTTTTCAGCACCAAGGACACCACAACAGAATGGTGTTGTGGAGAGAAAGAACAGAATACTCACTGAGATGGCAAGAGCAATGTTGAGTGAAAACAACACATCACAAGTATTTTGGGCTGATGCCATGAGCACTGCATGCTATATCTCCAATAGAGCTTACTTAAGGAAGAAGTTGAACAAGACTCCTTATGAGCTCTACAAAGGGAGAAAGCCAAATCTCAGCCACCTTCACATTTTTGGTTGCAAGTGCTATGTGCACCATAATGGTAAAGAGAATCTTGGTAAATTTGATTCTAAGGCTGACTTAGCGATATTTATTGGTTATTCTAATAGAAGCAAAGCATATAGAGTTTTTAACGCTAGAACTAAAGTTGTAGAAAAATCAATACATGTTGTGTTTTGTGAAAATGATTCTAACAGATCTTTGGATGATGAAGAAGAAAACATTTGCAAAAATCAATTCTTTTCAAAAACTACCCCTTCCTCTGAAAATTATGAAAATGTTTTTGAAGCTGATCCTGAAAACAGTTTAGAAAATCCTGATCAGACTCAGCCTAGAGCTTGGAAATATATAAGGAATCATCCTATAGACCAAGTTATAGGTGATATTAATCAAGGAGTAAGAACCAGAAGAAGCACGTTAAATGAAGTAACCTTCTCTGCATTTATTTCACACATTGAACCCTCTAAAATAGAAGAAGCCCTTTCAGACAATGATTGGGTGATAGCTATGCAAGAGGAATTACATCAATTTGACAGAAATCAAGTTTGGGACTTGGTACCTAGGCCTAAAGACCATCCGGTCATTGGCACCAAATGGGTATTCAAAAACAAACGTGATGAATCTGCAATCATAGTCAGAAATAAGGCAAGACTAGTTGCCAAAGGCTACAATCAAGAAGAAGGAATTGATTATGAAGAAACTTATGCTCCAGCGGCAAGATTGGAAGCCATAAGGGTTCTTCTAGCCTTTGCTTGTGTTAAAGGAATAAAACTCTTTCAAATGGATGTTAAAAGTGCCTTTTTAAATGGTTTCATACAAGAAGAAGTTTATGTTGAACAACCACCTGGATTTCAAAATGAAAAATTTCCAGATCATGTTTATCATCTCAAGAAAGCTTTATATGGCCTTAAACAAGCTCCTAGAGCTTGGTATGAACGTCTAAGTAAATTTCTTCTTGATCAAGGCTTTGTTAGAGGAAAAGCTGACACTACTTTATTCATTAGAACTAATAAATTGAATGAAATTTTAGTTGTACAAATTTATGTGGATGATATCATATTTGGAGCTTCTAATGATACTCTGTGTGAAGAATTTGCAAAGAAAATGCAGGGAGAATTTGAAATGTCAATGATGGGAGAACTAAATTATTTTCTTGGATTGCAAATCAAGCAAAGGAAGGATGGAATTTTCATATCCCAAACCAAGTATCTGAATGATCTCTTAAAGAAGTTTGGAATGGATCAATGCAATGGTGCTGATACTCCCATGAGTGCAACTACTTCTTTGGATGCTGATGAAGAAGGCAAGGACTTTAACATAACAAAGTATAGAGGAATGATTGGGTCATTACTCTATCTTACAGCAAGCCGCCCCGACATTCAATTCAGTGTGGGGATGTGTGCAAGATTCCAATCTGCTCCAAAAGAGACACATGCTGAACATGTGAAAAGAATCTTTAGATATCTTGCTGATACTAAGACTCTTGGCTTATGGTTTCCCAAAGGACAACCAGAACACTTAGTAGCATATTCAGATTCAGATCATGCTGGATACAAGACAGATAGGAAGAGCACAAGTGGACAATGTGAATTCTTTGGTGGCTCACTTGTGTCATGGTTCAGCAAGAAACAAACCACTGTTGCTGTATCATCTACTGAAGCTGAGTATGTGGCTGCCTCAAGTTGCTGTGCTCAAGTGTTATGGTTAAAACAACAACTCGCTGATTTGGGAGTGTACTTGAAAGAAATTCCAATACTATGTGACAACACAAGCACAATAAGCTTGGCCAAGAATCCTGTGCAACATACAAGAACCAAACACATTGATGTGAGACATCATTTCATCAGGGATCATGTTCAGAAGAAGGATGTCAAAGTCATGTTTATCCCAACACATCTCCAACTTGCAGACATTTTCACAAAACCTCTTGCAAAAGAACAATTTAATTTCATAAGAAGAGAATTGGGAATGGTAAACCCCAATGAACTGTAAGTATTTCTCACTCATTTTAATGTTAGTTATGGTTTTGATAATGATTGATTACTGACTTAAGCATCGGAGTATCTAGAAGTGTCTTATGCAGGATGCTCTTATCTCAAATTTGCTGAAGTTATGACCGAACTCGAGCCTGACAAGAAAGAACTCGAGCTCGAGAGAGACTGGAAGTAGTGAAAGGCAAAAACAAGAATGAACTCGAGTTCATTAGTGAATGAACCTCAAGTTCATTTTTGGCAGAGAGCAAGGCTGGATCTCAGGCATGACGAACTCGAGCCCATAAGTGACGAACTCGAGTTCGTAAATCACAGAGAGCAACCTTGGAGGAAAGTCATCCTGAACTCGAGCTCGTAAGTGAGAACCTCAGGTTCACAAGGAAGTTCAAGAGTTCTCAGCACACTCTTGAAGTCCAGGTAAGCAAATTTTAATGACGAACTCGAGCCTGAAAGGTGTGAACTCGAGTTCATCACGAACTCTATATATACTACAGTTACAAACTTTTCACTTCACTCTTCACACACCTCCGGTTTGCCCTAGTCCTCTGCGTCTTTCTCATCATCTTCTTCCTCTGTTTTCTGCGAAAATGGCCTCTCAATCCACAAATCCCAAAGACACAAACCCTAACCCTTCTCAATCTGTTTCTCAAACTCAATCTGAACGCCCTGTCCGCACAAAAAAGCGCTCTTCCCGCCTACAAGATGGAATTGACAAATTCGTTAGAGGAGTTGACGGCGAAAATACTCAAACTCCTCCTTCCAGACCGAAAGGAGTTGTAATTGGAGAAGAGAGAACGAAGAAGAGGCATGATCCCGAGCCTCCTGTCCAAGGAAGAGGTAAAGCCCCTCAGCCAGCTGCTCCTCTGAGGGAAAAACAACCCTTCAAGAGAAAGAAAACCGCGGGTATCCACTCTGTTCCCACTCCCGGTCAAGGTAGTGGTCAAGCTGAACCTCAATCTCAGGAACAAGGGACTCCTCAGGTATCTCAGCCCTTACCTGCAATTTTAGAAATATACAAGCATAAGAGGTGCCCAGAAGGTTTCAACATAGAACCATGTAGAATGACAGCAGAAGAGGGTGTTTTATTCAAGAAAAAATATGATGAAAAGAAGAAATTCTATCCTATAGTCTTTGTAGATTTAGCTAAGCTAAAAGAAGAATGTAATTTGGATTTGAGCCCCTGGATGAATCAATTTGAGTCCTTAATTTCAATCAAGGCTGCCTATAGTCCCAAACTTGTGAAAGTCTTTTACTTTCACATGAAATCTGATAATGTGCTAAATTCAGATGGTGATCTGGTAGAAGAAAGAATTGTCACAAAGGTTAGAGGTCAGAAAATCACAATTACTCCTGACTATCTGAACTCTATCCTACAAATCTCAAACCCTCCTAAGCCTGAAACTCACAGATATAAGCAACAGGCTATATTTAGTTTACTCAGACCTGATGAACCTATTCCTAATACCCTTGAGATATTGAATTTCACCCCAGCTGCCATGCCTCTGAGAAACCGAGCCATCTGGTACATTTATTCCAGGAATCTTCTTCAGAAGGGAGGCAACTTTACACACTTTGCCAAGAAAGATTTTAACATCTTCGCCTCCATTCTAGACCAACAACCTCAGAATGTAGGTTACTGGCTCTTTCAAGAAATAGCAAAATTTGCTTTTCACTCACGCCAGTCATCCCAGATTCCCTTTGCCAGCCTGGTTTCAGTAATTCTATTTCATGAGAAGATTTGGCACTTGGCTGAGAATGACTCTCCTCAATTTCCAACTGAATTTGGACAGCACATCATGAACTTGATGCAAACTCACAGGCCTGAGTACTCAGATCAGTCCAGAGCCCCAAAGAGGTCCAAGCCAGCTACATCCAGAGCCACACAGTCCAGAGCTGAAGAAGCTCAGAGTGCTCCTCCACCTCCTTCTGATTTTAATGTCAGAGTTCAAGAAATTGTGGACAAGGCCGTATCTGATCTAATAGAAGGAATTGAACTAGCTGTAGGGAAGCTAGTTGCTGAAGTGAACAAGGGTCACAATAACCTGGTGGATGCTCAAGAAGCCTTCAGAGTTGAACAAGAAGCACTGAAGACTCAAGTCAATGAACAGACCTCTACTATGTCCACCTTATTGGTTACAATGATGAACCTAAGCGATAAGATGGACAAGATCTTAAAGTCTCAGTCTCCGGATGCTTCTACCTCTGTACCTGCCCCAGACTCAGAACCTGCTCACGCTCAGCCTGCACAGACACCTCCTTCTGCTCCTACACCTTCGACCTTCACATCCTATGCTGAGCCACTAGCCATAGTACCCTATGTCCAATTTGAACCTATCTCTTCTTCCCCTCCTTTTGATGATGCCAAAGGGGGAGAAAGTGTGGAGTGAATATTGATTGTTTTGTAACTTTTGTAGTCATTTTGGAATTATGTGAATTTTTTTTTCAGTTTGAAGTTATCAATTTGAAGTTTCAGTTATATTTTTTTTGGTCTTAAAGTTTATCTCTGATAATTTGGTTAAGTCTCTGATAATCTGCAAAATTTTTGTTTCACAAAACAAATCCTTGATATTCTGCTTCTGATATATGTTTTCTGTCAATTTGATCACAAGCTGAATTTCAAAATAAATTTCAAACTAAGTTTCCCAATCAATTGTTTACAAGTGTTGTCATCATCAAAAAGGGGGAGAATGTTAGTTCTCAGAGTGTTTTGATGATCACTGACAATTGTAAACAATAGTGGAAAGATTTGACAAGTCAAGGATGTTTAAAACTCATGATTTTTCTATCTGTCAAAATAGAACTCGAGCCTATGAGTGATGAACTCGAGCCTGTATTTAACAGAAAGCATGAACTTGCAAAACCAAAGTTCAAACTTGAGACTAAACCTGAAGTTTATAATTAAACCTTTGAAAGTTCGCATGAACTCGAGCCTATAACTGTTGAACTCGAGCCTATGTTTAACAGAAAGCATAAACTTGTCAAACCAAAGATCAAACTTGAGACTGAACCTGAAGTTCAAAATTAAATCCTTGAAAGTTTGAGTGAACTCGAGCCTACCATTTAATGAACTCGAGTTCGCCATTGACAAAGTTTTTTTTAACTTTTGAAAACCTATTACAAACTCTAAACCTCTACTCAAACCTCAAGTTTGAAAAAGTTCAAAGAAGATATTAAGTAAAAGAACTCGAGCCTGTCATGATGAACTCGAGTTCATCCTTGGCAGGACAAGTTTGTTTAAACTTGAAAACAGAACATTGTCTATAAACTGGAGCCTAAACTCTTCAGACTCGAGCCTAGTTTTGACCGAGAGCCTTCAGAATATTTTAGAGAGAACTAAACTCGAGCCCAAGCTTCTCAAACTCCAGTTCAAAAGTTCCAGAGAGTAATTAGCCATTTTCAAAAGTTTCAAACTCGAGCCCACTTGTCTTAAACCTCCAGTTTGTTTTATGTTAACCCTTTTTGAAGTTCTCTAAGTAAAGAGAACTCGAGTTCATCATTAATGAACTCGAGTTCGTGTTCTTACAAACCTCAGGTTTACACACAAACCTCCAGTTTGATTTTGACAGAACCGAATTCTCAAAATGAATAAAGGCCGAACTCGAGCCTAACATTATGAACTCGAGTTCAGACCTCCAGAACAGAAAAACGCATTTAAACTCTGATATGTCAAATTTGATTCTTTCTTCATGTTTCAAGTTACCCATTGAATCTAATCATTATATCTATCTCTTATATATGTAAGTGATCTGTTCTAACAAGTTTATTTATGAGATAACAGAAAGAATTTGAATTAGACAGAGATTCAATTGGAGCAACACTTTATGCAACTTGGATTATTTTATCTTATCCTTCAAGACAAGATTAAATGCATGACAGGTTGGCATTACAGACAGTACAATCACCTCTGAAGAAAGCCAAACGTGATTATTCTAAAAACAGAATGTCATGGGCCACCAATATTCAAATGCAAAAGCTACAAACACCCAAATCTGGAAAGTGAAAACTGGAGCTTGATACCCAAGAGGGGGGGTGAATTGGGTATCTTTAAATTTTAAACCTTTACTCTGTTTTGATGGATAAAGAACAGAGCTAAACAGAGGAGTAGAGTAGAAGAAGCTTTGCACAATCGATTTATACTGGTTCGGTCCTTTCCTGACCTACGTCCAGTCCCCAAGCCTCACCTGGGATTTTCAATCCACTAACAACAATAACAGATTACAAACTCTGTACTCAGAGTAGTTCACTCACTTGAACTCACTCCCCCTTACAAGTTGTAATCCAAACTCCCTAACCACCAAATCCCTTGACTTGTGGTTATCACAACTCAATAACAAATTACAAGTTTAAACTCTCTCAAAGAGCAGATAGGATAAGCACTGAAGTACAATGTATCAAAGATACAACTGAGAGTATGACTTGAGCTTGTATGCGTTTTTCACAATGTGTTCAGCAGTTCATCATATTCTCACTTGTTCCTTCTGGTATTTATATCCTCATTGAGTTTCTGAATGTTGTGAGATAGAGGCCATTCGAATTTCTAGCTGTTGCAAGTGCTTCTGCAGAACTAGCTGTTGGAGAAGCATTATCTTGGTTGCCCACACTTCAGAATTGATTAATAGTTCTTTTGGCTTTGGTTGTGGTGACCCATAACTTTCTGTTTGTGGAAGAATCTTGTTCTGCCCTTTACAGGCGTGATTGGGCTATTTGCAATTCCAATCTGACTCCCACTTGTTTCTGTTTCCAAGAATAACATAAAATAATACATAGTGCTTCAAAAACAGAAAACTTCATTGATCTCCTCTCTATATTGTCTGAAACATACTCAAAAAAACTCGTTAGACATAGTTAGGAAGATAATCAATTGAGTTATGGAAGTAATGAGATCAAATAGCAGTGATTACAGAATTTCCACAATTCAAATTTCAAATTCTGCTGGTGTTTACTAGAGTAAGATGTTCCTTACTGGAGTAAAGAACTGTGTAAGAAGGTCTTTACTGAAGTAACCAAGTGTCTACTTGAGTAAGCGTGTCACAGAGCCAAACCATCGAGACATGTTTGAAAAACAGGTCCTTTACTCGAGTAAGTGAATAGCTTTACTCGAGTAAGAAACTATTCATGTGAAAATTTAAAGTTCATAAAAACTTATGTACTCGAGTAAGCAATACTTTACTCGAGTAAGCATTGCTTACAAAATGTGTGGAGCTCTCTGTATGACCCTTTACTGGAGTAAAGTTGCCTTTACTCGAGTAAGCATCACTTATGAAAATTTTGGAGCTCTCGGTATGACTCTTTACTGGAGTGAGGCTTCCTTTACTTGAGTAAGCCATTTTCTTAAAAAGGTTTGCTCTCTGTAAGTTCCTTTACTGGAGTAAGCATATCGTTACTCGAGTAAACACTTAAGTTTGAAAATCCATTTTGCTCTCTGGAACTCCTTTACTCGAGTAAGCTTACATTTACTCGAGTAAGCAACTATCAAACAGTTTTAACCTGATTTCGGAAACTTCAAACTAAGTTTACCTTTGTTGTTAATCATCAAAACACACTGAGAACTAACAGAAAGTAGCAACAGAATTTTACCCATCAGCTTCTGCAGTACCTTTACACATGGAAGAACACTCACAACAGTCACATTTTCGAATGGGAACAAGCTTCAGTGGATTATTAACGTTCAAATGATTCAAACAATTATAAATGACTGAGGAACTGAAGCCAAACAGACACATCTGATGAACAACTACTCTACTCGAAAATAATCATCCTGAGTTGTTCTTTTCATTAGGCTGTATCTTTGATACATTGTACTTCAGTATTTATCTTATCTACTCTTTGAGAGAGTCTTTCTTGTAATCATTCATTGATTGAGATAACCACAAGTCAGGGGACTTGGTGGTTGGGAGTATTGATTGCATCTTGTAAGGGGGAGTGAGTTCTAGTGAGAGAACTACTCTGAGTACAGAGATTGTAATCAAGTCTTGTGAAGTTAGTGGATTGAAAATCCCAAGTGAGGCTTGGGGACTGGATGTAGGTCAGAGAAAAGGCCGAACCAGTATAAATTGATCCGTGCAAAGCTTCTCTACTCCTCTCTTCATTTATCCTCTGCTTTAACTTGCCCAAAACAGAGCCAAGTCTCTAAAATTTTATAGATACCCAATTCACCCCCCCCTCTTGGGTATCAAGGTCCATTCTTTCAAAATCTAATATTCGAACTATTTCCAGAAATCGGATCCGATAAGATGAAAATAGAAATGAGTTAAATTATCGAATAAGCACAAGTTCTCTGGACGAATCATGAAATCCTCAACATTGGGTCAATCAAAGAAGCTTAGCTAAGCATGACTAGGCAAAACGCAGAAGAAAAGATGAAGAAGAACATGAAGAACAACTCAGAGAAAATAAAAAGCTTTTAATTTAATATGAAAAAACCCATAAAGCATAATTGAGAATATGTTTTTAGCCATCTAATCTAACCTATAAATAGGAAACACTAGGGTTGCAAGATTGGCTCAAAAATAGGAAACCTCTAAGAATAGGAAACTTCTAATAAATGGTCTTTTATTACAAAATTCGGGCAAAATAAAAATCAAGAAAAATGTGTCTGTCTTTAGCTCCAATTTCGTCCATCTTCTTGTCCGAATCAGCCTTCTGAGTCTTCATAACAATTGTTGCTCTCTGAATCATCTAAAAAAGGAAAGAAGAATCAGGCTAATCGGATATCTAGATCAAAAGTTATGGCGAAAATACTAAATCACTGTAAATTTAGAATTTAATCATAAAAATGAATTAAATCCAATTAAAAGCTCAAAACCCAATTAAGTAACAAAATCCATTATTTATCAGTCAAACATTCCTAAATTTATTCACCAAAAGATTTAAATAAGTGTAATAATATTCAATTATCACCCACCACCCAAAAGAGTAAGGCCGGTGGGGGTGTAACATTTTCTCTCCTCCCTATCTAGCTCCATCTTGGTCAACATACTAGCTCTATTTTCAGCCCTTGGATGGCCTTTGCCAAGTGTCATCTTCCTATGGTCTCATTTACTCCATTGCCCAAGAAAATTCTAGCTTTAATTAACATGTGATCTTATCTTAAACTCTAGGCTTCATCATCACTCCATGTGCCCAGCAAAAATTGAGGACTTTTTGGGCAAGATTATGAATCCATTTGATGACACATACAAGGACTTAGGTGTCCCTTAATGCCAAATGTCATTGTGTAGTTGGTTGATTAACTTTTCAAGGGCATTTGTGTATTAATCATCAAGCTTTATATTATCTTCTTGGCCCTAGCTGATTTTTGAAAATATCAGCCCCTCTAAGAGATCTTTATTGCCTTTATCAACTTGGAGATACATGCATAAGTTAGATAGCAAAGAATGAGATATTTATCTCTTGCTTGACATGTGTTAATTTGACACAAAATGCATTAAATTCTATGTGTTTTATTCCCTTTGACAACTATTAATTCTATTGTCTTCTACCACTTGTCTTTTGGCCAAAAATGTAGCCCAATTAGGTAGTTACAAGTGTTAGCTTTTAATCTTCGTTAGTGCAAATTCATATGTCAAGAAATTGTTGTCAACATATATCAATTTGACTAAGTGTCATTCATTCCTTTTCTTGACTCATTTGAATTGAAAATATCCATTACCAAATAGGAGCTTGCCAATCCATGAGTATACCATGAAGTTACAAAGGTTGAACCTGTAAACCAACCTCCCAAGGCGAAATAGGTGCAAGGAAAGAGCAATAGACTGGACCAACCTACAAAAATGAAACGGTTATTTATGTGATTTTTATGTCGCATTTATAGCCACCAAATGTAGTCACACATTTAACAATTATCAGTTAATTTTGAAATGGAATCCAAAGAGAAAAATAATCAATAGATTATAATTCTTGAGATACATATTCATCTTTGTATTCTACTAATTATTCACCAAAATGCAAGGTTTTTGATAAGAGAGAAATCAAGGTATTACACATTAGCGTATATTGAACCTCAACAAAATTAGTGTAGTCTAATTAAGTGAAATCGTGGTCCTTCTAAGTATTTTTTTAAATAAATTTTTTTGACAGAGTAAAAATAGAAGCGATGCAAAAATAAACTATAGGAACTTAAAAACAAAACACAATTAAAAACATGGGAACTTATAGAAGTATTTCTACCAAAATTAAACGAAACATACTAATTCAAATAAATATTTAAAATCCTGGGATTTGAGACTAATTTATTAGCTAATAAGGATGAAATGTAGATAGAAATTTAGGTTTTAAACCCTTTAGATGTAACTAGGGGGAAAAAAATTTATATCTTACTTAGCTTACGCATATTAATTTTGCAACCCTATACTTTTCATATGAATCTATTTTTAAAAAAAAAAATTACAACAATTCATACTTTGCAAAATAAGTGCCCTCAAAGGTAAAATTGAATTAGAAGGATCCTGTAACAAAGGTGCCCTCAAAATTATAAAAGGAGCTTTCCTAGGCCTAAGCCGTAAAAACAAATATTTTCTCGAAGTATAATGTTACACTTACCAATTCCTTTCTTATTCACGTGACAGGCAAAATCAAAAAACTGCAACAACGCATTGAACCAAATGTTCCCAAGGAGAACAAAAAGAATACGCTTGAATCAAAAGTGATGAAGTCAAAAGCGACATGACCACGTGCTTTGTGTAACATCGCCATGTCCCACCACTTGGAACTTATCACAGACTAGTGACAGGGTAAAATGTTGTCATACATATGGAGCCAAGCTTGATCGTATCAATCACTCGAAGTTGGAACTAAAATGGAGAATATTCTGTACAAAGATTGGCTCCCAGGACTACGGAACTCTCATCACTTCTGGGGCTCCTCGATAAAGGTACATAAAAAATAGACAAAATAATAACACGCGCTCGAAAGAATATTGATTAATTAATTCAAGCACTATTGTGTGCTCGTTTATTTTTTAAATGAAAACATTAAGCCAATTGGGTTAGGTTTTATGGTTTTGATGGCTAGCTAGGCTGTTCCGCTGTATTGAACGAGCGGTGTAAGTTCAACTAAAATCATATTTTTGTTAGATATGAGTGTGACATGGTATATAGCGGAGTGAATTATGGAAGCGAAATATTAATTATTGTCAATGACCTATGAATGGTTATTGAGACTTAAGAGAGTTGCATGCACACACTGTTGAAACTAACTTACCCGTACTATAGTTCTTGATGTTGGGAGTCAAATATATAATATTAATATTATTAGATATTATGTGTATCACTGAATATTACAGGGAGAGAATAACTTTGTCAATGATATTAACTAGGGAAAATCTTGTTCAGGGCCAATATTATAAAAAAAATGCAAAAAACGGCCAAAAAACTCTGAAAATGTGAAAAAAGGCCCAAGATTCTGAAATTACAGAAAAGGCCCAAGGTGAGTTGTTAATGGGTCTGATATAGTTGTTAGCGGGTATTGATATAGTTGTTAATTGGGCTGATATAGTACCCCGCTAACAACTATATCAGCCCCATTAACAACTCACCTTGAGTCTTTTCTGTAATTTCAGAATCTATTTTTAACAACTAAATCAGCTCAATTAACAACTATATCAGTACCCCAATAACAACTATATCAGCTCCATTAACAACTATATCAGCCCCCCACTAACCTTGGGGCTTTTTTCGAATTTTCAAAGTCTTTGGGCCTTTTTTCGCATTTTTTTTGGTAAAAAGGACCCTGAACAGGATTCTCCCTATTAGCTAGTCTGTTATTCAAATCCGAGAGTTGCAAGACTCACTCTTGTATCATGTATTCATCAGTATTAAAATAATATACAGTCTTTCGCTACAGTTTTAACACTCGAGTTCTCCAATAATATAAACACACACAGCTAATAATTCAAGTGTTGTGGTATTTTTCATTGTAACTTATATCGATAGCTAATCTAATAGAAAATTTTGAACAAAAAATCTAATAGAAATTAAATATCCACGGTTGTTAATGAAAGAATTCTATTGATAAAAATTGATAGTGTACTCCTTCAATCCCTATTATAAGACACCTCCAACCACTTTACCGGAATTAAGGAGAGGTGCTTATGTCATTAACTTTATCTGAAAATAAAATAATTTTTTTTATTTTTACCCACATTAAAATAGATAATTCATATTAGTATTACATTCTCTCTCATATTTAATGACTTTAAATTGGGTGTTACTAAAAAAGCTTAACTAATATCGAATCAAGTGACATAATAAGATCCCCAATCTCTTCTAGAATGCTTGAGCAAAAAAAAAAAATCTCTTCTAGAATGCGCCTTGTTGTAATTAAGGACCACAGGGAGCACATAGTATGGAGTACAAAGGAAATGTGATGAGTAATTATAAAGAGACAAAATGAAGACCTTTTAGAAAAAGAAAAAGTTGTACCAACACTACTAGTAGTACAGTGATATTGGGATTAATTTCCCCTCTCCCGGTCCTGGGTTCGATCCCCCCTCCCCTATCGCCTTGTATCAAAAAAAAAAAAAGTTGTGTTCGTTATATATAGCACGTAGTTATACATCATGAGTCCTGTCACTACTACAAAAAACAGTTTGAACATCCTGAATTTAACCCAATTAACGTTCTTTTTATCAGGGACGTCTATTCGGGGGATGTTGTACTTACGGCGTCCCCATAAAAAAAATAAGGAAGTTAAAAGTGGGAGTTACGGCGTCCTAAATTTAAATTTAGGACACCGTAAGTGCCCTGGTTTAAAAAAATATATACATATATTTTTGTTTTTTTAGCTAATCACGATGACAGACAGTGAATAAAAAGATCCATAGATTGAAGCTTTACATAATGTGATTGAAAGCACATTATAAATTTGACACTATAATAACATAAGTCTCTCTTGAGATGCAAAAAGGGTAGATAAAAGTGATTGCAAGTATAAAAGACAAAGGCTATAATCATCTTTGTAAACAAATTCATACTATAGTATGGTGAAATTCAAGAACTTTGAAACTTGTTTCTACAAATAATTCACATGGATAGTACAGACTTCTACCATTATGACAATAAGAAGAATTGCATCGACGACCAAAATTTAGGAGCAACCTAAGTATAGACCAAGCATGGAAGTAAACACTTCCAAGCACCACACAATAATTAATCAATAGATACTGGAATTCACCAAAACAATGTATTAAAAATTGAAGATGCATGGACAGAAAATATTTACCTTTTTCATATTTTACTGCTTCCTGGGTCTCAATCATAATGAGTACTTCCCTAAGAAAATTCAGAATAAATTCTGACTCCTTCTCCCAAAATCTGAGTATAACACCCTTTCAATCAACCAAAATAATCTTTATGGTTGGACCAAGTGAAGCATGCTCTGTATGCTCAACTAATTTTGAAGACCTCAACATTTTCATCAAATACTCCAACAACACATCTACAATCTCTAAGGAGTGGGAAGAATATAACTAATCAAGAAATTTGAATATCTTAGAAAGTGTTGGTCAAATTCCCTTATGGCAAGCAAACTAGTCGAACAAGTAATAAAATGAAAGTAGAATATCGTCACACAGAAACTGAGATATCAAGAAATGACGCTCGATTGCTATGATAGTTGTGAAAGCAGAAAATAAATATAATCAGGTTGAAGTGTTGTGGTGATTATGCTACTAGCAAAAGTAAACAAAATAACGATAAACGTGAGAAGATATCAGTAAGAGGTTAGGCTGGACTCAGAGTCACCCTTAAGTACGTTAATCCCCCAGTTGCTCTACCTAATGCTATAGCATCTACACTGTATAGCTTCCGCAATTCCTACAACATAGCTGCTACTCACAAAGCTATTTGGTTAATCCACCTCTATAGTCTACCGAAGCTTCTGCGTCCAGTAGTAGGATGCTAACTATACTCCTTCCATATTCCTATGGCAACTTTCTAGTTTAGATCTTTGCTATGCTCAGAGTGTTATGGTTATGAGAGGTAGACTCATTCTTGAAGCCTACAATAATAGGTCAAGTCGTGCACGGGCTGCTTAGCAAACACTGTTTCTCAAAGGTCTAACCCCAACTCCTTGCCAGTAAGCTGAGGCCACAAATCTAGCTCTTAATTTCCATTAACCAACTAGTAATTAAAACACCGATACACAAACCAAATTTATTGAATTAAAAACTTGCAACTGGGTTCATTTGACACTTAAAGGTTCATCCTCGTCCAATCATATAAAAATCAGTTCATGACTGACGACGAAGACACGAAACAAACATTAACAGAATGACCCATGATTGAAATACGAAATAAACAAAAGGAAAACAGAAAGCTTGAATGGAGTTCCGGCGCGTGGATGAAGTCCTGTGACATCACGACTCCACGTCGTCTTCTCTTTGTCGAACTGCAGGGAAGGATGCTGGGTTGTCCTAGAAATTGCATGTTTTGTGAACTTTCTCACTCTTCTCTTGAGTCTGCCGAAGATAGAATTCAGTCTAGGGCTCTCCGACTACTTTAGGGTTTGCTCAACTGCCTTTTATAATCGAGCTTTCTTGCGGCGTAAGTTGCAACGAGTTGAGATTTTCCTATTCTGTCGGGATCTATCGTTTCTTCTGATTAGATTGCTTCTGCTAATTCTGCGGGATTCTTCAAATCTTTTAGTTCCGATCCTTCGCATTTTCTATTCCGTTACGTCAACAACCTATCTGTCAATATCACCCTTTTCTTTAATTCCTGAAATGATCTGGATAAAAAGGTCAGAATATAAGCCATATAGCATTGCTTCCTCTACTTTGCTATAGTATTCGTGTGCCTTGTATTACCCTTCGGTTTGTTGTCAGAATGCTATAGCATTGTATCAACTCTGCTACACATTTTTCCTCAAAAGCATCGCGAATTACGTTGTTCTTAGCACAAGTGGATGATTTATATCTCTCCATCCCTATATCATGAATTCATGCCTTTTTGCTTGTTTAAATCATAGTTAAGCTTATTTTTACCATTTAATTCAGTCATGAAGTATAGGGAAAATATGGTATTATTTGTGCTCATCAGAAAGCTGTTTCTTAGGACCTGAAAATAACCGCATAACACTGCTTAATTCACTTCAAATTCAGAATAATTGAGATGAAATACCATAACTAATAATGTAGCCATAAGGCCTCATTTGTTTTGGGTCATAGAATAGGATTATCGATACATTATACATGTAATAATCTTTATTGAGTCACATTTCTTACAAGCCACGAACAGTGAGACACATCCTCAAACTCCTAGCGTTGCACAAAACAACATGCCTAGTTAGATATGATAACAATTCAACCAATACTTTATTATCTGGGTTGCTAAATTAAACGAGAATCAATATTAGAGATCTTTAGATATAGAATTAAAGTAATGAAGATGGTGGAGCCATTATCTAACATTAGCAATAAGCTTCACATTGTACTTGAGATTCCAATATTTTGGATGACAACTAAAGTTATCTTATTGATAACAAAATGCTGCTTCCAGATTTTGACATTCGACACTTCAGTCATAAGAGTCAGAAGATTATTACAACCACAAATAATTCACCATGCTTGACACCTTTACAGGGAAGATCCAAGTCAGAATATTCTGCAACTATAACAGCAAAAATAGTGGACATGCCCATGGGGATCCTACCAACAATTATATGAGAATTTGACTATTGGACACATGTCCAAATATGTTAGAATTATCTCATTAAATGTGGGTTTATTAAACACTTCCTGCAGATCTCTAACCTATCACAAATGTCAAAAAGATCTAGAAAAATTTTTAAGTTTAATTGATACAAAAACAGAAGCACATGAAAAACAAGATGGTATAAGGTGGAAGAATTCATGCAGGCCTATGAATCACGAGAAAAACAAGTTGACAAGCATCATGATCTTGATTGAACAAATAAAATCCTCACTTTCTCAATCTTTTAGATACTTGGCTGAAAAATATAATTTTAAAGACTAATGCAGAGTATCATAAGGATATCATACATCCACTTGTACATTATTGCGTGCCAACTGGATTTCATCCATGCATTCATAATTTTATATATATATATATATATATATATATATATATGGTTTTCTTCTTGATCTAAGGGAGAGCAAATAAGAAAGCTGCCTTTTAAATAACGGGTAGCGGCCGACCCCAAAAAATGGTAAAGCGGTATAGCGGGTAGCGGTAAAGTCGCTACTGTGAAGTTCATATATCACATATATAAATGTAATATAAGATAAGAAATCACCCAAAATATTACACATTCAAAATAAGGATTCAAGAAACATAAAGGAACCCACATACTAGTGAACAAGGGTGACGTTGCTGGCTCTGCTGGCCTTAATGAGCAAAGATAAATTCCACAATGAGATAGGAACTCAATGAGCAAAGAGAAATTTCAAAAGGTGAAATTTCAAAGAAAGAAATTTCAAAAGGTGAAATTTCAAAAAGAGAAATTTCAATAGATAAATTTCAGATCAGAGAACCAGAGAACCAGAAAGTAGAAGAAAATTTCCCACAATGCAACGATAACAATTAAAAAAGTAGAATCAGAGAAAAATCCCACAATGCAACCAAACAGAGAACCAGAAATATTTCCCCACGAAACAGACAGAGGTCGGAAGAACTAGCGGCAAACACAAAGAAGAGGAGGAGAAAGAGAACATACCACGAAATAGAAAGAGAACATACCTCGACGGCGAACAGGGAAGAGGGAAGATGGATCATGGACGCACACATAGGGAAGAGGAAGAGCGACGCGAACAAAAAAAAACAACGAGTCCGAAGAGGAAGCAGAGGGAAATCGATGAAGAAAAAAATGAGGGAAAATATGTCGGGTTTCCCTCTTTTTTTCCAGAAAGTAGACAGGGTAAAATGACCCATATACCCTTCATTAACTTGGCCATTTTCCCATTTTAACCCTGATTGGTGTCAAATTTGCTTTTGCATGCCACCAAGGAAAGTCACCCAGATGCGACGCGATCTCGGACAACAATCCACCGCCCGCGACTACCGCCAACGTCTGCCACCATCCGCTACGGGAAACTGTCGCATTGCGGGGCGAAAATGGCGTTTAGGTGCCGCTACCTGCCACCGAACCGCTATAGCGCCGCTATTGTAATCTATGCAAGAAAGAGGAAGGAAGACGAAAATATTTAACAGATACTTAAGAAGGCATCACTGACAGGGAAAAAAATACATGAATTTAATATTGAAAGAATGGAATCAAAATTGGGAAAATAAGAAGGAAGCAGATCATAATTGTTCCTTGTTTCTATTGTTCAATATTTCATCCAAAGAACTTCCATCCTACTCAATTTGCAACAAAAGAAAGGTGTGGAGTCATGATTTTAGGGCTGAGGATGGCGCTAGCAGGAACAAATTGTTAGTTCTCAGAGTGTTTTGATGATCACTGACAATTGTAAACAATAGTGGAAAGATTTGACAAGTCAAGGATGTTTAAAACTCATGATTTTTCTATCTGTCAAAATAGAACTCGAGCCTATGAGTGATGAACTCGAGCCTGTATTTAACAGAAAGCATGAACTTGCAAAACCAAAGTTCAAACTCGAGACTAAACCTGAAGTTTATAATTAAACCTTTGAAAGTTCGCATGAACTCGAGCCTATAACTGTTGAACTCGAGCCTATGTTTAACAGAAAGCATAAACTTGTCAAACCAAAGATCAAACTTGAGACTGAACCTGAAGTTCAAAATTAAATCCTTGAAAGTTTGAGTGAACTCGAGCCTACCATTTAATGAACTCGAGTTCGCCATTGACAAAGTTTTTTTTTAACTTTTGAAAACCTATTACAAACTCTAAACCTCTACTCAAACCTCAAGTTTGAAAAAGTTCAAAGAAGATATTAAGTAAAAGAACTCGAGCCTGTCATGATGAACTCGAGTTCATCCTTGGCAGGACAAGTTTGTTTAAACTTGAAAACAGAACATTGTCTATAAACTGGAGCCTAAACTCTTCAGACTCGAGCCTAGTTTTGACCGAGAGCCTTCAGAATATTTTAGAGAGAACTAAACTCGAGCCCAAGCTTCTCAAACTCCAGTTCAAAAGTTCCAGAGAGTAATTAGCCATTTTCAAAAGTTTCAAACTCGAGCCCACTTGTCTTAAACCTCCAGTTTGTTTTATGTTAACCCTTTTTGAAGTTCTCTAAGTAAAGAGAACTCGAGTTCATCATTAATGAACTCGAGTTCGTGTTCTTACAAACCTCAGGTTTACACACAAACCTCCAGTTTGATTTTGACAGAACCGAATTCTCAAAATGAATAAAGGCCGAACTCGAGCCTAACATTATGAACTCGAGTTCAGACCTCCAGAACAGAAAAACGCATTTAAACTCTGATATGTCAAATTTGATTCTTTCTTCATGTTTCAAATTACCCATTGAATCTAATCATTATATCTATCTCTTATATATGTAAGTGATCTGTTCTAACAAGTTTATTTATGAGATAACAGAAAGAATTTGAATTAGACAGAGATTCAATTGGAGCAACACTTTATGCAACTTGGATTATTTTATCTTATCCTTCAAGACAAGATTAAATGCATGACAGGTTGGCATTACAGACAGTACAATCACCTCTGAAGAAAGCCAAACGTGATTATTCTAAAAACAGAATGTCATGGGCCACCAATATTCAAATGCAAAAGCTACAAACACCCAAATCTGGAAAGTAGCAACAGAATATTACCCATCAGCTTCTGCAGTACCTTTACACATGGAAGAACACTCACAACAGTCACATTTTCGAATGGGAACAAGCTTCAGTGGATTATTAACGTTCAAATGATTCAAACAATTATAAATGACTGAGGAACTGAAGCCAAACAGACACATCTGATGAACAACTACTCTACTCGAAAATAATCATCCTGAGTTGTTCTTTTCATTAGGCTGTATCTTTGATACATTGTACTTCAGTATTTATCTTATCTACTCTTTGAGAGAGTCTTTCTTGTAATCATTCATTGATTGAGATAACCACAAGTCAGGGGACTTGGTGGTTGGGAGTATTGATTGCATCTTGTAAGGGGGAGTGAGTTCTAGTGAGAGAACTACTCTGAGTACAGAGATTGTAATCAAGTCTTGTGAAGTTAGTGGATTGAAAATCCCAAGTGAGGCTTGGGGACTGGATGTAGGTCAGAGAAAAGGCCGAACCAGTATAAATTGATCCGTGCAAAGCTTCTCTACTCCTCTCTTCATTTATCCTCTGCTTTAACTTGCCCAAAACAGAGCCAAGTCTCTAAAATTTTATAGATACCCAATTCACCCCCCCCCCCTCTTGGGTATCAAGGTCCATTCTTTCATTTGGTATCAGAGCCAGGTCTTCTCAAGAGAGTCTAACAGCTCGAGAAGGATCATTATGGAAGGAATTCTTCCCGATGGAGCCTCTATCAACAGACCACCTGGTTTCAATGGAGAGCACTACTCATTCTGGAAAGCCAAGTTCAAAGTCTTTGTCATGGCTACTGAATATGGACTATGGAGAGTATTTGAAAGAGGAGATTACACTCCTACAACTATGGAAGATGGTGTGAGAATTCCAAAGCTTGAAGAGGAATATGATGACAATGATCGAAGGAACATCACACTCAACAGTAAGGCAGTTCTACTTCTCCAAAGTGCATTAAGTCAACAAGAATACTTCCGGATTTGCACACTTCCATCTGCAAAGCATATGTGGGATGCACTAGAAATTGCTCATGAAGGGACAGCAGGTGTAAAGCAAAATCGTGTAAACACCCTCATGACAGAATATGATCTCCTTAGAATGAAGTCCGGCGAATCCATTGGTGAATTTCAACTTCGTTTCACTCATCTCATAAATCAACTTGCTGCACTTGGTAAAGACTATGATCAGTCAGTCCAAGTAAGAAAAATTCTCAATGTTCTCAACAAGGAATGGGAGGCCAAAGTCACAGCAATAGAAGAAGCTAGAGGAGAATCAATGACTTCTGTGGCTGCTCTATTTGGTAGCCTCTCAGAATATGAAGCAAAAATCAAGTTCAAGAAAGGACTTGACGAGGTACATGGGAAAAGCAAGGGATTGGCTCTTAAAACAGCCAAGGAAGCAAGAGATTCTGATAATGAAGAAGATGAGGAAGATGAAGATGAAGAAATCGGTATGTTGGTCAGGCGCTTCAAGAAATACTTCAAGAGAGACCAAGGATTCAAAAGGTTTCAGAAAGGAAGCTCAAGTCATGAAACAAAGAAACCAATCATCTGTTATGAGTGCCAAAAGCCTGGACACATCAAGTCTGAATGTCCTTTGCTGAACAACACCAACAAAGAGAAGGACAAAAAGAGCTTCAGCAAGTATAAAAAGAAAGCATACATTTCAAGCATATGGGGTGATAGCTCTTCAGATGAGGATGAAGAGGTTGAAGATGAAAAGGCAAACATATGCCTAGTAGCTCAAGAACAACAAGATGATGATGAGGTATATGACTCAAAACCTTCCTATGATGAACTTGTTGATGAATATTATCTTGTGCAAAAGGAATTTGAGAAACTCGCAGAAAAATACTTAGCTTTGAAAAGGAAAAATATCACTCTTGAACTACAAATTGAAAAACTATCTTCTTCTAAAATTTTGATTTGTCAGGAATGCCCTGAATTAAAACAGAAGAATGTACATCTTACAAAAGCACTTGAAACATTTACTAAGGGCAGTGAAATGCTTAATGTAATTTTGAAACAACAAAGATTTGTAAATGATAGGTCAGGTATTGGTTACAAACCAAATTCTGATAAGAAGAAAGGTAAAAAGAAGAGTGGTCAAAAATCTTACATGAACTACTTTACAAAAACAGTTCACTCCTCAAATCCCTTTGCACATTGTGATTATTGCAATAGGAAGGGCCATTCAACTTCATCTTGTTTTCATAAGAGGGAAGGAAAAATTAAACCTATAGGAAACTATAAATGGGTACCAAAAGGAACTTATGTTCTCAAGGTGCAAGCTAACCCAAAAGGACCCAAGAAAAGTTGGGTACCTAAAACTTGATCCCATTGTGATTTGCAGGTTTGTCTTAGAGCATCAAGACCCAACAAATGGTATATTGATAGTGGATGCTCAAGACACATGACTGGTGATAAAACCAAATTCCTTACAATTAAACCAAAAGATGGTGGTAGAGTCACCTTTGGAGGAGACCAATCAGGAAAGATTGCTGGCATTGGTGAGATTGGAAGTAGTGATGGTCCACTCATCAAGGATGTCTATCTAGTAGAAGGATTGTGTCACAATCTCCTAAGTGTGAGCCAAAGCACTGATAAGGGTAACTTAGTTATCTTTGATTCTGATGAATGCTTTATTGTCAAAAAGGATTTGATTCCCATAGAAAATTTGAAAACTAAAGCCTTGTTTAGAGCACCCAGAGATGGCAATTGTTATACACTTAACCTCTCTAGTAATACCTCCGTGTCAGAAAAATGTTTTGTAAGTAACTTGGATGAAAGTTGGTTATGGCACAAAAGATTAGCTCATGTGAACATGTCTCAACTTGACAAGTTGCTGAAAAAGGATTTGGTTATTGGTATTCCAAAATTGAATTTCAAAAATGATAAGATATGTGATGCTTGCCAAAAAGGAAAACAAACCAAATCATCCTTTAAAACGAAGAATGAGATTTCTACTACCAGACCCCTTCAATTACTTCATATGGACTTAGTTGGACCAGCTAGAGTTAGAAGTCTTGGTGGAAATTTATACACTTTGGTCATAGTTGATGATTATTCTAGATTCACATGGACAATTTTCTTATCATCTAAAGATGAAACATTTGATCAATTTGTTGTATTTGCCAAGAAGGTCCAGAACGAGAAAGGTTTTTCAATTTCAGGTATACGAACCGACCATGGTGGAGAATTTGAGAACAACGCCTTTGCTGAGTTCTGTGACAACACGGGGATTGATCACAACTTTTCAGCACCAAGGACACCACAACAGAATGGTGTTGTGGAGAGAAAGAACAGAATACTCACTGAGATGGCAAGAGCAATGTTGAGTGAAAACAACACATCACAAGTATTTTGGGCTGATGCCATGAGCACTGCATGCTATATCTCCAATAGAGCTTACTTAAGGAAGAAGTTGAACAAGACTCCTTATGAGCTCTACAAAGGGAGAAAGCCAAATCTCAGCCACCTTCACATTTTTGGTTGCAAGTGCTATGTGCACCATAATGGTAAAGAGAATCTTGGTAAATTTGATTCTAAGGCTGACTTAGCGATATTTATTGGTTATTCTAATAGAAGCAAAGCATATAGAGTTTTTAACGCTAGAACTAAAGTTGTAGAAGAATCAATACATGTTGTGTTTTGTGAAAATGATTCTAACAGATCTTTGGATGATGAAGAAGAAAACATTTGCAAAAATCAATTCTTTTCAAAAACTACCCCTTCCTCTGAAAATTATGAAAATGTTTTTGAAGCTGATCCTGAAAACAGTTTAGAAAATCCTGATCAGACTCAGCCTAGAGCTTGGAAATATATAAGGAATCATCCTATAGACCAAGTTATAGGTGATATTAATCAAGGAGTAAGAACCAGAAGAAGCACGTTAAATGAAGTAACCTTCTCTGCATTTATTTCACACATTGAACCCTCTAAAATAGAAGAAGCCCTTTCAGACAATGATTGGGTGATAGCTATGCAAGAGGAATTACATCAATTTGACAGAAATCAAGTTTGGGACTTGGTACCTAGGCCTAAAGACCATCCGGTCATTGGCACCAAATGGGTATTCAAAAACAAACGTGATGAATCTGCAATCATAGTCAGAAATAAGGCAAGACTAGTTGCCAAAGGCTACAATCAAGAAGAAGGAATTGATTATGAAGAAACTTATGCTCCAGTGGCAAGATTGGAAGCCATAAGGGTTCTTCTAGCCTTTGCTTGTGTTAAAGGAATAAAACTCTTTCAAATGGATGTTAAAAGTGCCTTTTTAAATGGTTTCATACAAGAAGAAGTTTATGTTGAACAACCACCTGGATTTCAAAATGAAAAATTTCCAGATCATGTTTATCATCTCAAGAAAGCTTTATATGGCCTTAAACAAGCTCCTAGAGCTTGGTATGAACGTCTAAGTAAATTTCTTCTTGATCAAGGCTTTGTTAGAGGAAAAGCTGACACTACTTTATTCATTAGAACTAATAAATTGAATGAAATTTTAGTTGTACAAATTTATGTGGATGATATCATATTTGGAGCTTCTAATGATACTCTGTGTGAAGAATTTGCAAAGAAAATGCAGGGAGAATTTGAAATGTCAATGATGGGAGAACTAAATTATTTTCTTGGATTGCAAATCAAGCAAAGGAAGGATGGAATTTTCATATCCCAAACCAAGTATCTGAATGATCTCTTAAAGAAGTTTGGAATGGATCAATGCAATGGTGCTGATACTCCCATGAGTGCAACTACTTCTTTGGATGCTGATGAAGAAGGCAAGGACTTTAACATAACAAAGTATAGAGGAATGATTGGGTCATTACTCTATCTTACAGCAAGCCGCCCCGACATTCAATTCAGTGTGGGGATGTGTGCAAGATTCCAATCTGCTCCAAAAGAGACACATGCTGAACATGTGAAAAGAATCTTTAGATATCTTGCTGATACTAAGACTCTTGGCTTATGGTTTCCCAAAGGACAACCAGAACACTTAGTAGCATATTCAGATTCAGATCATGCTGGATACAAGACAGATAGGAAGAGCACAAGTGGACAATGTGAATTCTTTGGTGGCTCACTTGTGTCATGGTTCAGCAAGAAACAAACCACTGTTGCTGTATCATCTACTGAAGCTGAGTATGTGGCTGCCTCAAGTTGCTGTGCTCAAGTGTTATGGTTAAAACAACAACTCGCTGATTTGGGAGTGTACTTGAAAGAAATTCCAATACTATGTGACAACACAAGCACAATAAGCTTGGCCAAGAATCCTGTGCAACATACAAGAACCAAACACATTGATGTGAGACATCATTTCATCAGGGATCATGTTCAGAAGAAGGATGTCAAAGTCATGTTTATCCCAACACATCTCCAACTTGCAGACATTTTCACAAAACCTCTTGCAAAAGAACAATTTAATTTCATAAGAAGAGAATTGGGAATGGTAAACCCCAATGAACTGTAAGTATTTCTCACTCATTTTAATGTTAGTTATGGTTTTGATAATGATTGATTACTGACTTAAGCATCGGAGTATCTAGAAGTGTCTTATGCAGGATGCTCTTATCTCAAATTTGCTGAAGTTATGACCGAACTCGAGCCTGACAAGAAAGAACTCGAGCTCGAGAGAGACTGGAAGTAGTGAAAGGCAAAAACAAGAATGAACTCGAGTTCATTAGTGAATGAACCTCAAGTTCATTTTTAGCAGAGAGCAAGGCTGGATCTCAGGCATGACGAACTCGAGCCCATAAGTGACGAACTCGAGTTCGTAAATCACAGAGAGCAACCTTGGAGGAAAGTCATCCTGAACTCGAGCTCGTAAGTGAGAACCTCAGGTTCACGAGGAAGTTCAAGAGTTCTCAGCACACTCTTGAAGTCCAGGTAAGCAAATTTTAATGACGAACTCGAGCCTGAAAGGTGTGAACTCGAGTTCATCACGAACTCTATATATACTACAGTTACAAACTTTTCACTTCACTCTTCACACACCTCCGGTTTGCCCTAGTCCTCTGCGTCTTTCTCATCATCTTCTTCCTCTGTTTTCTGCGAAAATGGCCTCTCAATCCACAAATCCCAAAGACACAAACCCTAACCCTTCTCAATCTGTTTCTCAAACTCAATCTGAACGCCCTGTCCGCACAAAAAAGCGCTCTTCCCGCCTACAAGATGGAATTGACAAATTCGTTAGAGGAGTTGACGGCGAAAATACTCAAACTCCTCCTTCCAGACCGAAAGGAGTTGTAATTGGAGAAGAGAGAACGAAGAAGAGGCATGATCCCGAGCCTCCTGTCCAAGGAAGAGGTAAAGCCCCTCAGCCAGCTGCTCCTCTGAGGGAAAAACAACCCTTCAAGAGAAAGAAAACCGCGGGTATCCACTCTGTTCCCACTCCCGGTCAAGGTAGTGGTCAAGCTGAACCTCAATCTCAGGAACAAGGGACTCCTCAGGTATCTCAGCCCTTACCTGCAATTTTAGAAATATACAAGCATAAGAGGTGCCCAGAAGGTTTCAACATAGAACCATGTAGAATGACAGCAGAAGAGGGTGTTTTATTCAAGAAAAAATATGACGAAAAGAAGAAATTCTGTCCTATAGTCTTTGTAGATTTAGCTAAGCTAAAAGAAGAATGTAATTTGGATTTGAGCCCCTGGATGAATCAATTTGAGTCCTTAATTTCAATCAAGGCTGCCTATAGTCCCAAACTTGTGAAAGTCTTTTACTTTCACATGAAATCTCATAATGTGCTAAATTCAGATGGTGATCTGGTAGAAGAAAGAATTGTCACAAAGGTTAGAGGTCAGAAAATCACAATTACTCCTGACTATCTGAACTCTATCCTACAAATCTCAAACCCTCCTAAGCCTGAAACTCACAGATATAAGCAACAGGCTATATTTAGTTTACTCAGACCTGATGAACCTATTCCTAATACCCTTGAGATACTGAATTTCACCCCAGCTGCCATGCCTCTGAGAAACCGAGCCATCTGGTACATTTATTCCAGGAATCTTCTTCAGAAGGGAGGCAACTTTACACACTTTGCCAAGAAAGATTTTAACATCTTCGCCTCCATTCTAGACCAACAACCTCAGAATGTAGGTTACTGGCTCTTTCAAGAAATAGCAAAATTTGCTTTTCACTCACGCCAGTCATCCCAGATTCCCTTTGCCAGCCTGGTTTCAGTAATTCTATTTCATGAGAAGATTTGGCACTTGGCTGAGAATGACTCTCCTCAATTTCCAACTGAATTTGGACAGCACATCATGAACTTGATGCAAACTCACAGGCCTGAGTACTCAGATCAGTCCAGAGCCCCAAAGAGGTCCAAGCCAGCTACATCCAGAGCCACACAGTCCAGAGCTGAAGAAGCTCAGAGTGCTCCTCCACCTCCTTCTGATTTTAATGTCAGAGTTCAAGAAATTGTGGACAAGGCCGTATCTGATCTAATAGAAGGAATTGAACTAGCTGTAGGGAAGCTAGTTGCTGAAGTGAACAAGGGTCACAATAACCTGGTGGATGCTCAAGAAGCCTTCAGAGTTGAACAAGAAGCACTGAAGACTCAAGTCAATGAACAGACCTCTACTATGTCCACCTTATTGGTTACAATGATGAACCTAAGCGATAAGATGGACAAGATCTTAAAGTCTCAGTCTCCGGATGCTTCTACCTCTGTACCTGCCCCAGACTCAGAACCTGCTCACGCTCAGCCTGCACAGACACCTCCTTCTGCTCCTACACCTTCGACCTTCACATCCTATGCTGAGCCACTAGCCATAGTACCCTATGTCCAAATTGAACCTATCTCTTCTTCCCCTCCTTTTGATGATGCCAAAGGGGGAGAAAGTGTGGAGTGAATATTGATTGTTTTGTAACTTTTGTAGTCAATTTTTTTTTCAGTTTGAAGTTATCAATTTGAAGTTTCAGTTATATTTTTTTTTTGGTCTTAAAGTTTATCTCTGATAATTTGGTTAAGTCTCTGATAATCTGCAAAATTTTTGTTTCACAAAACAAATCCTTGATATTCTGCTTCTGATATATGTTTTCTGTCAATTTGATCACAAGCTGAATTTCAAAATAAATTTCAAACTAAGTTTCCCAATCAATTGTTTACAAGTGTTGTCATCATCAAAAAGGGGGAGAATGTTAGTTCTCAGAGTGTTTTGATGATCACTGACAATTGTAAACAATAGTGGAAAGATTTGACAAGTCAAGGATGTTTAAAACTCATGATTTTTCTATCTGTCAAAATAGAACTCGAGCCTATGAGTGATGAACTCGAGCCTGTATTTAACAGAAAGCATGAACTTGCAAAACCAAAGTTCAAACTCGAGACTAAACCTGAAGTTTATAATTAAACCTTTGAAAGTTCGCATGAACTCGAGCCTATAACTGTTGAACTCGAGCCTATGTTTAACAGAAAGCATAAACTTGTCAAACCAAAGATCAAACTTGAGACTGAACCTGAAGTTCAAAATTAAATCCTTGAAAGTTTGAGTGAACTCGAGCCTACCATTTAATGAACTCGAGTTCGCCATTGACAAAGTTTTTTTTTAACTTTTGAAAACCTATTACAAACTCTAAACCTCTACTCAAACCTCAAGTTTGAAAAAGTTCAAAGAAGATATTAAGTAAAAGAACTCGAGCCTGTCATGATGAACTCGAGTTCATCCTTGGCAGGACAAGTTTGTTTAAACTTGAAAACAGAACATTGTCTATAAACTGGAGCCTAAACTCTTCAGACTCGAGCCTAGTTTTGACCGAGAGCCTTCAGAATATTTTAGAGAGAACTAAACTCGAGCCCAAGCTTCTCAAACTCCAGTTCAAAAGTTCCAGAGAGTAATTAGCCAATTTCAAAAGTTTCAAACTCGAGCCCACTTGTCTTAAACCTCCAGTTTGTTTTATGTTAACCCTTTTTGAAGTTCTCTAAGTAAAGAGAACTCGAGTTCATCATTAATGAACTCGAGTTCGTGTTCTTACAAACCTCAGGTTTACACACAAACCTCCAGTTTGATTTTGACAGAACCGAATTCTCAAAATGAATAAAGGCCGAACTCGAGCCTAACATTATGAACTCGAGTTCAGACCTCCAGAACAGAAAAACGCATTTAAACTCTGATATGTCAAATTTGATTCTTTCTTCATGTTTCAAATTACCCATTGAATCTAATCATTATATCTATCTCTTATATATGTAAGTGATCTGTTCTAACAAGTTTATTTATGAGATAACAGAAAGAATTTGAATTAGACAGAGATTCAATTGGAGCAACACTTTATGCAACTTGGATTATTTTATCTTATCCTTCAAGACAAGATTAAATGCATGACAGGTTGGCATTACAGACAGTACAATCACCTCTGAAGAAAGCCAAACGTGATTATTCTAAAAACAGAATGTCATGGGCCACCAATATTCAAATGCAAAAGCTACAAACACCCAAATCTGGAAAGTAGCAACAGAATATTACCCATCAGCTTCTGCAGTACCTTTACACATGGAAGAACACTCACAACAGTCACATTTTCGAATGGGAACAAGCTTCAGTGGATTATTAACGTTCAAATGATTCAAACAATTATAAATGACTGAGGAACTGAAGCCAAACAGACACATCTGATGAACAACTACTCTACTCGAAAATAATCATCCTGAGTTGTTCTTTTCATTAGGCTGTATCTTTGATACATTGTACTTCAGTATTTATCTTATCTACTCTTTGAGAGAGTCTTTCTTGTAATCATTCATTGATTGAGATAACCACAAGTCAGGGGACTTGGTGGTTGGGAGTATTGATTGCATCTTGTAAGGGGGAGTGAGTTCTAGTGAGAGAACTACTCTGAGTACAGAGATTGTAATCAAGTCTTGTGAAGTTAGTGGATTGAAAATCCCAAGTGAGGCTTGGGGACTGGATGTAGGTCAGAGAAAAGGCCGAACCAGTATAAATTGATCCGTGCAAAGCTTCTCTACTCCTCTCTTCATTTATCCTCTGCTTTAACTTGCCCAAAACAGAGCCAAGTCTCTAAAATTTTATAGATACCCAATTCACCCCCCCCCCTCTTGGGTATCAAGGTCCATTCTTTCACAAATGCTGCGTAGACATGGGTATGCCCAAATGACACTGTGGCAAAGAACTTTCAGCCATTGTAATTTTTTGTATTGAACATAGTAGATAAATGAAATGCATATATTCCCATTAGGATGAGTTTAATAGACATACTACATATCACATCGTCAAACACATTACTGAGGTCAATGTTTAAAAGCATATGATAAAAACGTTATAAGCAATGAAAATAAATTCATAAAGCTCACACACGTTTTCCCTCGGGTATTGGACTATTAGACTGGGGGCTCTAGTTGTTTTGAAAGCAGGAAGATAGTTATCGAAGCTTGGATTTCCATCACCTTCAAAAGGAATGGCCTTGCTTTGAGGTTCCCAATAATAAGATTTCAACCAATCAAGTGCCTGAAATTGATGAAAGAACATCATACCATCAGTTATAAGCGTAGTGGAGAAAACATATGAGGTAATAATTGTACTTGCAAAACATTTGGACACAAATCATCCAATCTGACAAAGTAAAACAAGAGGAAATGAAACAGTGAGACTCTAAAGTCTAACTTAGCTCACCTTTTCTCCACTAGACAAAAACAAAAAAGCTCCTCTCAGCATTGAAGCAACTTAGAATTGCAAGTAATGCTAATGAACATATTTCTACTATGCTAGAAGGCGACTTTGTTTATTTCAAATTACACTCTTTCAGGTCATTAACTCAATGTAACACTTACAACAAAAAAATGAGCCAAGATATATCAGAGACTTCCCTCCATGGCTCTATATATCAAAATTGATTAAAAAAGAGAATTACTTTCTGTTCTGTTCTGGGAACAGGACTGGTTGGACTTGACTAGGTGTCAAGCCTAGAGCCTACGTACCCTTTGAAGGGATCAAAGTCCATGTAGTTCGATGTATACTTGTAGGCATTTAGCCGGGGGTGGTATGTGTGCTCTGTGTAACAGAATGTAATGTGAGCATAAGTTAGAACGTGTGCACCTGGATAAGGGACCTCTGTACTTTTAGAGGCTTCTGTAGAGGATATCTCGATCATGCTTGATATCTGGGGCAAGTATCCAGGAGCGTATATTATGTAAGTTCAGTTCAGATTCTCCTATGATGTCGATAGATCACATCCGCTGTGATATCAGATCTTCCTATATGGCCGGTGCACAACATGTTCGAGTGTGTCCCTAATTGGGCCATATCTCAAATTTGGGTCTTGGGCCGGTCTGTAACACTTTCAACGAGATACATCAGAGGCTTTGCCTCTGATTCTCTATTTATCAAAATGTTGTACTCAACTCTCTAAACAATATGTCCATTGTATTTTCTTGGATAACTGAGTTCATTGCGAGAAAAGAGGATAGCACTATCTTCAGTTTAATTTGCCAGAAAAATAATTGCATAGAACATGTTGCCAGCAATCCAGTTAAATATCAAGAAGCTTTAGAATATTATATTACTAAAGAGAATATGCTATTCACAACATATACTGATAGGCTTTGTCCTTAGAGTTCACAACAAGTGCAGCATAATACTAACCAGTACTCGATAATTATAGAAGAAGCAAAAAAATAGTTTTTTGAAAAAAGAATATGAGGATTGAAATAATCCATAATCAATGGAATAAGTAGGTAATGGCGACGCAACTAACATGAGAAAATAAGCAATCCCTTGATCAATGGCAGCTCCTACAACAAAAATCCCCCAAATATAGAATCAGAAAAACCCATATTTCACACTTAAGAAGATGAATCGATGAAAAGGGGGGGGAGAAGAAGAAGAAGAATTGAAGATTGTAAAAATTAAAAACTAACCATTGCTTGAAGGAGGAGGTGCCGGAGCAAAAGCGAGATCTTGAGCTTGGGCAGATAAGAGAACACCATGAGAAGAATACTGGGAATTGGGAAGGCGACAAGTCTGAATGATTCCATCGTTAGAAAAATTGGTGAGAATCTGAGGTAGGAGAAGCGAAGGCGATTAATTATTTAGTTAGAAATTGGAGAGAATCGAAGATTAGGGTTTGGGGATGGAGCGAAATAAGGAAGGGAGGAGAGTGAGATTTATAGGGGAGAGAGAATTTGAACTGGAGGGTTGGTTGAACAAATTCGAAAAGATATGAAGGAGACGGAGGGGATGGAGCTGATGCGGCGGCAGCAAAGACAGAGGAGACGAAGCTGATGCCACAAAGTGAGGGAAATGAAATTGAAAGGGCGATTCTGAGAGAGCCAGGCGAGTGTGAGTGTGGGTGTCAAATGCGGCGGCAACAAAGTAGGTTTAGTACTCCCATGCAAGTTTGGAACTTTGGCATCCTGAAAATTATTTCAGGACGTCGTATTTTTAATTTTGACGTCCTGGATAAATATCTAGGACGCCTAAATTCCACCAAAATTCCTGCCTTGCACCCAAAAAATCCTCCAAAAGTGGGAAATAATTGATTTTTGGCGTCTTGATATACATTTAGGACGCCAAAAAATCTACTTTTGACATCCTAAAATTAATTTAGGACATCAAAAATTTTCCCAGCGCCAAAAAATATTCTAAATTGTGCCAAATATTCGTCCTAAAATAGATTTAGAATGTCAAAAAAAAAAGGCGTCCTAAATTAATATTTAGGATGTCTAAAGTCTCAAAGTCAAGTAAATAATTATGACAATGTCACTGCCCTCACGTTTTACTTCCTTGTTTTAAAAAGGGACGTTTTTTAGGGTAGTAGTATCCATATTTTGTAATAGTGTGTTAGTGAAGATTTTGACATTGAAATAACATGATCCACTGAGCCTATTTGGGGCAAGTGTTGTAGCTAGCTAGTTGTGAATGTAATGTCCTATATCGGGACTCACTGATGAGGGCTTTTTTGTCTTTAGCCTTGGGGTCCACAATCAAAAATTAACCAAGGATTGCGTATAGGCAAACTTAGGATCGTTCTCTCCCTTGAGGAGCCTTTTATTGAATCCTAAATAATCTAAATGTCATGCAAATACAATTAAAATAAGGGAGAAAAACCAGCGGGAGTTGGCTCAAGTAGAAGGGACTTGAGCCGCTGAAGCAGGGGTCTCGAGTTCGAGTCCTTGTGGATGCAGAAAACCCCCTAGGAGAGGTCCCCGCGTATGCGCCTGACAGAACCTCGATCCGGACTAGGCAGGGCAAAGCTCTGGTGAACCGGGTGCAATAGCAAAAAAAAAAAAATAAATAAAATAAGGGAGAAAATTGCTTTTGAATTTTTTTCAAACTAATAAACTAAAATATGATTGCAATTTAATTAAATGCTACCTATTATTTTTGGTACTTTTGTAAAATTGGTGAATGAGTGAATTCAATGATAAGGAATTGAAAATATGAATGATGGCGCTCTTGATGATGGAGAAATGATTATCCTTGCTCAAAAGATTATGAGATTTAAAATTCATCAAGTCTTCAAGAAAAACCTCAAGATACCACTTGAATCCAATATTCCCCATTAATAGTAGCTTCATAAACATAGCTAACTACTACCTCTTGAGAAATTGTTAAAAACCACTTGATGTGCAATTAAAGTTGGAATAATGCAACATGAGTCTTCTTAAAATTGAGTACATAACAGTCCCTCAAAGGGCACAAATCAACTACATTAACTAGACAATAACACGCTAATTAATATAATCTCATTGCAACCACAAGAAAATAAAACAAATATAATCTTCACGTTGCAAAATCCAATATCAATCACAATTATCAAATCAACAGAGACAATGAATATTAATCTCAGTTCCAGAATTTATACACAATAATTCCTAAAACTAGACAATCTAAATGAATAAATATAGACTAATAGAATGATAGAATAACTCCCTATGAAGTTCATGAGCTCAAGCACACATCCACATTCCCAAGAAGCAAAATGATTAGCTACACATAAAGCTCCTTTCTGTCACCAAGTAACAGTAAAACCGCAACTACCATGAGAATCAAAATTGGAGGTGAAAGATACGAGACTCTGGAAAATGAAAGAGAGTGGTGGTGAATGATGATTTCCAGCGACACTAAAAACTGAGTAAGCCGATGGTGGTGTATGGTGGTTGAGGAGGTCGCTCGCCGGCGACAGCGGGCGCTGAATCGTGAAGGAAGGTTAAGGATGAAGGTGCTAGGTGATACTCGTGTGTGGTCGCTGGTGTCAAAAACTGGATTTACAGTGCTCTCCTCTCTGGTTCAGACGATGAAGATGGTGGTTGAGGATGGAGCAGAGCTTGTTGGTGTGGTGAGTGACGGAGGTCGCCAGCGTGGTCAAGCTATGGAGGAGGTCGTCTCGAGGTTTGAGGTCGTGGCTGCAAGGTAGAAAGGAGGCAATGAAGGTCCAGTCTTCCAGATCTGCTCTCACGGTGGTTGGAAGGGAGTCGCCGGCGGCGATGGTGGTGAGAGGGAGACCGCCGGCAACTAGAGAGAGATGGAGGTAAGTGATGGTCGATGCGTGAAGGCGTGATGGATCCCCCTCGTCTTTTTCTGCGGCGCTCGCTTTTGTCTTTGGTTATTTCAAAAATGTCGGGTCCTCTCAGCTTCACGCCTCCACGAGTCTGATGCTCCATCAATTTCCCTCAGCTGACCTAATTAATCTGGCCAAAACGCTGTGTTTAAGTGCAGGGACTAAATTGCAAGGAATAAAAGTTGCTTCAGGGACCCAATTGAAACTTTTTATAATTTGAGTTTAGACTTTAATTTTCAAATTTGATCTAATCTTTTCAAGAATCTACAATCAAAATAATTAATCTAACAAATATTCTCCGAAAAATCAATGATTAAGAGAAATTACATTTTTTTTTACAATTTTGCCCTTTTTCGCCTAATTTAATATATTTACTCTTAATTTCAATTTATCAAAAGAAAAGCATTTTAAGCTCAATAACTATGATAAAATGCATTATGAATCCTAATTTAATGATGAAAAATCATATAAAAATATGGTTTAATCACTCACTACCAAAAAAAACAAAAAAGAATTAAAAGTCATTTTGTAGCGGTTAAAGTGATGTATTTGTGGCAATTCTAACCACTATAAATGACAGTAGATAGTTGTGAATGTAATGTCCTATGCCTGGACTCACTAGTGCAAAAAAGAGCTTTAAGACCGCCTTATTAAGACCAGACAGAGAATCAGGTCTTAAAAGTATGACCGGTGGCAGTTTCGTAAATATAAAGAACTTTTTGGTATGACCGGTGGCACTTTTGTAAATATATAGAACACTTTTAAGACCGGACTATAAAATATGCGGTCTTAAAAGTATGACCGGTTGCAATTTCGTAAATATATAGAACACTTTTAAGACCGGACTATAAAATATGTTGTCTTAAAAGTATGACCGGTGGCAATTTCGTAAATATTGTGAGAAGACGCCGATGAATCCGAGAATGCGATGATTTATTCCTTCACTTAATTGGAATTATATACAGATGCTAATAAATAAATAATCTTTTGACCTAGGCAGTTCCTATAATCTAGGGATTACAATTAGGAATATAATTATGAAATTCAAAAAATCATGATCTACTAACTTAACGAGCTTTTACTTCCCCGTGCGTTGCACGGATGATAGTATTTCATATGCTACTTAAACATATTTTACTTCCAAAGTAATGTCACTTTCTTCTCTTTAAAAACTATTAAGATATCACTATCAATGAATTATTACCGATTAGAAATGAAACCTGAAACCTCAATAATATTAAACAAAAATATCCTCCAATAGATTCTTTACTGTCCCTTCATCTTTGATTAACTTAATAACAAATTCTTTACTGTCCCTTGATCATTCAGCTCAATTTTTTGAATGAGAGAATTGAGATGAACTTCACTATCTAAGGATTGAATATGATCTATAATTGGCATACAAAGTCTTTCTGGGGGATTCCCATCCAAAAAGGGTATTTTTGAACCATGCTTCTCCTAACAGAAATTGCAGCAACACCATTTGATTAATGAGAATTCAATGAAGCCAACCCACAAAAGAGAAAGAGAAATTGCAACAGTAAGACACAACAAAATAGTCCATTGGGGAGTTAAAGTAAAATCTTTTTTTTTCCCCAACTATACACAAAAGCAGGTCTTCAAATCACATTGCCCATAGCTTGTTTCAGCATCAAGGCATGTGCAAGATTATTTATCTCCTTAGATGTGCAGTCAAAATGGGAAAAAATTCAAGAACATTCAATGAAGAAGCTATGTTCAGAAGAAAACTTGGTATGAACAGATACCATGTTTATAAGAGAATATTGCAAAGTGCTTATTGGCTCAAATATAACATAATTGATGACTCAATTATAACTTTCTTCCCTTTTATATAATTTAAAGCAACAAATATGCTAGTAACAACTACAAGCAAAGGATATTAATCTTCCCTTATCTTTCTAAACAGAAGCAGGTTCTAACCTATAGCCAATGAAGAGATGATATTGAAGCTTTATATACAATACTGAAGTAAGTAGATAGCAATTAATCAATGAGTCCATTTGACTATCAATATAAATAGCAAAGCTTGCATCCTTAATTTAAAAGAATGGTTAGGCAAAAATATCTCTGAAACAAACCTTTGAATAACAATTCACGACCCTAGAAAAATTGAACCGATAACAATTATTCTAATAGTATTTAAAATCTCCTTGTGGCAAATGGACTGAATGTTGCTTTGGTTGATCAAATGGGTCTTGGGAAAACACATACAATGGTGAGGCATACCCACAACTTTTGCAGTGACACCAAGCAAATAAGTTCCTGAGTACCTCTGCATGTAATATAGATTGGCAGCTTAAAAGCAAGCTAATGTTTTTTCTAGCAACAAAAGGCTTTACTTGACAATGTGGTTTAAAATGAGGAAAATAAATAATGAAAAAACTTAAACAATTAGGAAGAAAACACATACAATGGTGAGGCATACCCACAACTTTTGCAGTGACACCGAGCAAATTAGTTCTTGAGTAGCCATTGTCTGCTCACTTCGACTGGATGGAGACCTTACACTCTTACTTGTGAAAATTGTTGGCCAGAAAGTGATGTTTCACGACCTAGCAGCTCATCCTCATCTTCCTCTTGACATGGTTGCTGAGGTGGTGTCCCCATTTTGGTAAGTTACTTGCCTATCCTCCTGATAACAAATCCCAATGTACAAAAAGACTTCAATTAAACTGAGATTTAAGGTATGCTAAATGGTTTCCTGCATGTTATAAACTAAGGTCAGTTCAGTAGCACTTCAAACACCATTTCCACACCAGTTAATAGGAGATGGTCCATACAATAGAAACAAAAAGAATGAGAGAGCATGATAGATCTCAGAAAAGATCTAGGTAAATATAGAGAACAGAATTTGAATTCTAGATCCCAAGAGGTAATAAACACAATAATATTTCTAATATTCGAGAATGGTCTTACAAAAACACTTCAATAAGATTCCTACATAACTGACATAAACAACTGATAGCAACTATTCAATCGCAATTAAAAGATAAGATTTCTGTCTTCCCGAGGGCTCCATCAAGATTTATACCAACATATAATAACACAAACTGATAAGAGTAGCTAACTTTGAAGTAAGATGAATATAAAAGGATTAAAATAAGCTACATTAGCTACTCTAAGCAAAACAGGACCTTTCTGAAGTTCCAACATTTTGAATTAGGAATTTAAGCCAGCACCAAAGTGACTATAATCTAACGATAAAGCCATAAGAATTGTTCAACGATGGAAAAAATAGAGGCATAAAGACCTAAAAATCAGTGTTTTGGATCAGAGAAAACATATCCAGTCACTGATATATATCGTATTTGCAGATCTATTCAGCAACTCATCACAGAAAAATACACACCCCTTTTAAGTAAACATAGATTTCAGAAGAACTACTTGTAATTTGCATAAAAAAATAAAATAAAGCAACCTAAAAACAAAACAGAGTTCGTCATCACCGCACAGGAACTTCAATGTGTAGGATAAATTAGCAAGCATACCTAGTAATGGAAACCTCTGATTCTATCAACTTCCACCGTTCTCACACTTTTCGCAAAACCCATTCATCTAGATCGGACCTTCTTCTCGTCGTCAAATAGAAGCTTTAGAGGATCAAAATTTTGAGAGAGGAGCTGGATCGAAATTTTGAATTTTGAATTTTGAATCTGAGGCAACGAAGAAGGGTTCTCAACCGAGTATGAGGCATTAGAGGATCTGAATGAGAAAAGGAAAAGGTATGGGGAAGGGAAAAAAGAAGACAGAATCTGAATGAGGCATCGAGAAGGGAAAAAGGTGAATAAAGGAGTAGAGGAGGTCCCGTGAACATGCACAAAGCCCGATGCTGCAAAAACGGCTTATGAACAGTAAAATGAGTCTAGAGCCAAAGATAAGCCATATATGAGTTGGCTTGAGAGTTGTGTTATTATATATATATTGATTCCTAAAATCTCTCTAACAACTTAATTAAGATGATTACAATCAGGAATATAATTACGAAATTCAAAAAACCATGATCTGCTCATTTAATTCCTAAAATCTCTCTCACAACTGAATTAAGATAATTGCACAATATAATCGTATATGCTAACTAATTAAATTTGAATTTCCAACAAATATATAAAACACTTTTAAGACCGGATGTTTGTAAAAATAGGTCTTAAAAGTTTATTTTTAAGACCGGACCCTTTATAGTCCGGTCTTAAAAGTATGACCAGCTGTAATTCGTAAATATATAAAACACTTTTAAGACCGGACCATAAAGGGTCCGGTCTTAAAAGTGTTTTATATATTTATGAATTGCAACCGTTCATATTTTTAAGACTGGACTATAAAGGATCTGGTCTTAAAATATACTTTTAAGACCTATTTTACAAACATCCGGTCTTAAAAGTGTTTTTTAAAAAAAAAAAAAACTAAATTTGCTAAACTCGTTAAGTCCATGAGCATGCTTGTCTTCTTGGTGATATAACATTTGCTTAGTTATAGATTCAACAAGTGTACCAAGAGCCTAACGAGTCAAATCCTCAGCAAGAATGACATCCTCTTCCTCTAATCTACTCGCAATCTTCGTAAGTCATCCTAAGAGCCACACAATCAAATCCTTGGCAACGTTGGCAGTGAGATGCTTCGAGGGTTTAGCGATGGCATTAACTCCAATCCTCAGCAACGGCGCAAGGCTTCGAGGATTCTGGATGATGACGGCTCCTTCCTCTTCAATCTATGGCTCCTCCCATACCATCTTTGCACAGATCTGGCTTAAAACCAAACCCAGATCTCTTCTTCCTTAAGTTTGTTTCCTCCTACCTTGACTGCTCCTGCTCAGATCTGGACTTTGATTTTGGTTGCTTGAAGCTTTGCCAGCATCGACAAGAGGATCCTGCTCAGATTTGGTTGCTTTAAGTTTGTGATTTTTTTGTAGATCTGAACCTCAATTTCACTTCTGATTTTATATTAATTCAAATTCGATTTCCATGGTAAATAATTTCTATTTCTTGTTATATTTTCTTATTTCTGTACTTTGTATTCATCTTTTTTATTTTTCTTGTTGGTGTTGCTTTCAATCTTCTCTTCTTTTTTGTTTTTCTTATTGGTGTTGCTTCCAACCTTCTCTTGGTTCTCTGTCACTGATGATGGAGGAACATTCAAAATGTTACCAGATCAGGTGATTTGGGACCGATTGTTTCATTTGGGTTTTTTCTTTTTTTATTATTTTGAAACACTTTTAAGACCGAATATTTCAAAAGTTCAGTTCATCCAGTCTTAAAAGCGTAACTTTTAAGACCGCCTGGAACAAGACCGGTCGCAAATCTAGTCTTACATACCTATTTCGTCCGGTCTTAAAGCCCTTTTTTGCACTAGTGACTCACTACCCAAAAAAAAAACAAAAATGAAAATTTTTTTGTTTTGTAGTAGTTAAAGTGATGTATTTGTGGCACTTTTAACCACTATAAATGACAGTAGATAGTGATTTAAAAACCACTATAAAACACACATTTGCAAAGGGTTTTTTAGCGGTTTTTTAGAACCGCTACTCATGTAACAAAATTACTACTGTATTGGTAGTGATTTTGTGTCACCGCTATAAAATGCGCATGTAGATGACACATTATCTGAGAATCTTGTAACGGTTCTAAAACAACTACAAATGTTGGCACAAAATTATGGCAGAATATTGCGGCCCAGGAAATAAGAATGGAAAATTTGGCGCCAATATTATAGTAGTTGTTAAACCACTACTAAGTATATCCAGGAATTTGGAAAAAAAAAAAAAGAATGGCACGAATTGTAGCAGTTATGAAACCGCTACTAATATTGGATGAAATTTAAAAAGTTGCACCAAAAAATTAATTTGAATTTGAATTTAAATTTGTAACAGATTTAAAACTACCACAAAATATTGCAAAAATAAAAGAAAGCAAGACTTTAATTTTAGTTTATTTTTACAATATTATGCTGAATGTTTTATTATTTAAGTAATAGTTTAAATGACAGTAGTTAATATTTGAGTAGAATGATTAAATTAGATTAGATAAGTATAAATATTATGTAGGTTTAATATTGAGATTGTGTACGTAACAAGGATTTATTATGTTGGTCACTAGATGTTATTTGATTATGGAAGGAATATTGAAAATGTTGGGGAAAGTCCTTAAATTTCTAGAGAAGAAGAAGAAATAATTAGTATAAGTATTATAAGATGGAAAAAAATAAAATATTGAAATCAAAGACTTAAATTTTTTTACCATATTTGATTAGCTTACTTAGCTCTTCAGGAAAACTTTACAGTTGAGAGAAAACGAGAGAGAAGAGGGGGTGGTAAGAAATGGAGGAGGGTTTGAAATGAAGTGTGATGTGGGTATTTATAAGGATCTGTGTAAAAATTGTTGTGGTTAATGTGACAAATTTTATAGTGGTTTATATTTATAGCGGTTTAGGTCACAGTATTTGTAACGGTTTCAAATCAAGCTTTCACTAATACTTGTCTATTTTTTGACCGAGTTTTGCGTTTTATATAATTGTATGGGAAATCCTCCCAACGAGTGACTATTGTTACATTTATATCTCTATTTTGGTCTGCACCTCATATTCTGTTGTACTAGCCTGCCTTTCTTGATTGAGGGTGCATTTGATTGAGGCTTGAGTAACTTGACACTATTAACCTCAGATGACTGGGAAAAAAATTGCGGACATGAAAAAAATAATAAAATGGTCTGATTAAAAATTTGATCTGATTAAAAGCAAGAAAGATAAATTTCACTCTTTGAAATGACAACGCAAAAGTAAGAGGAAGAGGGGCATATCAAAGAAGCGTTAGGGCATTGGACCTCAGCAAAATTAGTATCGTCTGAGTAAACTATAAAAACTAAACGCAAAACACGATTAGAACATAGGAACTTATAGAGGTATTTCTCTTAAAATTAAAATGAAACATACTAATTCTAAGAAAAACTTCATAACCTGTCATTTGAGACTGATTTATTAGCTTATAATAACGATGAAATGTAAATATAAATTTAGGTTTTATATCCTTCAGATGTAAAATAATTAAGAAAATCTTGATATCTTACTGACCATACACATTATTTTTCACTCCTATACTTTTCATATATACGAATCTCAAAATAAAAAATATTACAACAACTCATACTTTGCGGAATAAGTGCTTGCACTCCAAGACAACACAGAGCATATGCCTCAATCAAAAGTCAAGCCAAAAGCGCCCTGACCACGTGTTTGGCCTACCACTTGATGAACTTGTCAGAGTTAGATCATGGATAATATGAATTTTATTTTTGCTAATCCTAATAGCTTTTAATATAAAATATATTTACCTAATTAAATTAAAAAAATATGATTTTCTTTTTTTCTAAAACACTCAAGTGATCTTATTAATTTCTTTATTTTTCTCTTCTTTGATTATTATTAAGAGAGAATTAATAAAATTTAATTTAGAAAATATTGACAAATATAATATAAAAAATATGCCTTGTATTTAGAACACATATCAACTCCTAAAAGTATCATATATTAAAAATTGAAGGGGTAATTTGTATACTCAAAATAAGAAGAATAGCCATAACATACATTGTGGCAAAGTCAATTAATGTTGTCATATGGCACCAAGCCTCACCTGCCCCTTACTCCCAGTTGAAATTAAAATGGAGAATCTGAAAAAAGCTGCCTCCTTGGATTGCGGAGCCTTCACTTCTGTGAGACTACCTCGACAAAAGCACATAAAAAAAGAGGCAAAATAACACTGATAATAGTATTTTAATATGTTAAGTAATTAAAAATTAATGGAAGCACTAATGTGTACATGCGTTTTTATTTTTCTTAAAAAACCAGAAACCAAGTGCGCTAGGTGAGTTAATTGTCTTTTAGGCTAGGCGAGCTGTGCCTCTATATTGAACTAGCGGTGTACATTTAATCAAAATAATAAAATTTTTCATTAAAAGCTTCAAAACTTAATATTTGAATTGGCCTTCAAATATTAAGGCAGCGGGGGCCGTGCAGCATGAAGAATCTTTTGGTTCCCTTTCTTCTTATGTTTTAGGGATAAATTCCGGTTGCTTTTGTTGAATCTCAACGGAATGAATGTCGAATTAACTAATTATACTTGCTGCGAGGGGTAAAATAATAATAATAAATAATAATAAAAATAATCGTTGGGATATTAAATCATAGTTAAGATTTTATCTTATTAGTTAAGTAAGGTTGCGCTCTATAAATATAGGGTATTAACATTGTGACTTATGTGAAGGGGTATTGATCCCGTCCAAGTGAAGAGAGAGGAGTATGTCTCTAACTGGAGGATAATAACTTTGGTCTCTCTCATAATCCCTAGAGTTTAGGGTAATTGGTTCATGGCCCTAAAGTGAGAGATGATTATCAAGTGGGGTATAATACTATACTATTATATGAATATTGCTGCTCTTCCAATAATGGATAGTATCATTTTTCATCTTTCTCCATGATATTTTTTTCCATTCTCTTTTCTGAACAAAAACATTTCCCAAAATATTTATTTCCCTGAATATCAGATATAGTACATTATATTCTTGATTAGTAAAACCTAGTCAAGTCATTACTTCTGGGACATTATAGATGATACAACAAAATGGCGACTCTCCACTTGAAAATGTAATACGTTTTTTAAAATAATTCTATGGGAAAATATGATATAGAAAGAAATATTGTTTTTTCAAAAAATTCAAATGGGATAAAATGAAGTTCATTTTTTTTCCGGGGGGGGGGGGGGGGGGGGGGTGTCAAAAAATGGTAAAGCTATCAACCACAAGTTGTCCGCCACTTGCCAACTTGGATGAGATTTTAACACTAGTGTAAAAAAGGCTTTTAAGACCGGACAAAATAGGCTCGTAAGAGCAGACGGATGGCCAGTCTTGTTCCAGCCGGTATTAAAAGTCTACATATAAGACCGGACAATGATCTGGTCTTAAAAGTCTACATATTTTAGACCGGACATTTAAAACATTCGGTCTTAAAATTTGTACTAAATGAATATGAAATAGTTTGATTTGGTCGGTCCAAAAACTCAACTTTTAAGACCGGCCTAAAATTAGTCCGCTCTTAAAAATATCGGACTTTTAAGACCGGACAAAAATAAATACGGTCTTAAAGTTAGCGACTTCTAAGACCGACTAATCATACGCGGTCTTAAAAGACTGACTTTTAAGACCGGATGATAATTACGTCCGGTCTTAAAAATTTTCCTTTAAGACCGGACGTCTAAATGTAACATAACGGTCTTAAAAAGGCCAACTTTTAAGACCGGCTTAATATGACCTTTAAGACCTGTCATATAATTACATCCGGTCTTAAAAGTCAAACGCATAAGACCGGCTTATTTATTTCCAATCTAAATTTTCCCTAATTTTCCCCTGCTGTTGTTCCTGCTACTATATATATATACAAATCCACTACCCAATCCAGCACATAAAAGTCGATACTTTAAGCTACAAGCTATGAACAATTATTTGAATAAATTGAATTGGAAAAATGATACAAATATTATTCACCATGAGTTATTTGGCCTCTTAATTAATCTACAACACTAAAGTTAATTCATACATCCAATAAGCTAACTTACTTACAAATACAATAAGTTACAAATACAACATAGATGCGCCCAAAATAATACTCACCATGCCTTTATCATTTGATTCCCATGCCACCCAACAACGTAACATCCTCTTTTATAACATGATCGGATCCTGCCACAAAAATAAAACAAGGAACAAACTTCATAGTCAAAGACATTTTATGAACATAGCAAGAATAATATATATAGTTAAAGCCTTAAAGTAGTCAAATAAATCTGCATATATATGAATATTACCTTATGAATTGACTCTTTTATAAAGTGATATCTTCCCATATCCCTTCGTGATGATCACTTCTTTATGCCGGGTTCATTATCCGCTTCATCTTCTTCGTTCATGTTCGGTAGACCCCTTGAAAAGGTGTACTCTCAGGAATACCATAATTTGAATTTTCCTCATCAATATCAATGACCCTCTTTCCTTGGAGAGCTACAGACCACATTTTATTTTCTTGATCGGTGATATAGAACACTTGTTACGCCTGGTCTGCCATAATAAAAGATTCATCTCCAAAACTTCTACCATTGACATCGACTAATGTAAATCATAGCCGATCGATCCGAACATCATTATTGACATCAACGCACTTGCATTTGAAAATGGGAAATCTAATTTTCACATAGTCCACCTCCCATATCTCTTCAATAACCCCATAATATGGCATGACTGCTAATAAAGGGCTTTTGTCTTTCGAACTGGAGAAGTGCATAGATTCAGCCTTAAACATAACACCACTGTTCTGGACTGTGCTCCTATCATCTAGGGACTTCGTGTGAAATGTATAACCATTGATCACATATGAATTCCAACTTATGACATCAACCTCAAGACCACGTGCTAACCATTTGAGGATATCAGAAACACATTCCTCCCCATCGACCTTTCGTTTGAACCAGTATGCAAAAGTTCTGTTATGCTCCCTAATCAACCTTTGTTTAGTCATTCGAGGATTTTCTTTCCTCACAGCTTCTTTATGTGCAGCTATGCTAGCTTGAACTTCATCAACATTATTCAAGATGTATAAGTGGACTTGTGACAATTCATGAGGATCCACAGTCTTTACTGAAGCCCCTCGCTTATCCCCTCCAGCATGATGACGTTTTGGAAGCCCAATATGTCTTACTTTGACCAAATAATTTTGACAAAATTCCATGGCTTCTTCAGAAACATATTTCTGAACAATCGATGCTTCTGGACGGTATGCATTCTTCACATACCCTTTAAGGAATTTCATAGATCTTTCAATTGGGTACATCCACCTTAAATGGATAGGGCCGCACAACTTTATCTCCCTCACTAGATGATCAATTAGATGAACCATGATGTCAAAAAATGTAGGAACAAAAAGCTTCTCAAGGTGGCACAAGATAAGATGTCCTTCATTCTCCAATTCATCCAACTTTTCAATGTCGAAAACTTTAGAACAAACCGCATTGAAGAAGACACAAAGTCTAGTCAAAACAACCCGAAGGTCATATTCAGCGATGCCTCGAATAGCTATTGGGAGTAGCTGTTGCATCAAGACATGACAATCATGTAATTTTTGGCCTACTAATTTCAAGTCCTTCATCGATACAAGCCTCTTAAAATTTGAAGAATACCCCGAGGGAACTTTTGTGCCATGTAAACACTCACAAAAACTACGTTTCTCATCCTTAGACAAAGTATGATAAGCCGAGGGACAATAAGTTCTCGTCCCATACGGCCTTGGATGTAGCTCTTCACGTATTCCCATTGCTTGCAAATCCAATCTTGCCTTCACACCATCCTTGGAACTGCCTTGTATGTTGAGAAGCGTGCCAACAATGCTATCACATACGTTTTTTCTCCACATGCATGACATCGATACAATGTCTCACATCAAGATTGCGCCAAGAGGGAAGATCGAAGAATACAGATCTCTTTTTCCATATATTTGTATCTTTTCTACTCTTGGCTGTCTTGCCAAAGATGACATTGATATTTTTCACCTTCTCATAAACTTGCTCCCCAGTCAATGGCACCGGAGCATCTTCATATTCTTGGCCACCAAAGAAGGCTTTCTTTAATCGACGATATGGGTGGCCCCGTCTAAGAAATCTCCTATGTCCAAGGTAAACCGTCTTTCTTCCATGTTGGAGTTGATGGTAGCATGTGTCTTCTTCACAAACCGGACATGCTTTATGGCCCTTTACACTATACCCTGACAAGTTACCATATGCTGGGAAGTCGTTTATAGTACAGAATATCATGGCTCGCAATTTGAATACCTCCTTCTTGAAAGAGTTAAAAACATTCACACCTTCTTCCCATAACTCCTTCAAGTCTTCGATCAACGGCTGAAGGTAAACATCAATGTCATTTCCGAGTTGTTTTGGTCTCGAAATCAACATAGACAGCATGATGTACTTTCTCTTCATGCATAACATAGGAGATAAGTTGTAAATAATGAGGAGTACAGGCCATGCACTATGTACGCTGTTAAGGCTTCCATATGGATTCATGCCATCCGTGCTAAGGGCAAGCCTAAGGTTCCTAGGTTCTTCGCCGAAGTTGGGAAATAATTGATCGATTTTCTTCCATGGAGAAGAATCGGCTGGATGACGAAGATTTCCATCAGAAATCCTCTCATCTGCATGCCACTGCAAATGTTTTGCATCATTTTCATTCGTAAACAACCTCTTGAACCTTGGTATGATTGGAAGATACCACAACACTTTTACAGGCCCCTTATTTGACTTGTACCTTGGGGTTTCACATATCGGACAATTTTGCTTCTCTTCAAACTCTTTTCTATACAATACGCAGTCATTCGGGCATGCATGGATCTTTTTGTATTCCATCCCCAGTGGACAAAGTATTTTCTTAGCATCATAGTATCGATGCGGCAACACATTATCATCCGGAAGCATGTCCTTAAAAGCCTCAAGCATTTCAGAAAAACTCTTGTCGCTCCATCCATGATGTGCCTTCAAGCTTACCAATTTCAATACAGCGTTCAACAATTGGTATTTTTGACACCCTGGGTATAGCGGGGTCTCCACATCACTGCACATATTACCATATGCATGTGATTGTTGAAAGGCCTCTTCTCCTACATCACGAATAATGTCCTCTATGTGATCGTCCATATCCGTGTCATTATCATCAAAGGCCACTTCCCCATGTTGAGACCCACTTGGTATTTTTTCACCATGCCATACCCATACTGTATAGGTCTTACAAAATCCATGACAGATTAAATGTGTCCGTATAACTTCAGGACTTAGTCGCCTCTCATTCAAACATTTTACACAAGGGCAATAAAACTTCCCACTATCATCATTGGCATTTTGTTTAGCAAATTCAATAAAGTCCCTCACCCCATTTTGATATTCAACGCTCGTCCGTAAAGCATTTATTCAACTGTGATCCATAGTAGAATTCCTATGGACGGAAAGATTTAACATACGTATAATAAGGCAAAATAAATGCATAACGAAGAATCACTTTTGGTCATGAATATCACAGTGAAGCCAAACTAAAATACTCCCGAAGCAAAATAAATGCATGACGAGGAAATTTAAATGCTTCGCATGGAGGTCTTGTGGACTCACCTGTAGCATATAAATTTAAATGCCAAATAAGAGTCTTTATTCTCCCGCCACGAACGTTGATGTTGGAGACAGCAAGAGTACCCTAAAAACATTTGTTGGTCAGTTGGGTAGGTCTCAAGTGCAAATATAATCTTCAGAATAGAATATTTATTAACAACAGAGAAACACACAAGAGCATTTCATCGATTTCGTTCAACTCAAGAAAAACCCAGAACGATAAGTAGGCAAACCATGAAGTTATATAACCGAAACACTTCTTACAGCTTGGTCTAAGTTTAGCTGAGGAACGAGGAAGTGATTGTCGAGAGAGCAACACGAAGCACCGACGGAGCAACACACAACCACTAGAGACAGAACCTCCTCAGTAATCACTTTCGGCGCGACAAGAGAAATTCAGAGAGGGAAATTTAATTTTCCGCGCAACAGAGACTTGGTTTTATGTTTGGATTTTTTAAGATCGATTAATTATAAAGCATCCGGTCCTAAATATTTTATATTAAATTTTTAAGTGTTACTTTTAAGACCAAATTCTTATGCTGTCCGGTTCTATATATTTAAGACCGCAGTTTTATAATACTCCGGTCCTAAGTTAATTTTCCAGAGAAAAGAGAATAGACTTTGGGCCTTTGGCGAGCACAGAAAATTATCAATGCTATTAATTAATGCTACTATTAATTACTTGAAGAAAAAATTAAAAAGAGACAAGGTTATAGTTCTTAATTAATGCTATTCTTAATTAATGCTACTATTAATTACATTAACAAAAAATTAAAAAGAGACAAGCTTATGGTTCTTAATTAATGATATTCTTAAATAATGCTATTATTAATTACTTGAACAAAAAATTAAAAAGAGACAAGCTTATGATTCTTAATTAATGCTATTATTAATTACTTGAATATTGACGTACACATTGCCCAAAACAAAAAAACAAAAAATTATCAAAGCTTGTTATCCTTCAAAGCCCAGGCAATGTCGGCTTGAACAGCATTAATCTCCTGCCGGATATCAGCAAGTTCTCGTCTTATTTGTATCAGGTCGTTAGAGGAAAGAGGACGAGGGTCAGCGGTCGGCGCGCTGGGGCCAATTGGTTGGAGAGGTGGAGCAAGAACCTCTTCATGGTCGGAAGGCTGGAGGGGGGGTGCGGCAATGTCTTCATCATCGGAAATAACAATGGGTCCAACGACCCGAGACTCTTCTGTTTCAATCGAACGCACTCTCGATGGAGGAGGCACACCGTATAACGATCGACGGAAGGCACGAGCATCACGAGTAAGAGCACCCCTACGAGCGGTTATCTTGTATCTAACCATGGTTTGAGCAGTACGTTGGCGCAAAGAGGTATGAGGCGTTTATTAATAAAGGCAGAGCTAGAGGTAGTTTGGAGTTACAAGGTAGTGTGGAGTTAATAAGGAGTGTTAAGGACAGAGAGGTAAAGAGCAGACGAATGGTCTACACTTTACGAGCGAGTTTTATAAATATTATTTAATTTTTAAGATGAATTAATATTAAGACCGACCTTTTATAATTTCTCCGGTCCTAAAAGTATATTATTTATTTTTTTAACTGAATTAATTTTAAGACCGACCTTTTATCACTTCTCCGGTCCTATAAGTATATTATTTATATTTTTAGTCAATTAAATTACTTTTAAGACTGATCTTTTATTAGTTTTTCGGTCCTAAAATTCATTTATTCAAGATTTAAATTTCCTAAAAAAAGTTCATCGTTTCAAATTCCGATAGCAGAGTCGTATCCTTACACTCTATTAGAGGATCTCTTCGGCTTCCAGATAAACTTCCCAACGTAATTAGGCGTCTCCTCGTATTCTGATGAACTATGCGTCTGCTCATTAAAGGTTCTGACGTTTCACTCCGGATGGGTTCTCTATTTAAAGCTGTTGTTACTTTACTTTCTTCACATTCTTCATCATCACTTCCATAATGGCTGCTCCACCGCCCCAAGGTCCTCCACCACCACCAGGTCCTCCTTTTCCTCGTCCCGCTGGGCATAACAATCCTTACCCTCCTCCTCTGCCTCCGAACCGACCACCAAACAGCTGCTGCGCCACCTCCTGGCCCGCGTCGATCATATAGATCGACGACAGGGCCAGCTTTTTCAGGTCTACCACGCCGTCAACAACAAGATCAACACGATACTCGACGCCCACGACGTTGAGTATAATCTGTTAGATGACGACGTCACCGACCCCTCCGACGACTCCTTCCCCTCCGACAACGATGGGGAGGAGTAAATATTTTACTTTTTTTTTAAATCATGTACTCCGCTACCCCCCATGGGGCAGCATTAAAAAATATATAATAAATTTGTTACTTTCCTATTTCGATCGCCTTTATCCTTCTGATCAGTACATTCTTTCTTTTTTCGACAAGGAGGAAAAAAACAAAACAGTGTCCTCATGTGTATGATCAACATTAAAAACTCACACATTAAAATATCCAACAATATACAATTAAGACCAGACCAACAAAACAAAAAGAACGTTTACCTTATTCGAATAAAAACAAACAGTGACAATTCTTCTCATGGTTGGACCATCGTTGTCCTCGGTGTTACCTCGCCAGATTAGAAACAAAGTGTCCTTTTCAATATCTATCATCTTTTTCCGACAAAAAGAAAAGGGACAAAGAAAAGGGAAACCGATAATCTAAATCTGGAGAGGTAACATCGACTACAATGAGGGACCTAGCTTGATCAGAACGCCAGAACCTCGGTTGCTTGAACCCTAATTAATTTGTCCGAAAAGCGAATCAACTCTATTTAAAGGAAGACTATTAGGAGCGAACGGAAAAAGGAGATACGGTGACAATTCTTCTCAAGGTTGGACCATCAGTGTTGTCGATTTTACCTCGCCTGATTAGAAACAAAGTGTCCTTTTCAATATCTCTCGTCTTTTTCCGACAAAAAGAAAAGGGACAAAGAAAAGGGAAACCGATAATCTAAATCTGAAGAGGTAAAAATGACGACATTAAGGGTCCTAGCTTGAGCAGAACGCCAGAACCTCGGTTGCCTTTAATTACCCTAATTAATTTGTCCGAAAAGCGAATCAACTCTATTTAAAGGAAGACTATTAGGAGCGGACGGAAAAAGGAGATACGGTCCTAAAAGTGTCGAATACTTTTAGGACCGTCATTTTAAAACATACGGTACTAAATGAACGCCAGAACTTTCTAATTAATTTGTCCGAAAAGCGAATCAACTCTATTTAAAGGAAGACTATTAGGAGCAGACGGAAAATGGAGATAAGGTCCTAAAAGTGTCGAATACTTTTAGGACCGTCATTTTAAAACATACGGTACTAAATGAATGCCAGAACTTTCTAATAAATTTGTCCGAAAAGCGAATCAACTCTATTTAAGGAAGACTATTAGGAGCGGACGGAAAAAGGAGATACGGTCCTAAAAGTGTCGAATACTTTTAGGACCGTCATTTTAAAACATACGGTCCAAAATGTCTCACCAATATTTTGTCAATACTTTTAGGACCGGAAGTATAAAACATGTGGTCCTTAAAGTCTCATATTATTTAACCGAAAACTTTTAGGACCAGAAGTTTACCCATATTCGGTCCTAAAGTCGCGAACTCGCTACATCATCCTGAACCTCAAATTTCAAGCGCACTAAATAGCTGTATCCACCATCCAATTTCAGATACCCCAAAATGGAAACAAGAAAATTGTTCGAAAAATTAAACAAATTTATCTATTGAATTTTACATTGCCTGTGTATTATTTACAAATTGATCGAAAAAATAATCAAATTTTACAGAATATTTACAAATGAATAACATCATTAATTATTGTCCTGATCACTACTTAAGATCAGGTCATACAGATATTGACAAAACAACTCGCGTATGTGCTTGAGTTCAGCATCCGAAAAGAGGGCAGGGCAATGAAACATCTGTAACATCAAAGACACAAACTGAATTAATAACTTGCGCCCATATTTCAGATGTAATTCATTAAGCCCCTGAAACTGAATTAACTTGCGTGCATAATATGTAACATCAAATATTTACCTTTGCAAATAATTTAATTTCTCCTTTAGTGACAATATCATACATGTGTTTCATGATGTATTGGCCACATAGGTTGGACTCATGTGGTTGCCGACGAGTCTAAAAAGAAAAAGAAATATATAAGTAATATATATTATGACTAAGTTCACAAGGCAGTTGACAAGTACCAATATTATATTGTACCAACCTCTGGTCTCAGCCATTTAGGCTCTTTGGCCTTTGAAGGACGCTTTTGGAGTGCATTGATTTGGAAGATCCTCATGGCACTATCATCAAAAATGCATATTTATCAATTCATTGAAAATTCACAGTAGAGATTTCTGACAAGAGAATCAAAATGACATGCTTACTCGTTGATGGTCTGGACCAACGTGGGCACTGGCAGGCTGTGAGTGGAGCATAAGAAGATAACTTTAATTTCTTCCATGCACATGATGACCAACTGCCAGTGGCAGCTGAAAATTCACAGCAGTAAAGTATACTCAGTGATATATGTAGGCATGTAGCAGAATTAAGTGACTTGTAGACAAGATTTGTGATATGTACGTACCTGTGGAAGAATGGCAACAAGTACACCTTTCTTCTCACATTACACAACCTCCTTGATATGTACTCTTGTCTTTGCACCATGGTTGTTTGACTCATATACTGTGGGCACAAGAATCCAAAATTGTCCAACCTGCCCTCATTCTCCAATTCTTGATGCAAGAACCTACAATAATTACATCGATCAGGGAATTAGTATATATATGTATGTGTGTCTAAACGATGCATTTAAATTATATGTACCATAGAAGAACATACTTACTTCATCCAAATTTGAATAATTGCATCAGTAAGCTCCTGTTGAGGAAGCAGCAGGGAGTCAATATCAACGGAGTCAACTTGGACTGGTAGGGGAATTGCGTCGCCTACTACTTCATTGACAGACCACGATTTAGTTTTAAAACATCCACTTTTCACCATATCGGTTTTTTTTCTCGGCCAGTCAACTTAGCAGTAGGGGATTGAGCCTGAGGAGAAGGGGATTGAGCCTGAGGAGGAGGGGATGGAGCTCTACGAGGGGATGGAACTTGAGGACGAGGGTTTGAAGCTTGGGGAGGAGTACAGACATGTACAAGCTTCACTGGCCAAGAGATGAAGGTTCCCTTGACATCACTCACAATCTTCATCTCATCAGTTGAGAGAGGGAGGGGTGCATCAATGATCACCTTTTCAACTGACACTCTGACTTCATCATCAGATATTTGTTGGTGGTGTACAGTTGATCCCAATAAGTTGTGGACAGTCCCTTTTGCATCCAATAGTAGTCTATCATGATGATCAGGATCATCTACATAAAGGTCACAAGGTTGCTCTGACTTTCCAACAATGCAGCTCCCTCGAGTGCTCTGCTGCACAGTTGCAGGCGAGTGTGTGAAGGGAACACTGGTCTCTGGACGAGAGCTCAAAAGCAGCTTCACTTGATTCAGTTCCTCCCTCAACTTGCTCATATCAGATTGATGCCTTGCTTCTTTAGCCGCTGCCTCCTCATTTAATTTGGCCACTGTTTGATCCATCTCCTCCCGGGTAACCACCTCTTTCCTATGGCGTTTGGCGGATGAACCAAAGAATACCTTCAGGCCTACTCGTCCTCCAACCCCCCTTACACGCCCACCGTGGTCCGGTTTTCTAGTGGCAGCCGTGAGAACATCACTCCTACCGGACGACATGAAAGATCCCTCTGCCTCTTTCTTCTTAAGATCTTCCTGTAAGGTACAGATAACGAGAAGCTTAGTAATGAATCATGTTAACTAAAAAATAACAACAATAACAATACTTACAATTTTTTCAGCAACTACACGAGTTTGTTCACTCGTGTAGGAGCCGCTTGGCTTTTGCCGAATGTGCAAACACAAATCCTCACGACGTATTGGATATGGCGGTCCATGCACCGCCTCAGGATTGGATTCTGCTTCATCTTCCAATCTCTTCCGCTTGGCCGCCATCAATTCCTTTTCAGCCCTTTCATATCCGCCACGAGAAGCCCTATGCGGGCAATCATTCTTTCTCCCTATCTCCTGTGCTTTTGCCCTTCTTTGCTGTGAATCAAAATTGAAAACAACTATTAATTATGAATTCTAGCCATCTCACTAACAGAAATTAGAGAACTTCTGCTTGATATGAACCTCAAACACTAGTCAAATTCACTTGATCAAGTTTCAACATTTTATTATTTAAGGAAGATGTAGATAGGTTAAGAAACAAAAGAGAATTATGCTTACAAAAGAGCTATGTTTTGTACTGCTAGGTAGATAGAAGAAGAAAAAACAGAGGATTATGCTTACAGAATAATACAAACTTAATCCTTTTTAAGGCATCCAGTGGGATCATCAGTACGTCCACATTAGATAGTAACAATTGGGTATATAAAGTTTCCCCCTTTTAAGACTATTCATTTCCTCCTTTGCAAGACAAACCATTACACAATTACCTCCTTAGTATTTTACCTTTTCAGGGTTTACATAGCATAGACAAAGGCAGGAAATGTATACTTCTATTCACATACCAAACAATATAATTTAACTAACAGGATTAGATGAACAAATATAAGCTCACAGGTTACATAAGCAAGCAAAACTAAATATAGACTCACCAGAGCTTCAGGAGTGGTCCGCAGCCGAACAAATTGTTACCAAATTCGTTCATCAATAAATGTGTATTGTTCCCAAGGTTGTTTGGCAGGCGCAACCTCGTAAAAAATATATGTGTTACCGAGAGAGGTCTTAAACTTCCTCCACCGATCAGCACAATAGGACAATGTCTTGACTTTCAGCTCCTCAGAGTCAGGGATAGTGTATGTAAGTCGGATAGTGTCCCAAATAGGTTGCTTTACTTTTTCAAAGTGAACACTTTTCCACTCATCTTCCAAGATGCTAACCTTGCTGCGTGCAAGATAGCCGACAAAACTATTATATTTGTTTTTATTAGGACCGTAAGGCCGCAACTTTTCATCGAACTGAATCTCGAGCCTTGACCCAGAAGTCCGACTTAGAGATACATCCATCATTCGTGTGCCTCTTCTGCCACGGTGTTCAGGGCGGTTAGGAGGCACATTGTTAGTGGAGGAGGGTTCGTTTTGACCCACACCATTAACTGGCGATCCCGGAACACGAATGGAATCGTCTTCACCGTTCATTTTTTAGACAATAAGAGAGGAATGCCTGAGCAACTGAGAGAGTAAGAGAGGCTACTGGTACGTGGATGAGGAAGAGTGGTAATGCAACAGGAAGAGTGGCTTCACAACAACAAGAGGGGTTTCAGAGGTACAACGTAAGTCTTATGGGTTTCACGCGAAGATATAGGTGTTTCAAAGTTCAGAGATACAACGTAAGTCTTAAGGCAACGTTTAGCGTGAAGATATATTTGGCGGTTTATTTTTAAGACCGGATGAACAAAAACGACGGTCTTAAAGGTTATGTTTTAAGACCGTCCTCTTTTAAACTCCGGTCTTAAAAGTATTACTACCGGGCGCGATTTTTGTCTGGCTAAAAAGTATAATCTTTAAGACCTCCTGTTATATATATCCGGTCTTAAAAGTTTAATTTAATTTTTTCCTTATTATTTTGGACCTTTGAAAAAATAAGTCGGCCTGTTCGAGATTTCTCTATAAAGAATTTTTATATTTCAATTTTTTTAATAACATTTTTAAGACCGGTCGTTTTTCTAAGCGGTCTGAATAATATATTTAAGACCCATTGCTAAATGATTCGGTCCAAGAAGTTATTTATATTTACAAAACTGCCACCGCTCATAACTTTAAAGTTCTTTATATTTACAAAACTGCCACCGGTCATACCTTTAAGACCGGGCCGTCGATAGTCCACTCTAAATGAGGCAGTCTTAAAAGCCTTTTTTGCACTAGTGTAAGCTCAAATTTGGCACTGATATTTTTGTGTGTATGCGTGTGTTTATATTGTATAAAATAAACAATGTCATATCCAATATTATTTAGTATCTGATAAACATTATAGAATTATAAGGAATGCTTGAAACTGATAGATGATTACATCAAAATTACCTTCTTTTTTTCCATTGGCTTTGTGCTACCTATAGCAACCTTGAAAAGCACATATACTTGGAATATTCTCTAGGAACTTGTTTTCTCACTTGCTCACCCACCGTTATAGACAGATTTAACTTTTTCTCCAATGGTAAAATTAGTAAAATCCAAGTAAACATATATGCAAGCATTTCTATGAACAGTTTTTGAGTTATGAGGTCTCACGCTAATGAGTTAAAATTTCTATAAAATGATAACGATAATACTAACGGCAATGATAATCTTCATTTACTTAAATCTTGCAAAAAAGGGGGGGGGGGGGATCAAAATGATCATCTTCATCACGAAATCCTGAAATCTTGAAGGTGATCTTTCAGAAGATTAAAATGAAATGGTTAAACTTACACAAAGAAGCGAAGACCCATTATTTATTCATCTATCCGTGGGCAAATATTATTTGGGAAGAAAAAGGAAAAAGAAACTTCGCTTATCGTTAAGATTGTGATGTACCCTACAGTAGTTACAATTACTTAGATGAAAATACATGCATATATAGACATATATTTTGGTACAATTATATTGTATTACCAAATCAATCTAATCTTGAAAATTGTTGGGCCAAATTATAGTGTCTCTTCTAACATGGATTTTTCTTTTCACAAGATTAGAAGTCAAAGTGTATCAATTCTCTTCCATTTGATTACACTATTGGTTGATGCATACAAGATAATGCATGCCTACATGCAGAATGTTCATACATGATTAAATTTATGATTCGTACTCCCAAATATTGAGTACTAACCAGGAAGTCCAATTATAACCGCAATATCTGTTACAGAATCGCCCAAGTTTGGATGCAGAATAGTGCGCGGTTTCATAGAATGCGAGGACATCTGACAAGTATCACAAAGTAAATCAAAAGGTTACCAGTAATATTGTGTAGGTGAAGAGACAAATAAAGAATTTCTGAAAGAAGGTAAAAGCTTGTGTTTTCTAAATAGCTCGTGGTCACATACATATAATAGAGTTTCACGGCAATACTCAAATCTGAACTCAGGCATGCACACGTCTACAGATTCTAGCTAGGAATATCAAAGAAATAATAAGCTTGTACATGAACACAAGAAACTTGTGGTTTGGTTTTTGAGAGAATGAACTAATTAAAAAGGAAGGAGCTTAATTATAAGGATATGAACTCCAACTGTCTATGCAAGCGAGAGAGGAGATGCCTCATTGAACAAAGGAGCTTGCAATAGATAATCAGAGTTTCCTAGAAACTTCCCTTGTGGCCTATATGTTTCTTAAGAAGTCATAAGGCAAGAAGAAGAAGAAGAAGAAGAAGAAGCAATTCAGGGAACAAGTGATGAGATGATATTTTTATAAACATGTAAGGTATCCAAGATTACTATATATATAAAGGGACATAGGTGGAATAGTACATATGGCTAGCTAGCATTGCAACATGGGGGGAAATTAAAGGTATGATTTTTCAGTTCTTAATTATATGATATTTTTATTGTGCCAAGGCTATTATATGATATATGAAATATCAACTTGCGAGACAATTTGATATAGAGTACAACAGGCCGAATGATATAGAGTGCGACAGGAATGTGCAAGGCAACTTAAGGGCTCTCGCATTTATTTCCAACTAGAAAGCTACGCACTTTGGCTTGCGTGACAGATGATTTATCAAATATGTAAACTTGTTATATTTATTGGCAGAATCACATAACGGTCACGGTGGATGGAAACTCTTCATATACTTTGTTCCTTGTAATTCTAAAATCGAGCTTATGGATGCCCCGTATGCTTGGAATAATGCTCATATTGATATATACAGCCAATGAATTCAACAATAATAGAATGATAAATGAAACAAAAGAAGAAGAAATTTTAAAACTCTAGAAATTCTACATCAACTTTGCGGTATATATTGCACAACCTAGGTTTCTTTGCATTTTTTATTTTCTTTAATTTTGGCAGGTAAAATCTTGTGAGAGCGCTAAAGTAGAAAAAATGCATTTGGCAACGTACTTAATTAACTTAATTTCCAACCTCACCCTTCAAGGTGCTTACTTTTATCAACGCATATATTTTATAAACCTTAATTATTTTTTCTCCTTGACCGTACGCAATTTGAACTTCAAAAGCATATTTGTAACGGAATCTTCTTTGATTCCATTGGTTATTAATTGGTTCATTCTTATTCTATTGTCCTTCCTGGTGGAAACCTAGCTCGTCCTTAGAGTCATGTTTGCCTATAAATAGCACCAATGCACGTAGCTGCATCTTCAGTGTCTAAGTCTTACTCCAATTCGTTTATTTATAGGCACTCACTTGTTCTTGTTCCAAGTTCCTCTTCCTTCATAATCTCTAGCCATGGCATATTCCACTCTTACTTGCTTCTTTTTATAGTAGTGTTGGTTTTGTCCCATGAACAAGTCTTCATAGAGGGAAGGAACTTGAGACAGAACAATAATCATCACTCTCCCAACTCTGCAACAAACACAACAAAATCGAACATTGCCAGCCCAAGCCTATTTGATTGTCCTATTAGAAATCTGGAGGAACACATCGATGCCTTTCGCCCCACGACTCCAGGGCACAGCCCTGGTGTTGACCATTCCATCCAAAATTGAGTAATTCGTCTTCCTTCCAGGCTTCGAGCATCTTATTGATTTCATGTTCTCTTAGGTAGGTTCTATATATTATTATTTTCTTACCTTCAATGTAGGGTTACGTACTATTCGTGCATGCATGTAATGAGCTTCAATGTAGTTTGTAACAAGCTTTTCGTATTGTATCTATATTTATGTTTATTTACCACAAATCTGTCATCTTTTTCCTCTCTATACTTCTTTATATATCTACTCTCTTGCACCACACTCGACGTCCTATCACAATATATATACCATTATGACTTAATATATGATAAGGCAATTTGATCGAGCTAAACTGAAAAATAAAATTAGTGACCCATTAAAATGGCGTTTGCTGGTACTCGCAGATCTAGATCATTAAATAAAACCATGCGCAGATTAATGACCAAGTAAAATGGAAAAGGAAGAATAAAATGGGCGGAAGGTGGAACTTTAAAATCATACCCGGTCTCTCTTAGCTATAGTACGTAACCGAGGCCATTTTTCTTTTAACTTTAAAATATAATTATTTTCGTTGTTCTTAATATTGTTTGAAGATTATATATATATAACTTCTAATTATCGGCTTCTCTTGATGATAGAAGGGAAAGTGGGAAGAATGTATAATATTTCCAACATATTTAAACATGTTATAGCCCTGAATAGTTTTGTACATTTGAAAATTTTCTAGACACATCTTCTCAATAATTTTGCTTCTTAATTTTTTACCGAAATCAGAAAGCATGCCAGTAAAGTTTTAGATGATGTAAATTTGATATTAAAAAAAAAAAACAACAACTATAGGAATATATTGTGTTTGCAACAAATACAGGGGAAAGGAGAAAAAATATATTTGTACATAACTTGGAGAATCGAATCGTTATAGCGAATCCATATCTACAGAAATATAATGTATATAATTGATATAGGTATAGTCTCAATCACGTGGTTGCATGTAGCTAGCTAAGAAAATACGCCAACACACACCCATCTTTGAAACTATTCTTTAACAACGAAGTCTGCAAGGGAATATATGTTGCTACATACTACAAGGTCCTTAATTAATATAAAAGCTAGTTGACTAATTTGAGTACATAAGTTAAGAAAATTAATTATATTAGTTTTTTGTAATAAATATATGTTAGTTTAATTTTTCTAAAATTTTGTCTTCCATCATGATCATATAGGATAGAAAACCCTTAATGTGGGCATTCAATAGGGATATTCTGAGAAAAATTATCAATTTGAGAAACAAGTGAATTAAGATCTTATATTTAAGACCAAATATAACCTTCAAATAGCTCTTATATTAAGGACGGGGCAGTAGTTAGTAAAGCTTCCAACATTCATCATCATTTGTGTGTGTGTGTGTGTTTTTTTTTTTTTTTAAACATTATCTTGGTTCCTAGTTACAAGTAGTAATCCAGATTGCAGAACATAGCAATGTTCAAGCTATACCTAGCTATGCATTTTGCTGAGTGCGCTTTGACAAGGAAATGGATATATTAATGAATCAGTGATGCAATTGTGTCGCCATCCCATAACATTAATTTTAGGAAACGCGTGTAATAAACAAACGAGCTAGGAAAAAATATTTTTGTCAAACATTGTACAAATTGAAAAACCTGGCTATCACCCAAGAGAGGGGGTGAATTGGATGTTCGATAAAATCTTTGGAACTTTGAAAATCTTTTTGCAACTTACTGAAAGTAGTTTGTATGACAATAATGATTCATAAAACAATAAATAGTCATTCAAACATATATTCTAGGAATATAAGAGATAAGGGGAGAGCATACGCAAACTGAGATTTATACTGGTTTGGCCCAATCCTTGACCTACGTCAAGTCCCCAAGCTCCACTTGAGATTTTCAATCCACTATTCTCTTGTTTAATACGAGCATAAGAGAAGCCTTTACAATCCCACAAGTTTACTCAGGCACTTGTAAAGCCAAATCTCTCACTGAGATACTCCCCCTTACACACTGTAAGGATACAATCTGTTTCCCACTCAAGATCACCCAATCTTGAGTAACTCTCAGATAAAATGATTACAATGAATCTTCTCTCTTAGAAGTGAATGAATTAACATTGAAGTATAATATAAATCATTTCACTCTCTATGATAAGTTATGTAGGCATTGAGAACAAAGTGTGTATGAGATAAACTTTTGATTCAGAATGTTGGCATTTCGATAGTGTAAGCTCATGTCTCTGACCTCTTCTATCTTGAATGCTTCTCCTTTCATAGTTAGTTGCAATTTATGATCGTTGAGAAGCGATTTAAGAGCCGTTGTGAGTAATGGATGTCCGTTAAGATTACGTTGCTCTGTCTCTTCGTATACTTCCGATATTCGTCCGTTATTCTCCATTGACATTCTTTGTTCAAATTGTCCGTTGTGACTCAGTTAGAATGTTACGTTGTTTGAGAATAGCCGGAATGCTTTTTGCTTGTTCAGAAGTCCATTTTTCATTTTTATGCTTCGACTGTGTGTGAGCATTTAATGCATCTGACACAAATTTGCTTTATGACAATTTGAAGTTTAAGACCTGTTAATCTTATCTGAAAACCACTAACAAACTGATTAAACTTGGTTAGGAATAATAAGATTCAATAATATGAAGTACCCAATGCTTAACCAAGGAATTGTAGATTACGAGATGAAGGTATTCAAATTCTGATGTATACGTAACTCGAGTTACATTAAATGACTCTAGTCATAATTGCGATGTTCAAAAGGTAGAGAAGAATTGTCAAGTAATATGACTCGAGTTATAATAGCAAATTTCCATACAGAGAGCTAAGTGAATTAGGATGACTCGAGTTGTTCTTGGTGACTCGAGTTATATCAGCATTTTTATATCAGTCGAAGTTCTCTGTCATAAGCTTGACTCGAGTTAATTACCAAATGACTCGAGTCATATCAGATCCTGAAAAAGTTGATATCGCAATGTTTAATTTGAAAAGTGAAGTACAATCATTGACTCGAGCTTCTAAGTGATAACTCGAGTTGTTACCTTTTGTTTGTTCCAAAGTGTTTGCCTTGACATTGCTCCATTCTGTCTTCTTTCAGAACATGGGCAAACTTCTAGAAACCATATCTCTTCGAGAATAACTCTAAATATAAAAAATGACCTATCCCTAGAAAGCTCTTTATGTCTTCTTTCAAATGCCACTAGTTTGAGCTCATTTGGATGTGTGGTTTGTGAAATACACTCAAAACATCAAAGCTTGGTCTGCTGAGTGACGTTAATTGATGTGCCAACTTGTGAAATTAATAACTCTCTCATCTGAACTCTTTTAGGCTTGAAATTTTATCACAATGATGCATTGGGAGTCTAGTTTTATACAAAATTGGTTTCACCTCAATCTGATCTCTAGTTTGGGAGATATCATTGAAATACCAGACCTCGCAAGCTGAAACGCGAAATAGAGGTGAATAGAGTTGCTAAAATGCACTGGTAACTCGAGTTATTAAGTGATAACTCGAGCTACACTTGTCCAGAAACGCTGAGAACACATTTTGACTTGAGTTACTCATACATGACTCGAGTTGGATCAGTCTAAAAACCCAAAAACACTGTAGCGAAGTATTTGACTCAAGTTGCAACCTCATGACTCGAGTTGGATCACTTAGTAACTCGAGTTAATGTTATGTTGACTCGAGTTAACTCCTTCCAGAAGAGGGAAAACACTGTGGCAATGTCATTAACTCGAGTTATAAGTTCATGACTCGAGTTATATCATCATGAAGCTCCCTTTTACTTATTTTAACTCTAAATTGAGCCATTCCAATTTCCATTTCATCGTGGAGACTTCTAGAATTAATCATGGAACTTGTATAATGATATTCTCATTCCATTCATCAAGTTCTTCCATCTTCTATCTCTCATCTTGATCATTCTTCGTCATTTAACTTGGCCTCATCATTCTCTATAAGTTCTACCTTCTTCAATATCTCATCTTCTTCTATTCTCTAGATCATTCTCCATAATTCAACATCACATCAACATTAAGTATAAGCATTAGTCAAAGTAGAAGATAAATGTACTATGGAATCTGTTTGTTCTTAATATTGATAAGCATATTTGTCATCATCAAAACTAAGCATAACTAACATTCTCCCCCTTTTTGTTGATGACAAATACTTTAAGAAAAATATGTATGAATATGAAAATGTATAAGGCCCAACATATTTTTCTTGCCATTTATATCCCCCTTATTTGTCATTAGCAAAGAGTTGAAGTATAAAGAGGATATACTTGGAGAGACAAATATTAAACCAGATTAGAAAGAGACAAGAAACAAATTTGAAAGTGTTTTCTCTCACTGATTGAAAGTGTTTCCATTATTAATATGATGCAATTTGGAATGTTTTTATAGAAACAAATTTGAAAGAATTTGAAGAGATTTTCAAGAAATTTTCTACACTTAAAGTATATATAGACACCAAACATATGCAGAATTTCTATTGAATATAAAAAGATAGGGATTAGAAATGCTCATGTAGGTTCTGCAAATTGATAAATGATCGATGAAGTCTGTTTGTTAGCTTTCTTGTATGAGATCATTTGAAGTTTGCTCAATAGAAGGATCATGAATATCCTTTGAAATTTGAAGATGAAAGTACTGGCTTCTTGAGGGTTATCTCATATGAGTGAATATAGCAATACTCAACTTCCATTCTTTTCTTCATAGATCTCTTTGTAGAGCATATCTCAGCGTCAATGAATGATCGTCAAAACATCTTTCCTTAATTTAATAGTTTCTCCTTGTAGCATCAAGAAAAGTTCTTGCATAGACTAAGTTCTCCTGTCACAATTGTAAAACTTTCTCTTAAAAAAGATTTGTTAGTGTAACCAAATATCAAAGTATTCCTTTCTAAATGATATTTTCAAATAAAAATAATGAAAGAAAATAGAAGATATTTTTAAATATGAAATTAACTCATCATCAAAACTGAAAGAGGAGCTTTATACCCAAGAGGGGGGGTGAATTGGGTATAGTGAAAATTTTCGACAACTTGTTCTGTTTTTACACTTTCAGAACAGGGCAGAACAGAGGAGATAGAGAGAAAAGCTTTGCACACAATGATTTATACTGGTTCGGTCCTTTCTCTGACCTACATCCAGTCCCCAAGCCTCACCTGGGATTTTCAATCCACTATAATCAAATATTGATTACACACTCTGTATTAAGAGTTGTTCTCTCACTAGAACACACTCCCCCTTACAAGTTGTAATCAATACACCCTAACTACCGAGTCCCCTGACTTGTAGTTATCACAATCAGTAGATGATTTACAAGATGATAAATCTCTCAAAGAGTAGATAGAATAAACACTGAAGTACAAAGTATCAAATTGATACTATTACAGATAAAAGCTGAACACAATAAATGATACTTAATAAATTTTCGCTCTCAGTTGGTGTATCAGCTTGAGAAGAAGTTAATGCTCTCTATTTATAGGCAGAGAACATTAAATGACCGTTGTAGGATGATTCCAACCGTTGGAAGTGATTAGCTTGGGTTCTGGTCATCTTCTCTTTCTAAATTTCTGCTAATCCAAGTCTTAATGAAGTCTGATGTGGCTCTCTGAGAATTTGCCCGTTGGAGATGGCTTTACTTGTTGTAGTAAGCATTCTTCAACGTTTAGAAGGCGTGCTCAGATGGATTAGCTGAAAATAGGTTGATTTGCAGAAGTGCATTTAATGCACTGTACACTTTTTGCTTTATGGCTTTGACCTTCATTGATCTTCATCTGTGATTGCTGAAATTCACTCAACAAACTTGTTAAACATAGCTAGGAATATGATTGAATGAATTATGGAAGCAATAAGATCAAACAATAATGATTTGCAAATTCGTGTAATTCAAAAATCAGTTTTGACCGTTGTATACTGCGGTATGTTCCTCTATACTGGAGTATGCCACTGTGCATACTGCAGTATCCAAAAGCTTACTGCAGTAAACAACTTCCAGAGACAAAAACCTCGCGAAATGATTTTGAAAGATATCCTCTATACTGCGGTATCCAACTAGTATACTGCAGTATACGAGTTTTTGTCAAAGAGAAGAGACCCCGTGATTGCCCAATATTGCAGTATGAAAACCTATACTGCAGTATGCAATAGTTATAAACTTAGAATTTTACTTGCTCTCTGGAGCCCCTATACTGCAGTATACAAAGCTATACTGCGGTATGGGCTTGTTTTGAAAAACGTGGTTGCTCTCTGGAAGTCCAATACTGCGGTATGCAACTAACATACTGCAGTATTGACTTATCTAGAGGAATGATTACTTTCTGGATGGCCCTATACTGCAGTATACAAACCTATACTGCGGTATGGACTTACTTTGAAAATATGGTTGCTCTCTGGAAGTCCCTATACTGCAGTATACATAGCTATACTGCGGTATGGACTTACTTTGAAAATACGGTTGCTCTCTGGAAGTCCCTATACTGCAGTATACATAGCTATACTGCGGTATGGACACTTATACTGCAGTATTGAGTAATCCCGAAAGATTATCTCCTTTCTGGAAGACTCTATACTGCAGTATGCAAAGCCATACTGCGGTAAGCAACTATCAGATGATGTTCAAAGGTTCTTGGAAACTTCATAACATGTTTTACAGTTGTTGTTAATCATCAAAACACATTGAGAACTAACAAAAACTAATAGAAGATAATGAACGTAGATGAGTATGCTTAAAATGGCTTTCTTCAAATAAAGGAGATGACCCTTGAAGATATAAAATACATGTGAATATGAAGCTCCCCCTCAATGAATGCATGACTATAAATTGTGAAGTACCTTTTAATGATACTTAATAATGTGACACCAAATGTTATGATGTTTGGAGTTATCCCTGCTCCCATGGACACAACATGATATCACAGAATTAAGTACTTGGAAGTTTACTTGGGTAGAAGAAATCATTTATACTTTTTAGGATGATAAAAGAGTTTAAAGCATAAGGATCATTTTAAAAATGAGTTTGCTCGAGCTAAACTTCATGAAATAAAATGGAATGAACGAAAACAAGTTAGCCAAGCAATAATATGAAATACCCAAAGCATAATCAATGATGATAGCAAAGATAAGAAAAAGCTGATATAAGTGACTTGAGTCACTTATTGATGACTTGAGTCATACATTGTAACTAGAGTCACATGACTTGAGTCATAGTAGTAAATTAAACCAGTTGAGCTCTGTGCGTCTCGCATGACTCGAGTTATGGAAGATGACTCTAGTCACATCAACAATTTGTATCAATTGAAGTTTTCTGTGACTTGTATAACTCGAGTTAACCAACAAATGGCTCAAGTCATATCAGTTTTGCAAAATCTAATATTGCGAAGAAGCGTTTGATACATTGAAGAACAATCCATGATGATGAATTATGAAATTAGAATTTTGATGAATGAAAGATTCATTTTTGAAACATGTTTAAAAACAATGCATACACTAAATATGATGGAAGTCAATAAGTCTAATAAATATATCAGTATGCTTCAGATTTAGAGAACATGTTGAACATTGTCATTAACATGTTCAAGAATTTTCTCAAAAGCAAATTCTCAAAAGCAAAAATCATGAAGGTAGAGCATTATCGAATCATGCTTAGCAACACAAGAATATATAAGCACAATTACTTTGCTATTAACCAGAAGATATTCTTGCCTCTTAGAATAAAGTCTTGAAATATATGAACATTCAAAGCAGGAATTTGAATATAATTACTCAAAAATAGATGAAAACAAAGTTGATGTATTTGAGTAACAAAATGACTACTAGGATTCATGGATGATGAAACACATACTCATTAGTCCAAATGACTAGAGTTCCATAATATTATCCTAGTAAGTTATTCCACTATAATGGTTAATACACTAACATTTAATGCATTGATGAACATTCATAATGCTTGGAATAACTTGACCAATAATAATTTATCCAATAAGCATAAGATTTTCACAAATTGAATTCTTTTCTTGAGATAAGCTTGAAACTCATATATGATTAACTTGTTAGACATGAGGTCCAACTAGTTAGAGAATGAAACTAAAGAGTTCAAGAAAAACATTGAATTCCAAAGATCAATATGTAAAAGATAGGGGGGGAAACTCAACTGAAAAACTCAACTGGAGAAATTTGAAGCATATCTAACATTCAGTATACAATATTAACTTCAAGTTTTGAAACATCATTTAAATGCAATCAAAGTATGGATATGTTTTAAAAACATTTGTATGCATTTTCACTAACATAGAAGAATTCCAAATAAGCTTACTAGAGTCATAGTTCATATTTTTAAAGACATAAAGAATTCTTCATTTAAAATAACTTGAGTTGTATTAGTTGACTCGAGTCATAATATGGCCATTTTCAAACAGAGGAGAATTGTAGAAAATCAGACTCGAGTTATCCTCAATAACTCGAGTTACATTAACCCTTTTTTTCATATAGCAAAATGAAAATAGGATGACTAGAGTTATGACTGGAGTCATAGTTGAGATATTTCAGATAGAAAGAAATTGCAGTGAGATGACTTGAGTTATGACTGGAGTCATAGCTGAGATATTTCAGACAAAAAGAAATTGCAGTGAGATGACTCGAGTTATGACTGGAGTTATAGCTGAAATAATTTAGTCAAAAACTGAAAGTTGAGACAAATACCCAAGAGGGGGTGGGGTGAATTGGGTATTCTCAAAATTTTCGAAAATAGCTCTATTTTGAGACAATAAAAACAAAGGCAAAAAACAGAGTAAAGGGAAGAGCAGCTAGACACAGATATTTATACTGGTTCGGTCCTAACAACTTGACCTACATCCAGTCCCCAGACTATCTGGGATTTTCACTATCACAAAGATTACACACTCTGTACTCAAGAGTAGTTCTCTCACTAGAACTCACTCCCCCTTACAAGTTGTAATCAATGAACTCCCAAATTACCAAGTCCCATTGACTTGTGATTCTTTACAATAAGTAATTTACAAAGATAAACTCTCTCACAGAGTGGATAATAATAAATACTAAAGCTCAAAGTATCAAAAGATACAATACAGTTGGAAACTGAAGAAATAAATGCACGACTTGAATGAATTTCGTTTTCAGCTGTTTTGGTTGTTGAGAAGACTTGAATGCAACTCTATTTATAGTCAGATAGCATTAAATGACCGTTGCATCTTTAATTAGACCGTTGTGTTAGTTCTCTGTGTGTTTTGATGATTACTAACAATTGTAAACAATATGGAGAAGTTTTTGTTCAAGGTTAAACTGATTTAAACTTGTCAATTTCAAACAAAAACATTCTGTCTGTGACAAACTCGAGCCTATTATGGGCAGACTCGAGCTTACCTTTGACAGAGAATGCAAACTTGACACTTTAATTTTCAAACTCGAGACTGAACCTGAAGTTTAGAACTTAAGAGTTTTCCAAAGTTTTTCAAAACTTTGTGTGAATGCGAGTTCACATTTGCAAGCTCGAGTTCACCAGAGACAGAGAGGTTTCTAACTTTAAACTTGACATATTCCTTTCTCAAACCTCAAGTTTGTAAATTCCAAAGAAAAGTTTTCATGGTTTTCAGATCATGAACTCGAGCCTGTTATGGCAAACTCGAGTTCATCTCTAGCGGGAAGAAATTTTTCAAACTTGAAGATTTTTATGAACCTTACACTATTTTATTCAGAGTAAAGTTTTCCAGTTTGAAAAATCTCAAGAGATTTCAGAACAGTCAAACTCGAGCTTAAATTTCCAAACTCGAGCCTCTCTTTGGCCGAGAGCTTTCAGAGTTTTTCCAAGTTAAACAAACTCGAGTCTAAGTTTTTCATACTCGAGCCAAAAAGTTCCAGAGAGCAAATTGTTTTTTAGAATTGAATAAACTCGAGCCTAAGGCTTTTACACTCGAGCCTAAAAGCTCTAGAGAGCAAAAGCATTTTTCAACTTGAGAAAACTCTAGAGTTTACTTTATAAACCTCAGGTTTGAACTTTGGAAGAATGAACTAAGTCTTGACATGAATAGTGTCACACTCGAGCCTAACATGTTAAGTTCGAGTTCAAACCTTACAGAGAGCAAAGAACTTTTCAATTTGTTTTAAACTCTAGAGTTTGCTCCACAAACCTCAGGTTTGCTCTTTCAAAGCTAAAACTAAGTCTTGTCCTAAATAGTGACAAACTCAAGCCTGTCACTAATAAGCTCGAGTTCACCTCTTAAACTTTAAGCTCTCCAGAACTCAAAATCGCGACATTCCTCTCTGGATGAAATAAACTCGAGTTTAGTTTTGTAAGCTCGAGTTCAAATCAACCCGAGAGCAATATGATTGTCCAATAAGTTGAGAACCTTAGGTTTAGATCACAAACCTCAAGTTTACATGTTTTAAACTGAAATACTTTTGTACACTGAAGCATCAAACTCGAGCTTGCATAAACTAAGCTCGAGTTCAAAACGTTGATTCAGAAAATTTGAATCTGTCGATTTCATAAAACAATGTTGTTTGATCTTAATCCTTTGTAATATTATTCTCTGATATTCCCTGCTATGTTTAACGTCTTTATTAGTGAATTCCAGAGAATTAAAGAATGTGTATTGAGGAGTTAAAGCATAAAGCAAAAGTGGTTCAGAACATTTAATGTAATGCTCAGAAAGTTACCTCCTCTGACCAATCCATCTGCACACATCCACAAAGCATTTAAGAGGGATTGCTACAACAAGAAACATCCTCTCTAACGGATTAATTCACAGAAAGTCAACTATAATGACATGGCCAACTGGATTAAGAGTAAACTAGAGAGAGAAAGTGCCAAAACCACTTCAGAACACTTGGGCAACCTCTCCAATGGATCTATTTGGAAAGCAACGGTCATTTAATGATCTCTGAGTATAAATAGAAGAGCATTTAAGACTTTCCCACAACTACAACAACTGAGAGCGAATTTCATTGAAGTTTTCATTCATTTCTTTCAGTTTTATTCTGTTTAGTATCTTTTGATACAAGAGCTTCAGTGTTCATTTATATCTGCTCTTTAAGAGAGTTTCACTTCTGATTATTCATTTATTGTAAAGGAATCACAAGTTAAGGGGACTTGATGATTGGGAATCATTGATTACAACTTGTAAGGGGGAGTGAGTTCTAGTGAGAGAATCACTTCTTGAGTGTAAAGTGTGTAATCTTTGATATAGTGGAAATCCCAGAGAGTCTGGGGACTGGATGTAGGTCAAGTGGTTAAGACCGAACCAGTATAAATCTCTTGTGTTCAGCTTCTCTTCCTTTTGCTCTGTTCTGCCCTGTTTTCAACATTAGAAAACAGAGTTTTCTGCAAAAGTTTTTAAAATACCCAATTCACCCCCCTCTTGGGTATTTGGCTCCACTTTCACGTTGGAGATGATCTGTAGTGGTTAGGAGCAGCTTTGGTCTTCTTCTCTCTTTAATCTCCACTTAATCCAGCTGTCCAAGTGTTCAAAGTTGACTTTCTCTAGATTAATCCGTTGGAGAAGCAGTTGCTTGTTGTAGAAATCATTCTTTAATGCTTTGCAACCGTGTGCAGATGGATTACCCAAAAGTATGCAACTTTCTGGGCATATCATTTAATGTGCTGACATTGTTTTTTTGCTTTTGCTTTAAACCTTCAATAAACATTCTCTAATCTATCTGAAACTCACTAAAAAAGTGGTTAAACATAGCTAGGAATATTAGAGAATAATACTGGAAAGTATTAAGATCAAACAAGAAGGTTTTCCAAATTCGTCAGATTTGAATTTTTGAATAAGCGATGTAAACTCGAGTTTGGTTCATGTGAACTCGAGTTTGGAGCTTCCGTTTGTAAAAGCATTTCAAGTTCAAAACATTTAAACTGGAGGTTTGTAATCAAAACCTGAGGTTTTTAACACACTGAAAAGTTACATTGCTCTCGGGTTGATTTAAACTCGAGTTTCCTCCATCCAGAAAGGAATGTCACGATTTTGAGTCTTTAAGCAGCTTTGTGCAAAACACAAACTCGAGTCTATTAGTAGACAAACTCGAGTTTGACATTGTTTGAGTCAAAACTTAGTTTTAGCTTTCAAAAAGAAAACCTAAGGTTTCCAATGTAAACTCTAGAGTTTTCCAAAGTTGAAAAGTGCATTGCTCTTTGTAAGGTTTAAACTCGAGTTTACAAAGTTAACCTCGAGTTTGTTCAACTTTGAAAAACTCTGAATGTTCTTGGCCTGAAGTAAACTGGAGGTTTATGAAATCAATCTCGAGTTTACTTTGGTTGAAAAATCCTTGAAACCTCTCGGTCAAGTGTAAACTCGAGTTTGCAATAATGAACTCGAGTTTACATGTTTTGTAAACTCTTGAGATTTTTCAAACTGGAAAAAGTCTTTACACTTGAGAGAGTAATGTCTGATTTAAGAATTTGAAAAATCTTCCTGCCAGAGGCAAACTCAAGTTTGTCATAACAAACTCGAGTTTACAGTATTTGTAAACTCTTGAAGATTTTCTTCGGAGGTTGCAAACTTGAGGTTTAGAAATAGGAGTCTCAAGTTTAAAAGTGTTTTCAAATTAAAATGCTCTCTGTCTCTAGCAAACTCGAGTTTGCTAAGATAAACTCGAGTTTACTCAAAGTGTGAGAAAACTTTGGAAAAACTCTCAAGTTCATTTCAAGGGTCCAGTCTCGAGTTTAAAGTTCAAACTGGCGAGTTTACATCTTCTGTCAGTGGCAAACTCGAGTTTGCCAATTCTAGGCTAGAGTTTGTCACAGATAGAATGTTTTTGCTTGAAATTAACAAGTTTTAACTAACTCTTATTTTACTAAAAAACATCTCCACATTGTTAACAATTGTTAGTAATCATCAAAACACACAGGGAACTAACATTCTCCCCGTTTTTGATGATGATAACACTTGTAAACAATCAATAACTTTAAGAATTGGTTTTGAGCATTTTTAAGAAAAGTGAATATAGAGCCATATTATCAGAGATTAGCAGCAGAAACCAAAGTGCAATAACAAGACATGTGTATAGCAGAACTTAAACATTCATTAGAAAGTTAAAATCAAGGAATAGAGTTTCGAAAGCAAATATACAAGACAAGACATACAATTGAAAAACAAAAGACCTACAACTGAAAGACAAAAGACAAGACAGAAACAAGATTTCCTCTATCACTCTAGCACTCTTCTCCCCCTTTGTCATCAGCAAACAAGGGTGGAGTAGTGGTGGCAGACTCGGGTTCAGTGGCTAGTGTAGGCTCGGGTTTAGTAGTGGAGGCTGGAATAGTTGGTTCAGAAGTTGGAATAGCTGAAGTGGAGGCTGCCAAACCAGAGCTGGAGGCTGCCATGGACTGATTCTTCAGAATTTGATCCATCTTGTCATTGAGGCTCATCATGGTGATCAAAAGTGTAGAAATACTTGCTGAATGGTCACTAATTTGGTTCTTTAGTGCCTCCTGCTCAACCCTGAAGCCCTCTTGAGTATCAATCAAATTGTTGTGGCCTTGGGTAACCTCATAAACCAACTTCCCAACTGCTACCTCTACACTATCAGTTAAATCAGACACTGCCTTGTCAATAATTTCCTTCACCCTAGCATCAAAGTCAGAAGGTAGAGTAGATTGAGGAGGAGGAGGAACACTTTGAGCTTCTTGAGCTCTAGAGAAGGTGTCTCTTGATCTTGTTGCCCTTGATCTAGGAGGAGCTTTGGATTGGTCTAACCTCTCCTCAGGATTTATCCCCATTAAATTCAAGATATGTCTGCCAAATTCTTGAGGCTTGACTGGCTGTTCATTTGCAAGTAGATACCAAATCTTTTCATGAAAGAGGATGACAGAAATGAGGCTAGGAAAAGGAATTTGAGATGTTTGCCTTGAGGTGAATGCAAACTTGGACATCTCTTGGAAAATCCAATGTCCAACATTGTGAGGCTGTTTATCTAGGATGGAGGCAAAGATTGAGAAATCTTTGTTGGAAAAGTGGGTGAAGTTTCCTCCTTTTTACAGCAAGTCCCTAGTGTGGATGTACCAAATAGCACGGTTTCTAGGAGGCATGGATGCAGGTGTGAAGTTCAGAATTTGCAAGCCTTTAGGAACAGGCTCATTGGGTCTAAGTTGAAGATGGAATATCACCTAGAGGGGGGGTGAATAGGTGGTCTAAAATTTTTCTCAAATTTAAAACGAAACTCCTTTCTGATGAACAGAAATAAAAAAACAGTAAGACAAGAAAACACACGATAATTTATCTTGGTTCGGTCTAAAGCTTTGACCTACATCCAGTCCCCAGAACACCTGGGATTTCACTATCTTCAGAAAGATTACAGACTCTGTAAACGAGGAAGGATTCCTTCACTCTCGGACTTCGCTCCCCCTTACAAGTTGTAATCTATACACCCACTCTTAAGGTTCCACAACCTTAAGTTATAACTGAAAGAATGTAAATGTTTAAATACTCCTCACAAGTTGAATGATGATGAACACTGAAGAACAGACTTAGCAATAAATTTGAAACACAGATGAAATTAATGTCGAGTTGATTGCACAGCGTTTCGGGTAGTTGACAAATTAAATGCTTCGGCTATTTATAGATGTCTCCATTGATGACCGTTGTTGAAGCACAAGAGGTAGCCGTTGAGACTTCACAAAATGCCCGTTAGATAGATGGTACATGTAACATCCTGAATTTTGGACCTAAAGACTTGAAAACTAGCCTATTTTTGGAGGACTACTAGGCCCTATTTTTGAAAATGACAAATTTGAAATCAGTATTTTTGAATATGAATAGTATTTACTATTCACAAATACGTATTTACTATTTAAAAATACGGTATTTACTATTCATAAATACGGTATTTACTATTCAGTGGGACCCACGTCAAATTTTCCCAACTTCCCTCGCCTGCCTTGCAATTCTCGTGGGTTGTTTTAAAATTCAAGTGGGACCCACTCAATAATAATTTATTATTTAAATAATAATATTATATTATAATAATAAAATAATATATATTATATTATATTATTAAAATATTAAAATATTCAGAAACGGCAGAAGCGCAGCAGCCCACGAGGAAAATGTTTTTATATTATATAATTTTATAATTTTGTGAAAATTACGCTTAAGGACCCATTTTCCAACTATAAATAGAAGCTTCATTTCTTCATTTTCTTCACACCAAACTCAGAGTACAACGATTGAGTTTAAGAGAAGAGTGAGATTTCTTAGAGTTAGAGAGAGAGTTTAGAGTAAAGTTCTTGGAGTTGAAGAGAAGGAGCAAGAACTTCAAGGGTAAGTTCTTTAGTTCTTAAGTTTTGGTAATTTGTACCTGAAATGCCTATAGAGTTTCTTCTGAGTATGCTCTGTGGCTGCAGCTTAGTCTGATCTGTCACATCAGAAAAGAATTATCCTTGGGCAGTAAATATTATTTACTGGCACAGTAAAAAATATTTACCGGCACGGTAAAAATATTTTTACTGGTACTATTCACATGAATAGTGAATATCCAACATAGTTTCCGCAAATGCTGAAAATTAATGGTCACTGATAAAAATGATATTATAGGATATCCGAGGATTCCGGAGTCAGATTCAAAGGAAGTTTGGGGATACGTGAATAGTGCCGTATACGTGAATAGTGCCGTATGCATGAATAGTGCCGTATACATGAATAGTAATTTACTATTCACGTGGAAGGAAGGTACGTTCGCGTACTGTAACACTAACTCTGATGCTTATTGTATGCTTATATGTGATAGATAGTCTGAGGCTCTATTTTGAAAATTGATCACACACATGCAGCTTGAAACGGGTTATAGTCTTGATAATGCCGTTATGTTTTCCTAGCGCTGAGGACACGATAGGCCATCGTGGCACTGGTGAATAGTGCAGACTATAATAACATGCATATTGCAGTGGCTGTGTTATGTTATTATTTTGAATATGAGATAAATCTGCTGTGTGCTGTTAGAATACATCTGCTGTGTGCTTATGTATTGCTATAATCATACATCTGCTGTGTGCTTATGTATGGATTATTGCTATATTGACATGAATATCTGTCATACATATTTGATACATAAGCATGAGGTTAACCGTTACCTGAGGTTCAATGGGTATTGAACCTCAGCTCTTACTGTAGCTTCAGGATTTTCGGAGTAAACAGAAACAGAAACAAGGGTAAGCAGCAGGCAGAAGGACTAGCCGGAGAAAGTCCTGTAGATATGTATAGTCTTTCGAACTCTTTGTATCAGCAAACCAGTACACTACAGTGGTTGAATATCAGTTACTCTGTATTTAAAATCGTTTCGTTGCTCAATTCTGGTTAAATTATTTTGAACTCGGATCAAATAATTTCAAAAATGCTTTAGAAAAGTTGGGGTGTTACATTTTGGTATCAGAGCAGACATCCTGGCACAGAGTTAACTAAGTTACTCCAAACAGTCCGATATCTAGAAAGGGGTTTTGTGGTTGGCAATCAGTTTCCTTGAATTCGTCGAGCCTTCCACAAATACACCTGCCTAGTCGGATTGTCTGAGTAGCGGAGTTAGGTTCTAAGCTTTCAAAAGTGTTTTATCTGGTATGAACCCGACTCAGTTACAGTAAACCATTGGTGCCGAAGGTAGGGCCGAGTCTATGTGGATCAGCCAATCAGTCACCCTAGCACGGTGAGGCTCCCATGATAGACGCCTACCTGGCCAATCGGTTTGACTAACTAAGTTAGGCTCTAAGCCATGGTTTTAAAAGTATTTCGAAAAAACAAGTACAAGTACTGATACAATACTGGTGTTGTGATACAAAAAGGACGTACATTCTAAGGAAAAGGGTTAGGCTCGGGAGGCCTTGATATAGAGTAGATGGCACAGAATATGGTTTCTGTTGTTAAACTTTAAGACTTTTGATATGGGAATCAGAATCTAAGTTAAATCCCCGCTCAGAGTTTCAAGGGAAGTGGTACAGAAAAGTCAGTACGACTTAAGTTTTCCGGTAAACAATAACCTACTGTTTAGGTTTCCCTTGGATAGTAACCTATCGATTTAATGTCCTTGTCAAAATAATAACTTGTTAAGATACCCTGAGAAGAAAATCCCTACCTTGTAGAGGCCAGACACCATGCGTGCAAAGGGGCGTGGCTCCGGGGACGAAGATCTTTTGATTAAGTCCTTGACGGTGGTGATCAATTGACAGAAGAGGGAAAGTACCCAGTAATTCTGGGGAGACAGATATGTCATACTAGTGCCTATGAGAGTTGTAGGTACCCAGTAGTAAGTATATCAATATTAGTACCAAGAATCAATAGACATTATGAAGTTAATATTGCTTAGACAAGAGAAATCTCAGAACTATGACCCCTGTGAGAGTAGGAACCCTGAGAAAATATGAGTGAGTTTTGCCTAGGTTCCAAATACCTAAGAGATAGTTCCTTAACAGAACCATACGAAAGCTGGAAACCTCAGTAGCCACCAGGTTATGGTCTCAAGGTGGGACCAAGAATCATAGAGATATTAGTGGCTAATAGATTTCCCAAGAAGTAGGTGATTACCCAATAGGGAAAGTTGAGTTAAGAATTATGCTTGGAGCTAAATAGAAAGTGAAAGTCCACAAATAGAATGACCCTAGATAAGATGGCAGACATAGAAACAACGGTTTATGAAACTACTAAAGGATAGGAACCTGTTAAGATTTGAGTTCTCATTATAATGATTCAAAGACGATCACTGGCGCTACTTATGGAAAGTTTAATCGGAGAAGGATACCTACGGGGAGTTCTAACCTAGGAGGTTTACCTACAAGGATGCTAACCGGAAAAGCTGACTGGTCTGAGAAGACTAAGTGAAGCGCCGAGTAATGTGCCGTAGAGCAGAGCCACCGTGACGACGAACCGTAGAGTGGAGCCGCCGTGACAACGAACCATAAAGTAGAGTTACCAGTGCATCAGTTCTCAAGGTAAGTAAATTATAATGAGTCTCACATCGAATAGGTTCCCCAGAGTGAAGGTTTAAGTAATCTAGTATATCACCATGGTTTGCTCCAGTGCTATATAGTACATATTGTGTTTATAAGCTAGCAGAAGCCCACGGTTGTTAGACAACAAATACGAGAAGTGTCCCAAAAAGTTTGTGAAACCCGAGGATAACGGGCAAAGTTTGGAATAGCCAGATGAGTTAAGTAGAACAAACTAAGCATTATACATATGGTTTGAGTAGTCAAGAAAGAGGTCCGAATACGTGTAATTAGTGATGACCTTCTAATGTTAGTTGTCTGATTCCTAAGTAAGGTTTAAAAAAATTGAATTTTTGAACTTGCCAATACACCTGCTGTATTAGAAATTTTGAAATTTATTTGTTCGAACATGTGGATTTTTTTTTGAAGCTGAGTTTTCAAATGAAATATTTTTCAACAGAATTTGAGACCACAGTGATGGTTATGATGTTGTCTTGTACAAACGGTTTTGTTAGAACCCAGAGTTTGAAACTGAGTTTTTAACTATGTTGTGGTAAAGTCAGTACAAAACTGGAGGGACAGAAGCTGTTGTAGATGTACACAGTTTGCTGGGTCTTGCTAGATGTTTTAAAATGTTTGAAATCGCTGGCCTTTGATAAATGTTCTTTTTGAACAAAAATTTTTGGAGGGATTTTGTTTGAGAAAATGGAAATCGCACCAGCAGTGAACGCACCCAATCCATAACATTTCGCCTAGGGCGTATGTTTTGATTAGTAAAACCTGACTGTCTATGACTGGACTGAGTTCCGCTAGATAGGATTGCTACTTTATGTGCCAGTGTGAACACTGGGTCTCCTGAGAGAGGGGCGGAGGTTCTCCCACATTGTTGATAGTACTGTTGAGACTGGATTTGAGGATTGGGGTAAGGCGCTCACTGTACCAAATGGTTAAAATGAAGGTGTGTACTCTCAATTGTAAAATTTTGTGAAATAAATTAGCTCCCTCAAAGATATGTGCCGGTAATAAAAGTTTTTGAAAATGATCCGGCAGTGAAAAATGTTTTCATGAATTTGTGATGGCAGCGATTAAGTTTAAAAATGTTATAGCACTATTACTTTGTGGTATAGTGCAGATTGTGAAATGTACTGAAACCACGGAAAATTTTTCATGTTTGAAAATTTGAAAATGAGACAAGAAAATAATTTTGGGTAGCAATGACATGATTGTCGACGCTATCGTGTTAAAAAGAAAAGCAGTGTAATTGGGAATTATGGTACAGGAACAGCAACTATTAGAAAGGTTTGGAATACTGAATTAGTTAAGTCAGATAATAGCTGCCGGTTATGATGTTGAGTAAGTGAAAGTAGTTTGAGGACTTGAATGGGAAAGTCTCGGATGAATTTGATGAGCAGATGCTCAAGGCAATAAGACGTAGTGTGCAAAGTATACACGGGATGATGCTCCTAGGACATAAGACCGGTGATACTTAGCACTGTGTGAAATGCTAAGTAACTATGTTTAGAATACATCGTAAGACTAGCAAAACATTCACTGTATCAGGTAGTAATAAAGATGCCTAAGGGTTGAGGATGAATTCCTAAGTAGAAAGGTTAGAATCTCCAGTGCGATGGTAATAGATTGAGCCGGAAGGCCAATATGTGTTAAGCCAAAAGGCTAAATAAATCAGGCAGTGAGGCCTGTGTAACCGAGTACTGTGAGAATAGATCAGCAAGTCCTGTAATTTAGTACTATACCTGGGTATAAGATTGAGACAGTGAATAGTAGGATGCGTGCTATTTAAGTTTGCATAAGGAAGGAATAGACTAGAGGTCTAGATAACCTTTTGATTTTATATTGTCAAATTTCGAGGACGAAATTTATTGAACGGGGAGAGAATTGTAACATCCTGAATTTTGGACCTAAAGACTTGAAAACTAGCCTATTTTTGGAGGACTACTAGGCCCTATTTTTGAAAATGACAAATTTGAAATCAGTATTTTTGAATATGAATAGTATTTACTATTCACAAATACGTATTTACTATTTAAAAATACGGTATTTACTATTCATAAATACGGTATTTACTATTCAGTGGGACCCACGTCAAATTTTCCCAACTTCCCTCGCCTGCCTTGCAATTCTCGTGGGTTGTTTTAAAATTCAAGCGGGACCCACTCAATAATAATTTATTATTTAAATAATAATATTATATTATAATAATAAAATAATATATATTATATTATATTATTAAAATATTAAAATATTCAGAAACGGCAGAAGCGCAGCAGCCCACGAGGAAAATGTTTTTATATTATATAATTTTATAATTTTGTGAAAATTACGCTTAAGGACCCATTTTCCAACTATAAATAGAAGCTTCATTTCTTCATTTTCTTCACACCAAACTCAGAGTACAACGATTGAGTTTAAGAGAAGAGTGAGATTTCTTAGAGTTAGAGAGAGAGTTTAGAGTAAAGTTCTTGGAGTTGAAGAGAAGGAGCAAGAACTTCAAGGGTAAGTTCTTTAGTTCTTAAGTTTTGGTAATTTGTACCTGAAATGCCTATAGAGTTTCTTCTGAGTATGCTCTGTGGCTGCAGCTTAGTCTGATCTGTCACATCAGAAAAGAATTATCCTTGGGCAGTAAATATTATTTACTGGCACAGTAAAAAATATTTACCGGCACGGTAAAAATATTTTTACTGGTACTATTCACATGAATAGTGAATATCCAACATAGTTTCCGCAAATGCTGAAAATTAATGGTCACTGATAAAAATGATATTATAGGATATCCGAGGATTCCGGAGTCAGATTCAAAGGAAGTTTGGGGATACGTGAATAGTGCCGTATACGTGAATAGTGCCGTATGCATGAATAGTGCCGTATACATGAATAGTAATTTACTATTCACGTGGAAGGAAGGTACGTTCGCGTACTGTAACACTAACTCTGATGCTTATTGTATGCTTATATGTGATAGATAGTCTGAGGCTCTATTTTGAAAATTGATCACACACATGCAGCTTGAAACGGGTTATAGTCTTGATAATGCCGTTATGTTTTCCTAGCGCTGAGGACACGATAGGCCATCGTGGCACTGGTGAATAGTGCAGACTATAATAACATGCATATTGCAGTGGCTGTGTTATGTTATTATTTTGAATATGAGATAAATCTGCTGTGTGCTGTTAGAATACATCTGCTGTGTGCTTATGTATTGCTATAATCATACATCTGCTGTGTGCTTATGTATGGATTATTGCTATATTGACATGAATATCTGTCATACATATTTGATACATAAGCATGAGGTTAACCGTTACCTGAGGTTCAATGGGTATTGAACCTCAGCTCTTACTGTAGCTTCAGGATTTTCGGAGTAAACAGAAACAGAAACAAGGGTAAGCAGCAGGCAGAAGGACTAGCTGGAGAAAGTCCTGTAGATATGTATAGTCTTTCGAACTCTTTGTATCAGCAAACCAGTACACTACAGTGGTTGAATATCAGTTACTCTGTATTTAAAATCGTTTCGTTGCTCAATTCTGGTTAAATTATTTTGAACTCGGATCAAATAATTTCAAAAATGCTTTAGAAAAGTTGGGGTGTTACAGTACATTTTCTGTGGATTTCGCTGTCTCAGTTCGAATATTCAGATTGGCATTCTCCTTCATTCTTTCTGTTGTATCCGTTGTGAAATGCCATTAAATGCTAGATGGAGAAAATCAGATTTTGTTTTACTTTGTTCAGTGCATCGGTTACCAAGAGTATAACGGTTTTGGTAGCTGCAATAAATGCGTCCAACTGTCCCGATGGATAAAATCAAAATCTGCTGGTAATTTATGTCTAAATGATCTGAAACTTATGAACAAACTGGTTAATAGCATTTGGTAATCTTAATCACAGATAATCAGATAAGTAATTGATCCATTCAAACATACAAGAACTTCATAGACGGTGATTTGAAAACAGGGAGGACTTTGCTCGAGCAGGGATTCAAGCTTGCTCGAGCAAGCACTTTGAAGGTCTAAAGAAATCATATTTGCTCGCTGGTGCTCGAGCAGAATATTTTTCTTGCTCGAGCATGATGCTCGAGTAAGGTTAAAATTGTACTCAGGCAACCCCCTTTTCACCCTGGATAAAGTATTAAGAACGATGGTATTCGAGCAAAGTTTTCTGCTTGCTTGAGTAGGTTGCTCGAGCATGACTAATCTCATGCTCGGGCAAGCTTCTTTTGACTCTGATAAATGCACCAACATTGATGATGCTCGAGCAAGTATTTTAGCCTGCTCGAGTAGGCTGCTCGAGCATGACTAATATCATGCTCGGGCAAGCAACTCCTCAAGGAAGAATTTCCTTGCTACTCGAACTTGCTCAAGCAGAGTTCTGGGCTTGCTCGAGTATGTTGCTCGAGCAAGCATTTCTATATGCTCGAGTAAGCTGTCCAACAGAGGCTTATCCCGTGGTTGCTCGAGCAACCTTCCAAGTCTGCTCGAGCAGAGTGCTCGAGCATGATTCTTCAGCATACTCGAGTATGCTTCTACTGAGGCACCTTTTCCCGATGTTGCTCGAGCAAGACACTTTGGTCTGCTCGAGCAAAGTTATATCAGATGAGTTCTGGTATGCTTTGCTCTCGATGTTGCTCGAGCACATACAACACTTTGCTCGAGTAACATACTTCAGAACGGATTATCAGGTTATTAGATTAAGGTTCTTTGCTTGATTAATTTTCCTTGAAATTGTAATCATCAAAACTTAAGAACTAACATAAGTAGTTCATAGATGGTCTGTTGATCATACTTATAGTCTTCAGGAGATGGAGGGTTGGTAATTTGTAGTATGGAGTTCAGGTAAAAAGGGGAAATTGTGATTTTCTGTTCCCTCACTTTTGTAGTGATCCTCTCCTCTACCAAGTTTCCATTACTATCCAGCGGATTATCAGATTGCATGTGAAAGTAAAAGACTTTCACAAGCTTTGGACTGTAAGGAGCTTTAATGGAAATCAGGGATTCAAACTGCTTAAGCCAGGGGTAAAGATCTAAGTTACAGTCCTCTTTCAATTTGGCCAAGTCAACAAACACAATAGGGTAGAAAGATTTGTCATCATATTTCTCTCTAAACTTCACTCCTTCCTCACTGGTCATTCGATAGGGCTCCTCAGAAAATCCACTAGGTATCCTAGAATGATTGTAGATTTCAGTAATGGTTGGATTACTTTGGGATACCTGAGGAGTAGATTGCTCCTGTTGTTAAGGTGCTAAGTGAACGTGAGAGTTGGGTTGTCCAGGTGTAGGAACAGATTGCTGAGCTGACCGTTTCCTCTTGATTGGTTGTTTTGCCCTCGGTGGTTTAGTAGTTTGTGGAGCCTTCCCTCTCCCCTGAGGAACATGAGTAGGATCATGCCTCTTCTTTGTGCGTTCTTTATTGATTGAGATCCCCTTCGGTCTGGGCGGTTGAGCTTCTCGATTCTCGCCTTGTACACCTCTGACTGATTTATCAATTCCATGGCGTAATCGAGTGGAACGTGTTTTCACCCTAACTGGGCGGTTAGGTTGAGACTGTGAGGTGGATTGAGTTGCTCTAGGGTTGGATTCTTGAGAGATTGAGTGTTTGGAGGCCATTTTCGCAGAAATTTGTTGGAGAAAAAGAGAGGTTTTGGGAGGATTTAGGTTTAGACTTGAGGTTTGAGTGAGGTGAAGAGGAAAAATCCAGTTTCAGAGTATATAACAGTTGCGACAAACTCAAGTTCACAAGTGTAGGCTCGAGTTTGCCTAAAATCTTACTAACCTGGACTTCAAGAGTGTATGTGTGAACTCTTGAACTTCACTTACAAACTCGAGGTTAATACTTACAGGCTCGAGTTTGTGTCAATTTCTGAACTTGGTTGCTCTTTGTATCCCGTGAACTCAAGGCTGCTAGTTTCAGGCTCGAGTTTGCACATGTTGTTCAGTTCAAGATTGCTCTCTACCTGAAATGAACTCGAGGTTGTTCGCTTATAGGCTCGAGTTTGGCTAACATCAGATCCTTATTTCTTCTCTGCCTCTCTAGAGCTTGAGTTCATAAATGATAGGCTCGAGTTTGCTCCCCTTTCTAGTAAACTTCAGAAATAAACATCCTGCATAAAACAATCTAGACACTCCGATGCTTAAGTTAGTAACAGTTAATCATCAAAACCTAAACTAACATTGGGTAAGAGAGAACTTACAACTCATTGGGATTTACCATTCCCAATTCTCTCCTTATGAAATTAAATTGCTCTTTGGCCAATGGCTCTGTGAAGATATTAGCAAGTTGAAGATGTGTTGGGATGAACATGACCTTGACATCTCTTTTCTGAACATAATCCCTTATAAAATGATGTCTCACATCAATATGCTTGGTCCGAGTATGTTGAACTAGGTTCTTGGCCAAGCTTATTGTGCTTGTGTCACACAAAATTGGGATCTCCTTCAGATTGACTCCCAAGTCAGCAAGTTGTTGCTTAAGCCGTAGAACTTGAGCACAACAACTTGAGGCAGCTACATATTCAGCTTCTGTGGAAGACACAGCCACATTAATTTGCTTCATGCTAAACCAAGACACAAGTGAGTTACCAAAGAATTCACATTGACCACTTGTGCTCTTTCTATTAGTTTTGTAACCGCCATGGCCTGAATCTGAATATGCCACCAAATGTTCAGGTTGACCTTTAGGAAACCACAATCCAAATGTCTTCGTGTCAGCAAGGTATCTGAAGATTCTCTTCACGTGCTCAGCATGGAACTCCTTTGGAGCAGACTGGAACCTTGCACACATCCCCACACTGAATTGGATGTCTGGCCGACTTGCAGTCAAATAGAGTAATGATCCAATCATTCCTCTATACTTGGTGATGTTGAAGTTTTTGCTATTCTCATCAGCATCCAATGAGGTGGTTGTACTCATTGGAGTCTCAGCTCTATTGCAATTGTCCATCCCAAACTTCTTCAGCAAGTCATTGAGATATTTGGTTTGGGAGATGAAGATTCCATCTTTCCTTTGCTTGATTTGTAGCCCAAGAAAATAGTTGAGCTCTCCCATCATGGACATCTCAAATTCTCCCTGCATATCCTCTGCAAACTCCTCACATAAAGCATCATTAGTAGCACCAAAGATAATGTCATCAACATAAATTTGCACAATCAAAATTTCATTTAACTTATTGTTAGTTATGATTAATTAGTTTTGATGATGTCTTATATAGATGCCATTATCTAGAGCAAAAAGCTTGCATACTACATTTATGTTTTACTTTTCCTAATTCTTATATTTAATGTAGATGTGAAGTTTAATAATGAACAATATTCAAGAAAGGAGATTGAAGAAGGAAGAATTTGCTCTATGGAATGAGAAAATCTTTATACAAGTATTCTAGAAGTCCCCATGATGATATGGAAGTTGGAGCGGTTCAAATTGGAGTTAAAATAAGCATAATCAATAAGCTAACTCGAGCCAAGAAGCTTACCTCAAGTTAGAACGTTTATCTACAGAGTTTTGGGCATCTAGGATGATTAACTCGAGTTGAGAAACTCACTACCTCGAGTTTGGATCAAAAACTCGAGTCAAGAACCTCACTACCTCGAGTCTGGGTGATTTCCAAGTGATTTTTTCTCCCAGGAACGTTTTGACTCGATTCAGGCTTCATCTACCTCGAGTCAGGGACAAAACTCGAGTCAGCTTCAATGTGCCTCGAGTTAAAGTGACTTTCAGCAACTCTGGTGCATTTTATTCCACGTTCAGCTCGGGCGACCTCTAGTAATTTGATTATATCTCTCAAACCAGCAATCAGATTGATGTGAAACCAATGGCATATGCAACTAGACATCCAACTCGTCATTTTGATATATAATTCAAGCCAAAAGGAGTTTAGATCAAGGAGCTAAGAATTTTACAAGTTGCCACAAATATCACCATCATAGTCAGAACCAAGCTTCAATGTTTTGGGTGTATCTCACAAACTACAAATCCAATTGAGTTGAAATCGGTGCCATTGGAAACTAGACACACAGAACTTTCCATCAAGACTTGAACCAACCAAAACGGAGCTAAGACCAAGGAGATATGTCCCTCGAAAGTTGACACTCAAAATTCTGGAATCAATTCAACATAGCCTCGGGTTTCTGCCTATATCACACTTTGAGAGAGCTCTTTAACTCAAGTCAACAAGCTTACCTTGAGTTTTTGGAGCAGACAAAGAGTTAGACAATTTGAGAGAGCTTTTTACCTCGAGTCAGAGTGTGTGCCTCGAGTCAAATGGCCAACCCGAGAGATTGAACAATGGAGAGCAGTTTTTAACCCGAGTCAATGTTGCAGCCTCGAGTCTGTCTCTTCCAAATTCACTCTTCACCTCGAGTCATCCAGAGTCATCGTCACCTCGAGTCATGGTCTCTGCACCTCAAGTCTATGTTCCTGGAATTTCAAGATTCGCTCTACACCTTGAGTCTGTCAGTATGATACCTCAAGTTAGCCTCGCCTCGAGTTTAAGTCTTCTCCACCTCGAGTCAGTGTCGTTCAAAGTTTTAAAGAGGATTAGCAAACTAGCTCGAGTCTCTCAGATTCTTGCCTCGAGTCTCAGCCAAACCTCAAGTCAAGCTATCGGTACCTCGAGTTAATAAACCTTCTCATTGGAACACTTTGAATATTAATGATTCAGTAACTCAAGTTTTTCCCTTCTTTGCCTCGAGTCAATATCCAAACTGAAGTCAAACCATCTGAGCCTCGAGTTAATAAGTGTTTTCATTTGTGCATTTTGGATATTAATGATTCTGCAACTTGAGTCATTAAGTAGTGAAGAAATCAAGCAAAGGCTCTCTGTGGTTTTTTGAATCTCACCGTGTCCGAAATGTTGGCTTCTCATCAAAGACATCCAGAAAAATTCCAAATGAACTTATACTACTTCTAAACATTATTCAACATTTATTGTGAGATCATTAATCATAATGTTGAGTGATTTTCAGATGATTTAACAACGGTCATATTCTGATTGATCAACGGACGAAATTGGATTCATAAAACAGAGACGAACAGAGACAATGCATTGAATTCAATTAAAGCGAGATTAGCACGAATGGTTAAATGCTAACAACGGCCATAATCAAACGGACGAATTCAAATCCTACCAACGGCTATTTCTCCAACTATTATAAATTCACGAAGAACAGAGTTCATCGACACGAATAGCGCATACACAGATAATAGTATTCAAAGTGATCAGTTCTTATACTTGTTCATATCTTCAGATATAAGTGTGCCTCAGTGCTTATCAATTACTCTATATGAGAGATTTATCAATTGTATTCAGTTTAGTTCAAAATCTCAAGGTAGTGGTATCTTGAGTACGGTTGTACAATTACAATTTGTAAGGGGGAGTGGTTCCTGGAGAGTGAGAGTCATTCTGTATTACAGAGGTTGTAATTGCATTTGTGAGATAGTGAAAATCCCAGAGTGACTGGGTACTAGACGTAGGTCAAAGAGTTGGACTGAACCAGTATAATCCCTCTGCGTCGACTCTATCTACCTATCTTATAGTGTTTCTCATTTCTCCATCATACGCTCAAATTTTTTTAAATCACCTATTCACCCCCCCTCTAGGTGATATTCCTCTTTCATTTGGTATCAGAGCAAGGTTTCTCAGTTGGGTTTAACATCCCGAGAAAAGATCATGGAAGGAATATTGCCTGATGGAGCCTCTATCAATCGTCCTCCTGGTTTCAACGAAGAACATTATTCCGTTTGGAAGGCCAAATTCAAAGTCTTCGTTATGGCCACTGAATTCGGCCTGTGGAACGTATTCGAGAAAGGCGACTACAAACCAGCTGTCACTAAAGAAGGAGTCACTACAGTCAAGCGTGAAGAAGAGTACGATGAAAATGATAGAAGACTTGTTACTCTCAACAGCAAAGCTATCCTAATGCTTCAGAGTGCTCTTAGCCAACAAGAGTATTTCCGCATTTGCAATCTGACAAGTGCAAAAGACATGTGGAAAGTGCTGGAAATTGCATACGAAGGAACCTCTGGTATAAAAGAGAATCACATAAATACACTGACCACCAAATATGATCTCTTACGAATGAAGGCGGAGAATCCATAGGAGAATTCCAACTTCGCTTTACTCACCTGATAAATCAACTGTCAACTCTGGGTAAAACATTCGAGCAGAATTCTCAAGTCAGAAAAATCCTCAATGTCTTAACAAAAGATTGGGAAGCTAAGGTCACAGCAATCGAAGAAGCTCGAGGAGAATCAATGCAAACAGTAGCTGCTCTATTAGGAAGTCTATCTGAATATGAAGGGAAGCTCAAATTCAAGAAGGACCTCGACGAAATCAATGGCAACAAAAAACAATGTATTGCCCTGAATGCTGAGAAAGAACCCAATGGGGAAAGTGAGGATGACGATGAAATGGCCATGTTCGTTAGTAAATTCAAAAATTTTTATAAACGAGATCAAGGATTTAGAAACAGATTTCAGAAAGGGAATTCTAGCAATAAACAAGAACCAAAGGACAAAGAACAAATCATTTGCTATGAATGTCAAAAGCCGGGACACTTCAAATCTGAATGCCCACAGCTAAAGGATAAAGAAAAGGAGAAGAAGAAGAAATTCAATCACTTTAAAAAGAAAGCTTACGTGTCTACCATATGGGGAGATTCCTCTGACGAAGAAAGTGATGAAGAAGAAATAGCAAATGTCTGTCTTGTTGCCAAGGAACAAACTGAAAGTGACAATGAGGTAAATGACTCTGAGCCCACATATGATGAATTATGCTCTGAATACAATGAATTGCTTTCTGAGTTTAAAAAATTAGCTAGAAAACTTGTTAACTCAAAAAGAAAATCAAACTACTTGAGGAACAAGTTAAGAATGTTCCTCTCGATTGCGAAAAACTTCCTTGCAAAAATTGTCCCGATCTTGAAAAACAAAACATTAAACTTACCCAAACTCTTGAGAAGTTCACCAAAGGTAGTGAAATGCTCAAAGTCATTTTGAAAACTCAAAGATTCACAAATGATCGATCTGGTATAGGATACAATCCCATTTCGGATAAAAGGAAAGGGAAAAAGAAGAGTGGAGGAAAATCTTATCTAAATTATTTTCAAAAATATGTACACTCTTCAAATCCTTTTGCTCATTGTAACTATTGTAATCAAAAGGGCCACAATACGTCATCTTGCTTTCATAGAAAGGAAAGAAAAGAAAAACCAACTGGTAATTATCAATGGGTGCCTAAAGGAACATATTTAGCTTCTTTTGCTCATACTAACCCAAAAGAACCCAAGAAAAGATGAGTACCTAAGGCTTGATTTTATATGAATAACAGGTATGTCTGAGAGCGTCAAAAACAAACAAATGGTTTATTGACAGTGGATGCTCCAGACACATGATGTAAGAACCGGCTGAACCCAAGCAGGGGGTGAATTGGGTGAAGTATAAAAATTTAGGAACTTTGAAAATCTTTTTGTACTTACTGAAATCGGTTTACAAAGCAATAACCAGACATTTAAACATGTATACACATTCAATCATATATGCTGGAAATGTAAGAGATAAGAGAAGAGAATGTGCAAACTGATTTTACTGGTTCGGCCCAATCCTTGACCTACGTCCAGTCCCCAAGCCTCACTTGGGATTTTCAATTCACTATCCTCTTTCAATTTGACTACACGTTCTGTAATTGAAGTAACCCTCTCACTAGGATTCACTCCCCCTTACAAACTGTAATCAACACACCGCTTGATTACACACTCTATACTCGAAGTAATCCTCTCACTAGGATTCACTCCCCTTTACAAGTTGTAATCAACACAATGTGTTTCCCACTCAAGATCACCCAATCTTGAGTAACTCTTAGAAGAATAGAATGATTACAATAAATCTTCTCTCTCAGAAGTGAATAAATGAACACTGAAGAACAATATTGATCATATCACTCTCTAAGCTGTCTAGACATGAAAAACAGAGTATAAATGATGTAAAAATCAGAGTATCGGAATATTGAAGATGTAAGCTTGTGTCTCTGTGTTTTTCTGTTTGAATCTGTCTTCTATTTATAGATAGAGATCAATATATGACCGTTGAGAAGATTCAATGACTGTTGGATAAAGAAATATAGTCGTTAGAACTTTTGCACATCTTTTGATGTTTTGACACAAATCTGACTTTTTGAGATTTGCTTCTAATCCTTCGTTTAATTACTTGAAACTTGTACTCAAATGATATAAATAATGTTAAGAAGTGTTATAAATAATTTGGGTAATCATCTGGATGTTTATCAGAAGAATCAAGATTTTCGAAATTTTGATTTTTTGAAGCTGAGATGAAAACTCGAGTTTGCTCTTGAAAACTCAAGTTTTCCTTTTGTTGTCGAATGCTGGATTTGCCTCTGCCTGAGCAAAACTCGAGTTTTGTACTTACAAACTCGAGTCTGGAAGATACTCTGAAGTTCATTGCTCTTTGTCTGATGAAAACTCGAGCTTCCACGTGTAAACTCGAGTTTTGGTTCTCTCCCAAAACCAAAGTTTGCTCTCTGCCTTTGATAAACTCGAGTTTTGATTTGCAAACTCGAGTTTTGACTTTGTTCTACCCTTGGTTGCTTTCTGTAACTTGGAAACTCGAGTTTTGTACTTACAAACTCGAGTTTTGACTTTGTTGAGCGTTTTTGCAACTTCTTGAACTGACTGTCAACTTCTGAGGGTCATATCTCCCTGGTCCGAGCTTCGTTTTGGTCCGTTCAACACTTGATGGAAAGCTCTGTGAGTCTACTTTCATATACCATTAATTTCAGCTCAATTGGATTTGTCGTTTGTGAGATACACCCAAAATACAAAGGTTGGGTCTGGACTGTGACGTTGATTCTTGTGGCAACTTGTAAAAATCATAGCTCCTTGATCTGAACTCCTTTGGACTTTAATTTTATACCAAAATGACACATTTGGAGTCTAGTTTTATATTCTTTTGGTTTCGTCTCAATCTGATCTCTGGTTTGGGAGATATCGTCGAATTACCAAACCTCGCCCGAGCTGAACGTGAAACAGAGTTGCTGAAGAGCTGATCACGCTGTAAACTTGAGTTTTCACTTGGAAACTCGAGTTTTGAGTCCTAAACTCGAGTTTGTGCTTGAAAACTTGAGTTTTGCTTGTCCAGAGACACCAGAGATGCTGAAGACACTGGAAGCTCAAGTTTTGAGATGACTGACTCGAGTTTTGACTCCTAAACTCGAGTTTTCTCATACTAGAAGAGCAAATCATTGTAGCAAAGTAGGAAACTCGAGTTTTGACTTGGAAACTTGAGTTTTCTCATCCTGAAGCTGATTTTTGCTGACTTTAACTCTGAATTTAACCATTCCTACTTCCATATGACCGTGGAGACTTCTAAAATCAATCTTAGAACTTGAATATGATATCTTCATTTCATTCAACAAGTTCTTCTTTCTTTCTTCTTCTCTTGATCATTCTCCATAACTCTAACTCTTTCTTTCTTCTCTTCTCTTGTTTGATTTGCAGTCCAAGGAAGTAGTTGAGCTCTCCCATCATTTACATCTCAAACTCTCCCTGCATAATCTTTGAAAATTCCTCACATAAAGCATCATTAGTAGCACCAAAGATTATGTCATCAATATAAATTTGAACAATCAAAATTTCATTCAATTTATTTCTTTGGATGAATAATGTTGTGTCAGCCTTTCCTCTGATAAATCCTTGATCTAGGAGAAATGGGCTTAATCTCTCATACCAAGCTCTTAGAGCTTGCTTGAGACCATATAATGCCTTTTTGACTTTGAAAACATGATCAGGGTACTGTTCATTTTTAAAACCTGGAGGTTGTTCCACATAAACCTCCTCTTAAATAAAATCATTCAAAAATGCACTTTTAACATCCATTTGAAAAAGTTTAAAACCTTTAACACATGCAAAGGCTAGAAGAACCCTTATAGCTTCCAATCTAGCTACTGGAGCATAAGTTTCTTCAAAGTCTATTCCTTCTTCTTGATTGTACCCTTTTGCAACTAATATTGCCTTATTTCAGACAATGATTGCATATTCATCATGTTTGTTCTTAAATACCCATTTAGTCCCAATAATCGGATGGTCCTTGGGTCTAGGTACCAAATCCCAAACTTGATTTCTGTCGAATTGATGCAACTCCTCTTGCATAGCTAACACCCAATCATTGTCTGAAAGGGCTTCATCTATTTTAGAGGGTTCTATGTGTGATATGAATGCAGAAAAGTTGACTTCATTCAAAGTACTCTTTCGAGTTCTTACTCCTTGATTTACATATCCTATGACTTGGTCTAAAGGATGATCTCTAATAAATCTCCAAGCCCTAGGTTGAGACTGGTCTGGGTTTTCAATATTATTTTTAGGATCAGCCTCAAAAATATTTTCAGAATTTTCAGTAGGAGAAGGAGTAGTTTTCGAAAAGAATTGATTTTTGAAAATGTTTTCTTCCTCATCATTCGAGGATTTATCAGTTTCTTCTTCACTGAACACAACATGAATGGATTCTTCAACAACTTTTGTTCTAGTATTGAAAACTCTATAGGCTTTGCTTCTATTTGAATATCCAAGAAATATTCCTACATCAGCCTTAGAGTCAAACTTACTCAAACTTTCCTTACCATTATTGTGCACATAGCACTTACACCCAAAAATGTGTAGATGGCTCAGATTAGGTTTCCTTCCTTTGTATAGTTCATATGGGGTCTTGTTCAACTTCTTTCTCAAGTATGCTCGGTTGGAGATGTAGCAAGCGGTGCTCATAGCATCAGCCCAGAACACTTGAGAAGTGATGTTCTCATTCAGCATTGCCCTTGCCATCTCGGTGAGGACTCGATTCTTCCTTTCTATGACACCATTTTGTTGTGGAGTCCTTGGAGCTGAGAAGTTGTGGTCTATCCCCATGTTGTCACAAAACTCAGCAAAAGCATTGTTTTCAAATTCTCCACCATGATCAGTTCTAATACCTGAAATGGAAAATCCTTTCTCGTTCTGGACCTTCTTGGCAAACACAACAAACTGATCAAGTGTTTCATCTTTTGAAGACAGGAAAATAGTCCAACAAAATCTTGAATAATCGTCTACAATAACCAATGTATACAAATTTCCACCAAGGCTCCTCACCCTTGTTTGACCCACAAGATCCATATGTAGCAATTGCAGTGGTCTATTAGTAGAGATTTCATTTTTCGTTTTAAAAGATGATTTAGTTTGTTTTCCCTTTTGACATGCCTCAAAATTCAAATCATTTTTGAAACTAAGTTTGGGAATCCCAATCACTAAATCCTTTTTGAGCAATTTGTCAAGTTGAAACATGTTGACATGAGCTAATTGCTTGTGCCACAGCCAACTTTCACTCAAATTGCTTACAAAACATTTTTCAGAAATTGAAGCATTACTAGAGAGATTAAGAGTGCAACAATTACCATCTCTAGGTGCTCTAAATAGAGCTTTTGATTTCAAATTTTCTAAGGGAAGCAAATCCTTTTTCACAATCAAACATTCATTAGAATCAAAAATAACAAGGTTACCTTGTCAGTGCTTTGGCTCACACTAAGGAGGTTGTGGCATAAACCTTCAACAAGGTATACATCTTTGATGAGTGGACCTTCACTGTTCCCAATCTCACCGATGCCAGCTATCTTTCCAGATTGGTCTCCTCCAAAGGTCACCTTGCCACCTTCCTTAGGCTTGATTGTGAGAAACTTAGATTTGTCTCCCGTCATGTGTCTGGAGCATCCACTATCAATGTACCATTTGTTGGGCTTTGATGCTCTTAGACACACCTCATCGCTTTCAGCATGTTGTTCTTCTTCTTTAGCTACAAGGCAAATGTTGGCTTTCTCTTCCTCATCCTCATCATCTTCATCGGATGAGCTATCTCCCCAAATGCCTGAGACATAGGCTTTCTTCTTATACTTGTTGAACTTCTTCTTTTCTTTATCTTTGTTGTGGTTCAGCTAGGGGCATTCCGATTTGATGTGACCAGGTTTTTGACACTCGTAGCAGATAATAGGCTTCTTTGACTCAAAGTTGGAACTTCCTTTGTGAAACTTCTTAAAGCCTTGATCCTTCTTATAAAACTTTTTAAATCGTCGGACCAGCATCCCAATTTCTTCATCTTCATCTTCATCTTCATCTTCATCTTCATCTTCCTCTTCTAATTCTGTATCTTCTTTTGCAACCTTGAGTGCGATCCCTTTGCCTTTGCCATGGACCTCATCAAGTCCCTTCTTGAACTTAAGTTTGGCCTCATATTCAGAGAGACTCCCAAAGAGTGCAGCCATTGAGGCCATTGAATCTCCTCTTGCTTCCTTGATGGCAGTGACTTTAGCTTCCCAATCTTTGTTGAGAATATTTAAAATCTTTCTCACTTGCACTGACTGGTCATACTCTTTTGCAAGAGCAGCGAGCTGATTAATCAAATGGGTAAACCTTAGTTGAAATTCACCAATTGATTCTCCAGGCTTCATACGCATGAGGTCATATTCAGTCATGAGAGTGTTGACTCAGTTTTGCTTTACACCAGCTGTTCTATCATGAGCAATCTCTAGAGCATCCCACATTGCCTTGGCAGATGGCAAAGTGCATACATGAAAATACTCTTGTTGACTTAATGCACTTTATAGAAGAAGTACTGCTTTACTGTTGATAGTAACATTTCTTCGATCATTGTCATCGTAATCTTCTTCTAACTTCATGATCTCATACCATCTTCAACAACCGTTGGCATATAGTCACCTCTTTCAAATACTCTCCAGAGCCCATATTCTATAGCATTCACAAATACCTTGAACTTGGCTTTCCAAAAGGAGTAATGTTCACCATTAAAATCGGGAGGTCTGTTGATTGAGGGTCCATCAGGTAAGATACCTTCCATATTGATCCTTCTCGAGATGTTAAGCTCTTATGAGAAGACCTAGCTCTGATACCAAATGAAAGTGTAGCCAAATACCCAAGAGGGGGTAAATTGGGTATTTTAAAAACTTTTGCAGAAAACTTTGTTTCCTAATGATAAGAACAGGGCAGAACAGAGCAAAGGGAAGAGAAGCTGAACACAAGAGATTTATACTGGTTCGGTCTTAACCACTTGACCTACGTCCAGTCCCCAGACTCTCTGGGATTTTCAATATATCAAAGATTACACACTCTGCACTCAAGAAGTGATTCTCTCACTAGAACTCACTCCCCCTTACAAGTTGTAATCAATGATTCCCCAAATCACCAAGTCCCCTTGACTTGTGATTCCTTTACAATAAATGATATTCAGAAAGAAAACTCTCTAAAAGAGTAGATATAAATGAACACTAAAGCTCTTGTATCAAAAGATACTTTACAGATGAAAACTGAAAAGAATAAATGAAAACTTGAATGCAATTCGCTCTCAGTTGTTGTAGTTGTTGGAAAGACTTGAATGCTCTTCTATTTATACTTAGATATCATTAAATGACCATTGCTTTCCAATTAGATCTGTTGGAGAAGTTGTTCCAAGGTTAGGAAGTGGTTTTGGCATCTTCTCTCTCTTGTTTACTCTTAATCCAGCTGGCTAGATAATCAGAGTTGACTCTCTGCGAATTAATCCGTTGGAGAAGAGTTTACTTGTTGTAGAAAACATTCTTTAATGCTTTGTAGACGTATGCAATTGGATTAGCTGAAAGAATGCAACTTTTCTGGACTGCATTTATTGTGCTGACATGCTTTTTGCTTTTGTTGAGATCTTTAACAAACTTTCATTAATTTGTCTAAAACTCATCAAGAAAGTGGTTAAATATATCTAGGAACATAGAGGATTAATACTGGAAAGTATTAGGATCAAACAAGACAGATTTATGAAATCGCGAAATTCAAATTTCAAACTCAGCACAGAAACCTCGAGGTTTGTTCATCAAACCTCGAGTTTTGGACTTGGTATGTGGATCTAGATTTATGTCCAAAACATCAAAACTTGAGGTTTCTAAGCAAAACTGGAGGTTTTCAAAACTTTGAAATGCTCGATGCTCTCTGTCTGGGGAAAACCTCGAGGTTTCATTACAAACCTTGGGTTTTCACTCAAGTAGGAAAGTTTTGAAAAATTCTCTCAAATGTAAAACCTTGAGGTTTTAACTCCGTGAAAAACTCGTTTGCTCTCTATCTTGTAAAACCTCGAGTTTTCCTTACAAAACTCGAGTTTTGTTCAAATATGAAAATTTTGAGATTTTGCTCCAGGACAGAAACCTTGAGGTTTCAAAACCAAACTCGAGGTTTTGAAACCTTAGAAAATTCAGTTGCTCTCTGCTTGGACAAAACTCGAGGTTTTTATCAAAACCTCGAGTTTTCACACTTTGTGAAAACTAATTCATTTTTCTGACAAATCCCAAAATTAGAGGTTTTCTCTTAAAACTGGAGGTTTTGTAAAACATAAAAGTCTAAGTATTTTCATCCTCTCGAGGTTTTGTCCAAAACCTCGAGTTTTCACTCAATGTGAAAACTTTGAGAAAATCTTGCTGAACTCAAACCATGAGGTTTCTTCCCAAAACTGGAGGTTTTGAAACTTGGTTGAAATCTACGTTTTCTGTCTTAGTCAAAACCTCGAGGTTTCTTGCCAAACCTCGAGTTTTCTCAAAAACTTGAGAAAAATGAAGTTTCAAATCAAAACTCAAAACTTGAGGTTTTATTTGAAAACTGGAGGTTTCGAATTGTTCAGAATCAGAGAGACTCTCTGTATGACAAAACCTAGAGGTTTTTCCAGAAACCTCGAGTTTTGCAATTTCTCAGAAAATCTTGAGAAGTATCTATGTTTGGAAACCTCGAGTTTTCTCTGGGAACCTCAAGTTTTCTTAAAGCTTAGAAAACTTGAATTTCTCTCTGTAAGGCCAAACCTCGAGGTTTCTTTGCAAACCTTGAGTTTTGCTCACACAATGAGTTATACACAGTTGACATCAAAACTTCAAACTTTGTTTACACTTATTGGCAATCTTCAAAACCCTTAGAGAACTAACACTGGCAACTCGAGTCACGAAGGATAACTCGAGTTACTCGCAAACAGAGAGAAAATGACATTTGGGCAACTCGAGTTACAGATGACAACTCGAGTCAGAATTCAAACAGAAAGCTTCTGGCATTTAAAACAACTCGAGTCACAAGGCATAACTCGAGTTACTCTCTCTGCTTCAGAAAAATCATCGTGTTCGAAAATCTAAAATCATTGTTTGTGATTTCATTAATCCTTATAATCACTTATTACTATTCCTAACTATGTTTAATCAGTTTGTTAATGAGTTTCAGATGATTATATGAAGGATTAACATTAGATTACACAAAAAGAAGATGATTATGTCAGAAGCTTCAATGGTAATATTTCTCCAATGGTCAAAAGTTCCAACGGTCATATACGCTCACAACGGTCATATTCAAACCTGGAAGAATTGCTCTATGTTCTTCATTGAGTATAAAAGGAGAACCATTCAAAAATGGAGAGGACGGAGATGAGAGCTTACACTGTTGAAATGCCAACATTCTAGATCAAACGTTTATCTCATACACACTCTGTTCTCAATGCCTACATAGCTTATCATAGAGAGGAAATTATTTATATTGTACTTCAGTGTTTATTCATTCACTTCTAAGAGAGAAGATTCATTGTAATCATTTTATCTCAGAGTTACTCAAGATTGGGTGATCTTGAGTGGGAAACCGATTGTATCCTTACAGTGGGTAAGGGGGAGTATCTCGGTGAGAGATTTGGCTTTACAAGTGCCTGGGTGAACTTGTGGGATTATAAAGGCTTCTCTTGTACCCAGATTAAACAAGGGGATAGTGGATTGAAAATCTCAAGTGGAGCTTGAGGACTGGACGTAGGTCAAGGATTGGGTCGAACCAGTATAAATCATAGTTTGCATATTCTCATCTTTTATCTCTTATATTTCCAGCATATATATCTGAATGTCCATACATGTTTGAATGATTGAGTATTGCTTTATCAATTATTATTGTCACTAAAACTGTTTTTATTAAGTTGCGAAAAGATTTTCAAAGTTCCTAAAGTTTTATCAAACACCCAATTCATCCCCCCTCTTGGGTGATAGCCAGCTCTTTCATTGGTATCAAAGCGGGGCTCTTGTTTAAAGGACTTAATCGTCTTAAGAGTTACAATGGCTAATTTTGGGTATTGCTTGCTTTCTGAAGGTTTTGATTATACTGTTCCACCGTTTTTGAAAGATATTGATTTTTTGTTTTGGAAAGCAAGAATGACTAGTTTTATCAAGGTAACTGATTTTTATATGTGGAATGTTTTTACAAATGTTATTGATTTTAAACCAAGAGAAGATTGGACAGAAAAAGAAAAGAAAATGTTTTCATTGAACATTAGAGCAATGAAAATTTTATACAGTGCTTTAACCGAAAATGATTTTGAGAAAATCAAGTCTTGCTCTAGTGCTAAGGAAATATAGGATACTCTTGATTCTATATATGCTTCTAACAAATATGTTGAAGTTGGTAGTGTTGATAGTTCATCAGAAATTATAAACTGCACATCTACGACTGATGAACAACTGGAGATTGAAGAAGGAGAAATCATTGAATACTTCCCTAATCCAGTCAACAAGAAAGATCAAGAGGAAGAGGATTCCCAGGAAGAGCTCATGGATGATTATGATCAATCATTATCAGGAGCTCAAGATGCACATGTGGTAAACAATTCCAATTCTTCTTGTGTAGTTAAGAAAAATGATTTTGAACATTTGCATAAAATTGTTTTACAACCAATTACTAATTTTGTTTTGAAAAGCAAAAATATTTTCAATCATGCTGGAAAATTATATGGGAAGAAAGGATATACAAATATGGGTCATTTGATATTGTATCCCCTTGACCAGCACAGTTCTTGCAAAATAGTTCATAATGAGCATCATTATATTATTTGCAATTATTGTGGAAAATTTGGCCATATTTCTCATACATGTTATATTAGGAGAAATTCTAATATGAGAAATAAATTTATTTGGGTTCCTAAAGGACAAGCAAGGTCCAATACTAACAATCAAGGACCCCAAGTATAAGTGGGTACCAAAATGTCCATCTAGTGCTTTATGTGTACAAGATGATTCCATAAAGAATGGACATAAAAGTATAGAGAAGATGAACAAGAAGCGAAGAGTTTCTCATGCACCAATGAAGAAGATCATTTCTTCTCTATCAAATAAGAGAACTCTTAGGGCACCCATTGCTGGAACTAAAAGGTCAAATAATGAGAAGCAATGGATACAAGTAAGAATAGTATGTTCTACCTCAAGAACAAATTACCATAGAGCACCGTTCAACTATCTTGAGGAGAACATGAAGAGAAGGATCTCTCAAGTATCAAACAGAAGACTCTGGAAGTTTATATCATTTAAGAGAGCTTTGCCAACACCCGTAAGAAAATATATGAAGAATCAGTGGGTGAGCAAATTCAATCATCCAAGTACTTAAGGCAAAGGTATACAATGGTAAAACCTCCTATGCTATTATCTGAAACATATATTGAGGTTTTATATTTTGTAACCTTAGGAATGATCATTGCAAATGATTCTGAAATTAATTTTTCACATCCCTTAAAAATCCACTTGATAAATTTATAAAAGGATTGCAATGTTCAATAGTTTAATTCTTTATGCATATATGATGATTTGAAAAGAAAGTAATTCTTTTATGCATAAAGTCATGATTAATTCCTTATGCTCAATTATTCTGAATTGATTATATTCATAAGAGCATGTGAATTTTAGTTCCTACACGCTAACAATGATTGGATCCAAGCAAGGTTGGATACCATGGGAGAAAAAGGTTTTAATGTCTTTGTAGGATCAAACAAAGATTCTCAAGAATGCAACATAGAGAAACGATCCAAGTCTTGAGAAAGCTCAACAAGCTATGCTTGATGTTGATGGTGAACGTCAAAAAGGAGTTATCTACATCAATTCATCTCAACCAAGCAAGCTTTTATGAGGTCAAAAGGAATTACGGTGATATCTAATCCTTGCCTCATACTTTGATTATATAAAATTCATTTTTGGTTTGCCTTTGATTAAGTTAAAATTTTTTGAAACTTATCCAATTTCAATAAGAAATGTTACTGTCAAAACCAAACTCCAGTTATAGATATATGACTCAAGTCATGGTTTTTGAGAAAATCAATTTTTTAAAAGGAACATGACTCAAGTTAACACTTAGCAACTTGAGTCAAGGACTGTACTTTAGTTTTCAAAATTGAACACCGCGATATTAGCTTTTTAGAATCTGAGATAACTCAAGTCATTTTGATATTAACTTGAGTCATGCGTGAGACAAAGAACTTCAGCTGATATAACTTGAGTCACCCTATATAACTCGAGTTGTCTTACTTAAAAATTCTTCTCTGTTTGTGAAAAAGCATACAAATGTTTTGAAAACATATCCATACTTTTATTGCATTCAATTGATGTTTTCGAAATTGGAAGTTAATATAGTTTACTAAATGTTGGATATGCTTCAAATTTGTGTCCAGTTGAATTTTTCCCTACATTTCACCTATTGATCTTTACAATTCAATGTGTTGTTTGAACTCCTTTGTTTCATTCTCGGACTAGTTTGATCTCATGTCTAACAAGTTAATCATATATGAGTTTTAAGTCTATCGTCAAGAAAAGAATTCAATTTGTGAAAATCTTATTGGATGAATCCTTAATTGGCCAAGTTATTCCAAGCATTATGAATGTTCATTAATGCATTAAATATTAGTGCATTAACCATTATATGGAATAACTTACTAGGGTAATATTATGGAACTCTAGTTATTTGGACTAATGAGTATGTGCTTCATCATCTATTAATCCTAGTAGTCACTTTGTTACTCAAATATATCAGCATTTGTTTCCATTCATATTTTGAGTAACTATAGCTATATATTCGTATTCTTGCCTTGACCATTCACATATTTCTAAATTCAATTCTAAGAGGCAAGATTATCACTTGGTCAATAGCAAAGTCATTGTGCTCATATGTATATCTATTGTGCTAAGCATGTCTTGCTAAATGTTTTTATCCTTATGATCTTTGCTCTGAGAAAACTCTTCTACATGTTAACCACAATGTTTGACATGTCCTCCAAAACTGAAGCAATCTGATATTTTCATTAAACTGATTGAATTCTACCATGTTTAAATGTGAGCATTGTTTTCAAACATGTTTCAAAAATGAATCATTCATCCATCAAAATTTTGATTTCATAACGTATTATTACATTTTTTAAAAGAACATTCAAGATTTGAAATGATTTGCACATTTCATTATCATTCCTGAAAAATCTGAACTGTAAGTTGATAAATGCTTATCTTTATAGACAAGATTTTCTATACTCATTGATCAAACTTACATGTATTTTATCAATGACATCTTTTTTGCATAAAGTGTATTTACAAACTGTCATTGAGAAATAACATTCTTGGTATTATTTAGTTGTTACCCTATTTGATTCATTGGGTTGAACTTATTTGGTCCTTGATTGTTATACTCTTTGCTCAAATATCATATGATTTAAATCTATAAGTGCATAAGAGTTATCTAGTGTGGACCCAAGAAACATTGGGCACCAAAGAGCATATATATATATATATATATATATATATAGTTTTTCAGGGGAAGACCAAAATGTTCCTATTATGACTCAAGTCATTATGCTTTCAACTCCAATCATGGTTCTCTAAGTCCTTAGGAATATGAACTTCGATTCTAGTAACTCCAGTTAGTAAGGTTTGACTCCAGTTACTTTCTTTGTAAAATTCAAAAATATCTAATATATATGACTTGAGTTGTCACTAAACAACTCAAGTTATGGAATGTACTTCAAGGTTTTAAAAGCTCATCACGATATCAGATTTTGATCATCTGATATAACTCAAGTTGCCTGAAAAATAACTCAAGTTGTGTGCGTATCAGAAAGCATTAACTGATATAAGTTTCTAATATAACTCGAGTTGGACATCATAACTCGAGTTACAATAGTGTCAATGTTTTCTGTATGAAATTTTTTTAAAATAACTCGAGTCAACAGTAATAACTCGAGTTACCTAACTCAAGTCAACATTCATAACTCAAGTTATCTCAGTTGAAAATTTTTTTGTTTAAGAACTAACTCGAGTTACTAGGGATAACTCGAGGTACTGAAAGTGAAGTTTTTCTCTATCTGTTTTTAATGAAATATAACTTAAGTTAATGTGTGATAACTCAAGTTGGGAAAATGAAAAGTATTTTCTAGACATGTTTATAACTTGAGTTATCACTGTGCAACTCAAGTTACCTGTATCAGATTTTGAATTCATCGTTCTCGTCATCTGCAATTCATTGATTATGTTTTGACTACTTCATATCATTGCTTGGCTAACTTGTTTTCATCATTCAAATTTTATCTTATGTAGTTTAGCCTAAGAAAACTATTTTTTTTTAAATGATCCTTATGTTTTTAAACTCTCTTATCTTTATATTTTCTTAGTTATGCATTAATTAAAGGGGAGCTCCACATTCATATGTTTTATATCTTAAAGGCTCATCTCCTTTATTTGAAGAAAATCATTTTAAGCATTCTCATCTCCATTCATCGTATTGTATAAGTTTTGATGATGAGTTAATATTATATTTTCCTTTCATTATCTTAATTTGAAAATATCATATAGAAAGGAATATTCTAATTGCACTGATAATTATCCGCTGCACTAATAACTCTCTCTTGCTCTTTACAATTGTGATAGGAGAACTCAGCTTGTGCAAAAACTTTCCTTAATGTACTACAAGGAAAAACTATTAAATTGAGGAAAGATGTTTTTAATGTTCAACCACATTGAAGCTACGCCTTTGCTCTCCAAAGGATGAGGAACATCTCCTTGAACCAGTTGAAGACATGCTTTACAGTAGAGATCTGTGATGAAAAGACAAACGATGGAAGCTGAGCACTACTATATTCGCTCAGATGAGATAACCCTCAAGAAGCCAACACTTTCATCCTATCCTCATCTCAAAGGATATTCATAATCCTTCTATTGAGCACTCTTCAAAGAATCTCCTTCAACAAGAAAGCTAGCAAATGGACTTCATCAACCATTCATCAATTTGCAGAACCTACATGAGCATTTCTAAACTCTATCTTTTTTGTATTCAGTGTAAACTTTGCACATGTTTGGTACCTATATCCTTTAAGTGTGAAAAATTTATTGAAAACCTCTCCAAATTCTTTCAAATTTTTTTTCATAAAAACATTTCAAATTGCATCATATTTCGAATGAAAACATCTTCAATCAGGGAGAGAAAACACTTTCAAATCTGTTTCTTGACTCTTTCTAATTTGGTTTAATATTTGCCTCTCCAAGTATATCTTCTTTATATTTCAACTTTTTGCTAATGATAAATAAGGGAGAGAGAATAGCAAGAAAAATATGTTGCATTTAATATACCTTCATATTCATACATGTTTTTCTTAAAGTATTTGCCATCATAAAAAAGGGGGAGAATGTTGGTTATGATTAGTTTTGATGATGTCTTATATAGATGCCATTCTTAAGAGCAAAAAGGTTGCACACTACATTTACATTCTACTTGCACTAATTCTTATGTTTAATGTAGATGTGAAGTATAGAATAATTAGGAGAAGAAAAGAAGAGGAGATATTGAAGAAGGTAGAACTTGCAGAAAATGATGAGCCCAAGCTAAATGATGAAGGATGATCAAGATAGGAGATGGAAAAATGAAGAACTTGATGAATGGAATTAAGATATCATTATACAAGTTCCAAGATTGATTCTAGAACTCTCCACGATCAAATGGAAGTTGGAATGGCTCAATCCGAAGTTAAAACAAGCAAAAAAAAATGATTCAGGATGAGTTAACTCGAGTTGGGAACAAACTAACTCGAGTTAATGACTTCGCTACAGTCTTTCTGGGTTTCTGGACTAATCCAACTCGAGTAAGTATAAGTAACTTGAGTTAAGAAATGTGATTTTCGTCTCTGGACTAGGAGTAACTCGAGTTAACACTAATAACTCGAGTTAACAGTGCATTTCAGCCACTCTGTTCACCTCTGTTTCGCGTTTCAGCTGGCGACCTCTGGTATTTCAATGATAGCTCACAAACCAGGAATCGGATTGACATGAATCCAATTTTGTATTTCAATGCGTCATTGTGACAAAGGAGAGAGATATGAATTTCACAAGATAGACCATTAATTCACGCCACAGTGCAGACATAGCTTTGGTATTTTGAGTGTAACTCATAAACTACAAATCAGATTGAGCTTAAATCAATGCCATTTGAAAGTAGACTCAAAATGCTTTCCATCAAGAGTTGAACCAACCAAAACAGAGTTCATACCAGGAAGATATGGGTTTTTAAAGTTGATACTCGAAATTCTGGATTGAGTTCAGCATAGCCTCGATGTTCTGGATATAGCTCATACTATGCATAACCAAACGAAATGAAACTAATTCCATATGAATCTTGACTCAACAAGTGTTTCATAGAATTTGGAAGCAACCAAAGCTTTTTAACTCGAGTCAGGCAAAACAACTCGAGTCCCCATTCAACTAGAGAGCAACCAGAATTTTGGAACTCAGTAGCAACTCGAGTCATGATCACCAACTAGAGTTATTCAAGAACACAGAGAGCAATTGGAGCACCTGGCAACTTGAGTCACGAAGGATAACTCGAGTTACTCGTAGACAGATAGGAAATGACATTTGGGCAAATCGAGTTACAGATGACAACTCGAGTCAAAATTCAAACAGAAAGCTTCTGGCATTTAAAACAACTCGAGTCACAAGGCATAACTCGAGTTACTCTCTCTACTTCAAAAAAATCACCGTGTTTGAAAATCTAAAATCATTGTTTGTGATTTCATTAATCCTTATAATCACTCATTACTATTCCTAACTATGTTTAATCAGTTTGTTAATGAGTTTCAGATGATTATATGAAGGATTAACATTAGATTACACAAAAAGCAGATGATTATGTCAGAAGCTTCAACGGTAATATTTCTCCAACGGTCAAAAGTTCCAACGGTCATATACGCTCACAATGGTCATATTCAAACCTGGAAGAATTGCTCTATGTTCTTCATTGAGTATAAAAGGAGAACCATTCAAAAATGGAGAGGACGGAGATGAGAGCTTACACTGTCGAAATGACAACATTCTAGATCAAACGTTTATCTCATACACACTCTGTTCTCAATGCCTACATAGCTTATCATAGAGAGTGAAATGATTTATATTGCACTTCAGTGTTTATTCATTCACTTCTAAGAGAGAAGATTCATTGTAATCATTTTATCTGAGAGTTACTCAAGATTGGGTGATCTTGAGTGGGAAACTGATTGTATCCTTACAGTGGGTAAGGGGGAGTATCTCGGTAAGAGATTTGGCTTCACAAGTGCCTGGGTGAACTTGTGGAATTGTAAAGGCTTCTCTTGTGCCCGGATTAAACAAAGGGATAGTGGATTGAAAATCTCAAGTGGAGCTTGGAGACTGGACGTAGGTCAAGGATTGGGCTGAACCAGTATAAATCATAGTTTTCATATTCTCATCCCTTATGTCTTATATTTCCAGCATATATATCTGAATGTCAATACATGTTTGAATGACTGAGTATTGCTTTATCAATTATTATTGTCACTAAAACTGTTTTTATTAAGTTGCGAAAAGATTTTCAAAGTCCTAAAGTTTTATTAAACACCCAATTCACCCCCCCCCCTCTTGGGTGATAGCCAGCTCTTTCACATATACTTTCAAAGACACAGCATTTTAAGCATCTGAACATATGTCATGAGCAACGTACGAAACCTAGCAGATTATAATCTAACAATATATTCTGACAAAGCAGTGACAGTACAATCATTATTAGGCTGAAATTATTCGTCCATCTCACCAAAATTTTCATAGGGTCAAGGTCCACTACTACAGAAATTGGCTTTTACGTCCCTGATTGGAGTCCTATTATTAAAAAAGGAAGTAAAAAAAAACGTTGTGGCATTTTTGTAATTAGTAAGTGACTTTTGGAGTCTAATTTTATTTCTTAAACACCAAAAGTGTAGCTCTAGCGCTAAAGACAAGCAAAAGGTGCGCGAGAGCGAAAAAAAGGAAACAATTTAAGTCTAAGTCTGAGAATTAGACTCCCTATGTCGGAATTTGGAGTCTAAGTCCAAGAATTAGACTCCCTATGTCGGAATTTGGAGTCTAAGTCCAAGAATTAGACTCCTTAGGTCATTTTCCCCATCCCAAAACCCACTCCTGTGTTGTCTACCGCACGCGTATCCATCAATTCTCATTGTCTCGGATTTCTTCTCAACCCTGGTCTGCCTTATCTCTGCCCTTACTCCGTCGTTGCTCCGTCATCCCCCTCTCCACCGTAGCTCCTCTGATCTCTATCCTCTCACTCACCGTCGGCCCCCTCTCCACTGTAGCTCCTCCTTTTCTCCGTCTCTCTCGGGTATTCATTTTGGTTTTCCAATTTTCAACAGTCAAGTCGGCAAAAGGTACTCTCTTCTTTTCTAAATCTCCTAATCTAGGGTTCCTTCATTGTTGATGCCCTTTTTTGTATCTGATTTCGGCAATAGTACCTTCACCATGGATAGTGCAGTGTCGCGTTGGATTCGGACGGAGTGAGGGAGGAGCTATATTGAAGTTTCAAAGCTTGAGTTTGCTCTTCTTGTTCAGGTCGTGTTCTCTGATCCCTGCTCTCTGTTATTTTCCTTTCTCTGATTTTAGGCTATATTGGATTCCGATGATAGAACGTTGGAACCCTAACTAGATTCCGACGATAGTGCCTTCATCGTTGATAGTGCAGTCTCGCGTTGGATTCGGACGGAATGAGGGTGGAGCTATATTGAAGTTTCAAAGCTTGAGTTTGCTCTTCTTGTTCAGGTCGTGTTCTCTAATCTCTGCTCTCTGTTATTTTCCTTGCTTTGATTTTAAGAAGACTTGTTGTCATATGCTTGGGTTTGGTGGATTTACTGTCATTATTGCACTCGGATGCTTTGTTCACTACTAAACACTTAGTAACGATGGGCTAAGACTTAGTGGTTCGTTTGGACTACGACTCCTCCCAAGTTCTATCTTAAGTATGTTTGTATTTTGAAGTTTGAAGTTATGAATAAATAAAGAATAGCTATTTAGTAATACGATTCTTGAGCATGCTTGTTTACACTCTTTAAGGAATGAATTTAGCTTTTAAACCTTGCCAAAAGAAACTTGTTTGATGCAAAAGTATGAGGCTAAATTCCCAGTCTTGGAAAGCTAAAGCAAGTAGTTGGGAAATAAAGGAAAAGGTGAAGAGGACGCCTTCTGAAGTGAGGAAAGCATTGTCCCACGCCAAACTACTTCTTGAATGTAACAGCAGAAGTGGAAAATGTAACAGCAGAAGCCCCCAACAAGTTGCAGGTGTTATGGCTTTTAAATTATCACGATTTTTGTTTCTTTTGTAGCTGGGAATGACTGATTACATTATAAGCCCTTAGATTCAAGGATTTAGAAATTCCATTTCATCTCGATGTTTTCATCTTTTAATGATAGCATTTCTCCTAAACCTTGCTTCTATTGGTAATCATTTTTCTTATTTGGATTAATGCAGTTTAGCTTCCTCGGTAAAGATTCAATCATGTATGAAAATATGGTAGAGGTTGAACTTCTCGTTTATAATGTGATTTTAAAGCTCCAAAAAGGTGGGAAACTGGTTCGTATGATGTCATATCTATGCTTTGAAACTGAGGTCCTTGATTAGTTGATATTCCGTTCTTCAGTAAAACACCCCGGTGATGATCTCTTTGACAAGCTAGATACAAGTAAACTAAATGCTCACTTAAAGGAATTCATGCCTGGCCTAACAGCTAAAGTCTTCCATACATTTAATGCATCTTTCACATTGGATGATATGGTAATAATGGTTTCGTTCTGCGAATCATTAATCTAACATGCCTTGACATGACTAAACTGCAGCTCCATTTTCTCCCATGTATTTTTGACATTGAAAATTTCTTTTCCAATATTTTTTTCTGCCTCTGGTGAGGAGAGAGTGCTTCCCTAAAGAGCAACACATCTTTCATTATAGTTGAAATTTTACCTTAATTATAAAATTGTAACACTTCTTGAATGCTTTATAAATCCTTGTTTCCAATATTTTATATGACCCCTGGCAAGCATACGTTATTTTATTTTCATAGTAAAATGCTATCTTGCATTTTGTTGTCAAGTGTATTAATTGATTTACCTTAGTCATTTCCTTCTGGCATGTCATCGGAAAGTTGTGTTTAATTTTCCGGGATTCTATGATAATAGTTGACTAAGGATACTAAAGATGGCGATGTTGCTGAGAAAATTGGGGTCTATCAGATTGCAAACAAGCAGGTGAATTGGCTCAATATATGTGTAACATAATGATGTTACTTCTATGCATTCATTATACACTTAATCATCTTCATTGTTGTTGTCTTTGGATGACAGGTTGCAATAATATGTAATCATCAACGTAGTGTATCAAAATCTCACACTGCACAAATATCAAAATCATTTTCATTGTACTGAGGTTGCAGTATATAGTCCTTTAATAACTCTTGTTTAATGTGAGATATAATGCTGGCTATTCTAGGGGTTGTCAAAACATACAAGATTTTTAAAAAACTATTTTAGACCTTTATTGATGGGGTATAGAAAATTGATTATTTGTGACTAGGAAGTTACTTTAAGGGAAAGCAATGCTTAATAGTGTAGTGATAGCAGCATATGCGTTTATTTCTGTCTAATAATCCATTTGCTACTTCAGACTATTACTAGTAATTTACTACCATAGTCCGGGTTTAATATTTTCCTCTTGGAGACCGTGATAAAATGATGGCTCAAACTGATTAAATTTAAGTTTCAAAGTATCCATGTTGGATTCGTATGGCATTTTAACCATATTTTTGTGGTTTTTCCTTATATTCATTAATGATTGATATTTGATGAATTTTTAGTTTTTGTCAGTTGTGGCTCTTGGAAGATTACAAGATTGTTGTTAGCAAATCCCTATTGACTTGTTTTTTCTTTCCAGATTTGTACTTTGTCAAAATCAAAATATTGAAAGTTTGCAAAGAACACAAGTTGAGAAGGTAAAAATGCTAATTGGAATTTAAGGAATTTTACCTTGTTTTAGCATGTTTGCTCTGTGCGGGAATTTCCCCTGATGACCTTCACTGAACATGTTATATTTGGGATTAACTAAAGATGGCTGATGGTCTATTTTCCTGCCTAATTTGTACAGTAATAACTTGCCTTCTTTGTATGATGGCTTTGAGCGTTGGAGTCAGATTACTCAGGCTTAACTTTTCTTTGTACTATATCTCCCTTTTAGTTGGTAAATCAATGTTGCATGTTTTTCTTGTACAAATCAGTCCTCTGGTTCTTGTAGACAAGAGAACAACTGCCTGCAGAGAAGTTCTGAGAATGATAGATGTTTTCGATTTAATAATTATAATGTCTTAAGTGAAAACAATGTAAAATCTAATCAATATGTGTTTCAGTCCTTAACAATCTTCAAAAATAGGTGAGAAGAGTAATGGAAGGGAAACATAGGATGGGAATGGTAGAATTCTTGTTACTAGTCCTTTTCATTCCCATTTCCTGCTTAAGGTATATTGGGCTGACCAAAAACAATTTGGTGTGCTTTGTCTATTAATCATGTAGGCTATAATTGATTCTGCAACAGGTTCCTTAGCTGAGTATACTTGTGAAGTGGAAATCACAGAGTAAGTGTTTGTCATCTTTTTCCCCTGAAAAAATACTCTCAGCACAAACCTTCTCACAAAATGCCTCCTCATGATTGTTTACATGTTTCAAATGAAGGATCTTTTGATTTGATTGTGTAGGTGTGACCCACTTCCGGATAGACGTTTCTATATAGAGGTGAATGTATAATTGTGATTTCTTTATGTATTCCTGTCAAATTTCAAGTTTCAAGAACAATGCTTCTCTGTTTTCATCTATGTGACTTTATTATCTGGCTCTCCTAATTTAATTCCTTGTGCAAAAAATCTTCAACATTGCAGATTGAAAGTCACAGGAGATTTCGCATAGTCCGATCTCTGGATCAAGATGGGTGAGTTTTCTCTAGATTTTTGTTAGCCAAGTTTGTTGTTACTACTTTGCTATCTCTATGTCCAACTTATCATGAACTATGCATCTTGAGATATTTGTTATATAAAGGTGCATGTATTTTGTTTCTGTATAAGGTTAGCTCATTTTAGCACATAGCTAGGTGTTGCATGCAATTATCATATTCTGGTGATTGTTTATGTAAGGATGTTTTTTGTAAGAAATTGTGGGATAGTGAATATACGAAGCAAATATTTTTTTAAAAAAAACACTTAAGCAGTCTAATTTTTATTATTAGACTCCTAAAGTGAGACTTAAGGAGTCTAAGTGATAGAATTAGACTTCTGAAGTGAAACTTAAGGAGTCTAAGTAACTGAATTAGACTTCTGAAGTGAGACTTAAGGAGTCTAACTTTATGAATTGGACTCCTTAAGTCGAAGTGACATATGAGATCGTTAATGACTTAAGGAGTCTAAATTGTGGAATTAGACTCCTTAAGTCATCTAATTCCATAACTTAGACTCCTTATATCAGGCGTCTAATTTTAAAATAGGACTCCTTAAGTTTTCCCTACGGCGCCCCCTAGATATACGTCCCCTCAGAATAGGACGTCAAAAGTACAAAAATTAGGACTCCTTATCCTTGTTTTGTAGTAGTGGTGCAGATTTGCCAACCAATTATTACCCGAGGAGCGTCTAGGCCAAATAACTATTGAGAGGACCAAAATTGCCAATCAACAATTAAAAAGTGAAAAAAAAAACACAATTTGGAGCAGATTCACCAACGAACTATTACCCCATTACTATCTTGGTGTCTCTGCCTTCCATTGATTGTCACAATATCAGCGACGTCGGCATTTCCAAAGCTTTTATTGTTGCTGGGTATTCCACTCACCCTCTTGAACTCATCCAGTAGTCAACAGCGTTCGACTGACACGCACTTTGCACCCTGGTTCCATCCCTCCGATGCCACAAGCAGCAACCGTTGCTGCCGCAATACCTTCTCCCATGGGTCCCATCTCTGTTGGTGTTTTCCTTTTCAAACAAGAAGGCTTAACCGTTCTTTTCTCCAGCGTTTCCGCCACTGTCCTACACCAGTGCCTCATATTTTAACTTAATTGTGATAGTTGTTTTTTTTAAAAAAAAATAGTTATTTGGTGTTTTTTTTTTCACTTTTAATAGTTATTTGGTGTTTTTTTTTCACTTTTCAATTGTTGATTAGCAATTTTGGTCCCCTTAATAGTTATTTGGCCCAGACGCTCCTCGGGTAATAATTGATTGGCAAATCTGCACCTTCACCCATTTTCATATCAACAATGATTAACAAAACAAGGGTAAACGACGACGGATTAGTTGTCAAGAATTTTAAACACGAACAAGAACACTCTCGGATGCTCATCCAAATATTCTACTGATGTAACCTTTTCTATCCTTTTTCATCCTATTTTCGATGGCTACGTCCTGCACAATGGGATTGCGTGGGTAGTAAGATCCTGAATATGTGGTTAATTCTGGAATAGAAGGGAAATATTGTTTTAAGCAGAAAGCAAATAATCCACTAACTCTTTAAGAACAACTCATATCCTTAATAGAAAGATAAGAGTTAGAAATTGTAACTCAGCAAACTATGTTACAGCAGACTATCAAAGCCCACCTTGATAACAAATTACTTTCTAAATATTCGATGATCTTATTGATAGGAATTATGCCTATTTATAATAATTTAAAGAGAGACTCTATCCAAAATTTAAATATGAAATCCAAAATATATCTAAATATAAAATTTAAATAACTCATAATCCTAAAACTAAATCTATTTGGTGGAATATTCCACTTATTTTCTGATTTCCTAAAGATAATCATAATTAGACTCAGTTAAGTAAATAGTAATTAAATAACCAGCAAATAATAATTAATTCCTAATCCATCCTGAACATGTTTATTTTTTCTAGAATAAATCAAACCATGGCGATTTGGACAGCTATCAGTGGGACTGCAATGAAAGCCGGCGGGAAAGCTACAATGCGATGCGTTTTGCACCGACAGCCGACCCATGGACATCAAGTTTCTCTGTGAGGAACTTCTCCAGCTGAAACAGGCATTGACATGTCATCAGAACATTAAGAAAACGGTTCATTCAAACAGTGAAATGTCTCCTGGAATTATGTTTACACCAGAAAAACAGATGGATCAGCAACAGGAAAAGGAGAGGAACTTGCAATGACGGAATCAGTGAATGCTAAATATTACCTGCTCATCTACAGTCCATGACATGTGGGATACATCCTCTATGCAACTGTTAGATCTGCACTCATTGGATAAGCCCTCCAAATCCTTCATTATAGTCTGTCAAGCCCCCCACGTACAAAGAGTGAAGAGAACCAAAAAGAATACAATCAAATCAAATCATAGTGCTTCACTACTACGGCTTGTAATAAAGGCTTTTTCAGAAAATATGGTGTACTAAATTTAAATATGATAATGAGACAACAGTTATAAACCCAACAGTTTCTCATCATAAGTTTCCCCAGACATCAGCAAAGTCTGAATCCAAACCAACTTAGCCTAGAAAATGAAAAAGATCAACAGAATTTGCCACTTGAAAACAAAGTTCTTTGTGCTATAAAGGTGATCAGGCAGACCACAACCTGGAGTGAGACGAAGAAGGTGAGTGGCAGTCAGATCTTAAAAAATGATTAATTTTACCTGATTGTTGCCATTTAACGTTTCAAGTTTTTTTAGGGCATCCTCTGCCAAATCACGAGCACGACAATACAAAGCATAAGCCTCAGCCTTTTTTTCAGCCAAGTTGTATGACTTTGCCACATAGAAACACCTGCACTTTCAGTTGGAGACACCTCAATTTAGATCGGGGGCAAGATCCCTTTAAGCTCAGCAATCAATGATAGAAAATATAATTTCTTGTTCAAGAGCTAGCCAGATGCAGATTTGGCTGTGGAAGGGAGAATATGAAATTGCATGATAAATTTCAATAAAGACCAAATTAAATCGAAACAGTTAGCCCAAAAAGGCCAAAATAAAAACACCGCAGCTACTTAGTCCTGCTCAAACTAAGTAAAACATATGGAGGAAAAAATAATAGTGCTAATTTACATAAATGGTCTAATTTCATTGTGGCATTCGGAATATTGAGGTAGTTCTACAAGCATTAAGACGATATATCACTGCCAAAGGGTATTTAATCGATGAACATCGCTCTAGGAAGGAACGGTAATAAGTATATAATTCTTCTTAATGAGAATAAGTTGCTAAATAAAATAAGGGAAAAAAATATGTTCTTTCTAAATAGTAATATAACAAAATTAGAGAGGGAACTGGATTAGAAAATGTTGCTTGTAAGTACTAAAAAAACACCTTTACATAATGGAGGCGAGCAACTGCAGGATACACAAATAGAAAAGCAATAAACTAAAACAGGATAATTTGAAAAGTAGCAGAAACTATTTGGTTCAAGGAAGTTAACCTCTCCGCCTGAAAAGCCAAGGTTTTGCTTGCACAATCTTCTGCACAGCGCACTTCTTCTGGTTGTTTATCCCTTCCAGAACTGACTAAACCAGAAAGGTCAGCAGTATTCTGCCACATATGGTTAACACAACCATTATCATTCTGAGATGCATAACATTAAACGCAAACACAGGCCGGAGGATCTTTAAAGTTAAAACATAAAATAAAAAGGGCAATGAATCAACAGGTACAAACATAAAAAAATATCAATGCCAACCTGCAGCAAGAGATCATATAAGCGAACAAGCTCTTGCGGTCTCGTGACTTTCTCATTGTTTTCATCAGCAAGTCTACCTTTTGCAACCTTAACAAGCAAGAGGTTGCGATCAATAGTTCTTTCCCCTAAGGCAGTACTGACAGCCTTATCAAGACCATATAACTCATCTTTGACATTTTCTGCACTTCCTGCAGTGGACTATAATATGCAAAACATAAAGAAATTGATAAAAAATTATATATGTTATGGAAAGAAAAGCAAAAGGCATAAATATATGACTCTTTTATTTTTGTAAAGAGAATTGTACTAGCAATCCTTTGCGATTTCCATTACCAGGTCAACCCGAATATAGCCTCTGGCTTCACGATATGCTGAAAATATTTCGTCAAAAGTAGCAAGCCTTTTATCTGCTGGGATTGAATCAGCAGAGGGACCATGTATATCTTTCTCCAGCTCCTGAGCTGAGAAAATAAGTCAAATACTGTTGGAAATTAGAGATATAGATGAAGAACAATACTTTGATTATAAGAAGAATTAAAAATACACAACTGTCTCACACACTCAGAAATAACTTTACTATTTTTTCTCTCAAAAATGCTTCAGCACTTCTCTCAATATTTTCTTTCAATCTCTCTTTTCTCTGCTTCGAATACACACACTCAAACAATAAAAACACACACATATAAATAGCCTATGTCTACCGACTTTACGCCTCTGTGATTGATTGCCAATTTTTTCTCTTCAAAAACCCTTTTATTGACTTTTCAACCAATTATTATATTATTATTTGCTTTAGCTACCACCTGCTCCCATTTGTTCTTCTGTCGGCAATGATAAGGGAGATTAATACTTGCTTTACTCATGCTTCATTTCCTTCTAGCCGTATTGTTGTCCTTATCTTTTGTGACTTTGCTGCTTCATTGATTGCCGAAAAACATAGCCTTTTTTTTTTTTCAGATTTCCACATAGCTTCTGGACGGTGAGGAGAGTTTGAATTCTAACACTTCCCCTCAAACTCGACTTCGCATACCAATCATACTCTTGAGTTTGTGAAATACATCTGCTTTCAATGGCTTTGTAAAAATATCTGCAATTTGTTCTTCAGTTCTGCAGTAAATTAATTCCACAACTTTGTTCTTGACTTGCTCCCGGATAAAATGATACTTCGTATCAATATGCTTACTTCGGTTGTGAGAGACTGGATTCTTTGCAAGTGATATAGCAGACTTATTGTCCACATATATAGTGACTGGACCTTCTTGCTTCTGATGTAGCTCATTCAGAATATTCTTCAGCCAAATTGCTTGACATGTGCACGCTGCTGCAGCCATATATTCTGCTTCACATGATGAAAGAGCAACTGTCTGTTGTTTCTTTGACGACCACGAAAATATTGCCGAGCCAATATGAAATGCATATCCCGAAGTACTCTTTCGATCATCTATATCTCCACCATAATCACTATCTGAATAGCCAACTATCCTTGAATCTTGAGAATGCGTATAGAACAGCCCATGATTGATAGTTCCTTTGATGTATCTCAAAATTCTCTTTGCTGTCCGGAAATGATCTTGCTTTGGCTGCTCCATATATCTGCTAATTAAACCCACAGCATACATAATATCTGGTCTAGTGAAAGTTAAGTACCTCAAGCTTCCGACCAGGCTTTTGTATAGTGTTGGGTTTACAGGTTTTCTTGTTGAATGAACTGTCAACTTTGTTCCTTTTTCTATCGGTGTCGACATAGGCTTGCAATCTTTCATTCTGAACCTGTTCAATATTTCTTGTGCATACTTCTTCTGTGACATAAATATTCCTTCCTCCCTTTGTTCCACTTCAACTCCAAGGAAATAAGACATCTCTCCAATATCTGTCATTTCAAATTCTCTAGTCATAGCTTTCTTAAATTCGACAAACATGCCTGGATTATTTCCTGTAAAGATCATATCATCCACATACAGACATACGATCATTATATCTCCATCTTCATTCCTTTTCGTGTATAAAGCATGCTCGTATGGACTCTTCACAAATCCATTCTTCTGAAAATATTCATCTATTCTCGTGTTCCATGCTCTTGGAGCTTGCTTCAATCCATACAGTGCCTTCTTCAACCGGTAAACTTTTTCTTCTTCTCCTTTTATCACATATCCTGATGGTTGTTCAATATAGACCTCTTCTTCTAAGTAGCCATTAAGGAAAGCTGACTTCACATCCATCTGGTATATCTTCCATTTGTTTTGTGCTGAAATTGCTGTGAGAAGTCTGATAGTGTCAATCCTTGCAACTGGTGCAAAAACCTCTTCATAGTCAATTCCATATTTCTGCTTGTAGCCTTTAGCCACTAATCTCGCCTTGTACTTCTCCACCTTTCCTTCTTTGTTGGTCTTTGTCTTGTATACCCATTTAACTCCAATGGGCTTCTGCTCCTTAGGCATAGTTGTGAGCTCCCACGTGTCATTTCTTTTGATTGCGGTGATTTCATCGTTCATAGCTTTCTTCCACTTTTCATCATTTGCCGCTTCTTCATATGTCACCGGATCACATTCAGCTACCAAGCAGAATAATGAATAATCAAGTGTAGTTTGTACTGGATCTGTAGCATCATAGATATCACTTAAGCTTCTCATTTTTGCTGGTACTCCCCCTAAATTGCTGCTACTGCTACTTGTTGTTGATGAGGTAGGTGCAGGAGTTGTTGGATTAGGACTCGGTGGTGGAGTTTCATCATTGTCTGCTTCAACTGTTTGGTCTTTTGAATCGACGTCATCCTTAAAGAATAAGCCTTCCACTCTTCTTTCTTCATCACTCCATTTCCAGTAGTTTGCTTCATCAAATTCTACATCTCTTGAAATGACAACCTTCTTGGTTAGAGGATTATACAATCTGTAAGCTTTGCTTCGCTGCTCGTAGCCAATGAAAATGCATTTTTCTCCTTTGTCGTCTAACTTCTTCCTCTTTTGATCTGGAATATGAGCATAAGCTATGCAGCCAAAAATTCTTAGATGACTGACATCTGGTTTCCTACCACTCCATGCTTCATCTGGTGTTTTGTACTTGACACTCTTTGTTGGACAGCGATTTAATAGATAAGCAGCACACTGAACAGCTTCGGCCCAAAAAGTTCTCGGTATATGCTTTCCTTTAAGCATGCTTCTTGCCATATCAAGAAGTGTACGATTCTTTCTTTCTGCAATTCCATTTTGTTGTGGCGTGTAAGCAGCTGTCAACTGATGGATTATTCCATGCTCTCTGCAAAATGCTTCAAATAACTTGGAAGTGTACTCTCCTCCCCTGTCTGTTTTGAGCACCTTTAAATATTGACCACTTTGCTTTTCTGCCATTGCCTTGAATTCCTTGAATTTATCAAGGGCTTCGGATTTTTCTTTGAGAATATACACCCATGCTTTTCTACTGAAATCATCAATAAATGTGATATAATATTTGTTTCCTCCAAGTGAAGGAATATCAAGCGGGCCAGCTATATCCGAATGAACTAGTTGCAGTGGTCTTTTTGCTCTCCATGATTTGCCAACTTCAAATTTTATTCTATGTTGTTTTCCTCGCATACACGCTTCACATAGTTGATCTGGAGGATTTATTGTTGGCAATCCGGTCACCATCTTTGCTTTTGACAACAGCTTCAGGCCAGTGAATCCAAGATGACCAAATCTGAGATGCCACAACCATGAACTATCTTCAACGGCAGACTTCATGCATTTGAATCCATCTGTCTGTATATTCATCTTGAATAGACGATTGCTCGTCATTTCAACTTTCGCTATCAATTCTCCTTTCTGGTTTTTCATGGTGAGAGAGCTATCTTTCAAATGAATGTCATATCCCTTCTCCAATAATTGACCAATACTGATGAGATTACTCTTCAAAGATGGAATATAATAGACATCTGTGATGTATCCTCTATCTCCATTCTTTGTAAAAAACATAATATTACCTTTGCCTTTAACTGCAGTTTTTTGTGTGATCACCAAATGTGACTTCTCCTTGGATCCCTTCATTTAACTCTGTGAACAACTCCTTTTTACCACACATATGATTACTCGCTCCAGTATCAAGGTACCACACATTTTCTCCAGTTTCTTCTTCACCTTTGTAAGTGAACAAGACAGTTGGTTCATCAAGTTGTACTCTATCTGCTGTGTAATGACTTCTCCCTTCAACTTTAGCAGCATCTCTGCACTCATAACTAAGATGGCCAAATCTATTGCAATTATAACATTGCAATTGGGATTTATCACTTCGTTGTTGATATCTGCCTCCTCCTCTGGACAAGAATCCTCGACCTCGGCTTTGGCCACGACCTCGATTATATGATCCTTGACCACGCTCATATTCTGCTGTATAAGTTTCAAATCTTCCATTTGATTGGCCATATCTACTGCGTCCACCACGACCACCTCGAGCATTGAAGCTGCCTCGGGTGTTATATCCACCTCTATATCCACCACAATTTCTTCTGCCACGTATATAACTGCTGCTACTGGCTTGATTTTCTTTTAGTGATAATTTGGACTGCAAAGCTTGCTCCAAATTGCTAGAACCTTCATTTAAATTCATTCTTTGTTCGTGGGCTTGAAGAGAACCCACAAGTTCATCTATGGACATGATTGACAAATCTTTGGCTTCTTCAATGGCGGTAACAATATAGTCAAACTTTCTTGTTAATGACCGCAGAATCTTCTCTACTATTCTGACATCATCAAGAGTCTCCCCATTTCTTTTCATTTCTTTAGCCACCTTTTGCACTCGTGAGACATAATCTGTAACTGGCTCCGTATTCTGCATCTTCAAATTCTCAAATTCAGCTCTGAGTGACTGCAGTCGTACCCTCTTGGCTTTGTCAACACCTTCACAAGATTTTTGCAAAATCTCCCATGCATTTTTGGAAGTTTTTGCATCTGATATTTTTTCAAAGGTTGATTCATCAACACCTTGAAAAATCAAGAATAGAGCTTTCTTGTCCTTCTTCCGGGACTCCTTAAGCGTCTTCCTCTGAGCGTCTGTCAAAGCTGCTTCAGCGGTTTCATCAACGGGTTCTGTGTATCCATATTCAACTAGGTCCCATATATCTTGGGAACCTAGTAACGTCTTCATTTGAATGCTCCAGTTCCCATAATTGCCTTTCGACAATTTAGGAATTTGTGGTTGCACCATCTCCGCCATTTTATTGACCTTGCTCTGATACCAGTTGTTGGAAATTAGAGATATAGATGAAGAACAATACTTTGATTATAAGAAGAATTAAAAATACACAACTGTCTCACACACTCAGAAATAACTTTACTATTTTTTCTCTCAAAAATGCTTCAGCACTTCTCTCAATATTTTCTTTCAATCTCTCTTTTCTCTGCTTCGAATACACACACTCAAACAATAAAAACACACACATATAAATAGCCTATGTCTACCGACTTTACGCCTCTGTGATTGATTGCCAATTTTTTCTCTTCAAAAACGTGCAGCCCCTTTTATTGACTTTTCAACCAATTATTATATTATTATTTGCTTTAGCTACCACCTGCTCCCATTTGTTCTTCTGTCGGCAATGATAAGGGAGATTAATACTTGCTTTACTCATGCTTCATTTCCTTCTAGCCGTATTGTTGTCCTTATCTTTTGTGACTTTGCTGCTTCATTGATTGCCGAAAAACATAGCCTTTTTTTTTTTTTTTTCAGATTTCCACATAGCTTCTGGACGGTGAGGAGAGTTTGAATTCTAACAAATACAGACATTGCTTGAGACAAAGCTCAACCAAAAGAAAAAGAGAAATGATCAAATGTTAATATGCGCACACACACAATATATATATATATATATATATACACAACAGAAATTGTTGCATGATCCATGAACAGATGAGCTAAGTAAAATTTTCAAAGAAAAGCACCATAGCGAGTATTAAGGATGTCGGTGGAAGCATAGAAATAAAAAGATGCATGGGATAGCACAAATACACTTTCACTGGCAAAATTATTTCACAACGAAGAATAAACGAGTTGCTTCCTGCACATTTATCAAAGTTAAACCTAAACACATGACTCAGCAGCGGAAAACATATCAAAAAGTGCTTCAAACCAACATTATCAGCATTTATTTGGCATAAAGAAACATAGTCCAGAATTTGCGTATTCCCATCCGCAAAAGGGTGTAGGAGTTGCATTATTTACCATGTAATGCCTATTTGTTTTAGCTTTTTAAAAGTATTGTTGTGATTTACTAGGTAGGAATGTAAGAGGAGTTTTATCTCAACTCGTACAAAAGGGCTTCTAAAATCATGGTTTGGGTATCTCAAACAGGCACCTAGACTGCTCTGCAATACCTCGACTAAATCATACCCAAAGAAAAAGACAACACAGAAAGGACAGGATCAAAATTGGACGAACTAGCAAATGACGTTCAAATTAGTGAGACGAACTGGCCGAGTTCACACTTGAGAAGGATGAATATAAACTACCAACAATTAGCTAAAATTCTCAATTCAGTACTCTTCTGACTTATGGAAATAAAAAAGCTACCAACCTTTTAAAATTGCGACCCTTGTTTTTGCATTTGATATTGGAAATCTATGTCCAAGCCGACGAAACTCTATCATAGAAGCAGTTTGTTGAGATCTTGCCTCTGCCATAACAGCCTGGAATGACCACAATTTAATTTTTATTTTTTTCAACATAGAAATTGTAATTATTAATCTCATTATCCGTCAAACAAAGAGCTTACTGCTTTAATTAAAAAGCTCATGAATATTGTAGAATACATTGAACTAGAACCATACATGAAACTTTATTCGCCAAGGGTTTCAGGAATAGCCCCTCATGCGGAAGGTTAGGGTTAGGAAAGATAGAGGAAAGAATCTCACCTCCTCTAAAACTGCTATGCCAATTTATTCTCTGAAATATTCCATCTAATCGATAAGACACTATGCCTATTTATAATAATTTATAGGGAGAAATACTCATCCAAAATTTAAATACGAAATTCAGATAACTCATAATCTTATATTCTAACCACTAAATCAATCTGGTTAGATATTCCACTTATTTCTCAACTAATAAAAGGAACAATTGGTAATTAATTCCTAAATAAAATAGACAATATCTAAAACTATATTAATAAACATTTACTCCTAAAATCTCTATCTTTTGAAAAGGCCTAGTGCAGGACCTTCCATATCACCAATATATATGTAGAAGCTTGCAGATTTGACTGGCCAATTTTGTTTATTAATAATAATAATAATACTAATGAGGCTAAAGTTGTCAAACTCACGAGTTTAAGTAAACTCGTAACAGTGACATAAACTCATATCTTGAACTCGAATCGTAAACTCGTAAGAGTTTACTTTTATTATTAAATAAGTATTACTAATATATAATTAAATAATTAAAATATAAAAATGACAACAATTTGATTTAAATATATTTTAAATCCAAATAATTGAAATTAAATCCATCAACATTCATCATTTATCATATCTAATAAAGAAATTTCTATATAAAGCCGTTGAACATGATCAAATCGAAAAAGTTAGCGTGAGTTTATGAGTAAGTTAACACAATTTTATAAGACGGAAACATAAAAACGGTAAACTCGGTATATAAACTCGTGAGTTTAACCGAGTTTACAATTAGCACGAATTTATCACTGATTCGACTCATTTTTGTAAGCTCGCGAGTTTGACAACAATGTGAGGCGGTTATGAAAGATAGATAATAGGATGTAGTTATACAATATTATATTTTATATATTAATAATGTGGGAGGTAAATACAAAATAAAAAGTAAATATTTAATTTAATATTTTAATTATTCCCTCATACTCCCTCCAGTCCTAATTATAAGACATAGTTGACTTTTTTGGAGAAATTAAGGAAGCTAATTAAATTACTTTAGACTGTTTTTATTTTTAATTTTTTTCTTTAAACTAATTAGTTTAACTAATAAACTAATATATAATCTAAAGATGCACAACATATGAAATGATTAAGTAACTTATTTAGCTTCCTTAATATCTCCAAAGAAAGTCAACTATGTCTTATAATTAGGACCGGAGGTAGTAATATTTAAAATGAACGAACGTAATACTATAAGCGTTTGTTATGCATCCAATAACAGGTACGTTGTTTGTGGTGAGGAAAAAAAGGGAATTTTATATATACGATATATTTTTATATATATACAGTCAATGGAGGATAAGATCTCAAAAAAATAAAATCGTGGCACAACCGTTTGGCGCAGTGCGTGGGGAATTAGTTTCTGTGATTCAGTTTTTTGCTTCGGTATTAGTATTATTATTATTTTTTTTTTTGAAAAAAAAAGTGAGTGATTAGTCAGTGAAAATTGACTTTCATCTCAAGCTCTGCATCCCATTTTCCAGAAAAGGCAATTTTCCATGTGCAGAGGGTGCAGACGCGTAAAGTTAAGAAAGCACAGATACAAGAGTCATGCATTTTTCTCTTTCATCCTCTTTCTGGAAAGTGTTTTTCTTCCTTTTCTTTCTCTCTCTCCTCTGGTAACACACGATTTCTCCTTTATTCGTCGATTTCTTGTTTTTTTTTCCCCCTCACAAAGAGGGCCTTATTCTGACTAAACCAAACTGTGCCGTATATATAATTCACATATAGGGGTGGGAATAGACCAGGCCCCTATCAAGTGGCCTACGGCCTGGCCTATTTAGGACCTGATCAGACCTGACCTGTTTGTCAAAAAGGCCAGGCCAAGACCTATTTAAAGGCCTATCTGTGTAAATAGGCTAGACCTATTTTTTTAAGGTCCAGCCTGTAAGCCTTTAGGCCTAACCTATTTATACATTAAATAAATATATTTATATTTGTACCATATAAATAATATAGTATTTATTTTTTCATTCTCATATTTATATAGATTTTGATAGGTTTAAAGTAAGTAAAGCCTTTTTATAGCCTTCAAGGCCTATAAAAAAGGCTTACATAGAGGCCTTTTTAAAGGCCTACATTGTAAGTAGGCCTTTAAAAAGGCTTCAGGTCTGACCAGGCCTTATGAAGGCTCAGGCCTGAGCCTAAAAAAAAGCTGCATTCAGGCTCAGGCCCAGGCTCAGGCCTTTTATCGCCATTACAGGCTCAGGCCTATTTAGCCAAAACCTAGCCTGGCCTGGCCTATTTCCATATCTATTCACACACACTCAAATTCTCGGGTATATAGTTTTTAGTGTTTGTGCTCCAAACGACATCTTGTATATTTCACTGGATAAAAGTTTATATCCGGTCATAGGGTATATCATAAGCCCATACTATAATTATAAATATAAATATGTACAAATGTTCAAATTTAGGAGAACTAATCAATAGAAAAAATAGGGATTGCAATAAATTCATTATGACTTTTTAAATTAATAATGGGATGTAGATATAAAATATTAAGTAAATATTTAATTTAATATTTTGATTATTCCCTTTGAGGTCTTTAAAAGGAAGGAATATAAATGGATAAAAAAAAAAAAGAAGGAATATAGTACTACAATTATAAATATAAATACATGTAAATGTTCAAATTTAGGGAAGTACTCAATTGAGAAAATAGGGATTGTTATAAATTAATGGGTAAAAGATTTCTCCAGTCACTGGAGATAAAGTTATCTCCAGTGTGCCCAAAACTACGTCGTTTTAGATTAATGAAGGATGTGTTTGTAATTTTAGGTGAATTAATGAAGGGTGTTTCAGTAAAATTCATATGATAAAAAATAAACAAAATTACGGAAACGACCTTCATTAATTCACCTAAAATTACAAACACACGCTTCATTAATCTAAAATGACGTAGTTTTGGGGTTACTGGAAATAACTTTATTTCCAGTGACTGGAGAAATACTTTTCCCTAAATTAATTATAACTATTCTTATAAAGCAATTTTGAGTATCTTATGTACCTGTTGAGAAATAAAAGTCAAAATTTCTATAGCATTATTACCTCTCCACTCATATATATGAGTAATACTATATTCCATACCACAAAATATTATTTTAAATCTAAGTTATCTTTTACCTAACAATATATTAATAAATATCACCCACGTAAATCTAAGTTATCTTTTACTTAACAATATATTAATAAATATCACCCGCGTATTAACCTAAGATAGTTTAAAGGAAAAAGGAAGGGAAAAAGAGATAGTGGGTGTGCAGTGCAGAAGAAAGTTGACAACTAAGTAGGGGAAGCGAATTTTTGTGTCTGTCGCTCGAAATCTCTCACCCGCCTTTTTGTTTTCCTCTTTCTAACTGCTTTGTTCTTTCTCTCCCTTGATCGTGCCACAAGATGTCGTCTTTCACGTATCCACATAATCTTCTTCCGGACAAAAAGAAAAGAAAAGGTAGCCTTCGTTATTGGCTTTTTTATTTTTTATTTTTAAAAACATTCGATACAGTTATAAACACTAGTGTAAAAAAAGCTTTTAAGATCGCCTCATTTAGAGCGGACTATCGACGCCCCAGTCTTAAAGTTATGATGGGCGGCAGTTTTGTAAATATTAAGAACTTATTGAAATGAATCGTTTACCAATGGGTCTTAAATATATTATTCAGACCGCTTAAAAAAACAAACTGTCTTAAAAATGTTATTAAAAAAATTGAAATATCAAATTTCTTTATAGAGAAATCTCGAACATGCCTACTTATATTTTCTGCGGTCCAAAATAATAAGGAAAAAATTAAATAAAAACTTTTAAGACCAGATATATATAACAGGAGGTCTTAAAGATTATACTTTTAAGACCGGACATAAATCGTGCCCGGTAGTAAATAGTTTATTACTTTTAAGACCGGAGTTTAACAAAGGACGGTCTTAAAACTTAACCTTTAAAACCGTTGTTGTTGTTCATCTAGTCTTAAAAATAAAGCGCCAAATATATCTTCGCGCGAAACGTTACCTTATGACTTACGTTGTCCCTTTGAACTCTGAAACCCCTCTTCTTGTTGTGAAACCACTCTTCCTCACCCACGTATCATTAGCCTCTGTTACTCTCTCATTTGCTCAAGCATTCCTCTCTTACTATCTCTTACTGTCTCGAAAATGAACGGTGAAAACGATTCCATTCGTGTTCTGGGAACGTCAGTTACTGGTGTGAGTCAGAACGAACCCTCTTCATCTGACAATGTGGCTCGTAACCGCCCTGTACGCCGTGGTAGAAGAGGCATACGAATGATAGATGTAACCCTAAGAAGCCGCAATTTTTAGACCGTATGTGTTTTGTCCGGTCTTAAAAGTCTGATATTTTAAGAGCGGCCTATTTTAGGCCAGTCTTAAAAGTTGAGTTTTTAGACCGAACAAAAACTATTTCAGGTTCATTTAATACAACTTTTAAGACCCAATGTTTTAAATGTCCGGTCTAAAAGATTTTCTTTAAGACCGATTCGTGTCCGGTCTTATATGGTGGACTTTTAATACCGGTTGGAACAAGACCGGTCGTCTTTCCGGTCTTACGAGCCTCTTTTGTCCGGTCTTAAAAGCCTTTTTTGTACTAGTGACTGCTAAGTGGACTGGCTGCGAAAAAATATCTGATATGGTGAAAAGTGGAGTTTTTAAAGATAAATCGTGGCATGTCAATGAAGTAGTAGGCGTCCCTCATCCTTTCCCAGTCTAAGTTGACACCGTTGATATTGAGTCCCTGCTGCTACCTAGATAGGAGCTTACTGATGCAATTGTTCAAATTTGGATGAAGTAAGTATGTTCTTCTATGAGTACATAATTTAAATGCATCGTTTAGACACACATACATATATACTAATTCCCTGATCGATGTAATTATTGTAGGTTCTTGCCTCAAGAATTGGAGAATAAGGGCAGGAGAAACGATTTTGGATTCTTGTGCCCTATGTATTCAAGTCAAACAACCTTGCAGGAGAGACATGAGTACATATCAAGGAGGTTGTGTAAAGTGAGAAGAAAGGTGTACTTTTTGTCATTCTTCCACAGGTACATATCACAAATCTTGTCTATAATTCACTTAATTCTACTACATATATCACTGAGTATACTTTACTGCTGTAAATTTTCAGCCGCCACTAGCAGTTGGTCCTCATGTGCATGGAAGAAAATAAAGTTATCTTCTTATGCTCCACTCACAACGAGCCAATGCCTGAGTTGACGAAGACGATCAACGAGTAAGCATGTCATTTTGATTCTCTTGTTTGAAATCTCTGCTGTGAATTTTTAGTGAACATTGATAAATATGCATTTTTTATGATAGTGCCATGAGGACCATCCAAATCGACGCACTCAACAGGCATACTTATCTGGTCAAAGAGACTAAATGGTTCAAACTACAGGTTGGTACAATATTTGTACACTTGGCACACTGCCTTGTGAACTTGGCCAGTAAGATATATATTACTTATATATATTTCTTGTTCTTTTTAGACCCATCAGCAGCCAACGGCGTCCAACTTATGTGGCCAGTACGTCATGAGACACATGTATGATATTATCACTAAAGGAAATACTAAATTATTTTCAAAGATAAATATTTCATGTTACATATTATGCGCGCAAGTTAATTCAGTTTTTGGCTTAATGTTACATATGAAATATGGACGCAAGTTGATTTAGTTTCTATCTTTGATGTTACAGATGTTTCACTACCTTGATCCCTTTTGGGATGCTGAACTCGAGCACATAAGCAATTTGTTTTGTGAATATCTGTATGACCTGATCTTAAAGTTAGGACAATAATTAATTATGTCCTATATTCATTTGTAAATATATCCTGTAGCAACAATAATCTTCTGTAAATTTGTTTATTTTTTCGAACAATTCATTTGTAAATATACACAGGAAATGTAAAATTCAATAGATAAATTTGTTTAATTTTTCGAACAATTTTCTTGTGTCTGTTTTAGGTTTCTGAATGTATTGGATGGTGGATATAGCTATTTAGTGCTTGAAATTTGAGGTTCAAGATGTTATAAATAAGCAAGAGTTCGCGACTTTAGGACCGCATATTTTAAACTTCCGGTCCTAAAAGTATTCGGTCTAAATAATATGAGACTTTTAGGACCACATATTTTAAACTTCCGGTCCTAAAAGTATTTGGTCTAAATAATATGAGACTTTAAGGACCGCATATTTTAAACTTCCGGTCCTAAAAGTTTTCGGTCTAAATTATATGAGACTTTTAGGACCGTATATTGTAAACTTCCGGTCCTAAAAGTATTCGACCTAAATAATGTGAGACTTTTAGGACCGTATATTATTTTACTGTCCGCTCCTAATAGTCTTCCTTTAAATAGAAATGTTGACTCGCCTTTCAGACAAATCATTAGGGTTTAAGGCAACCGAGATTCTGGCGTTCTGATCAAGCTAGGTCCTTCATTATAGTCGATTTTACCTCTCCAGATTTAGATTATCTATTTCCCTTTTCTTTGTTTCTTTTCTTTTTGTCGGAAAAAGATGGGAGATATTGAAAATGACATTTTGTTTCTAATCAGGCGAGGTAAAACCGAGGACAACAACGGTCCAACCTTGAGAAGAATTGTCACTGTGTTTGTTTTTATTCGAATAAGGTAAACGATCTTTTTGTTTTGTTGGTCTAATCTTAACTGTATATTGTTGGATTTTTTAATGTGCGAGTTTTTAATGTTGATCATACACACGAGGACAATGTTTTGTTTTTTTCCTTCTTGTCGGAAAAAGAAAGAATGTAATGAGAAGGACAATGGCGATTGAAATAGGAAAGTAAAAAATTTATTATAGTTTTTTTAATGCTACCCCATGGGGGGCAGAGCAGGACATAATAAACATAAAAAAAACATTAAAATATTTACTCCTCCCCATCGTTGTCGGAGGGGAGGGAGTTGTCGGAGAGGTCGGAGACGTCGTCATCTAAGGGATTATACTCAATGTCCTGGGCGTCTAGTATCGCGTTGATCTTGTTGTTGACGGCGTTGCAGACCTGAAAAAGCTGACCCGTTCGTCGATCTATATGATCGATGCGGACTAGGAGGTGGCGTATCATCTGTTTGGTGGTCAGGTTCGAAGGCAGCGGAGGAGGGTACGAATTGTTAAGTCAGCGGAAGGAGGAAAAGGAGGACCTTGGGGTGGTGGAGTAGCCATTGTAGAAGTGATGATGAAGAATGTAAAGGAAGTAAAGTAACAATGGGTTTAAATAGAGAACTCATCCTGAACAATGTGAAACGCCGAAAACTTTAATGAAGAGATGCATAGTTCATCAGAATACGAGGAGACGCCTAGTTGGGAAGTTTATCTGGAAGCCGTAGAGATCCTCTGATAGAATGTAAGGATATGACTCTGCTATCGGAGAACTTTTAATACCAGATATTGTAAAATATATGTTCTTAAAACTAATATATTTTACGAAATTAAAGCTTACTATAAAAAATAGGAAAAAAATAGATAATATACTTTTAGGACCAGACAATTTTAAAAGGTTGGTCTTAAAAGTAATTTAATTGATTAAAAAATAAATAATATACTTTTAGAACCGGATAAATGATAAAAGGTCGGTCTTAAAATTAATTCATTTAAGAAAATAAATAATATACTTTTAGGACCGGACAATTTTAAAAGGTCGATCTTAAAATAAAAATATTTAAATAATTTAGATCGCATATTTATAAAACTCACTCGTAAAGTAGACCATTCGTCTGCTATTTAATTACCTTTATTAACTCCTCATACCTCTCTGTCCTTAACTCCTTATTAACTCCACACTACCTTGTAACTCCAAACTACGTACCACTTTGCGCTTATCTGAAAACTGCTCTCTGCCTTTATTAATAAACCCATCATACCTCTTTGCGCCAACTGCTCAAACCATGGTTAGATACAAGAGAACCGCTCGTAGGGGTGCTCTTACTCCTGATGCTCATGCCTTCCGTCGATCGTTATATGGTGCGCCTCCTCCATCGAGAGTGCGTTCTATTGAAACAGAAGAGTCTCGAGTCATTGGACCTATTGTTATTTCCGATGATGAAGAGATTGTCGCACCCCCCTTCAGCCTTCAGACCATGAAGAGGTTCTTGCTCCACCTCTCCAACCAGTTGGCCCTAGCACGCCTACCGCTGACCGCTCTCCTCTTTCCTCTAATGATTCGCTGATACGAATAAGACGGGAACTTGCTGATATCGGGTAGCAAGTTAATGCTGCTCACGTTGATATCACCAAGGCTTTAAAGGATAATAAGCTTTGAAGGATGTACATATACGAATAATGTATGGCAATATTCAAGTAATATATATGCTATTAAAAACTATAAGCTTGTCTCTTTTTAATTTTTTGTTCATATTCTCCATTAATTAAAAAAATTTAACTCCAGTTTTCCTTTAATTTTTATTCATTCAGTTGCTGTGCTCGCCAAAGCCAATACATTTTTCTTGAAAAAAAAAACTTAGGTCCGGAGTATTATAAAACTCCAGTCTTAAATATTTAGTTACATATTTAGGACCAGAGATAGGATAAGAATTCAATCTTAAAAGTAATATTTAAAAAATTTAATAAAAAATATTTAGAACCGTCTACTTATAATTAACCAATCTTAATAAAATCTACGAATGAAGAATAAAAACTTAGATCTGAAGAATTATAAAACTCCGGTCTTAAATATTTAGTTACATATTTTGGACCGGATACAGGATAAGAATTCAGTCTTAAAAGTAATACTTAAAAAATTTAATAAAGAATATTTAGGACTGGACACTTTACAATTAATCGGTCTTAATAAAGTCCAAATACAAAAGCATGTCTCTGACGCGCGGAAAATTAAATTTCCCTCTCTGAATTTCTCCTGTCGCGCTGAAAGTGATTACTGAGGAGGTTCTGTCTCCAGTGTTTGTGTGTTGCTCCGTCGATGCTTCACATTGCTCTCTTGACAATCACTTTCTGGTCCCTCAGCTAAACGTATATAGACCAAGCTGTAAGAGGTGTTTCGGTTATATAACTTCATGGTTTTCCTACTTATCGTTCTGGGTTTTTCATTGGTTGAACGAAATCAATGAAATGCTCTTGTGGGTTTCTCTGTTGTTAATGAATATTGTATTTTGAAGATTATATTTGCACTTGAGACCTACCCAACTGACCAACAAATGTTTTTAGGGTACTCTTGCTGTCTCCAACATCAACGTTCATGGCGGGAGAAGAAAGACTCTTATTTCGCATTTGAATTTATATGCTTCAGGTGAGTCCACAAGACCTTCATGCGAAGCATTTAATTTCCTCGTCATGCATTTATTTTGCTTCTTGGATTCACTATGATATTCATGACCAAAAGTGATTCTTCGTTATGCATTTATTTTGCCTTATTTTACGTATGTTAAATCTTTCCATCCATAGGAATTCTGCTATGGATCACAGTTGGATAAATGCTTTATGGACGAGCGTTGAATATCAGAATGGGGTGAGGGACTTTATAGAATTTTCTAAACAAAATGCCAATGATGATAGTGGGAAGTTTTATTGCCCTTGTGTAAAAATGTTTGAATGAGAGGCGACTAAGTCCTGAAGTTATACACACACATTTAATTTGTGAAGCATTTTGTAAGACTTATACAGTATGGGTATGGCATAATGAAAAAATACCAAGTGGGTCTCAACATGGGGAAGTGACCTTTGATGATAATGACACAGATATGGATGATCGCATAGAGGACATTATTCGTGATGTAGGAGAGGCCTTTCAACAATCACATGCATATGTTAATATGTGCAGTGATGCAGAGACCCCGCTATACCCTGGGTGTAAAAAATACCAATTGTTGAACTCTGTATTGAAATTGGTAGGCTTGAAGGCACGTCATGGATGGAGCGGCAAGAGTTTTTCTGAAATGTTTGAGGCTTATAGGACATGCTTCCGGATGATAATGTGTTATCGCATCGATACTATGATGCTAAGAAAATACTTTGCCCACTGGGGATGGAGTACAAAAAGATCCATGCATGCCCAAATGACTGCGTATTGTATAGAAAAGAGTTTGAAGAGAAGCAGAATTGTCTGATATGTGAAATCCCAAGGTACAAGTCAAATAAGGGGCCTGCAAAAGTGTTGTGGTATCTTCCAATCATACCAAGGTTTTAGCGGTTGTTTGTGAATGAAAATGATGCAAAAAATTTGTGGTGGCATGCAGATGAGAGGATTTCTAATGGAAAGCTTCGTCATCCAGCCGATTCTTCTCAATGGAAGAAAATCGATCAATTATTTCCCAACTTCTGCTAAGAACCTTGGAACCTTAGGCTTGCCTTTAGTACGGATGACATGAATCCATATGGAAGCCTTAGGAGCATACATAGTTCATGGCCTGTACTCCTCATTATTTACAACTTATCTCCTATGTTATGCATGAAATGAAAGTACATCATGCTGTCTATGTTGATTTCGGGACCAAAACAACCCGGAAATGGCATTGATGTTTACCTTCAGCCCTTGATCAAAGACTTGAAAGAGTTATGGGAAGAAGGTGTTGATGTTTTTGACTCTTTCAAGAAGGAGGTCTTCAAATTACGAGCCATGATATTCTGTACTATAAATGACTCCCCAGCATATGGTAACTTGTCAGGGTATAGTGTAAAGGGCCATAAAGCATGTCCGATTTGTGAAGAAGGCACATGCTACCATCAACTCCAACATGGAAGAAAGACGGTTTATCTTGGACATAGGAGATTTCTTAGACAGGGCCACCCATATCGTCGATTAAAGAAAGCCTTCTTTGGTGGCCAAGAATATGAAGATGCTTTGGTGCCATTGACTGGGGAGCAAGTTTATGAGAAGGTGAAAAATATCAGTGTTATCTTCGGTAAGACAACCAAGAGTAGAAAAGATACAAATATATGGAAAAAGAGATCTGTATTCTTTGATCCTCCCTATTGGCGCAATCTTGATGTGAGACACTGTAATGATGTCATGCATGTGGAGAAAAACGTATGTGATAGTATTGTTGGCACGCTTCTCAACATACAAGGTAGTTCCAAGGATGGTGTGAAGGCAAGATTGGATTTGCAAGCAATGGGAATACGTGAAGAGTTACATCCAAGGCCATATGGGAAGAGAACTTATTGTCCCCTGGCTTCTCATATGGGAAGAGCAATGGTGTGAAGGCAAGATTGGATTTGCTCGAAGTTTGTAATAAAAGACCAATTTTTAGAGGTTTCCTTTTTTATAGGGATTTCCTATTGATTAGGGGTTTCCTATTTATTAGAGGTTTCCTACTTTTTAGAGATTTTCTATTTATTAAAGGTTTCCTATTTTTAGTCATCTTTCCTATATAAGGAAAATTAGATGGTGGCTACAAAGATATTCTCAATTACGTTGTAGGAGATTTTTCAGATTAAATTTGAAGCTTTTTATTTTCTTTTAGTTGTTCTTCTTCATCTTTTCTTCTGTGTTTTTCCTAGCCATGCTTGGCTAAGCTTCTTTGATTGACCCAACGTTGAGGATTCCATGATTCGTCCAGAGAACTTATGCTTTATCGGTAATTTAACTCGTTTCTATTTTCATCTATCGGATCCGATTTTTGGAAATAGTTCGAATATTAGATTTAATATTCGGTTTGGTTTATCCCAAGGACTTAGTTCGAACTAGGTTTTAAGTTTTGCTGTGCGATCGCATAGTGAGACGTCGCTGTTCGGACATATTCTAGACGATCGTCTAGTCGAGGGATTTTCTAGGCGGATGCAGAGATCTCGGTTCGTCCAGAGCCAAACGTGGGTTATTTATATTTCGTTCAATGATGGAAGTCTCTAGAATCTGAATGTTGGGTTGATCGATTTTAATCTGTTTCTTCTCGTTTTCTTATATTCTATTTTATCTTTGCTTCATTTAAATTGCATTTCTATTTTAGTTTATTAATTTAAAAATCCAAAACCCAATCCCCCCTTGTTTTCATTGCATTTGCATGACATTTAGATTACTTAGGATTCAATAAAAGGCTCCTCGAAAAGAGAGAACGATCCTAGGTTTGCCTATACGCAATCCTTGGTTAATTGTTGATTGTGGACCCCAAGGCTAATGACAAAAGGTCTTCATCAAATGGCGCCGTTGCCGGGGAGCTAAGTAATTGGCTCCCTAGGTGATTTAATTGTCAAATTCACTTTTGACAAGGGGTTTCTCTTTTGAAGCTGGTTAGATTTGCATTTTTTATTTTTTTTATTGCATATAGTTTAGGATTTTTGCATTTAGGTAGCTTGCATATAATTTATTACATTGTCTTGACTTGGTAGCTTCTGTGTGGTGTGTTTGTATCAAATTCGATATGATTTTGGGCTTATTTGTTTGAATTCACCATGTCTCCAAGTTAATTCATAGCATACTTTCATCTTTAATCATTTTCAAAAAAAATAAAAATAAAAAAAATCTTGTTTTCTTTTTCACTTGCATTTGTATTTTATTAGATTCTTTTTCTTAGTTTTTTTTATAGTTTATAGTTAGATAGTTTTATTGTAATTCCTTGGAAATTAATTGTATAGAAATTTCATGGCTTGGTTTTATGGCAATCATAATCTACCTTTCAATTCTCACTCTTTTGTAGGCAATCAAGAATGTCATGGTCCTTTCCACCATCCATTACATGAACCATACCACCAACCTCCATTTCAACAATATCATCAACCCTCTCACTTACCACATCATCCTTCATTCCATCCCACTTCAGGACCATGCCATCCATCTCATGAATCCCAATACCCATTTGAGTCACCTTATGGACCTCATTTTCAACCATGTGTGGCCAACCAAGATCCTTCATTTTGTGAAGTCATTGGAGATTACCAAAATCAAACGGCTTGGGCTGTAAATGAAGAGTGGTCACATAAGGAGAACCTTCATCAACAAATGGAATCTCTTTGTAGAATAATGGAACAACAAGTGGAATGGTCTGAGAGATTAGCAAAGGATATTGAGCAGAAAGCACAAGTGTTGAAAATGAATTTTCCTTCTAGCATGGGCACACATGCACAAGAAGTGAGACAAGTACAAAAGCGCATTGAAGAGTCCTCTCTCCCATTTGGTAATGATCATATCCTTATGGAAGAAGACTCTCCTACTACTTTGACTAATGAAGCAATTCATGATTTGAGTGATAATGAGGTGGACGAGGAAATCATTGTTGAATCCCCTCAATTGTTTGGAAATGTAATTGCTCAACCAATTGGCTTTAGTAGTAGTGATTCAATTGTACTTGATGAGTGTGTTCCTATTTCTTCATGTGATGCTTTAACTGATGAAAATGCTTTTCTTCATAGTACTAGTGATGATTGCAATAACTTGAATGACATATTTTCATGCTGTTGTGAAGAATATCAAATATGTGTAGATTGTTATCATGAAAAATGTCATTTACTTGTTGAGCTTCAAAAGAAAGCATTTAGTGAAGTGGTTGATTCTACCATTGATCAAAATGCACCCTCTTGTACTATTGATGATAGTAAGCATGTCAATTTTGAAAAGGTTGAATTAAGCATGGATGACAATGTTGTTGATGATGTTCTTGCTCAATGGTATGTTGATTATCCTGATTTTGCATGGATGAGTAATTCTACCAATTGTGCATGTTCTGATAATGAATGGTGCCCTATTTGCACTGAGATTAATGCTGCATTATTTGGTGATTCTGACTTACTTAGTGATTCTACATTACTTGAGGATTCTGTTGTTGATGTGAGTGAGAAAGATCATAGCCTAGAACACCAAATGCATAAAATTCCCATTGGATTACCCCCTTGTAGTCTTGTTGGTGACAAAGATTCTGAAATTTTGATTGATAAAATCCTGCATGTTAATCAATCTTTCCAACAAGTACTTTCTTCTGATTTGCCACTTGATTTAGAAAAACAAGATAATTGTTTTGAATCTTTACACATTCCAGGTGGTGATGATTTGAAAACTTCGCTTCATTCTTCCACTCTTTTCCCTTCCATCTCTTGTGATTGCAACGATGTTGTGGTGTACTCTAACACTAAGTTGGATTCCACACCTTCCATTTTACAAGCACAAGAGAATTTTCACAATATGACTGGTTGCTTGACTCCTACTGATGGGAGTATCATTGATTTCCTTGGATGTGATAGTTACATGGAGAGTTTGGAACTTAACATGACCTTAATTCACTTGAAATCTCTCCATGTCTCTATTTTTGGATGGGATACTGCTATTTGCTTGTCTTATTTGCAGGCACATTCTTGGAAAGGTTGTCGATGGAACCAACATCCACCGTACATTCTTGGGTCTTTTCCAATAGATCCTGTGCCACCTCCACCAAGGAAATTCAATGTGGGAGAAGAAGTTTCAATGGAAAATTCATGATTCTCATCAAAGATGAGAACTTCTCCTTCAAACGACTCAAGATACTCTAACAAAGGTTGTCTCTTTCTTTACTTATTTTCTTCCTAATTCATATGATTACTTGGGCATAATTGTTGTATGAGGAAGATAAGTGTAGGGGAGGGACACAATTCATTAGAAAAAGTAGAAATAATGTAGTTTTGTAGGTAAATAAAAAAATAAAAAAATAAAAAAAAATTTATGAATAACATACTCTCTTTCTATGATTGCTCAACCTCTTGTGAACCTTGACATCTTGATTTTGATGGATCCTTCTTTTTGAGGCTGAATTTCTGGACTCTTGGATTATATTTCTTGGTAGTTAATTTTGGGATGCTGGTTGCATGATTTGGTATTAGCCTTTGTGAGATTTTGGGCCTGCATGAATGGAATTCATCCTTTACCATTCTTTCTTTCATGTGTGCATCTGCTCATGATTTGTGTTCTCTAGAACTTGCTCCTTTTCTTTTTGAAGCTAAATTTTTCACTTACGTGCATAAATATGATGGAAGCTTGTTTTCTTCCTTTCATTTTCCCACTTTGGCCAAATAGCCTTTCCCTTACATTATATTCCCTTTGCTAGCCCCTTTGTGCCTTCTTGACTCATTCTTTTCTAAGCCACATTACAAGCCTAAGCGTAAAACCATTTTATCCCGCACCTTGGAAATTTATTGAGCATTGGTTTCACCTTAGTTTTGTGCTTAAGTGTGGGGGTTGCCCATGTGTGCAACATTTTAAGTGTAGGGGGAGTATTTGATTGTGTATCATTCATCATTTAGCATTGATTTTGGTCATTGTTATTCTTTTTTTAAAAAAAAGTACAAAAAAAAAGAGAAAAAGAAAAAAAATACAAAAGAAAGAAAAAAAAAAGAAAAGAAAAGAGAAGAGAGAGAGAGAGAGGAAGCAATGTAAAGAAGGAGAAATAAAAAGGAATGTTATTGAGGTGATTTGCTATTATTAACTGATGTTCTTTGAATTTTTTGGGTGCTTAGCCTATCATATCTATACTTATTCACACCTATACCCTAGCCCCATTACATCATTCAATAACAAGCTCTCTTGATTTTTGCATCCATGTGTCATAAGTGGTGGAGAAGTAGAAATTGAGCAAGCCTATGGTAGGACAATTTTCTTGAGTAGAATTTAAGCGATACACTTATTGACCCTATACACTTGAGAGATTGATTGAGGGTATCCCTTGAGAGACCATCTTGTGTGATTAGCATCATTGATTGAGATTGCCAGGATTTGTAATTTGAGATGAAAGGATTTTGGTCTTGATTGATTGGTCTTTTGAAGCTTTGTGTCATTTGTTAAATTTTTCCATTGTTAGCAATTGTTAGAAAGGAAGAATTTTTCATTGTTAGCAATCTTGCCTTCACACCATATGATCTTCGAGTCGTTTTGACTAAACTTTGTGTCTTCTTCAATGCGGTTTGTGGTAAAGTTTTTGACATTGAAAAGTTGGATGAATTGGAGAATCAATGATATCTTATCTTGTGCCACCTTGAGAAGCTTTTTGTTCCTACATTTTTTACATCATGGTTCATCTAATTGTTCATCTAGTGAGAGAGATAAAGTTGTGCGGCCCTATCCATTTACGGTGGATGTACCCAATTGAAAGATCTATGAAATTCCTTAAAGGGTACGTGAAGAATGCATAATGTCCAGAAGCATCGATTGTTCAGAAATATGTTTCTGAAGAAGCCATGGAATTTTGTCAAAATTATTTGGCCAAAGTAAGACATATTGGGCTTTCAAAACGTCAGCATGTTGAAGGGGGTAGGAAAGGGGCTTTAGTAAAGACTGTGGATCCTGATGAATTGTCACAAGTCCACTTATATATCTTGAATAATGTTGATGAAGTTCAAGCCAGCATAGCTGCACATAAAGAAGCTGTGAGGACAGAAAATCATTGAATGACTGAACAAAGGTTGATTAGGGTGCATAACAGAACTTTTGCACATTGATTCAAACAATTGGTCGAGGGGGAGGAATGTGTTTCTGATATCCTCAAATGGTTAGCACGTGGTCCTGAGGTTGATGTCATAAGTTGGAATTCATATGTGATCAATGGTTATACATTTTACACGAAGTCCCTAGATGATAGGAGCACTGTCTAGAACAGTGGTGTTATGCTAGAGGCTAAATCTATGCACTTCTCCAGTTCGAACGATAAGAGCCCTTTATTGGCAGTCATGCCATATGATGGGGTTATTGAAGAGATTTGGGAGGTCGACTATGTGAAAATTAGATTTCTCATTTTCAAATGCAAGTGGGTTAATGTCAATAATGGTGTTCGGATCGATCGGCTAGGATTTACATTAGTCGATGTCAATGGTAGAAGTTTTGGAGATGAATCTTTTATTATGGCAGACCAGGTGAAACAAGTGTATTATATCACCAATCAAGAAAATAAAATGTGGTCTGTAGCTCTCCAAGGAAAGAAGCTCATTGATATTGATGAGGAAATGAATTCAAATTATGGTATTCCTGAGAGTACTCCTTTTTCAAAGGGTCTACTGGACATGAACGAAGAAGATGAAGCGGATAATGAACCCGGCATAAGAAGTGATCATCAAGAAGGGATATGGGAAGATATCACTTTATAAAAGAGTCAATTCATAAGGTACTATTTATAGGCAGCTTTCTTTAAAAACTTTAAGGCTTTAACTATATATATTATTCCTTCTATGTTCATAAAATGTCTTTGACTATGAAGTTTGTTCTTGTTTTATTTTTGTGGCAGGATCCGATCCAAAGGGGCATGTTATAAAAGAGGATATTACATTGTTGGATGGGAATCAGATGAAGGCATGGTGAATATTATTTTGGGCGCATGCATGTTGTATTTGTAACTTATTGTATTTGTAAGTAGGTTATTTTATTGTATGAATTAATTGAGGTGTTGTAGACATAGTATAATCATTAATTAAGAGGCCAAATAACTCATGGTGAATAATATTTGTATTCTTTTTCTAATTCAATTTATTCAAATAATTGTTCATAGCTTGTAACTTAAAGTATCGACTTTTATGTGCTGGATTGGGTAGTGGATTTATGTATATATATATATATTTATAGTAACAGGAACAACAGTAGGGAAAGTTTTGGGAAAATTTAGACTGGAAATAAGCCAGTCTTATATGTTTAATTGTTAAGACCGGATGTAATTATATGTCCCGTCTTAAAGGTCATGTTAAGCCGGTCTTAAAAGTTGGTCTTTTAAGACCGTTATGTTATATTTAGACGTTCAGTCTTAAATGTAAATTTTTAAGGCCGGAGGTAATTATCATCCAATCTTGAAAGTCAGTCTTTTAAGACCGCGTATAATTAGTCGTCTGGTCTTAGAAGCCGCTATTTTTTAGACCATATGTGTTTTGTCCTGTCTTAAAAGTCCGATATTGTTACACCCCTACCGGCCTCGCCCTTTCGGGTGGCGGGTTAGAGGGATTTACTTACTTAGTTACCTTTCCTTCGTTATTTAATCCATTTAACTTATATCAGAGTGAGCACAACAGAGCATTTAACTGGTTTAGACTATCTACTGTACTGATAAAGGTAAAATAAACAGAAAAATATAAATCCCCGAAGGGTTAAGGGTACAGTCATCCAGAACAAATACTAAACAAAACATATCGACATCTCAAGTATATGTACAAACATGATAGGGCATTCCCTATTCTTCGTTCCAAATGTTAATACCTCTCATTCCGCGGAGGGCTCTTCACATCAGGCATATCTCCTTGTGACAACAGAAGAGGCTAGGGTCCAACAACAGCCCCCAGAGTAACCGTCAGTACTCAAATACTAAATGTGTAAAGAGTATGTAAGCTACCATGTTAATCAGAAATCACAAGAGCATGCCAAATACATACCATATATGCATCCAGATCATATTACAGTAAAGCACATACTATAAATTCAAGAACCCGTACAGCTGCCTTACCAAGGCAAGCCTCGAACTCACTGAATTCACAACTCGTAGAGCCGCCCTTTCTAGGCTAGCCCCGGACTGATACTCAACCCGTACAGCCGCCAACCAAGGTTGGCCTCAGACTGAACATCCTCAGCGCTAGGAATCACATAACACTGTATGCATATTTGGCACAACATATACAGAGAAAAACACACATGGCAGATACAAACATACAACAAAACACATAGAGATATTTGGGTAAAGCGGTTACTACCTGTTGTGATAATTATCGTCCTTAATATTTAGTAGCCCTGTAGACTTCCCAAGGTTTCCTTAAACCTATCAACCATTAAAAGTACACTTACTTAGTGTTACAAAAAAGCTATCACTTTACTATCTTGATTTTTCTCAAAACCGTGCTTAACCTACAAATATATCTTTCCATTTTTGAACACCATAAGGTCATTAATTTTACCAACACCCAACTCTTCCATGGACAATCATGCTGACCGAGGTATAAGGCAAGGAAGAGACCATAACTTGTATTCAATTAACACTAATTACTATATGGGTCTTTTCAAAATTTGTCTACCAAAAACTTATGTTTATACTATCACAACCGAGATTCTCCCTAAAGTAGATGGCAAAACACCATGAGTATATTTATAACCAAACATTTCTTTCCTCCTTTATTAAACAACAAAACAACTTGGTTGTATGACAAAAGTCCGTTTTGTTTTCTTCCATTCGGTGACATTTCAACAAAAGAACATAGTAAAACATTCATTCCACATACAACTCCATACCTAATTCTTTGTACCAAATTCCTGAGCTTCAATTTATAATAATTTTTTTTTCCAGCTTCTAATTCTTCTTAACTAAAACCAAATTTCAGGATTTCATATGCCTACTAAAATTTCACACGAGTTGAACAATAGCATTAGTAACTTACCTTGTGTTCAGTTCCCTGAAATCATAAGCAATTCGGTATATACCCAATTCTTCAATTCTTCATGCAGCAAGATGTCTCGGTCACTCCCACCTTTATTTCCTTTTCGGTGCGTTTTGGAATTTTCTGCAGTCACTCTTACCCTTATATCCTTTCGGTGTGGTCTCTGAAAGTTTGTCCGAATTTTGCTAAATGGAAATGTGTTCATATGATTAAATCATTTGGCATGTCGGTTTAACAAAAGAAGTTAATATCCAGCCTTGAATTTCTTTAATTTTACCCTTTGCCATTTAGTTACAATCCAACCGAATTGGCTGACCGGGATTCAAGGAGATTAAAGGTTCTGGTTCTCTAGTCATTTTCACTTCAACCAATCAATTTTCAACAAGAAAAACTTGAGTTCGGTTGAGCTGTATGGTCAGCTGGACATTTGAATTCACATTTTTTTTTCCAAAATCCGAGCCCAAGCCACAAGTTCCAGAGATCCAGTGATTTTGGTCCAACTTGTGGGATTTTTAATAAATTCCACACAAATCATTTTTACATGAAACCAGCGCCATTTGAACCATTGAAATGTCTATTTTTCATGAAAAATATTCCCAGACCCAGAAAGCACTTATATTTTGGCGTGGTGCTCACTTTTCACACCTGGGTCAATTTTCGCCCTGATGCACACAGATCTAGCTTAGAAAATTTGTATCTCTCAATCGGTGCATCAAAAATATATCAAATTACATATCAAAATGATGCCCTAGATGTCTACTTTCCACCTGTAAAATTTCAGCTCAACCCGAAATCTACACTGTTCTAAAAACATTTTTAAAGCTTCACTGACCAGAATCCCAAAGCACTGGCAGCAAGCTTCTTCTAGAGTTTTCAATGTTTTCAAGTTCGGAAACATTAACCATAGCTTAACCCTATACAAAATCACTCTTAAAACACTTTGGGACAATCAAAAACTCCAAAATCAGACCCCAAAACCAAGCCCCAACAAGCAACACAAAAAAAATCCAAAGGTAAAGCTTTAAAGATTAGTTGTCGGTAGTTACTTATTTCGGAACTTTGGATTGGTGGAGCAAATGGTTGAGAGCTTGAGTTGAGCTATGGAAAACTTGATGATCTTCTCCTCCCTCTTCTGCTAGAGCACGAAATGTGGGGAAAGAAAATGGCTGATCAAACTTTTTAGAATATCCCCAAAAGTGCCCCTTTAGTTTATGTAGTGTTTTGCCATATTCCCCGGGCGCCGCTTCATCACATCGGCATTATACCTCACAAGTATCTTGCCCTGGGCCCACATCTTTACAAACCCGGGCCCATCAGAGACTCTTATCATTCTAGGGATTCTTCCCGAATCGGGCTTAGTAGTCTGCCTAATTTAGGCTTATTCTCAATTTTCCGGGTCCAAAATTCGGGATATTACAGATATTTTAAGAGCGACCTATTTTAGGCCAGTCTTAAAAGTTAAGTTTTAGGACCAAACAAAAACTATTTCAGGTTCATTTAGTACAACTTTTAAGACCCAATATTTAAAATGTCCGGTCTAAAAGATTTTCTTTAAGACCGGTTTGTGTCCGGTCTTATATGGTAGACTTTTAATACCGGCTAGAACAAGACCGGTCGCCCGTCCGGTCTTATGAGCCTCTTTTATCCGGTCTTAAAAGCCTTTTTTGCACTAGTGAAACTTATAAAAGCAGAGTAGGTTTTATAAAGAAACTACACCCCTCACAATTTTAGCTTTTATGTTTTGAACAACAGTGAATACTATTTTAGCGGCAATATAGCAAAGGCCATTTCGTTGAGTTTTTTAAGTTACGAGATTCAGAAACAAATAGATTAATTGAATTTTTCTTTTGATTCCAAACCTGTCCTCAGATCACCATTTAATTGAAAGAACTTGATTAAGTCCAATAATATATCATGACATGCTTTCTTCAACTTATCGTTTGTTGCTACACTTCCCTTTTAAGTTTAAAATAACTCACGAGGCAGCAAAAATGTATTATACCCCTACCGGCCTCAAACTTTCGGGTGGTGGGTTATAAGGATCCCTTTTAATTAATACCTTTCCTTTGATAACCAATCGCTTAAAACATGTATCAGAGTGTTGTTGGTCAAATTCCCTTATGGCAAGCAAACCAGTTGAACAAGTAATAAAGTGAAAGTAGAGTATCGTCCCATAGAGACTGAGATACCCAGGAATGACGCTCGGTTGCTATGATAGTCGTGAAACAGAAAGTAGGTAAAATCGGGTTCGGAGGTTGTGCTAACTATGCTATTAGCAAAATAATAATAAATGAGAGAAGATATCAGTGATAGGTTAGGCTGGACTAAGAGTCACCCTTAAGTGCGTTAATCCTCCAGTTGTCTTACACAATGCTACGGCATCTATACTGTACAGCTTCCGCAATTGCTACAGCATAGCTGCTACTCACAAGGCTATTTGGCTAACCCACCTCTATAGTCTATCGAAGCTTCTGTGTCCGATACGTAGCATACTACCTATACTCCTTCCATATTCCTATGGTAACTTTCTAGTGTAGATCTTTGCTATGCACAGGGTGTTATGGTTATGAGAGATAGACCCATTCCTGAAGTCTACAATATAGGTCATGTCGTGCACGGGCCGCCTAGCGAGCATCTGTTTCTCGGAGGTCTAACTCCACTCCTTGCCAGTAAGTGAAGCCATTGATCTAGCCCTTAACTTCCGTTAATCGGCTAGTAATTGAAACACTGATACGCAAACCAAATTTATTGAATGAAAAACATGCAACTGGGTTCATTCGACACTTAAGGATTCATCCTCGTCTAGCCATATGAAAATTAGTTCATGACTGACGAAGAAGACGCAAAACAAACATTAACAAAAAGACCCATGATTGAAATACAAAATAAACGAAAATAAAACAAAAAGCTTGAACTGAGTTCCGAAGCGTGGATGAAGTCCTGTCACGTCACTGCTCCACATCGTCTTCTCTCCGACGTACTGAAGGAAGGATGCTGGGTTGTTCTGGAAATAGCGTGCTCTGTGATCTTTCTAACTCTTCTCGAGAGACTGCCGAAGATAGAATTCTGTCTAGGGCTCTCCAACTTCTTTAGGGTTCACTCGGCTGCCTTTTATAATCGGGCTTCCGTGCGGCGCAAGTTGCAGTGAGTTGACACTTTCCTATTCCGTCGGGATCTTCAATATCTTTTGATTAAATTAGATTGCCTCTGCAGATTCTGTGGGATTCTTTCAAATCTTTTAATTTTGATCCTCCACATCTTCTATTCCGTTACGTCAGCAATCCATCTGTCAATATCGTCCTTTTCTTTAATTCCTGAAATCATCTAGATAAAAAGGTCAGAATATAAGCCGCATAGCATTGCATCTTCTACTTTGCTATAGCATTCGTGTGCCTTGTATTGCTCTTGGGTCTGCTGTCAAAATGCTATAGCATCGCATCAACTCTGCTATACAGTTTTCCTTAAAAAGCATCGCGAATTACACTGTTATTAACACATACTGATGATTTCCATCTCTCAAGCCCTATATCATGAATACATGTCTTTTTGCTTGGTCAAATCATAGTTAAGCTCATGTTTACCATCCAATTTAGTCATAAAATATAGGGGAAAATATGGTATTATTTGTGCTCATCAAATACCCCCACACTTAGCTTTTTGCACTCCCGGGCAAAAATAAGATAGAGCGAGTAAAAGCTCATAAACGTAGTCTTCCTGCCCGTATAACCTTGATTGCACGCCTACTTTCAGTTTCCATCCCCTATTCGGCAATCCCACTGCCCAGTGCTAACCGCTCATCAGCGTGGTATTGTTCCAATGAGGAAGTCTCAATGGGCTCTCAGGATTCAATGTTTGCACTCACTTACCCAAGGGGTTTTGATTCCTCTCTTATCTAGCGGGCCTGGAAGATCCATAGCCTTGTCAGAGTTCTAAGATTATTTCCCAGCATATGAGTATTCGTTCATCAAAAGGACTTTTTAGGTAGTGCTGTGGGGATGGCTAAGTGTTGTGAGGTAGGAAAGGATGGTGGATGCTATAGCAGCTCGGGCAGATCATTCCTCTTCTTGCTTTTGTTGACTTCAGCCGAGTGTTCCTTCTTGAACTTTGAACTTCATGCTGTTCCTTTATTCTAGGTCATCATTCATTTTTTTTAACGCAATAACAACAGCTCTTCAGTCTCTTTGGCATTTCATGGACACACTCTGCTGTAGCAACGTTTTTACAGTCTCCTTCAGCTTGCCTTCCTAACCTGTTCTATTATAGCATAATTGTTTGGCTCAAGGGGGTGGCAATGTGGAGCTGATGACAAATGGCTTGTGTATGGGAGTGATGGGTATGACAAGAATGTCTTTATCCCATGAACTTCAACTCAGACGCCAAGTAGCTTATCAAAGAACTAGGACAAATCAAGGATCAAACACAGGCTAGCAGACATACACACAGGATAATAAATTAAGGCACAAATCAATTCTTCCATGGGGGTTCTTCCCTTTTAAACATCATCATTATCACTCTACCCCGCATCAGGTTGGCTAGCACCCTCAATTTCCCAAGCCTAAAGGTTCAGTTCCCTTCAGCCCTTGTGCTATGCTTAGTCATACAGACATTCATTCCATGGCTACAAGATCCTATTCCTGCTCTACAAGAGGTTTTTTTTAAAAAAAAATCAGTTTTGTACAATCAAAACTAAATGCAAGGTCAATCTGAGCAGCCATTAACACCAAATCATATCATGATAATAACCCCCCACACTTGAACGGCGCAATGCCCCCATTGCGATGGTGTGGTGACAACAAAGAGAGAGATAGAAGAAGGCGAGGAAAGACTACCCTAGCAATTTTTTATTTTTCTTAAAAAAATGAGCTAGCAAACAAAAGAAGAAAAAGAACGGAGAAAGAGTCTAGTACGAAAAGTCTTGTTAGAAGGGTTACAACTTAGGTCAACGGAGCTTAACCTTTTCCTGCAGAAGGTCCCAGCGAGTTAGACACCTCTTTGTCATCCGTGTCAGCTGATTGTGTGCTGGCGGGCCCACCTTCCTGCGAACTTGTGCTCCAACGGCGCTTTCTTGAGCTGGGTCATTCCTACTATGATGGTCCAGCGGCTGAATTGTGCATATCAAAAGTCGCCTCAGGAAAGCTCGGCAGTGGAGTGTATTTTGGGGCATTTGCCATGAGGTTTGCTGCCAGGCTGCGATCTCATTCGGCTACGTACTGCCACCACATTTGCTACTGAAGGAGCAGGGTGCTCACCTAGTGTTGCAAAGTAGTCACTTGAGCCACCAACGTGTGGAATGTGGCGGCAGAAATCAGGGTCATGTCAGCCGGCGGATCGACAGTGTTGATTATGATTAGTTTTGATGATGTCTAATATAGAAGCAAAAAGTTTATATAATATATCTCCTACATTGACTAACTACTATGTTTAATGTAGATTAGTTCAAGTTGAATTAGAAAGAAGAATAATCAAGAAGGAGATAAGAGATTACAAGAAGAAGAAATTGAATCAAAGAAGATGTGAAGTCAAATGATATGGAGTGATCAAGAGAAGTGAAGGAAGAAAGAGTTGAGTTATGGAAAATGATCAAGAGGAGAAGAAAGAAAGAAGAACTTGCTAAATGGAATGAAGATACAAATATTCAAGTTCTTATATTGATGCTAGAAGGCTCCAAGATCATATGGAAGTTCAAATGGCTCAATTTGGAGTTAAAATCAGCAGCTAGAAGGCTCCAAGATCATATGCAACGTAATCAGCAACTTTGTTCTACTCTGTTCACGTTCAGCACGGGCGACATCTGGTAATTCGATGATATCTCACAAACCAGAGATCGTATTGATACGAAACCAAAAGCATTGGAAACTAGACATCTAACACGTATTGGTGACAAAAGTTCATGCCCAAAGGAGTTCATATGAATTATTGATGAATTTTACAAGTTGACACAAAGATCAGCGTCACAGTCAGGAACAGCCTTCGGTATTTTGAGTATATCTCACAAACGACAAATCCGATTGAGCTGAAATCAGTGGCATATGAAAATAGACTCACAGAGCTTTCCATCAAGAGTTGAACGGACCAAAACGGAGCTCAGACCAGAGAGATATGGCCCTTAGAAGTTGATAGTCAGTTCAAGTATTGCTCAATTGCATTTTATAAGTCAATACCGCAGTATAGGGTGCTATACCGCAGTATTGGACTTCAATACTGCAGTATAGGGTGCTATACCGTAGTCTTGGACTTCCAGAGAGCTATCAATTTTTTTAGTAAAGTCAATACCGCAGTATAGGGTGCTATACTGCAGTATTGGACTTACAGAGAGCAACCAAATTTTTCAAGTTAAGTCAATACCGCAGTATAGGGTGCTATACCGCAGTATTGGACTTCAATACCGCAGTATAGGGTGCTATACCGCAGTATTGGACTTCCAGAGAACAATCAAATTTTTTCAGTTAAGTCAATACCGCAGTATAGGGTGCTATACCGCAGTATTGGACTTCCAGAGAGCAAGCAAATTTTTTAAGTTAAGTCAATACCGCAGTATAGGGTGACATACCGCAGTATTGGACTTCCAGAGAGCAACCGAGTTTTTCAAAACTTGCCAATACCGCAGTATAGCTTTGTATACTGCAGTATAGGGCCATCCAGAGAGCAACTAAATTTCTAAGTCAAGCCAATACCGCAGTATAGCTTTGTATACTGCAGTATAGGGCCATCCAGAGAGCAACCAAGTTTTTCAAGGCAAGTCAATACCACAGTATGGGTATGTATACTGCAGTATAGGCTTATACAGAGAGCTCCCAAATTTTATAACTATTGCATACTGCAGTATAGGTTTGCATACTGCAGTATTGAGCTCTTAAACTTGTTTTCAACTTGACACATGTTCTTGCATACTCTAGTATAGAGTTCTATACTCCAGTATTGCATACTTTCACTAACATACTCCAGTATTGACGCAAGTATTGAACGTCAAACTTGAAAATCAAATCTGACGAATTTGCAATGCCTTCTTGTTTGATCTTAATACTTCCTATGATTAATCTCTAATGTTCCTAGATATGCTTAACCACTTTATTGGTGAGTTTCAGATGATTAAAACGAAGGATATTAGATTTGTATACTCCAGTATAGAGGCTTTTTGAACTTAGACTTTTTCACACAAACAGTGCCATACTGCAGTATACTACTAACATACCGCAGTATAGGTCATGACTTTCGAACACAAGTCACGATGATTTGCCTCTGGAAGCTGCATACCGCAGTATGACTTTGGATACCGCAGTATAGGCACTTATGCACAGTGCCATACTGCAGTATGGATGAACTTACCGCGGTATACAACGGTCAAAATTGATTTTTGAATTACACGAATTTGTAAATCACTGTTGTTTGATCTTATTGCTTCCATAATTCATTCAATCATATTCCTAGCTATGTTTAACAAGTTTGTTGAGTGAATTTCAGTAAGATCAGATGAAGATTATTGGAGGTCATAGCCATAAAGCAAAAAGTGAACAGTGCATTAAATGCACTTCTGCAAATCAACCTCCTTTTGGTTAATCCATCTAAGCACGCATTCTCAACGGTCAAGAATCATTTCTTCATCAAGCAAAGTCTACTCCAACGGGCAAATCCTCAGAGAGCCACATCAGATCACATTAACACATGGATTAGTTGGAGTTTAGAGAGAGAAGCAGACCACACTTAATGACAATCAACTACAACGGTCTGATTCATCCTACAACGGTCAAAAACGGTCACACATCATTCTCTACCTATAAAAGACATGGACTCAAGCAGAAAAACGAAGAGATACAAGTTTACAATGCAAAAATACTGATACTCTACTTCTTCATCATTCTCACTCTGTTTTTCATATCTAGATAGCTTATAGAGTGAAATGAATTGTATCTATACTTCAGTGATTATCCATTCATTCCTTTGAGAGGAAACTTATTGTAAACACATTATCTTTCTGAGAGTTACTCAAGATTGGGTAATCTTGAGTGGGATATACATTGTGTTGATTACAACTTGTAAGGGGGAGTGAATCCTAGTGAGAGGATTACTTCGAGTACAGAGTGTGTAATCAAGCAGTGTGTTGATTACAGATTGTAAGGGGGAGTGAATCCTAGAGAGAGGATTGCTTCAGTTACAGATCGTGTAATCAAGAAGATTAAAGATAGTGGATTGAAAATCTCAAGTGAGGCTTGGGGACTGGACGTAGGTCAAGGATAAGGCCGAACCAGTATAAATCTGTTTGCAAACCCTTCTCCCTTATCTCTTACATTTCCAGCATTTATATTTGAGTGTTTACCAATTGTTTGTGAACTTACTTTTGATATCCAAGATGAATTTACTGAATTGCGAAAATACTTTGATGAATGAAATTTTTTATACTTCACCCAATTCACCCCCCTCTTGGGTTCAGCCGGAACTTACAGACAGAAGTACTAGCCAAGTTAGGCTATGAGATCTTCAGCTGACGCTTTTGCAGAATGCGTTGGATAGTGGCTGCAATAATAGGTAGCGGGAAACCCACTCGTTCTTCGCTGGCATAAAAAGTTACCCCTGCATTTCGTCAGAGCTCAATAATAAGTGCTGAAAACCATAAATTCCCTGTAGTGGTCTTTAGAGATTCGAACAGCTCTTGGTAGATGAATGTGTCAATATCGATTTGTTTGCCCTCCAAGAGGCAATATAGCAGGAACGCGCGCTCTCACGAAATGGTATGGGTGTGCAGTGTGGGCATGAGTCGGTAGCGAAGGAAGTGGAACCAAATACCTACTTCGGCCTTCAAGCGGCTACATTTCAAATTGTAGGACCCTTCCTTGGTTATCTGCCATTTAGTGTTTGGCACACACAGCCGGGTAGCCACAGCCGTTAGGGTGTTAGGGTTGTCTCCCTGCTGGAGGAGCTCACTGTACTCATCATCGGTGGGGTCAAGCTCGAGCACCTTGCGGATGGCACTGGGGCTACATTGTACATTCTTCCCTCGAGCAGTTACGAAGTATGGGGAGCCCCCTGGGTAATTTGCTGCGAATTCTAGGACGAGGGGGGCTACTACTTCGGCCGGTTGAAGACAGAATTTCTCCCAGTGGCGCTGTCGTATGATCTCCGTGGCACATTCTAGGTAGGCGCCTTGTTCGAAGGCATACCTGTCAAAACCTCGCTCTGGTGCTAGGGTTTTGTCGGCCTTGAGGGAGTTGAAACGGGATTCGGCCTCCCGAGTGGCGAACGGCGGAGCATTTGAGGCTTCAGTAGATGCTCTCTGTCCGGAACCCTTGGTGCGTGCCATTGGAATGTTGTAGAGTATTGCAGGATAGCAAAAAGTGTTGTCTCCTGGTGTAGAGTGAATGAGTGCTAGTATCTTTGTTGTCGGGTGTGGTCCGCTCTAAATAGGGTTTGGGAGAGTGATTGTAGCCATATGGTTTGGGTGGGTTGCTTGCTATCCGGCTAAACCTTCAGGGTGAATCCATACAGCAAACACTTGGTGCGGTTACAGGTAGCTCCACTTCTTTTGGATTATTACTCTTCAAATTTGCTGGGCCCAGTCTTGTGCAGCCCACCCCAGCAATCCATCTCGAATTCAACTGGTGCAACTGAACGTGCTACAGCAATTCAAATGCCTTGGTACTTGGTTGCCTTGGTCGTTAGCCTCTATTCTCAAAACGGTAATTCTAACACAATGCTGGGCTGCCTCCCAGTAGCGCTTGGTTTAAAGTCTTCAGCCTGACTTTGCTATAGCAATTTAATGCTATAGTGGTGTAGGGGGCTCCCTTTCCTATGTAGTGCTTCTGCTGATATCTGAGCAAATCAGGTTCTTCTCAGTTGGGTCCTTGATTCTTACGTTCTTCAGTATTGAGAAGGTAACCTGATCGTTATTCACCGCATAGTGAGTTCTCCTTTTTCCACATCAATCAGTGTACGACCAGTTGCCATGAAGGGTCTCCCCAGCAGAATTGGAACATCATGATTAGCTTCAAAATCTAGGATAATGAAATTTACTGGGAAAATGAACTTATCCACTTTTACCAGGACGTCCTTGATATTGCCTTCAGGCAGCACTATTGAGCGATCGGCTAGTGCAATGTAACGGTAGTGGGCCTAGCTTCCCCTACGGCCAACTGTATAAAAATCGACATAGGCGTAAGATTAATGCTAGCGCCTAAGTCGCACAGAGCCTTACCCGAGTAGTTGGGTCCAATCGCATAGGGAATTGTGAAACTGCTAGGATCTTTTAATTTCGGAGGTAGTCAATTAGTTAACATAGCACTGCACTCCAGGGTCAATGCCACCGTCTCGAATTCTTCCAATCGCCTCTTTTTAGACAGAATTTCCTTCATAAATTTCACATAGCTGGGCATCTGTTCCAAAGCTTCCACGAGTAGGATGTTAATGTGTAATTGCCGCAGCATATCGAGGAACTGCTTGAATTGCTTCTCCTGTCCTTGCTTCTTAAGCCTTTGTGGGAAAGGTGGATGTGGTTTGGGTGTTGCTGGAGGTTCACGGTCAAAATTATGCTTTGGTAATGCGGTAGCATTTGATGTCAGACATTGATCATGATCTTCCAACACTATTCGCGGAGGCAGAATTGCTGCACCCGGATTTTGTGCTGGTGGTGTCGGTCTTGGCTTCCTCTGTTCGTCCTCTTGGGGTAGTTCACTACCCTCTTGCCCTTCCTTAGAATTCTCTGGTCGTGGATCAGAGATCGCCATTGGTTTCTTGGTTGCTATCATGGGTGAAAGGCTTTTACCACTTCGGAGCTCGATCATCTTAACTTCTTCCCTTCCTTGGATCCTAGGGACTTCAGTGTCGCTAAGTAGGGCTCCTGAAGGTCGGTTATTCAGGGCAGTTGCTAGCTGTCCCACTTGAGTCTCAAGATTTCGCAGAGTCACTTGTTGGTTCTGGATGATTGCATTATTTTTTGACATATAATCCTTCAGAAGGTTCAACATAGAGTTTTGCGGGTCTGAATCCCCGCCTTGCTGGCTGGGTGAATCCCGGCGGGTTTGATGCTCGGTTGGAGAATTGTTAGTTTGCGGATTGTCCTGTTGCTTATGCACCCTGGGAGTTCCATGAAAAATTGGGATGCTGCCTCCACCCAGGGTTGTATGTATTTGAATATGGGTTGTTAGCATTGCCTCCCCTGTTAAAGTTATTGACAAAATTTACGGACTCAGGGTTTGCAGAGCACTGAGCATACGAATTATAGACCTGTGCTGCATAGATGGGAGAGTCAGTCCTTTCACCATATTGGTCAGAGTTGAGACCTGTGTTGTGAGAGCAGTCATGGCATCCAATTCATGTATTCCCATAACTGTGCGGGACGGAGTAGCTCTGTCTGTTTGCCACTGGTGACTATTCATTGCCATGCGTTCCAGTAAATTATAGGCCTCTTCATAAGATTTCAATAGCAGGGATCCTCCTGAGGAAGCGTCTACTATTGATCATGTCTGAGTGTTGAGGCCCTTGTAAAATGCTTCAATTTGTACCCAATTAACCAGCCCGTGCTGGGGGTATTTTCTTAGTATATCCTTGAATCTATCCCAGGCATCATAGGTAGATTCACCAGGCTTCTGTTGGAAGTTGGTGATTTCTCCTCTGAGTTGCACGTTCTTAGTAGGTGGAAAGAATTTCAGCAAGAACTTACTTCCCAGATCATTCCATGTGGTGATGGAATTAGCAGGTAGGTTATTAAGCCACGTGCGCGCCTTGTCCCTTAGTGAGAATGAGAATAATTTGATTCGGATGGCATCAGGAGGTATGCTAGGGATTACAAAAGAATCACACACCTCCAAGTAGGTCTTGAGGTGAAGATGTGGGTCTTCAGATGGGAGTCCTCCAAATTGTCCAGCCGCATTCAGCATCTGAATCAGGACACTTTTGATTTCAAAGTGTCCAGCATTTATAGTTAGTGGAGTGATAGCCGAAGTCATTTTGTTTAGATCTGGAATCCCGAATTCCATAATGGCCTTGTTCTCATCTAGGTCTGGTTGAGGAGGTAGAGGGTCCTAGTTATCCCTGTGCATCTCTATGCGCTCTCATTGTTCTCGTTCATGATCATTAGGTATATCCGCCATGCTCGCTGTGCCAACGGATTGACTTCTCCACTTCTGCTTTCTGCGCCTGTGCTTGTAGGTACGTTCTATCTCAGGGTCGTAAGGCTCTAGATTGGCTGAAGACGAATTGCGCATACACTACAAACTGTACCTGAGAATCACGAACAGAGAAAAGTGATCTTGTTACTATGTAGATCACAACTATTAAGCAATGGGGCGTCGTCACTAGGGGTATCAGCAGTCCCCAGCAACGGCGCCAAAAACTTGTTGGTCAAATTCCCTTATGGCAAGCGAACCAGTCGAACAAGTAATAAAGTGAAAGTAGAGCATCGTCGCATAGAGACTGAGATACCCAGGAATGACACTCGGTTGCTATGATAGTCGTGAAACAGAAAGTAGGTAAAATCGGGTTGGGAGGTTGTGGTAACTATGCTACTAGCAAAATAACAATAAATGAGAGAAGATATCAGTGATAGGTTAGGCTGGACTCAGAGTCACCCTTCAGTGCGTTAATCCCCCAGTTGTCTTACACAATGCTACGACATCTATACTGTACAGCTTCCGCAATTGCTACAGCATAGCTGCTACTCACAAGGCTATTTGGTTAACCCACCTCTATAGTCTACCGAAGCTTCCGCGTCCGATACGTAGGATACTACCTATACTCCTTCCATATACCTATGGCAACTTTCTAGTGTAGATCTTTGCTATGCACTGGGTGTTATGGTTATGAGAGGTAGACCCATTCCTGAAGTCTACAATATAATTCATGCTGTGCACGGGCCGCCTAGCAAGCATCTATTTCTCGGAGGTCTAACTCCACTCCTTGCCAGTAAGTGAAGCCACTGATCTAGCCCTTAACTTCCGTTAATCGACTAGTAATTGAAACACCGATACGCAAACCAAATTTATTGAATTAAAAACATGCAACTGGGTTCATTCAACACTTAAGGATTAATCCTCATCCAGCCATATGAAAATTAATTCATGACTGACGAGGAAGATGCAAAACAAACATTAACCAAAAGACCCATGATTGAAATACAAAATAAACGAAAAGAAAATAGAAAGCTTGAACGGAGTTCCGAAGCGTGGATGAAGTCCTGTCACGTCACTACTCCACGTCGTCTTCTCTCCATCGTACTGAAGGAATGATGTTGGGTTGTTCTGGAAATAGCGTGCTCTGTGATCATTCTCACTCTTCTCGAGAGACTGTCGAAGATAGAATTCTATCTAGGGCTCTCCGACTTCTTTAAGGTTCACTCAGCTTCCTTTTATAATCAGGCTTCCGCGCGGAACAAGTGGCAGTGAGTTGAGACTTTCCTATTCCGTCGGGATCTTCAGTATCTTCTGATTAGATTAGATTGCCTCTGCAGATTCTGTGGGATTCTTTCAAATCTCTTAGTTCTGATCCTCCGCATCTTCTATTCCGTTACGTCAGCAATCCTTCTATCAATATCGCCCTTTTCTTTAATTCCTAAAGTCATCTAGATAAAAAGGTCAGAATATAAGCCGCATAGCATTGCGTCTTCTACGAATGCTATAGCATCGCATCAACTCTGCTATACAGTTTTCTTTAAAAATCATCGCGAATTACACTGTTATTAACACATACTGATAATTTCTATCTCTCAATCCCTATATCATGAATACATGCGTTTTTGCTTTGTTAAATCATAGTTAAGCTCATCTTTACCATCCAATTTAGTCATGAAATATAGGGAAAATATCGTATTATTTGTGCTCATTAAGTGTGCGTGGCAGAACATATGATTGATTTGGACAACTTAAAATATACTAGTAAATGTACATACAAAATCATAAAGTAATCCCTATAGGATTAAGGGTACAATCATCCAAGACAAATACTGAACAATGAGTATAGATCACATAGTTATTCCAAAAATAAAAGTATAAGAAGCAACTGGGCATCCTCTATTTCTTTGTTTGTCCACACCAAGCCCTACCTTCTTCAAGTCCTCCCGCAGCTACTACCTTACCCCTGTATCCTTTGAACCAAACTGGAGTTCAAAGTTGAACCCCAGAGTAACTGTTAGACTCATATACAGTATTTATACAATGCATGCAATGCAAATCACAATTAGGAAGTAAACATAAACCTGCCTCTTGGCACAATAACCTGGCATGTATCACCTCCGCAGGACCACCTGATCAAGACAAGCCCCCATAACTATCAGTGCTAAAGGCCTCGATAGTCAGGATTGCAGTCCCCTACCGACCCCTTGAGGCCTCAGTAGCCACCTATGAACACACAATCACATAGGCCCTACCTACCTCATATACCTCGAACTTCAACAGCAACCCAAGGACACGCAATTCTTTAGGCACTACAGCCTGTACATGCCCTCGAACTTCAGCAGTAACCTAAGGACACATAGTCCAATAGGCACTATAGTCCAACATACCTTGGACTTCAGCAGTAACCTAAGGACACACAGTCCACTAGGTACTACAGCCCAACTCCTACATCATGATAAAACATAAATGCAAGAGCGACATAGAGTATGCAAGTCAACAGTTACAACCTGGCACTCCTTGAAAGTGGTAAACTCTTCCCTTGGTGTCTAAGATACATCCCACATGTGTTAACACCCTAGGTATAGCAAAACACCATGCTTTCAATTACATATTCAAACTTTACTTCAAGTTCCATTAAATTCGCATAGCACCAGAATTTTCCAGAACCTCTGACCCAAGTTCGCTGATTTTAAATAAATTCTAGAAAACTTGTATTGATACAAAATCAATGGCCTTAGAACCCTTAGGATGTATATTTTATAGAAAAATAACTACCAAAGTCATCTAGGTTCGAAACTTGTCCTTATTCCCAAACATTAGCCACTGGTCTGAGACAATCATCATGTTTTTTAGGTCATTTTCATTCTTAAATAACTCTGGGCTGGAAACTCCAAATGACACAACATATTATATCAAAAAGTCCTTAGGATGTCTACTTTAACCATGTAAAATTTCAAAGCAATCAGACATCATTTACTACTTCAAAACTACCTATTTCCATTCGCTTCCCATAAAACCGTAAAAACTGGCAGATTTTCGTAGTTTAAAGACTTAAGCATTTTGGGTTTGGAAGAATGTGATCTCACTTGACCCCATACAAAAACAAATTCTGGACCCATTGAGAAACTCAAAAATAGGGAAATACCACTGCAACTACCACGATGACCTACGTCCAGTCCCCAGGCTCCTGCTGAGATTTCAATCCATTATCTCCCTCAAGCTTCAATCGGGTGCTTGAGAACCATTACAATCCCACAAGTTTAGCCGGGCACTTGTGTAGCCTTTACAAATCTCTTACTAAGATACTCCCCCTTACCCACTATAAGGATACAATCTTTGTAATGAATGATTACAAATAATCTTCTCTCTCAAAAATGATAAGATAAACACTGAAGTACACTACAAATAATCTCACTCTTTAATAAATTATATGATCACTGAGAAAGTAGAGAGAAAATGAGATAAACGTCAAAGGGCATTTTGACTGAGAAGGAAATTTTATTTCTGTTGATAATTTGTTAATCGTCATTCCTTCCGGTTTGAAGACTTCGCAATTTATACGCATTTGTGTTTCGATCGTTGCGAGTATTTGAGTGTTGAGCTATTCTTCCAGTTTAGAATATGACCGTTGAAGAGTGATTAAAGAGCTATTGAGAGTAATAAATATATACGTTGCTCTGTCTCTTCATAATCTTCTGACGTTGGTCAATATACTTCATTGACATTCTTTGTTCGATTAGTTCGTTGAGACCCAGGTAAAATGTTGACTGGAAATCGCCGGAATGCTTTATGGTTGTTCAAAAGCTTAATTTCCACTTTTGTGCTTCGTCTCTGCTTTGTCATTTAATGCGTCTGACACAATTTTGCTTTTTGAAAATTTGATGCTTAAAATATGTTAATCATATCTGAAATCACTAGCAAACTAATTAAGGGCCCATTTGGATGGACTTTTAAAAACAGTGCTTTTTTTTAAATGCTTATTTTTTAAGCTCCAAATTGGAGCTTTTAAAAAAAGGAGTTCTTTAGCTTATTTTTGTGACTTTCACTTATTTAAAAAAATATCATTTAGGCACATAAATTAATTAAAAAAGCTTTTTTTTTTGCATTAAAAAAGTGCTTTTTCTCTCAAAAAAGCCCATCCAAAAGGGCCCTAAACTTGGTTAGAAGAAGTATAAATCAATAACATCTGAAGGTTGGAGCTAAATACCCAAGAGGGGGTGAATTGGGTATCTTTAAAAACTAAATATTTTACTTTGTTTTTAACTAAGTAAAACAGGGTAAGACAGAGGAGAGAAGAAGAGAAGCAGTACACAACAAGATTTATACTGGTTCGGTCCTTTCTCTGACCTACGTCCAGTCCCCAAGCCTCACTTGGGATTTTCAATCCACTAAATTCACAATATTGATTACAATCTCTGTACTCAGAGTAGTTCTCTCTCTAGAACACACTCCCCCTTACAAGATGCAATCAATACACCCAACCACCAAGTCCCCTAACTTGTGGTTATCTCAATCAATGAATGATTTACAAGAAGAAGACTCTCTTACAGAGCAGATAAAGTGAACACTGAAGCACAAGTATCAAATTGATACTATTACAGATGAAAGCTGAACACAATAAATGAAACTTAATAAATTTTCGCTCTCAGTTGGTGTATCAGCTTGAGAAGAAGTTAATGCACTCTATTTATAGGTGGAGAACATTAAATGACCGTTGCTTGATGAATCCAACCGTTGTAGGTGATTAGCACTTAAGTCTGGTCTTCTTCTCTCTCTAGACTTCTGCTAATCCAAGTGTTAATGTGGTCTGATATGGCCCTCTGAGAATTTTCCCGTTGGAGATGACTTTACTTGTTGTAGTAAGCATTCTTTAACGTTTAGAAGGCGTGCTCAGATGGATTAGCTGAAAATGGGTTGATTTGCAGAAGTGCATTTAATGCACTGTTCACTTTTTGCTTTTTGGCTTTGACTTCCAATAATCTTCATTTGATCTTACTGAAATTCACTCAACAAACTTGTTAAACATAGCTAGGAATATGATTGAATGAATTATGGAAGCAATAAGATCAAACAACAGTGATTTGCAAATTCGTGTAATTCAAAAATCAATTTTGACCGTTGTATACCGCGATAAGTTCATCCATACTGCAGTATGGCACTGTGCATAAGTGCCCATACTGCGGTATCCAAAGTCATACTGCGGTATGCAGCTTCCAGAGGCAAATCATCGTGACTTGTGTTCGAAAACCAAGACCTATACTGCGGTATACAAGTAACATACTGCAGTAAAAGAGTTCTTGACAAATTGAGAATCAGTTTTAGAGCCCAATACTGCAGTATGAAAACCTATACTGCAGTATGCAATAGTTATAAACTTTGGAAGCTCTCTATATAAGCCTATACTGCAGTATCCATATCCATACTGCGGTATTGACTTGCTTGAAAAACAAACTTGGTTGCTCTCTGGATGGCCCTATACTGCAGTATACATACCTATACTGCGGTATTGGCTAGTTTTGAAAAACTCAGTTGCTCTCTGGATGGCCCTATACTACAGTATACATACCTATACTGCGGTATTGGCTAGTTTTGAAAAAAAAAACTCAGTTGCTCTCTGGATGACCCTATACTGCAGTATCCATACCTATACTGCAGTATTGGCTTGACTTAGAAATTTAGTTGCTTTCTGTAAGTCCAATACTGTGGTATTGCATCCTATACTGCGGTATTGACTTAACTTGAAAATTTTGATTGTTCTCTGGAAGTCCAATACTGCGGTATGGCACCCTATACTGCAGTATTGACTTAACTTTGGGAAAATATTGCTTTCTGGATGACCCTTTACTGCAGTATGCAGACCCATACTGCGGTATGCAACTATCAGATGGTTTTTAAAGGATCTTGGAAACTTCAAAACATGTTTACACTTGTTGTTAATCATCAAAACACATTGAGAACTAACAGGTATGAAAGATTAAGTCAATTCCTACTTGATGAAGGATTTATCAGAGGAAAAACTGACACAACCTTATTCATAAAAAGAAATAAGTTAAATGAAATCTTAATTGTTCAAATTTATGTGGATGACATAATCTTTGGTGCTACTAATGATGCTTTGTGTGAGGAATTCTCTAAGATTATGCAAGGTGAGTTTGAGATGTCCATGATGGGAGAGCTCAACTATTTTCTTGGGCTGCAAATCAAGCAAAGAAAGGATGGGATATTCATTTCCCAAACAAAGTATCTCAATGATTTGCTGAAGAAGTTTTGGATGGATCAATGCAATGGTGCTGACACTCCTATGAGTACAACAACTTCATTGGATGCTAATGAAGAGGGCAAAGACTTCAACATCAGAAAGTATAGAGGAATGATTGGATCATTGCTCTATCTCCCTGCAAGTCGCCCGGACATCCAATTCAGTGTTGGAATGTGTGCAAGGTTTCAATCCGCTCCAAAGGAGTCTCATGCTGAACATGTGAAGAGAATCTTCAGATATCTTGCAGACACAAAGTCGCTTGGATTATGGTTTCCCAAAGGTCAACCTGAACACTTGGTGGCATACTCAGATTCAGATCATGCCGGCTACAAAATTGATAGGAAGAGCACAAGTGGTCAATGTGAGTTCTTTGGCAACTCACTTGTGTCTTGGTTCAGCAAAAAGCAAACAAGTGTAGCCGTCTCATCAACTGAAGCTGAATATGTTGCCGTATTAAGTTGCTGTGCACAAGTGTTATGGCTCAAACAACAACTTGCTGACTTGGGAGTTCATATGAAAGAAATCCCAATATTGTGTGACAACACAAGCACAATAAGCTTGGCGAAGAATCCAGTTCAACATACTCGGACCAAGCATATTGATGTGAGGCATCATTTCATAAGGGATCATGTTCAGAAGAGAGATGTCAAAGTCATGTTCATCCCAACACATCTCCAACTTGCTGATATCTTCACAAAGCCTCTAGCCAAGGAACAATTCAACTTCATAAGAAGAGAATTGGGAATGGTAAATCCCAATGAATTGTAAGCAATTCTCATCCAATTTAATGTTAGTTATGTTTTTGATGATTAATCTTTACTAACTTAAGCATCGGAGTGTATAGTTGTAGTTTTTGCAGGATGTTTTGAGATTTCAAAAGATGTATACTCAAGTATTGGCTACAATACTCGAGTATGGAGGTGCCAGAGAGCATTACTGAAATTATGAAGTGCAATACTCGAGTATGGGACATCAATACTCGAGTATCCACAAGGCAGAGAGCAACCTGATGAAGAAGGGATTCAATACTCGAGTATGGGAGTGCAATACTCGAGGATCCACCAGACAGCGGCCAAACATGAGTTGAAGAGTTTTGAATACTCGAGTATACAAGTTGAATACTCGAGTATTGGTGTCGGGGATTCAAAAGTTCACCACACACTTTTGAAGTCCAGGTTAGTACATTTCCTTCAATACTCGAGTGTGTTAGTGTATACTCCAGTATTCAATACTCGAGTATTGGGGTCAATACTCAAGTATTGGTGCGCGTCTATATATACTAAAACTGTTCATATTCTTCATTACTCGCACCGAAACTCAAGTTTGCCCTAAACGTTCTCTCTTCTTCTCTTATTTTCTCTCTTGAACCCACGACTTAGCTCACAAATTTCCTCTCTAAGCTGCGAAATGGCACCCAAATCTTCCTCCCAACAAAACCCTAACATCGAATCCACCAAGGAAGCGGAGAAATCCAAGGAAGCAGTTCCTTCTCAACCTCAACGGTCTGTGAGGATGAAATCCATCCCCAGTCGGTTGCACCACGGCATTGATCGTTCTATTAGAGGAGTAAGCCAGGATATTCCCGAAGCTGCTTGTTCTCCTAACCCTAGGAAGAGGGGCGTGACGATCAACGAACCGATTCCTTCACCGCCAAGGAAGAAAAGGACCATTGCTGAGTCAAGTAAAGCAAAAGGAAAGAAGAAGGTCACTCCGAGGAAGGCAAGGACCAAGAAAGCGTCTACGGTCGTTACTTCCTCTTCTGAGTCGTCTACCGAAGCTACTTCTTCTGACACTGAGACTGAGTCAGTTCCTCCGGTGATTGCCAATGCTATTGAGGAGATCAAACTTCACAAGTCCGCACCGGAAGGATTTACCATTGCTACTGTTCCTCTATCTCCGTAATTAAGCCTCAAGTTCAAGGATCAATACACAAACCGTGGTTTCTGTGCAGTGGTGTCTGTTGACTTAGCTTTCGTGTATCAAGAGTGTAATGTAGACCTATCACCATGGTTTGCCCCGTATGAAACTTTCGTTTCCATTGCTGCACCCTTCTATCCTAACTTGGTGAAGTTGTTCTATTTTAATATGGTATCCGACAATATCCTTAACTCAGATGGCGAGTTAGTTGAGGAACGTGTGTCAACAACTGTCAAAGGGGTGAAATTCACCTTGTCAGCCTCTATACTCAACACCATTCTCAAAGTCACCAATCCCCCTCCTATCACTACTCCCACCTATACCAATGAAGAGGTCTTCTCAACATTGGTCCCCAACACCGAGTTCCCGGAAAGCCAAAGACACAACCTATCCTTCAAGCCTGCTGTTATGTCCCCCCTCAACCAAGTCATATGGTACATTTACTCGAGGAATTTCGTTCAGAAAGGGGGTAGCTTTACTCACTTCTCACAGAGGGACTACAATTCTTCACTGCTTTCGTCAAGAAGCACCCTCTGAACATCGGACATTGGATCTACCAGGAGATGAGCCAGTTCAAGTTTTCAGCCCAGAAGTCTTCACATATACCTTTTCCATCACTCATGTCCCTGATTCTATTTTACCACCAAATTTGGTATGTGGGACCTCCAGAGAGTATGAAGTACCCTCCGGCTTTTGGCAAGAACCAATTCAACTTTATGAAGATCACATTTGAAGCTGAGGGATCCGGGCAATCATGAGCACCACCACGATCCCAGTCCTGAGCATCCTTCTCTGAGGCTCATGATGCTCAGTCCACTCCACCTCCACCTCCACCGGACTTTGACTTGCGTGTCAAGGAAGTAGTTGATGCTGCCATTGCCTCTCTTTCGATCCGGCTCCAGTTTGAGATTGGCAAGCTGGGTGCTGATATCAAGATTGGCCTGAATGAGGTGGTTGCAGCTCAGGAAGGGATGAAGACTCAATTGGAACAGCTCAAGGAGCAGACTGAGAAGAAGCAGGATGAGATCTTTGATCAGTTGATTGATCTAGATGCCCGTCTGACCACGACCTTGATCACTACTGCTGCTGGCCGAGATAACATTGACAAAGTGATCAAGCACTTCGACATTGGCTCATCTTCTTCCACGTTCGGATTCACTACTGCTCCGACCTCTTCCACTACTATACCTGAACCCCAGCCATCCTCTCCATCATTTGCATTCCCCAGTCCACCACACACATCATCATCTCCTGCATCCACTTCCACTCCTGCCATTGTTGTTCTCTCTTCCCCCTCCACTCCAACCACCATAGTGTTACCTTCATCCACTACTCCTCCAACTGAGATTCTACCATTTCCTCTTCCATCTCCAAATACTCCTGCTACTGAGCCCTTCCATCCTTCCTCTTCAGCTGACCCTCCCCATTTTGAAGATGACAAAGGGGGAGAAGCAGAGAAGGACACATAGGGAGAATTTGAGTTTCTAGGAAGAATTTTAGTTTTTACGTTTGAGTTTCTAGGGAGAATTTTAGTTTTTGCATTTTCTGGTGCTTTCTTATTTGTAGTTTGAACTTGGATCATATTTTGATTTGTAGAACTACTTCCTGATATCAGTGGATTTGTAATGTGGTTTGTCATTTCAGATATCAGTACTTAATGTATATGTTGTTTGATATCAAGTGTTTAATGAATATATTCTTGTTGGTTCATGAGTTTGAATGTCTTCTGCTGCTAATCTCTGAGTTTCTAGGTTTATATTGCACATTTGCTTTATGAAAACTCATTTGAACGACTCACTTGAACAACTACTTTAATTCCTTGAACTGAGTTTTGAAAACTTCATTTCAAAAGGAAAGATTATCTCAAATTCTTGAAAATATTGGTTTACAAGTGTTGTCATCATCAAAAACGGGGAGAATGTTAGTTCTCTATGTGTTTTGATGATAATCAACAATTGTAAACATGTTTTGAAGTTTCCACATTTGCTAAAAATCATCTGTCAATTGGAAACTCGAGTATTGGAGTGAATACTCGAGTATTGGACTTACAGAGAGCAAACAAGTTTTCACCTTGAGTGAATACTCGAGTATTGGGCTTACAGAGAGCAAACAAATTTTCACCTTGAGTGAATACTCGAGTATAGCATTTGTATACTCGAGTATTGATTATATAGAGAGCTTTCAAACTCTTATAACTTATGGAAACTCGAGTATTGGTTTTACATACTTGAGTATTGAGCTTTTACAAAGTTTTTCAACTGAACACCTATTTATGAATACTCAAGTATTCACTTGAATACTCCAGTATTGAAGTGGAAAAACTTCACAATTTTTGAAATTGAATCAATACTCGAGTATTGATAAGCAAATTCGAGTATTGGGCATACAGAGAGGTTATCCACTTGTCAATGATTTGAATACTCAAGTATTGGAATGAATACTCAAGTATTGAGTTTTTGAACTTAAACTGATTCTCTCACTAAAGTTTCAAAACTTGAGTATAGACTTATATACTCGAGTATTGACATTGGTTTTCAAAGTTCAAGTCACGATGGTTTGTCTCTAGAAGAAGCATACTCGAGTATCAGCTTGGATACTCTAGTATTGACTCAAGTACACAGTGACAAACTCAAGTATTGAAGAACATACTCGAGTATTGGACACTGAAACTGATTTTCAAATCTGACCAATTTGTGAAACACTTTCTTTTGATCTGAATGCTTCCATTAATCATTCATATATGTTCTTAGCTATGTTTAACCACTTTGCTAAGTGAGTTTCAATTGACGAAGAAGAAGATTAATGAAGGTCAAGGCAAAAAGCATAAAGTGTTCAGAGCATTAGATGCACTTCAGAAAATTAGCCTCCTTTTGGTTAATCCAACTGAGCACGCCTACAGAACGGTAAAGAATGCTTTCTACAACAAGCAAACTCTTCTCCAACGGGCAAATCCACAGAGAGTCACCTCAGAGCAATTATACATCTAGATTAAGTGGAGATTAGAGAGAGAAGCTGACCAAAGTTATCACTAATCACCTCCAACGGTTTGATTCATCTTACAACGGTCATTTAATGCTCTCTAAGTATAAATAGAGTGCATTCAAGGCTTCTCAACAACTAAGAACATCTGAAAATGCTCAAGCATTCAATAGTCTCAACTACCTTCTGTTTTCAGTTGAAAATTGTCTTTTGACATTGTGAGCTTCAGTGATTATCACTATCTACTCTTTGAGAGAGTTTTAATTATTCATTGATTATTGATTGTAAAGAACCACAAGTCAGGGGACTTGGTGGTTGGGATCTTTGATTACAACTTGTAAGGGGGAGTGAGTTCTAGTGAGAGAACTACTCTTGAGTGCAGAGTGTGTAATCATCGATATAGTGGAAAATCCCAGAGTGTCTGGCGACTGGACGTAGGTCAAGTTGATAAGACCGAACCAGGATAAATTCTTGTGTGCAAGCTTTTCTTCCCTTACCTCTGATTTACCCTGTTTTCCTTAGTTCAAAACAGAGCATTTTTTGAAAAATTTAAGTATACCCAATTCACCCCCCTCTTGGGTATCCAGCTCCACTTTCACACTTTCCTGATCATGTTTATCGTCTTAAGAAGGCTTTATATGGTCTCAAGCAAGCTCCTAGAGCTTGGTATGAGAGATTAAGTCAATTTCTTCTTGAACAAAGGTTTATCAGAGGAAAAGCTGACACAACATTGTTTATAAAAAGAAACAAGTTAAATGAAATCCTGATTGTTCAAATTTATGTTGATGACATAATCTTTGGTGCTACTAATGATGCTTTGTGTGAGGAATTCTCAAAGATTATGCAGGGAGAATTTGAGATGTCAATGATCGAAGAGCTCAACTATTTTCTTGGGCTGCAAATCAAGCAAAGAAAGAATGGAATTTTCATCTCCCAAACCAAATATCTCAAAGATCTGCTGAAGAAGTTTGGGATGGACCAATGCAATGGTGCTGACACTCCTATGAGTACAACCACTTCATTGGATGCTGATGAAGAAGGCAAAGACTTCAACATCACTAAGTATAGAGGAATGATTGGATCATTGCTTTATCTGACTGCAAGTCGCCCAGACATCCAATTCAGTGTTGGAATGTGTGCAAGGTTCCAATCTGCTCCCAAGGAGTCTCATGTTGAACATGTGAAGAGGATCTTCAGATATCTTGGAGACACAAAGACACTGGGTTTATGGTTTCCCAAAGGTCAACCACAACATTTGGTGGCTTATTCAGATTCTGACCATGCCGGCTACAAGACAGATAGAAAGAGAACAAGTGGTCAATGTGAATTCTTTGGCAATTCACTTGTGTCTTGGTTCAGCAAGAAGCAGACCAGTGTGGTTGTATCCTCTACAGAAGCTAAATATGTAGCTGCATCAAGTTGTTGTGCACAAGTATTATGGCTTAAGCAACAACTTGCTGACTTGGGAGTCCATCTAAAAGAGATTCCAATATTGTGTGACAACACAAGCACAATAAGCTTGGCAAAGAATCCAGTTCAACATACCCGGACCAAGCATATTGATGTGAGGCATCATTTCATAATGGATCATGTTTAGAAAAGAGATGTCAAAGTCATGTTCATCCCAACTCATCTTCAACTTGTTGATATCTTCACAAAGCCATTAGCCAAGGAGCAATTCAACTTTATAAGAAGAGAATTGGGAATGGTAAATCCCAATGAATTGTAAGCAATTTTTACACGCTTTAATGTTAGTTATGTTTTTGATGAGTAATAGTTACTAACTTAAGCATCGGAGTATATAGTTATGTCTTTTGCAGGATGTTTAAAATTTCAGTAATTGTTGACAAAAGGAGAATACTCAAGTATTGGAGAGAATACTCGAGTATGGAGGAGTCAGAAAACATCACTGAGTCTTGGAGAAGACCAATACTTGAGTGTATAAGTTGAATACTCGAGTACCCACAAGTCAGAGAACAACCTGGTGATGAAGAAGTTGAATACTCGAGTATGGGAATACAATACTTGAGTATCCACCAGACAGAGGACAAACAAATTCTAAAGAAGTTGAATACTCGAGTATGCTAGTTCAATACTCGAGTATTGTTCGTGAAAATTCAAAAGTTCACCACACACTTTTGAAGTCCAGGTTAGTGTTTATTTTTCAATACTCGAGTGTGTAAGTGAAATACTCAAGTATGCAATACTCGAGTATTGGTGTCAATACTCGAGTATGGTTGCGTGAGTATATATATAGGTTCTGTTCATGTTCTTCAACACTTGCACCGAAACTCAAGTTTGCCCTAGGTGTTCTCTCTTCCTCTCTCTCTCTTTCTCTCTAAACCTCACAAATCTCTCGACCAAATTCCTTACTCTAATCTCAAAAATGTCTTCCAAATCAACCTAACAGAAGATTCCCGCCGCTAACGTCACCGTAGAAGGTTCAAAATCGAAGCCACCACCGCTCTCATCTCCTCAACGTCCTAGGAGGATAAAATCCATCCCCAAACGTCTTCATCACGGCGTTGATCGCTCCATTAAAGGAGTAAGCCTGAGCATACCTGAGGTCTCTTTGCCAAACCCTAAGAAGAGAGGGGTCTCGTTCGAGCAACCTATTTCCTCACCTCTAAGGAAGAAGAGGACTTCACATGAACCAACCAAAGAGAAAGGGAAGGAGAAGATTGTTGATTCGTCTAAGACCAAGCCTGCAAGAACAAAGAGGGCCACTAATTACTCCCACACCTCCTCTAAGGCACAGTCATCTTCTAGTGCTACATCTACTTCTCACATCCAACCAAAGGAAACACCATCTGTATTGGCAAATGCTATCAAACTTCATCTATCAGCTCCAGAAGGTTTCACCATAGCTTCTGTTCCTCTCACTTTGGGGGAAAATGCCAAATTCAAAGACTCCTATTCGAATAAAGGATTCTGCGCTGTTGTAGCAGTGAACTTGGACTCTCTTCAACAAGAAAGTAATGTCAATCTCTTTCCCTAGCTTGCACCCTATAACTCTTTCACATCCATCTCAGCAGCTTATTATCCCAATTTAGTGAGATTATTTTACTTCAATATGCAATCTGATAACATTCTCAACTCTGATGGTGAGTTGATAGAGGAAAAAGTAACCACTAGTGTTAAGGATGTCAAATTCACCTTATCTGCCTCAATTCTGAACAAAATTCTGAAAATTACCAATCCCCCTCCTGTTTTCACTCCTACATATAGCAATCAAGAAATTTTCACCAACCTTGTACCTAATAAGGAGTTTCTTGAGAACCATAGGCATACACTTTCTTTCAAACCAGGGATTATGTCTCCTGTCAATAGGGTCCTCTAGTACATTTATTCCAGGAACTTTGTCCAAAAAGGGGGAAGCTTTACTCATTTTTCTCAAAGGGACTATCGCTTTTTCACTGCCTTTGTCAAGCAACATCCCTTGAACATTGGCCATTGGATCTTTCAGGAAATGATTCGTTTCAAATTTTCATCCAGATGGCCTTCTCACATACCTTTCCCTTCACTTGTGTCTGTCATTCTCTTCTATCACAAGATTTGGCATGTTGGTCCACCTGAGAGTATGAAATATCCACCCTCCTTTGGCAAGGCTCAACTCAATTTCATGAAGCTTAACTTTGAAGCAGAAGGATCTAGTCAATCTCGGGCACCTTCAAGATCTCAGGCAAGAGTTTCTCAGTCAGAAGCACATGAAGCTCAATCTACTCCACCTCATCCATCTGATCTTGACTCCCGAATTAAGGGAATAGTGGATGCTGCCATTGCCTCTTTGTCCATCAAATTACAATTTGAAATTGGCAAACTGGCTGCTGAGGTCAAGACTGGTCTCCATGAGGTGATTGATGCACAAGAAGGGATGAGAGTTTAGTTGGACAAAATCAAGGAGCAATCTGAAAAGAAACAAGACGAAATCTTTGATCAGCTCATTGACCTTGACACAAGATTATCCAATACCTTGATCACAACCATTGATGCTCGTGACAACATTGAGAAGGTAGTCAAGCATCTTGATATTGGATCTTCCTAGACATTTGGTTTTACTACTGGTCCAACCTCATCATCTCCTAATCTTGCACCAGCTCCATCCTCCTCCCCCTCCTTTACTTTTCCCTGTCCTCCTGTTTCTTCTTCATCTCCAGCTTCTGTATCAACCCTATCCACTATGGTTCTCCCTTCACCCACTACCCCAGCCACTGAAATCTTTCCCCACTCGTCTCCCTCTCCTAGCACTCCAACAACCGAGCTTTTCATTCCTAATCCCTCTCCTCCCCATTTTGAAGATGCCAAAGGGGGAGAAAAAGAGAAAGACACTTAGAAGAATTTGAGTTTCGAGGCATGTGCATGTATTTCTGATTGTAGGATTTCAGATTGTAATATTTCCTAGTTTACTATGTTTTTCAATTGTAGTATTTTGTGGTTACCATGTAGTATTTTGCATATTCTCTGATATCAGTTTGTTTTGGCACTTGTTTCTGTATCTAACAGATATACTTTCATGAAATTCAAGTATGAAATATCCTTTTGCTTCTGCTACTAACTTCTGGTTCATTCATATACTGTGTTGTATTAAAATGCAAAAGCTTTCTCAAAAGATCAAAGAAGTTCAAAATTATCACTTCTGTCAGATTTCTGAAATTCTTTGAAATTCTACAAAATCTCGTTTCAAAAGTGAACAATCTCTCAAATTCTTGGAAGTGTTGGTTTACAACTGTTGTCATCATCAAAGAGGGGGAGAATGTTAGTTCTCTATGTGTTTTAATGATAATCAACAATTGTAAACACATTTTGGAGTTTTGTCTTTGGTAAAAACTTACTGTCAAAGACAAACTCGAGTATTGCTATCAATACTTGAGTATTGACTTGACAGAGAGTTGCTCAAATCCTTTTTCACAAAGCAATACTCAAGTATTGGATGCTATACTCGAGTATTGGACTTACAGAGAGCACTCCAAGTTTTCACCCTGAGACAATACTCAAGTATTGATATGAATATTCGAGTACTGGACTTACAGAGAGCACTCCAAGTTTTCACCCTGAGACAATACTCAAGTATTGATATGAATACTCGAGTATTGAACTCACAGAGAGAATTTCAACATTGGCTTAAGCTTTCAACACTCAAGTATTCAATTGAATACTCGAGTATTGGTCATACAGAGAGTCATCAAAGTTTTACACCTTATGAAAACTCGAGTATTGGTTTTACATACTCGAGTATTGGATTTTCACAAAGTTTTCACACTTAACATTTGTTTATGAATACTCAAGTATTCATTTGAATACTCAAATATTGACCTAGGAAAGACTCCACAAAGTTTTTAAATGAATGCATACTTGAGTATTGAGTTGGAAACTCGAGTATTAGGCATACAAAGAGTTTTTCCTTTTGTCAATAAATTGGATACTCAAGTATTGGGAACAATACTCAAGTATTGAGGTTTTGAACTTAAACTTATTTTCTTACCAACAGTTCAAAACTCGAGTATTGATTTGTATACTCGAGTATTGCCCTTAAAGTCCAAAGTTCAAGTCCCGATGATTCCTCTCTGGAAGATGAATACTAAAGTATCAAGATGGATACTCAAGTATTGAGTTAAGTGCACAGTTACATACTCGAGTATTGATGAACATACTCGAGTATTGAACGCGAAACTTGAAAATCAAATCTGACAAATTTGTGAAACTCCCTTATTTGATCTTAATACTTCTATTTATCATTCTTATATATTCTTAGCTATGTTTAACCACTTTGCTAGTGAGTTTCAGATGTTTTAAAGAATGATTATTGAAGGATAAAGTGAAAGTAAAAAGTGGTTCAGTTCATTAAATGCACTGCTCAGAAAGTTGCATAAACTTGGCTAATTCCTCTGCACAAGGTTGCAAAGCATTAAAGAATGTTTTCTACAACAAGCAACCTCATCTCCAACGGATTAATTTGCAGAAGAACAAGTCAGATTACTTGGCCAGCTGGATTAAGTTAAGTTTAGAGAGAGAAGATGCCTAAAACACTTACTAATCACCTGAAGACTTCTCTCAACAGTAATATTGAAGATGCAACGGTCAATTAATACTTCCTGAGTATAAATAGGACAGCATTCAAGTCTCTACATCAACAACAACATCTGAAAACGTATAAGCATTCAAGTTCTTCAACTACCTCTGAGTTTTCACTTGTATTATGTCTTTTGACAACACAAGCTTCAGTGTTTATCATCATCTTCTCTTAGAGAGAGTTTTCTTTGATTGTTAATCATTTATTGTAAAGAACCACAAGTCAGGGGACTTGGTGGTTGGGTTCATTGATTACAACTTGTAAGGAGGAGTGAGTTCTAGTAAGAGAATCACTTCTTTAGTGCAGAGTGTGTAATCATTGTGATAGTGGAAAATCCCAGAGAGTCTGAGGACTGGATGTAGGTCAAGTTGTTGAGATCGAACCAGTATAAATCTCTGTGTCCAAGCTTTTCTTCCCTTACTTTGTTCATCTCTGTTTTTAGTATCACAAAACAGGGGATATGCCAAAAATTTTAAGAATACCCAATTCACCCCCCCTCTTGGGTATTTAGGCTCCACTTTCAATAATAACACGCATAGGCAGTGGCTGTGTTCTGTTATTATCTTTCAGATGTGAATATTGTTGTAATGTCATGAATATCTGTCATACATAACTGTTACATAAGCATGAGGTTAACCGTTACCTGAGGTTCAATAGGAATTGAACCTCAGCTCTTACTATAGCCTCAGGTTCCAAAGGAGCCAGGACTGTGGACAAGGGTAAGCTGCACGCATGAGGTCTCAGACGGAGAATTTCTTTTTGATTTTTGTATAACAGTACTTTTGGATATTTGAATATTCGGATGACTGTAATAGCAACCAGACACACCGGCTATGAATGTTTATCAGTTACTCGCTTTTTAAAACTATTCCGATGCTCTACTCTGATTAAACTTTTTCGAACTCTGATCAAACTATTTCAAAAACGCTTTAGAAAATTGGGATATTACAATTTACTTTTTAGAGAAAAAAAAACTACGTATATGAATCTCTTTTGGTACTTAGTGGTAGAAGCAGTTTTTTCAACATGATTTACGATGTATAAGATAAATATGTTATAAAAGTTTTGTCTTGACTTACATAAACATGCTTTACAGTACTAATTCAAACTTGCACTTTTTTGCTAGCTTGAAATATAGTATTGCATTTTGTTTTTATTTTCTATATAATAACCATTGATTTAATAATATCATTGATTTCAGGTAAAAGTAATAATAAAATCGTTTTACTTAATATTCATAAATTATAAAATTCGTTTAATAATTATTTATTAACATTACAAAATAAATTCTAACAATTCTGAAAAATTTTATTGTTTATGTTTTGTATAAGATAAATTAGAAATGAATAATTCTAATAGTTCACTATGAAATCTAACGTAAAAATTGTGGAAGACAATGGAAAAATAACTTTGACATATTATTATAATCCTGTAAATTTAGGCTTATCTCACGTTTAACAATTCAAGAAGTACCTGAGCTGTTTGGTTGTTTTCTACATTTCTTGCACCGGGTTTCTTGCCGGACGAAGAAATCTCTGATAAATAAATGACAAAAAATAAAAAACACTAAATATATCCATATACTTTAAGCTGATTGGCTACTACTATAGCCCCAGTCTTTGTGAAGGAAAAGCTTATAAATAATGAGCTGTTTCTTGTATTCAAATTCAATAACGGATCTATTTAGTTCAATTTTTTGGCGCTCTAAATAAGTACGATTCTTGACCATCGTTTCCTCCCGCGTCCACGCAACCTAAAGAATCTTCCTCGCAGATTCTTCCATGGCTTCGAGTTCTAGGTCAATCCTCTTCTCTATTTTCTCTAGTTTACTTTTATATATATGTCCGCTTCTATATGGATCTGAAATTATACATATCTTTTCTCATGTTTCTCCATTCTATTCAACATTTTCAATTGTATTTTTTACGGTATTTTCAAGATTTCTTCATTCTGGTCTGCTGCAAGTCAGAATTTAAAATTTTTTAAACATAATTTTTAGGTGAAATTTTTCTTGCCCTTCATATTTCTTCGATCTTTTGATAATCTAAGTCTTAATATAACAGGGCTGGGTGTAGCTATACCAATGGTTATGGCGATAGCCATCCGGATTATGCTGAAGTTGTATTAGTACGTCATGGTCCAACCGCCGCCAACCCTGATATTTTGCTGGTACCTTTTCTGGCGCGTTAATTTTTTTTTTTTTTGAAAAAAATAATCACCGGTTTGCTTTTATGTTAACGGTTACGTTTACATTCAATATACTTGAGCAAAAAAAAAAAAAAAGGTTTACATTCAATATATATATCAACTGAGATACAAATTGGTCACCATATTGCATCCCTTCGTTTACTTTCTCATACATATTTTAAAAAAAAAATTAGAGAGGTGGAGCCCACACCTTGAATATATCCTACGTGTTTTGTGTTTTGTACGTTTTGGAAATTGACTTCCTATATTCTTCCTCTCCATTTTTTTTAAATAGTTTACGGTAACTTTTGAAAATCAATAAGGTACTTAATATCACTTCTTTTTATTAAATTTCTTTTATGAAATTTATTATACATGATTTATCTTTATAATAATACTAATTTTATACTAGTTAGAAAATATTTTAGAATTAATATTTTGAACTAGTTTTGAGTTCTGTTAAAAGATGACTATAAGAATATAGATTATGACTAATAGTTAATTTTAATCAGTTTATTTTTGTTATTAATAATATTTTTAAAATCATATCGGTTATGAAATAATTTATACTCTTTATAGGTGATTATCATAGAGAAGAGTGTTACAATTGATGTAGCATTTTTTATTTTCGCCCCCCGTCAATAATATTCTTGGGTACGTCCCTGATAAACATAATATCCTATTGTGTGTTTTTAGGGACAGCTGCAGGTTGACTTAAATCAAGATGGAATTAATCATGCAACTGCAGTAAGTTGCTTTTGTTTGTAGATTTCTGTCTTTCTTTTTTGGGGTCGATTTATGCCTTAACGACTATTGCAAATATTTTTGAATGCAGGTGGCTGAAACCCTATCTATGGAAAGAGAGGTCTCTGCCGTATATTGTTCCGATTTGCGACGAGCTTTTGACACTGCAAGGATAATTACAATCCGATGTGGATTGGAAGAGGTTCGAACCCAAATTAACTTTGTTGTTTCATTGTATTTTTGTATACCTAGAATTTTAGTTCTGATCTCTAACAATTATCTATAAACTCCAGACGATCATGATCCCTGACCTAAAGGAAAGACACCTTGGGATTCTTCAAGGTCTTTCCCCATTTGATGCATTGCATATGCATCCAAATGATTACGGTTCAATGATAAGTGGGGACAGAATTACGGTAAACATTATACCCCTATTAATATTATCATCAAAGATTAACTTGCTTGGTTCGTTAGTGCATGTTTTGCTTTGCCACTGTATTACTAATATTTTGAATGCCTTTAGTATTGAATGTAACTGGCATTAATGCATATGTCACAAATATTCAGGACGGTGCAGAAAGTGTTGCACGAGCTTTCAATCGCTTCACAAATGCATTGAAGACAATAAGCCGGGACCATTTAGGTAGGCAACTCAACTTAAATTGCATAATTGCTAGGGCAAATTAGTTTGATAATGTGGATAAGTAATTGGCAATATATAATACTCCCTACGGTCTTTAATATAAGACATAGTTGAGAAGTTGATATTGGTCCTAAATATAAGAAAAAAAAATTCATATTTGTCAATATTTTCCCAATATATCATTATTGATGCTCCCTCAACAATAATAAAAGAGGAGGGAAAATTAGCAAATTAGGAAAGATGAGTTGGGTGTTTTAGAAAATATATGTCATATTAACTAACTTCCTTAACATGATTTCAAATTAGGTAAGTAGGTCTTATATTAAAGATCGAAGGGACTAATTGTTTTGGGTATTGTGTATTCATTTGCAGGGCAACGTATAGTAGTTGTCACACACGGAGATGCGATAAAATCAATTTTCAAGGGAATAGTTACAGATAGTCCTTCTGGGTTTATACTCAGCCAGCCGTTCATTGTGTTTCACATATATGAACTGAGGTGGAGAGTCATAATCAACAATGTAATCTGTGACTTGTGAGGAAGGAGATGAAAATTAAAGATTTCATTTTCCTGTGCTTCAAGTTTTCTTTTCTTTTCTTTTCTTTTTTTTTTAAAAAAAAATCTCTGAATGTACTTCTTTGGAGATACAGTATTACATTCTATGATAGACTGCAGGTATTTTTCTTGGTACGATTGCGTATAAACAGTGATGAGATTTGATATTCAGTTTGACGGCAATCAAATTGTAGTTGAACTTACTTTTGCTATTATATTTGATGCATACCTATAGCCATACCAATACGATATGCTTCTTTTTTTAATTAAGGATTTTCAAATGAAGTAGTGGTGCCGGCCATCCACTTTATGTTATACCTCTACCGGCCTCATCCTTTCGGGTGGCGGGTTAGAAGAATTCCTTTACTTAGTTATCATTCCATCATTATTAGGTCCATTTAGCGTGTATCATAGTAAACGCAACAGAGCATTTAACTGGTTCGGACAATCTACTGTATTGATAAAAGTAAAATAAACAGAAAATAAAAGTCCTCGAAAGGGTTAAGGGTACAGTTATCCAAAATAAATACCGAAATAGAACATACCGACGTCTCAAATATATATACATACATGATAGGGCATACCCTATTCTTCAGTCTGTACCGGAAAGCACTTATCATTCCAAAAGGGTTCTTCACATCCGACACGATTCCCTACGACTTCAGAAAAGTCTGGGGTCCGATAACGGCCCCCAGAGTAACCGTCAATACTCAAATATTAAATGTGTTAGAAGTATGTAAGCTACCATGCTAGTCAGAATCACAAGAGCATGCCAAATACATACCACATATGCATCCAGATCATACCACAGCAAAGCACATATCACAATCCAAGAACCCGTACAACTGCTCTACCAAGGCAAGCCTCGAACTCACTGGACTCACAACCCGTAAAGCTGCCCTTTCTAGGCTAGCCCCGGACTGATAACTCAACCCGTACAGCCGCCAACCAAGGCTGGCCTCGGACTGATTGTCCTCAGCGCTAGGAATTATACAACACTTTATGCATATTTGGCACAACATATACAAAGAAAAACACATATGGCACACACAAACATACAGCAAAACATATGAAGATATATATTTGAGTAAAACAGTTACTACCTGGTGTGGCAAATATTGTCATTAATATTTTATTGGGCCCATTGACTTCCCAAGGGTTCCCTTGACCTATAAATCATTAAAATACACTTTTCAGTATTTACAAAATTGCCATAACATTTTTCTTGCTAAAACCGAGCCCAACACCAAATTTTCAGAAATCCAGGGATTCGGGTCCAAATTGTGGGATTTTTAATAAATTCCAAAAAAAAATTTGCATGCTTCCAGTGCCATTTTAACCATTGAAATGTCTATTGTCCATGAAAAATATTCCCAGACCCTGAAAGTACTTTTATTTTGGAGTGGTGCTCACTTTTCACACCTGGGTCAGATTTCACCCTGTTGCACACAGAGCCAACTTCAACAATTTTCATCTCCTAGTAGGAAAATCCAAAAATCATAAAATTATATATCAAATTGAACCTCAAGGTGTGTACTTGCCATCTGTAAAATCTCAGCCATAAATTAATTCGTTTGCTATTTTTAAAACTCACATGAAGGTCCACTGCCAGAATTTCCAGAATCAAGGATAAGCTTGCTTTCAAGGCTTTTTCGGTGATTTCAAGTTCAGAAACTCAAACTACAACCTCACCCCATACAAAATCACGTTTTAAACCCTTTGGGACCATCAAAAACTCCAAAATCAGACCCCAAAACCATGCCCCAACCAAAAGCACGAAATTCCAAAGTTTAAGCTCTAGAAGTTCAAGTTGTCGTCGGTTGTTACCTATTTCGGTGCTTTGGCTTGGTGGATGAGGTGGTTGAGAGCTTCACCTTGGCTATGGAAGCTTTCTGGTCCCCTCTCTCTTCTTCAGCTGGAGCATGCCTTTTTGGAGAGAGAAATGGCAATTTGAGCTCCTTTTAATAATAATCCAAAAGTGGCTAATTGGTTCCAATGTAACTAAGTCAATTCATAGTTTGGTTGGAATCCAATTGTCTTTACTTAATCTTTATCCCATGTGATTATTTGAGAGACTTCTAGGGAGTATGTGTGGCGTGTTTACAGCCCATATAATCAGATTTTGCCTTCCAATTTGATAAGAATTATCCATTTTGACTTACCGGTGAGCCCCACGCTTAATTCAATGAACTAGTCAAGCTTGTTTTTGGTCTCCGAAACAGATTTTTCTGTCTAAAAGGAGTCTTATGCGCCTAAGGGGGTCCCACCAACTGATCCCCAATAATTAATTCCAATTTCCCACTTTTCAGTCAAATTTGGGGTCTATCAGCCCCTATCGGGTCCCATCAGGTCCAAAAATGCGTCTTTTCGTACTTTTGTCTATCTTTTCCAAATATTTTCCTCTGTGTTGGTCAAATTCCCTTATGGCAAGCGAACCAGTCGAACAAGTAATAAAGTGAAAGTACAGTATCATCCCACAGAGACTGAGATACTAAGGAATGACGCTCGGTTTCTATGATAGTCGTGAAACAGAAAGTAGATAAAATCGGGTTGAGAGGTTGTGGTAATTATGCTGCTAGCAAAATAACAATAAACAGGAGAAGATATCAGTGATAGGTTAGGCTGGACTCAGAGTCATCCTTAAGTGCATCAATCCCCCAGTTGTCTTACACAATGCTATGGCATCTATACTGTACAGCTTCTGCAATTGCTACAGCATAACTGCTACTCACAAGGCTATTTGGTTAACCCACCTCTATAGTCTACCGAAGCTTCCACGTCCAATACGTAGGATACTACCTATACTCCTTCCATATTCCTATGGTAACTTTCTAGTGTAGATCTTTGCTATGCATAGGGTGTTATGGTTATGAGAGGTAGACCCATTCCTGAAGTCTACAGTATAGGTCATGCCGTGCACGGGCCGCCTAGCAAGCATCTGTTTATCGGAGGTCTAACTCCACTCCTTACCAGTAAGTGAAGCCACTAATCTAGCCCTTAACTTCTGTTAACCGACTAGTAATTGAAACACTGATATGTAAACCAAATTTATTGAATTAAAAACATGCAACTGGGTTCATTCAACACTTAAAGATTCATCCTCGTCCAACCATATGAAAATCAGTTCATGACTGACGAGGAAGACGCAAAACAAACATTAACAGAAAGACCCATGATTGAAATACAAAATAACTAAAAGAAAACAGAAAGCTTGAACGGAGTTCTGAAGCGTGGATAAAGTCCTGTCACGTCACTGCTCCACATCGTCTTCTCTCCGTCATACTGAAGAGAAGGATGTCGAGTTATTCTAGAAATAGCGTGCTCTATGATCTTTCTCACTCTTCTCGAGAGACTGCCGAAGATAGATTTCTGTCTAGGGCTCTCCAACTTCTTTAGGGTTCACTCGGCTGCCTTTTATAATCGGGCTTCCGTGCGGCGCAAGTTGCAGCGAGTTGAGACTTTCCTATTCCATTGGGATCTTCAGTATCTTTTGATTAGATTAGATTGCCTCTGCAGATTCTATGGGATTCTTTCAAATCTTTCAATTCTGATCCTCCGCATCTTCTATTCCGTTACATCAGCAATCCATCTATCAATATCGCCCTTTTCTTTAATTCCTAAAATCATCTAGATAAAAAGGTCAAAATATAAGCCGCATAGCATTACGTCCTTTACTTTTCTATAGCATTCATGTTCCTTGTATTGCTCTTCTGTCTGCTGTCAGAATGCTATAGCATCGCATCAACTTTGCTACACAGTTTTCCTTAAAAAGCATTACGAATTACGTTGTTATTAACACATACTGATGATTTCCATCTCTCAATCCCTATATCATGAATACATGCCTTTTTGCTTGGTTAAATCATAGTTAAGCTCATCTTTACCATCCAATTCAGTCATGGAATATAGGGAAAATATTGTATTATTTTTGCTCATCAAATACCCCCACACTTAGCTTTTTTCACTCCAGGGCAAAAATAAGATAGAGCGAACAAAAGCTCATGGTCGCAGTCTTCCTGCCCGTATAACCTCGCTTGCACGCCTGCTTTCAGTTTCCATCCCCTATTCGGCAATCCCACTGCCCAGTGCCAATCGCTCATCAGCGTGGTATTGTTCCAATGAGGAAGTTTCAGGGGGCTCTTAGGTTTCAGTGTTTGCACTCACTTACCCAAGGGGTTTTGAATTTCTCTCTTGTCTAGTGAGTCCGGAAGATCCTTAGCCTTGTCAAAGTTCTAAGATTACTCCCTAGCATCTGAGTATTCGTTCGTCAAAAGGACTTTTTAGGTTGTGTTGTGGGGATGGCTAAGTGTTGTGAGTTAGGAAAGGATGGTGGATGCTATAGCAGCTCGGGCAGATCATTCCTCTTCTTGCTTTTGTTGGCTTCAGCCGAGTGTTCCTTCTTGAACTTTGAACTTCATGCTGTTCCTTTATTCCAGCTCTTTTTTTTTCTTTTTTTTCTCTCTCTTTTTTTTTACACAATAACAACAGCTCTTTAGTCTCTTTTGCATTTCATGGACACACTTTGCTGTAGCAACGTTTTTTACATTCTCCTTCAGCTTGCCTTCCTAACCTGTTCTACTATAGCATCATTGTTTGGCTCAAGGGGGTGGCAATGTGGAGCTTATGACAAATGGCTTGTGTATGGGAGCAATGGGTATGACAAGAATGCCTCTATCCCATGAACTTCAACTTAGACGCCAAGTAGCTTATCAAAGAACTAGGACAAATCAAGGATCAAACACAGGCTAGCAAACATACACATAGGATGAAACACTAAGGCTCAAATCAATTCTTCCATTAGGGGTTCTTCCCTTTTAACATCATCATTATCACTCTACCCCGCATCAGGTTGGCTAGCACCGTCAATTTCCCAAGCCTAGAGGTTCAGTTCCCTCCGGCCCTTGTGCTATGCTTAGTCATACAGGCATTTCATTCCATGGCTACAAGATTCTATTCTTGCTCTACAAGAGTTTTTGGGGAAAAAATTTCAGTTTGTGCAATCAAAACTAAATGCAGGATCAATCCGAGCAACCATTAATAGCAGATTATATCATGATAATCCCCCCCACACTTGAACGACGCAATGCCCTCATTGCGATACCAGAATAAGACGTTAAAATTAGCGCACAATACGGGGGCGGGGGCAACGAGCAAGAATAATCAATAGACAGCATCATTCACAAAAAGTGCCCTGGGGAAAACGCCCAGGGCATTAACAATAGACATACTGAAAATGAACAAGCGAAAACTACGGTGCAAGAGGGTTGGCCGGGGCTAGGGCACTGCTCGCGGTGTCCTCTTCAGCGGCAACATCCTCAACTCCTGTTACGAACGGGAGTTCGGAATGAGATTGAGAGAGGGAGACAGCGATTTGTGCACTTTGACGGTGGGCGGCAGAAAATGTGCGAGGATTGCCATGGATATTTTTCAACTCTTAGCGCAGCTGGCGAATACGGTTCCGGTACCGGCTTGAGTGTTTGGTATCGGTTTCTGGGCACCAATACAAGGGAGAGTTGGCAACGATATAGGCTTTGTCGTGAGCAGATGTAGGGCCCATGGGACCTGAAGAGACGGAAGAGTAAGACGAGGAGGAAGACGTGGGCGTGGGCGGTCCGTGCACCAGCAGTGAGTGAATTTGGCTGTGGTGTCGGACTGGACATTGTGCTTGGTGAAGCCTCGTCGTCTTCAAAGCCCTTGGCATGTTGGTTGGCTGGTGTGCTGGTGGAAGGGAATGAGAAGGTGCAGACGGAGTAGGTAGGCTAATAGAGGATGGAGGAAGGAGAGGTAACGTTTGAATACGAAAAGTCGCATCTCTTGGTACGAGAAGCTAAGTTGAATCGTCATGGGCTCACCAGGGTGGCCCACTAAGCCTAGGTTCGTACAGATATTTACGAAGGATGTGAAACGCGTACCTAGCGAACTTTGGCCTTTCGGTGCGATGTGGTGCAATGCCCTTGTTGTCCCGTCTTATGCCGTAGCATCGCCTTTTGATGGGCTTGTTCCCTCCTACATCGATGCTAAGGGACTGTGAACCTGGGCTGCCTCCAGTAGCACTTGCTTTAACGTCTTTAGCCGGACGTACTGCTTGTGACTTAGGCTGATTTCAGATCAATAGCTATTTTGTCTCTCTCCACGAGGTCTGACCAATAATGTTTAATCCGCTGACCGTTGACTCAGAAGCTGTTCCCTATTACTGGATTTCTGAGGTCAACTACACCATGCGAAGTAGAGGCATCGATAACAAAGGGTCCTACCCACCTGGATTTCAGCTTTCCTGGAAATAATTTCAGGCGGGAATTGTACGATAGGACCTTTTGGCCAACCTCAAAGGCACGGGGCATCAGTCGCTTGTCGTGCCATCGCTTGACTTTTTCCTTGTAAAGCTTTGTATTTTCATATGCATTCAAAGGGAATTCGTCCAACTCATGCAACTGAAGTAGTCGCTTGTCGCCTGCTGTGGCGAGATCCATGTTCAGTTGTGCTATTGCCCAATAGGCTTTATGTTCCACTTCAACTGGAAGATGACAGGCTTTTCCGAACACCAGTTGATATGGGGAGACACCTAAGGGGGTCTTGTATGCGGTGCGGTACGCCCATAAGGAATCATCAAGTTTGTCGGACCAGTCCTTTCGACTTAGGTGCACCACTTTTTCCAAAATACATTTGACCTCTCTGTTTGAGACCTCCGCTTGCCCATTTGATTGGGGGTGATAGGCTGTGGCGACTTAGAAATAGGATATTTCCCCTTATTATTGATGGATTCCCTCTCTATCATTCCTACTCTTTCGATCTATCAGAACGGATCAGGTTATCTATCAATCGATTTGAAAATAGCACGTTCATCTCGCTTTTCGTTCATTTCTGCCACGCCAACATAGCCACCATAATAAGAAGCAGGCGAAGCAGCTAGAAGCTCTAGCTTCTAGCCCTTGAATTCTTATTCACGAATGAATTGGGAAAGCCAACAGAAAGATTCGATTCTGACTTCGTAGAGCCGGTGCTGCTATTGCCTGCGCGTAGGGCCCACTCCCGTCCCGGGGCGATAAGGGGCTTTTGTTTTTGGAACAGACGGCAATGTTTTGCTGACGCCTTGAATCAAGCTTTTGTTGCGACAGGTGCTTAACTCCATATTTGGTAAGCAACGCTGCTATTTGTCGGTTGCAGAAGTGAGATCCTTCATCGCTGATTAAGGCCCGGGGGGTGCCAAATTTTGTAAATATCTGTTTCTTTAAGAACCTGCTCATGGCCTTGGAGTTGTTGGTTGGCAAGGCGATTGCTTATTTGGAAACATAGTCAATGGCGACTAGAATGTACTGATTACCTCTAGAAGGAGGAAAGGACCCATAAAGTCAATCCCCCATACGTCGAACACTTCAACCTCCAAAATGGGTGTTAGCGGCATTTCGTGCCTGTGAGATATGTTGCCAGTCCGCTGGCAATTGTCACACTTGGACACAGATTGATGGGCGTCTTTAAACAGGGTGGGCCAGTAAAACCCAGACTGAAGTACTTTAGCGGCCGTTCAAACTCCTCCATAGTGTCCCCCATAAAGGGATGAATGGCAATGTCTTAGGATATCATCGAATTCATCATCTGGTATGCAGCGTCGAATCATCTGGTCCAGGCATTGTTTAAAAAGATACGGTTCGTCTCAAAAATACTTCCGGCTATCATAAAGGAACTTTTTCTTTTGGTGATATGTTAAATCCACTGGGACTTCTCCTATGACTAAGAAGTTTGCGATGTCTGCATACCACGGTGTGTTGACACATGATATGGCGTAGAGTTGCTCATTTGGGAAGAATTCCTGTATTGGGACTTTTGACTTATCTGAAGCATGGCCTTCTAATCGCGAGAGATGGTCTGCCACTTGGTTTTCGGTCCCCTTTCTGTCGCGGACCTCCACGTTAAATTCTTGCAGGAGTAAGACCCATCTAATTAGTCGTGGCTTAGCATCCTTTTTAGCCACTAGGTATTTAATGGTAGAATGGTCTGTGAAGACTATTACCTTAGCACCTACTAGGTAAGACCTAAATTTCTCAAAAGCAAACACCACTGCCAACAACTCTTTTTCTGTTGTGGTGTAATTCATCTGGGCGCTGGACAGAGTTTTGCTTGCATAGTGGATGGAGTGGAACATTTTATCATGGCGTTGGCCCAATACCGCTCCCACTGCTGAGTCACTTGCGTCGCACATGAGCTCAAAAGTTAAGTTCCAGTTAGGGGCTGCTATGATTGGGGCAGTGGTAAGCTTCTTTTTAAGGGTTTCAAATGCTTCTACACAGGCCGTATTAAAATCAAATGGAGCATTAAGTTTGAGCAGTGCGCATAACAGCTTAGTCATCTTAGAGAAGTCCTTGATGAAGCGTCTGTAAAAACCTGAATGTCCCAGGAAGCTCCTGATTCCTTTGACTGTGGTAGGCAGTGGCAGTTGTTCGATAACGGCTATTTTTGCACGATCAACTTCTATTCCCTTCCTTGAGATTATGTGTCCCAGTACTACTCCTTCTGTTGCAATGAAATGACATTTCTCCCAGTTCAGTACCAGATTTGTTTCCTCACAGCACTGAATGACTAATTCTAGGTTTTGCAGGCAGTCATCATAAGAATTTCCAAATACTGAAAAGTCGTCCATGAAAATTTCTATGGATTTTTCCACCATATCCGAGAATATTGCCATCATACAACGCTGAAATGTGGCTGGTGCATTACAGAGTCCGAAGGGCATTCTTCAGAAGGAAAAAGTTCCATAAGAGCAGGTAAAGGTGGTCTTATGCTGGTCTTGAGGTGCTACAATGATCTGTTGTATCCGGAATAACCGTCCAGAAAGCAATAGTATTCCTTACCTACAAGTCTATCTAGCATTTGGTCAATAAATGGTAGGGGGAAGTGGCTCTTGAGAGTGGATTTGTTCAGTTTCCGGTAATCTATGCATATTCTCCATCCAGTAATTGTTCGTGTGGCAATTAGTTTGTTCTGATCATTTTCCACTACAGTGATTCCTCCTTTCTTGGGCATGCACCGCACAAGCTGACCCACTTGCTATCGGATATAGGGAAAATAATTCCTGCATCCAGCCATTTGATAATCTCTTTCCTCACTACTTCCTTCATGATGGGATTCAGTCTTCGTTGAGGCTTAACTGAATGCTGACATCCTTCTTCCAGGCGTATCTTGTGCATACATAATGAAGGACTGATCCCTTTTATGTCAGTTATTGTCCATCCGAAGGCTCTTTTGAATTTGGTGAGTACTGCCAGGAGTTTGGTTTCCTGATCACTGGTGAGCTATGCAAAGACTATGACTGGCAGGGTTTGATTCTCTCCCAGATAAGCGTATTTCAAGTTGTCAGGCAGTGGTTTGAGATCCAGGATTGGTGGCACCTCTATGGATGGTTTGGCTGCGTGCTTTCGTTTCTGGTCGTTTCCCAATAACTCAAATCTCATACTATTTAACAGGTTAGGATACGCATGATCGTACTATTCAACATTGCTGCCTGAATGGGAACTTCCATGCTTGTCCCTGATTCTAACTCCTCGGGTTCCCTGTCATATGATTCCTGAAAGGCCTCGTGTACGATTTTGTCCATCGAATCCAACAATGAGCATGGGTCTAAATCATCGATGTGTTGCATTGCTTTGGATAGACTAAAATTCGCTCCCATACCATTTACATTTAGTATGAGTTCTTCTTCTTTTACATCCATCAATGCTTGTCCCAGGGCTAAAAATGGCCGTCCTAGAACAATTGGTGCATCGTGTATATCATTTTGATCATGGATAATGTAGTCCACAGGTAGGGTAACTATTCCAACTTGCATCAGGACGTTATGTCTTTCACTGGTGGGGTGGATCATTGTTCTGTCTACCAACTAGAAGCCTATTTCAGCAGTCTGCTCGTCACCTGTGGTCAGCTGTTAAGCAACTGATCTTGGCATTATGTTCACTTGAGAACTTGGGTGGCATATTGCCTTTACGGCAGTGTGATGATTTATTGCGCATGGAATTTCCAGGTGTTTAGTGTCTTATACGTTAAGTCTTCTTCCTGGCTGGCACGACTTACTTGCCATAGGAGTCAAAGGAATGATCTCAAGTCCCAGTTGTTTCTTTCTTGGGGATATAGTGTCCTTGAGGAACTTCACATAGGTAGGCATTTCGTTCAGCGCTACTGCTAGTGCCATGTGAACATGGGATCGCTGCACGAGCTCTAAGAATTTCTGAAACTGCGGGCTGGAGATTAGTTGGGTGGCCTTGTTATGTGCAATCAACTCAGTAGTGTCACCCCCTTGCATCCTCGGTGGAAGTGTGCTTATTATTGCTGGTAGTGGACATGCTGTAGCATCATCCGATAAGCTACTTGGATGTGACATTGTCTCTTGCTTATTACTCTTAGTGGCTGCAATTGTTGTGCTATGGGGTAGTGACCCTGGGCCTTCCTCAGTGAGGGCTGCTGTTTGACCAATTTGTTCTTCTAACTTCTGAAGTGTCCGCTGTTGACTTAGCATTTATGAGTTTTGTCCTGCCAAGTAGTCCCCAAGCATATAAATAGCATCCCTTTTCAGATAAACAGGCGTGCCACCTCCCTAGCGGTTATTGCAAGCCCATGGGTTTTGGAGATTGGCCTGTATGATGGAACTAAGTAATCCTTCAATAGCAATAGTTAAAGCGGTTACCTAGGTTGCAAGGGCCATTAATGCATCCATCGTACTAATACTCGCGACTTCCTTGCATGAGATCCTGCTGTTGTTAGTCCATTAATGCCCTTGTTCTGTTATTGTCTCCAACAGTTGGCATGCCTTGTTATATGGTTGTGCGAGGATAGATCCGTTAGCACAAACGTCCACAAAGGCTCGAGTGTTACTGTACAGCCCACAGTAGAAGGTTTCCACTTGAGCCCATCCTTGTAGTCCATTTTGTGGGCATCTACTGAGCAGATTCTTGAATCGGTCCCAGGCTTCATGAGCTAATTCCTCAGGATTTTGCGTGAAGCTGGCTATATCCTTCCTTAATTGAGCATTCCTTGTTGGTGGGAAGAAGTAAAGCAGAAATCTTCTCCCAAGCTCCTCCCAGGAAGTGATTAAGCCAGTGGATAGATTATTAAGCCACTTTCGAGCCTTATCCCTCAAGCAAAATGGGAACAATTTAATTCGGATGGCGTCAGGAGGTAAACCAGGGATTACAAAAGAATTGCACAACTCCATGAAGGCCTTGAGGTGAAGATGTGGGTCTTCAGATGGTAGTCCTCCAAATTGTCCAGCCGCATTCAACATCTAAATCATGACACTTTTGATTTCAAAGTGTCCAGCATTTATAGTTGGTGGAGTGATGGCCGAAGTCAATTTGTTCAGATCTGGAATCCCAAATTCCATAATGGCCTTGTTCTCATCTAGGTCTGGTTAAGAAGGTGGAGGATCCTGATTATCCCTGTGCATCTCTATGCGCTCTCGTTGTTCTCATTCGTGATCATTAGGTACATCTGCCATGCTCGTTGTGCCAACAGATTGGCTTCTCCGCTTCTGCTTTCTGCGCCTGTGCTTGTAGGTGTGTTCTATCTCAAGGTCGTATGGCTCTAGATTGGCTAAAGGCAAATTGCGCATGCACTACAGACTGTACCTGAAAAATTACGAACAGAGAAAAGTGAGCTTGTTACTAAGTAGATCACAACTATTAAGCAACAGGGCGTCGTCACTAGGGGTATCAGGAGTCCCCGGCAACGGCACCAAAAACTTGTTAGTCAAATTCCCTTATGGGAAGCGAACCAGTCAAACAAGTAAAATAATGAAAGTAGAGTATCGTCCCATAGAGACTAAGATACTAAGGAATGACGCTCGGTTGCTATGATAGTCGTGAAACAGAAAGTAGATAAAATCAGGTTGAGAGGTTGTGGTAATTACGCTACTAGAAAAATAACAATAAACGAGAGAAGATATCAGTGATAGGTTAGGCTAGACTCAGAATCATCCTTAAGTGTGTCAATCCCCCAATTGTCTTACACAATGCTACGGCATCTATACTGTACAGCTTCCGCACTTGCTACAGCATAACTGCTACTCACAAGGCTATTTGGTTAACCCACCTCTATAGTCTACCGAAGCTTTCGCGTCCGATACGTAGGATACTACCTATACTCCTTCCATATTCCTATGGTAACTTTCTAGTGTAGATCTTTGCTATGCATAGGGTGTTATGGTTATGAGAGGTAGACCCATTCCTGAAGTCTACAGTATAGGTCATGCCATGCACGGGCCGCCTAGCAAGCATCTGTTTCTCAGAGGTCTAACTCTACTCCTTGCCAATAAGTGAAGCCACTGATCTAGCCCTTAACTTCTGTTAACCGACTAGTAATTGAAACACCGATACGCAAACCAAATTTATTGAATTAAAAACATGTAACTGGGTTCATTCGACACTTAAAGATTCATCCTCGTCCAGCCATATGAAAATCAGTTCATGACTGACGAGGAAAACTCAAAACAAACATTAACAGAAAGACCCATGATTGAAATACAAAATAACTAAAAGAAAACAGAAAGCTTGAACGGAGTTCCGAAGTGTGGATGAAGTCCTATCACGTCACTGCTCCACGTTGTCTTCTCTCTGTCATACTAAAGGGAAGGATGCCGGGTTATTTTGGAAATAGCGTGCTCTATGATCTTTCTCACTCTTCTCGAGAGACTGCCGAAGATAGATTTCTGTCTAGGGCTCTCCAACTTCTTTAGGGTTCACTCCACTGCCTTTTATAATCGGGCTTCCGTGCAACGCAAGTTACAGCGAGTTGAGACTTTCCTCTTCCGTCGAGATCTTCAGTATCTTCTGATTAGATTAGATTGCCTCTGCAGATTCTGTGGGATTCTTTCAAATCTTTCAGTTCTAATCCTCCGCATCTTCTATTCCGTTACGTCAGCAACCCATCTGTCAATATCGCCCTTTTCTTTAATTCCTAAAATCATCTAGATAAAATGGTCAGAATATAAGCCACGTAGCATTGCGTCCTCTACTTTGCTATAGCATTTGTGTGCTTTGTATTGCTCTTCGATCTTCTGTCAGAATGCTACAGCATCGCATCAACTCTGCTACACAGTTTTCTTTAAAAAGCATCGCGAATTACGCTGTTATTAACACATACTGATGATTTCCATCTCTCAATCCCTATATCATGAATACATGCCTTTTTGCTTAGTTAAATCATAGTTAAGCTCATCTTTACCATCCAATTCAGTCATGAAATATAGGGAAAATATGGTATTATTTTTGCCCATCACTCTGCCTAGGCATACTCATGTGGCGCCTACCCTCTTCCCAATGTGGCCCCACATTTGTCTCAATCCGTCCAAAATAATCCCCTAACTGGTCTCTATCGGTCCCTTTTCTATTGATTTATCGCCTGCGGGTCCCACGTCTTGACTCTGGACCAGAGTATGGATAAAATCATTTGTTTTTCTCTCCTCTCTCATGTTGGACGAAATTCAATGCCCAAAGGTCAAGGAATTGACCATTTTGCCCTTGCCTTATCTTCCTTTAATCTTGTGGTAACACGTGTCTATGTACAATGATTGCCCTATCTCTTGCTTTTGGAACATGCCTTTTCAGTGTCTCTTTCTCTTTCCTATCCCTGTATGGCGCATACACACTTCCAGGGGTCAGGAATCTATGTTTTATCATTCTCCCCGGGTCTTGCTTCATCACACCGGCTTTATACCTCACCGGTATCTTGCCCTGGCCCGCATCTTTTCAAACATGGGCCCACCAGAGACTTCCTATCTCTTGTCATTCAAGGGATTCTTCCCGAACCGGGTTTAGTAGTCTGCCTAATTTAGGCTTATTCTCAATGTTCAGGATCCAAAGTTCGGGATATTACATTTCTCCACCCGTAAAATAAATTTCGTCCTCGAAATTTCGGTGATGCACTAATCATATTTCAGGACATAAAATTAGCATAGCAGTTTTTCATGTCCTTAACCATTTCCCATGTCGCTTTCTGGGTGGATAATCTCTTCCAGACTGCTTTAACATAAGGAATACTTTTCAATGTGGAAGATGTCATGTGATCTGCTAAGGTTTGGTAGTAGTATCAATTGATACACCACTGATCCTTAGTATTTCAAAAGGATTGATATCTTGAAAACTTAGTTTTCTTTGCTTTATCGTTCTTTCAATTTTAGTAACAGGAGATAATTTAAGAGAAACATGATTTCTTACATCAAATTCTAGAGGTCTCCTTGCTTTATTAGTGTAACTCTTTAACTCTTTGCATGATTTCTGCTGTAAGAAACCTCCTGTTGGGATCCATACACGCAGCGGATTTAAAAATTTTACGAATCCCGTCTGGAGGATCACTCAACGACATTTAAATCAAGGTTAGAGAACCCGAATCATACCTTCTGTTGAACTCGTCCGCGTCTCGTTCTCTTTGAACAGGTGGGCTACCTTCTCGATCAGCAAAAGACGACTGTTAGAATCGGCTTCCTCTACCGGTATCCACACGAACAATCCCCGAACACGGCTACGGCAGCGTGCTAGAGCTTTCTGACTTATGCGTCTCTCTCACTCGCTCTAGGGTTTCTCGCGGCTTTCTAATACGCTCGACAAAAGTCTCATAGATTTTTTTCTAAACCCGATAGGCGTATTATATAATCAAAATTAATCATCATTAATTTTGATATTCGAATTCTGAATCTGAAAAATATATTAATTAAATCTATCTAAGAGATCTAATCTACTATATTTATTTAATCCGAATTAAAATCAGATCTGAAATTCCGAATTTAGATCAAATCTAAAATTAAAAGCCTTCTTATTTAATTTATCTTTATAAATTAAATCTGAGAAATGATATCTATCTATTTAATTAAATCTGAGATACTATATCTCAATTTAAATTAAACAGATATATGATATCTTTATTCGAAATGAGATATAATATCTCTATTTGTTTTAGATATTTAATTTATCCGATAAATTAAATATAAAACAAATATCATATAATAATATTATAATCTCCATTAAATAATATTATTATGTTTTTTTGAATTATATATATATATATATATATATATATATACCCCAGATTAAATTCAGCATCCATTAAATCTTACATTAATCTAAGATTCAATGAATCTGGACACATTTGCTCATGTTGGGTTATTCTTGTGTGCGACCCTGTAGACCCATATGAGATTGGCAGTGGGCCAAGACTGTATCAGCCCACAAGTCGCAAGCGGCCTCTAGCAAGACATTGCGACTACCCAATTCACATGGGGATCGATTAGACGATACTACCTATCGTACAACCATGTCACATCCCTTTTGTCACGCGATAATTTGGTCAAGGATGAGGCATGGATAATGTCAACTTCCTGTTCTTGACCACTACTTTCTCGATTCTCGAGTAGTCTAAAAGGTGAAATGTGAAAACTGGAGCTTGATACCCAAGAGGGGGGGTGAATTGGGTATCTTTAAATTTTAAACCTTTACTCTGTTTTGATGGATAAAGAACAGAGCTAAACAGAGGAGTAGAGTAGAAGAAGCTTTGCACAATCAATTTATACTGGTTCGGTCCTTTCCTGACCTACGTCCAGTCCCCAAGCCTCACCTGGGATTTTCAATCCACTAACAACAATAACAGATTACAAACTCTGTACTCAGAGTAGTTCACTCACTTGAACTCACTCCCCCTTACAAGTTGTAATCCAAACTCCCTAACCACCAAATCCCTTGACTTGTGGTTATCACAACTCAATAACAAATTACAAGTTTAAACTCTCTCAAAGAGCAGATAGGATAAGCACTGAAGTACAATGTATCAAAGATACAACTGAGAATATGACTTGAGCTTGTATGCGTTTTTCACAATGTGTTCAGCAGTTCATCTCCTTCTCACTTGTTCCTTCTGGTATTTATATCCTCATTGAGTTTCTGAATGTTGTGAGATAGAGGCCATTCGAATTTCTAGCTGTTGCAAGTGCTTCTGCAGAACTAGCTGTTGGAGAAGCATTATCTTGGTTGCCCATACTTCAGAATTGATTAATAGTTCTTTTGGCTTTGATTGTGGTGACCCATAACTTTCTGTTTGTGGAAGAATCTTGTTCTGCCCTTTACAGGCGTGATTGGGCTATTTGCAATTCCAATCTGACTCCCACTTGTTTCTGTTTCCAAGAATAACATAAAATAATACATAGTGCTTCAAAAACAGAAAACTTCATTGATCTCCTCTCTATATTGTCTGAAACATACTCAAAAAAACTCGTTAGACATAGTTAGGAAGATAATCAATTGAGTTATGGAAGTAATGAGATCAAATAGCAGTGATTACAGAATTTCCACAATTCAAATTTCAAATTCTGCTGGTGTTTACTAGAGTAAGATGTTCCTTACTGGAGTAAAGAACTGTGTAAGAAGGTCTTTACTGAAGTAACCAAGTGTCTACTTGAGTAAGCGTGTCACAGAGCCAAACCATCGAGACATGTTTGAAAAACAGGTCCTTTACTCGAGTAAGTGAATAGCTTTACTCGAGTAAGAAACTATTCATGTGAAAATTTAAAGTTCATAAAAACTTATGTACTCGAGTAAGCAATACTTTACTCGAGTAAGCATTGCTTACAAAATGTGTGGAGCTCTCTGTATGACCCTTTACTGGAGTAAAGTTGCCTTTACTCGAGTAAGCATCACTTATGAAAATTTTGGAGCTCTCGGTATGACTCTTTACTGGAGTGAGGCTTCCTTTACTTGAGTAAGCCATTTTCTTAAAAAGGTTTGCTCTCTGTAAGTTCCTTTACTGGAGTAAGCATATCGTTACTCGAGTAAACACTTAAGTTTGAAAATCCATTTTGCTCTCTGGAACTCCTTTACTCGAGTAAGCTTACATTTACTCGAGTAAGCAACTATCAAACAGTTTTAACCTGATTTCGGAAACTTCAAACTAAGTTTACCTTTGTTGTTAATCATCAAAACACACTGAGAACTAACATTCTCCCCCTTTTTGATGATGACAACACATGTAAACCTTCTTTTAAGAGTTTAGAAAGATGTAATTCAATTGTGTTTGAAGTTTTCAAAAATTTCAGAGTTGAGTTATCAAAGAACATCCAATTTGCATTTTATAGAACCTTAAACTTCAGAGAAGAGCAGCAGAAATGCAATTGGGATCATAAACACATGAAAGATATATTCATATTCATTTGAGAAACCATACATGTGCAATAAACAATTGATATCAGAAAAGATAGATTCACTGATAATCACTGATATCAGAACAAAAGGATAATAACATTATAGAACAACAAAAAAAAATGCAAATACAAGTTTAAAATGCTAAAACATAGCTAACTAGATCCTATGACCCTATGCAACATCTACATCTAAAACATAGCTAACTAGATCCTATGACCCTATGCAACATCTACATCTAAAACATAGCTAACTAGATCCTATGACCCTATGCAACATCTACATCTTTCTCTACTATTTCCTCTAAGCATCATTTACATCTTTCTCTCATTCTTCTCCCCCTTTGTCATCATCAAGGAATTCGGGGTCAAGAACCACCAGGGTAGGAGTGAATGGAACAATTGCTTTGTCAGGAGTGGGAGCTAATGTGGGATCATATATAGAAGAATGGCCAATTGGAAGATGAGCATATGGAGAGGGAGTAGGGAAGACTTCTGTAGAAGGAGTTTGTGGTGATGGAAGGGGTTGAGGAAGAACCTCTGTGGAAGGAGTGATGGGTGAAGCCAATTTCTCAGTGACTGGAGTGGAGGTAGAGGTTGGGGAAGATGTGGTGTGAGGTGGACTAGGAAAGGAAAAAGTAGGTGATGAAGGTGGGGAAAAGTGAGTTGCTGGTGTGGAAGAGGAAGGTTGTGGATCAGGAATAGAGGGCTGGTCCTCTGGGACAGGTGAGGATGAAGATGGAAAGGATGTGAATCCAAACGTGGATGAAGATGAAAAGCCACCAAGTCCGAAATGCTGGAGTAGCTGTTGTGCTTTGTCCCGGGCATCAGAGGCGGTGGACAAGGTGACTGATAAAGAAGAATGCAGATGAGTGCCTTGATCAATAATCTCATCCTTCATCTTGGTCAAATTGGAGAGAACCTCCGTTTGAGCCACAATAACGTCCATAACTCCCAATTTGATGTCATCCCGAATTGCATCAAATTCAGCCTTCATAATTGCTCGGTGAGACACCAAGGCAGCATCCACAATTGCCCGAATTCTCTCATCAAAATCTGTCGGCAGTGGAGGAGGTGGAGTCGACTGAGCCTCATGGGCCACAGACTGAGATATATGCGTCTGAGTTCTCTGTGGAGCCTGAGACTGGCCTGATGCTTCTGGGCCAAACTTGATCTTCATCATCTTCAGGGTAGTCTTCCCAAATGGTGTGATATACTTCATTTGCTCCGGAGGACCCACAAACCATATCTTGTGGTAGAACATGATGACTGAGATTAGAGAGGCAAAAGGCATGTAGGCATTTTTCCTGGATGAAAATTTGAAGAGGCTAATTTCCTTGAAAATCCACTCCCCAATGTTGAGGGGATGTTTCTTGATGAATGCCGTGAAGAACCTATAGTCCTTCTGGGTGAAATGCGTGTAGCTCCCTCCTTTCTGAACAAAGTTCCTTGCATATATGTGCCAGATAACTCTATATAGCTTGGGCATTTCCGCAGGGTTAAAGGATAAACGAACTCGCTGCTCATCCGGGATATCCTTGTCAGGTACAAGAGTATGGTACATCTCTTCATTTGTGTAGTGAGGTGTAGTGGCTTCAGGGGGATCTTCAATCTTCAAAATCCGGTTGATGATTGCTGCTGATATGAAGAATTCAACTGCCCTCACTGATGTTGAAATTCTTTCTTCAATAGTATTCCCTTCAGAGTCCACAATATGGGCTGTCTTCATGTTGAAGTAGATTTTCTTTACCAAGTCCGGGTAAAATGGTGCCTCTATGGACACGAATGTCTTGTAGGGTCCAAACCATGGAGTTAAATCAACATCACACTCTCTATGAATCTGCTCCAAGTTGACTGAAACAACTGCACAAAATCCTCTGGTTGCATAATCCTGTCTAAATTTTGCGTTCAAACCGGGAGGAAGTGCGACTGGAGCAACTACGAAGCCTTCAGGAGCATTCTCATGCTGATTGTACTCCACTACAGCATTGTCCATATAGGGAGAAGGTTGCTCTGTTTCTGTCTCTAGTTCTTCTTCTAGTTCTGGTTCAGGTATAGAGACTGAGAGAGTGGCTTTATCAGAGGAAGAAGAAGAAATTACAGTAGAGGAGGCTTTCTTTGATCGCTTCTTCGGTTTTTCAGAAACCTTCTTCTTCCCTTTACTTGTCCCACCCGTCTTCTTCTTTTTGGAGACTGGAGATCGGTCTTTAGAGGAACCCCTCTTCTTGGGATTTTGAGATTGGCTTTCTGGAATCACGACACCAAGACCAGGAATGGAAGTATCAATTCCTTTTTGCAATTTCTTTGGAATCATTTTGGTTCTGGGTGCACGAGGAGGATTAGAGAGTGCCGGTTGAGAGGATTGGGAAGTTTCTTTGGCCATTGATGTTAGGGCTTCGCGAAGGAGAAGAGGAATGGATTGATGGTGGTTTCGAATGAATTTAAGAAAGATTGATGAAGATTTATGGCGGTTACAGAGTGGGAAGAAGAGAGAAAGTCGCAACTGCTAGGGTTTACTAGAGTAAAGAGTCGAGTAATAAAGAACATGGCTGTTCACACAGATATATAGACTGACTGATTTACTCGAGTAAAGTTCTTGTTTACTCAAGTAACCAATACTTCACTAGCTTACTCGAGTAAAGGTGCAAGTAAACTGACCTGGACTTCAAAAATGTAGTGTGAATTTTTGAAACACCTAATGCTTTACTCGAGTAGAGTCACTAACTTACTCGAGTAAACATATTGCAACTTTTCAGCCTTGGCCTCTGTCTGGTCTTTACTCGAGTAAATTTTCCCTTACGCGAGTAAATAATCTTTTTACTCAATGATGTGTTCTCTGCCTTCTGTTCTACTCGAGTAGAATTTTTTTCTTACTTAAGTAAACATCCACTCTTCTCTGCTATGAGCTCTCTGTCTGATGGTTTACTCAAGTAACCTTCTTCTTACTCGAGTAACGGTTCCTCTGAACATCAGATTGTACTTGTCGCTGCCTTCTTATTCACGTGCCATTGTCTCTACTGCAGTAAGCAACTTTTTGATACATCAAATTATCCTGCAAAAACAATTACCAGACACTCCGATGCTTAAGTTAGTACGGGTTAATCATCAAAAACTCAATTACCATTAGATTAAGAGAGAATTCCTACAATTCATTGGGATTTACCATTCCCAATTCTCTCCTTATGAATGTGAACTGTTCTTTGGCAAGAGGCTTGGTGAAGATATCTGCCAACTGGAGATGGGTTGGAATAAACATGACTTTCACATCTCTCTTCTGCACATGATCCCGAATGAAATGATGTCTAACATCAATGTGCTTTGTTCTTGTGTGTTGCACAGGATTTCTGGCCAAGCTTATTGTGCTAGTATTGTCACACAATATGGGGATCTCCTTCAAGTACACTCCAAGATCAGCAAGTTGTTGCTTCAACCATAGTACTTGAGCACAACAACTTGATGCAGCTACATATTCAGCTTCAGTGGATGACACGGCCACAGTTGTTTGCTTCTTGCTGAACCAAGACACAAGTGAGTTCCCAAAGAACTCGCATTGACCACTTGTGCTCTTTCTATCCGTCTTGTAGCCAGCATGGTCTGAATCTGAATATGCTACCAAGTGCTCCGGCTGACCTTTGGGAAACCACAGACCAAGAGTCTTCGTATCAGATAGATATCTGAAAATTCTCTTTACGTGTTCAGCATGTGACTCTTTGGGTGCGGATTGGAACCGAGCACACATCCCTACACTGAATTGGATGTCCGGGCGGCTTGCAGTGAGATAGAGCAAAGATCCAATCATCCCTCTATACTTGGTGATGTTAAAATCTTTTCCCTCTTCATCAGCATCCAGGGAGGTAGTTGTGCTCATTGGTGTGTCAGTTCCATTGCACTTGTCCATTCCAAACTTCTTGAGCAAATCATTCAGGTATTTGGTCTGGGATATGAAGATCCCATCTTTTCTTTGCTTGATTTGCAGCCCAAGGAAGTAATTGAGCTCTCCCATCATAGACATCTCAAATTCACCTTGCATAACCTTAGAAAATTCCTCACACAAGGAGTCATTAGTAGCACCAAATATGATATCATCAACATAAATCTGTACAACCAATATTTCATTCACTTTGTTCTTCTTTATGAACAAGGTTGTATCAGCTTTGCCTCTGATAAATCCTTGATCAATTAGAAACTGACTCAACCTTTCATACCAAGCTCTAGGAGCTTGCTTAAGACCATATAATGCCTTTTTCAGTTTGAAAACATGATCTGGAAAATGTTCACTTTCAAAACCCGGAGGTTGCTCAACATAAACTTCCTCTTGAATAAAACCATTCAAAAATGCACTTTTAACGTCCATTTGAAAAAGTTTAAAACCTTTAGTGCATGCAAAGGCTAGTAGAACTCTTATTGCCTCCAATCTTGCTACTGGGGCAAAGGTTTCCTCATAGTCTATGCCTTCCTCTTGATTGTAACCTTTGGCCACTAATCTAGCCTTGTTACGCACAATGATTGCTGATTCATCTCGTTTGTTCTTGAATACCCATTTAGTGCCAATGACAGGATGGTCTTTAGGCCTAGGTACCAAATCCCAAACTTGATTTCTGTCAAATTGATGCAATTCCTCTTGCATAGCAATCACCCAATCATTGTCTGAAAGGGCTTCTTCTATCTTAGAGGGCTCAATGTGTGAAATGAATGCAGAAAATGTGACCTCATTTAAAACATTTTGCCTTGTTCTTACTCCTTGATTCAAATCACCTATCACTTGGTCTAAAGGATGATTCCTTATAAATCTCCAAGCTCTAGGTTGAGACTGATCTGGATTTTCTAAATTGTTTTTAGGATCAGTCTCAAAAACATTATCAGAATTATCAGAAGGAGTAGTTTTCGAAAAGAATTTGTTTTTGAAAATCATTTCTTCTTCATCATCAAGAGGTTTATCAGAATCAGACTCACTGAATACAACATGTATAGATTCTTCAACAATCTTAGTTCTAGTATTAAACACCCTATATGCTTTACTCCTTTTCGAATAACCAAGAAATATTGCTAAATCAGCTTTGGAGTCGAATTTACCAAGATTGTCTTTACCATTATTGTGCACATAGCACTTACACCCGAAGACATGTAGATGACTGAGGTTTGGCTTCCTTCCTTTGTAGAGCTCATATGGGGTCTTGTTCAGCTTCTTTCTCAAGTAGACTCTGTTGGAGATATAACATGCCGTACTCATGGCATCCGCCCAAAACACTTGGGATGTGTTGTACTCGTTCAGCATCGCTCTTGCCATCTCAGTGAGTACTCTGTTCTTTCTCTCCACAACACCATTCTGTTGTGGTGTTCTTGGTGCTGAAAAGTTGTGATCGATCCCCATGTTGTCACAGAACTCAGCAAAGGTGTTGTTCTCAAATTCTCCACCATGATCGGTCCGTATACCTGAAATTAAAAAACCTTTCTCGTTTTGGACCTTCTTGGCAAAGGAAACAAACTGATCATATGTTTCATCTTTTGAAGATAAAAATATGGTCCATGTAAATCTAGAGAAATCATCAACTATGACCAAAGTGTATAAATTTCCTCCAAGACTTTTTACTCTAGCTGGTCCAACTAAATCCATGTGAAGAAGTTGTAAAGGTCTATTAGTTGAAATCTCATTTTTAGCTCTAAAAGATGATTTGGTTTGTTTTCCCTTTTGACAGGCATCACAAATCATATCATTTTTGAAATTCAACTTGGGAATGCCAATGACCAAATCCTTTTTCAATAACTTGTCAAGTTGGTGCATATTAACATGAGCTAATCTTTTATGCCAAAGCCAACTTTCATTCATGTTACTAACAAAACACTTTTCAGAAATTGATGCATTACTAGAGAGATTAAGTGTATAACAGTTACCATCTCTAGGTGCTCTGAATAAGGCTTTTGTTTTTAAGTCATCAATTGGAACAAAATCCTTTTTGATAATCAAGCATTCATTTGAATCAAAGATAACCAAGTTACCTTTGTCGGTGCTTTGACTCACACTTAAGAGGTTGTGACACAATCCTTCTACTAGGTAGACATCTTTGATGAGAGGAACATCATTGTTGCCTATCTCACCAATTCCAGCAATCTTTCCCGATTGGTCACCTCCAAATGTGACTCTACCACCATCTCTTGGCTTGATTGAGAGGAATTTGGATTTGTCCCCAGTCATGTGTCTTGAGCATCCACTATCAATATACCACTTGTTGGGCCTTGATGCTCTAAGACAAACCTGCAATTTTCATGGGATCAAGTCTTAGGTACCCATCTTTTCTTGGGTCCTTTGGGGTTAGCATGTACCTTGGGAACATTTGTTCCTTTTGGCACCCATACATAATTTCCTACAGGTTTGATTTTCCTTTCTTTCTTATGAAAGCATGATGATGTAGAATGTCCCTTCCTATTACAATATGTACAATGTGCAAAAGGGTTTGAGGTGTGGACAGATTTTGTAAAATAGTTCATATATGACTTTTGTCCACTTTTCTTCTTGCCTTTTCTCTTATCAAAATCTGGTTTATACCCTATGCCTGACCTATCATTTACAAAACGTTGTTGTTTTAAAATTATGTCAAGCATTTCGCTTCCTTTTGTAAATCTTTCGAGTGCCTTGGTCAAATGTGAGTTCTTTTGTTTTAAATCAGGACACTCTTGACAAACCAGATTTTCAGGAGAAGAAGGTTTTTGGACTTGCAACTCAAGAGTAACATTTTTCTTTTTCAAAATCAAATATTTTTCTGCAAGTCTTTCAAATTCTTTTTGCATCAAATTGTACTCATCAAATAACTCATCATAGGAGGGTTTTGAATCATATACCTCATTGCTTTCATCGAGTGGCTCTTCCTCCTCAGCAACTAGGCATATGTTGGCTTTCTCTTCATCCTCTTCATCCTCATCTGAGGAACTATCACCCCAGATACTTGAGACGTAAGCCTTCTTTTTGTAGTTGCTGAATTTCTTCTTGTCTTTATCTCTATTGTTCAGCAAGGGGCACTCAGACTTGATATGCCCAGGCTTTTGACATTCGTAGCAAATGATTGGCTTCTTTGTCTCTTGGCTCGAGCTACCTTTCTGGTACTTCTTGAATCCACGGTCCTTCTTGTAAAATTTCTTGAATCGCCGGACCATCATCCCAATCTCTTCACCTTCATCTTCCTCGTCTTCATCGTCATCCGAATCCTTGCTCTCCTTGATAGTCTTGAAGGCTACTCCCTTGTTTTTGCCATGCACTTCATCAAGCCCCTTCTTGAACTTGATCTTTGCCTCATATTCTGATAGACTACCAAAGAGTGCAGCTACGGACATCATCGATTCTCCTCTGGCTTCCTCTATGGCTGTGACCTTAGCCTCCCATTCTTTGTTCAGAATGTTCAGAATTTTTCTTACTTGAACCGGCTGGTCATATTCCTTTCCAAGAGCAGCGAGTTGGTTGATGAGATGAGTGAAACGAAGTTGGAATTCGCCAATGGACTCACCGGGCTTCATTCTAAGAAGATCATACTCTGTCATAAGAGTATTTACACGGTTTTGCTTGACCCCGGCTGTACCTTCGTGAGCAATTTCTAAAGCATCCCACATAGCTTTAGCAGTTGGAAGTGTGCAAATTCTGAAGTACTCTTGTTGGCTTAGTGCACTTTGAAGAAGTAAGACTGCCTTGCTGTTGAGTGTGACGTTTCTACGATCATTATCATCATATTCTTCTTCGAGTTTTGGCACCCTTACTCCATCTTCTACTGTTGAAGGTTGATAATCTCCTCTTTCGAACACTCTCCAGAGACCATACTCAGTAGCCATCACGAACACTTTGAATTTGGCCTTCCAGAATGAGTAATGTTCTCCATTGAAGCCTGGAGGTCTGTTGATTGAAGCTCCGTCTGGTAGAATACCGTCCATGCTGATCCTTCGCGAGCTGTTAGACTCTTTAGAGAAGACCAGGCTCTGATACCAAATGAAAACTGGAGCTTGATACCCAAGAGGGGGGGTGAATTGGGTATCTTTAAATTTTAAACCTTTACTCTGTTTTGATGGATAAAGAACAGAGCTAAACAGAGGAGTAGAGTAGAAGAAGCTTTGCACAATCGATTTATACTGGTTCGGTCCTTTCCTGACCTACGTCCAGTCCCCAAGCCTCACCTGGGATTTTCAATCCACTAACAACAATAACAGATTACAAACTCTGTACTCAGAGTAGTTCACTCACTTGAACTCACTCCCCCTTACAAGTTGTAATCCAAACTCCCTAACCACCAAATCCCTTGACTTGTGGTTATCACAACTCAATAACAAATTACAAGTTTAAACTCTCTCAAAGAGCAGATAGGATAAGCACTGAAGTACAATGTATCAAAGATACAACTGAGAATATGACTTGAGCTTGTATGCGTTTTTCACAATGTGTTCATCAGTTCATCTCCTTCTCACTTGTTCCTTCTGGTATTTATATCCTCATTGAGTTTCTGAATGTTGTGAGATAGAGGCCATTCGAATTTCTAGCTGTTGCAAGTGCTTCTGCAGAACTAGCTGTTGGAGAAGCATTATCTTGGTTGCCCATACTTCAGAATTGATTAATAGTTCTTTTGGCTTTGATTGTGGTGACCCATAACTTTCTGTTTGTGGAAGAATCTTGTTCTGCCCTTTACAGGCGTGATTGGGCTATTTGCAATTCCAATCTGACTCCCACTTGTTTCTGTTTCCAAGAATAACATAAAATAATACATAGTGCTTCAAAAACAGAAAACTTCATTGATCTCCTCTCTATATTGTCTGAAACATACTCAAAAAAACTCGTTAGACATAGTTAGGAAGATAATCAATTGAGTTATGGAAGTAATGAGATCAAATAGCAGTGATTACAGAATTTCCACAATTCAAATTTCAAATTCTGCTGGTGTTTACTAGAGTAAGATGTTCCTTACTGGAGTAAAGAACTGTGTAAGAAGGTCTTTACTGAAGTAACCAAGTGTCTACTTGAGTAAGCGTGTCACAGAGCCAAACCATCGAGACATGTTTGAAAAACAGGTCCTTTACTCGAGTAAGTGAATAGCTTTACTCGAGTAAGAAACTATTCATGTGAAAATTTAAAGTTCATAAAAACTTATGTACTCGAGTAAGCAATACTTTACTCGAGTAAGCATTGCTTACAAAATGTGTGGAGCTCTCTGTATGACCCTTTACTGGAGTAAAGTTGCCTTTACTCGAGTAAGCATCACTTATGAAAATTTTGGAGCTCTCGGTATGACTCTTTATTGGAGTGAGGCTTCCTTTACTTGAGTAAGCCATTTTCTTAAAAAGGTTTGCTCTCTGTAAGTTCCTTTACTGGAGTAAGCATATCGTTACTCGAGTAAACACTTAAGTTTGAAAATCCATTTTGCTCTCTGGAACTCCTTTACTCGAGTAAGCTTACATTTACTCGAGTAAGCAACTATCAAACAGTTTTAACCTGATTTCGGAAACTTCAAACTAAGTTTACCTTTGTTGTTAATCATCAAAACACACTGAGAACTAACAAAATGGAAACTCTTTTCCATCACAGTATGGCCATACATTTCTTAGACTCACTCATCGAGGGGCCCGGTATTATCTCTCTACAAATGTGAGGGACAAATTCCATCTTGACCATTCACATTCCTCCGCATGAAAACCATTGATCCCAATCCCAGCCTTTATCATCACCCGATCAAAGGTGATCTTTTGACTATGTCAAAGGTCAGTGACTCATCATGTAGGAATCCATGATGATCTCAGGTCATAGGGCGTTGTGGCGCGGTTATACATGAGATAAGCTTATGACTTATACCATGCAACTTTCTCATAGTGGGTCGATCCAGCACCTTGTACTCTTACAAGTGCCTATGACTTTGATTCGTATCTCCATACCTCATCAAAGTTATACTGGTCTTAATTCATCTTCACTCCCGCGTAGATGACCGACCAGGGACATTTAGGATAACCTATAAGATGTATCCAAGGATGCAGTTATCAATACGAACATGCAAACAAAAATGATAACAAAAGAGAATACTTTAAATAACTTAAATATTCAAAGTACAATGAATTTCCCCTAGGGCATAATTTCCAACACCTCCTTCGGATCAACTTAATTTGTTCTGAAATTTCGTCAATGATTTCTAATCCGAACAATTCCCTCTTAAATCATTCTGTTTAACAGAAAGGAGATCCACATGTCTCTCATACAAGGCTTCACTGCCTTACTCATTTTACTTCTCTTTCTGTCACATACTAGCCGTGTGGCTTATTTCATCTACACCTGGTACAAATCGTATGGTTTGCCAGCCTCAAGAGGTACTCTAGACATACTAGTCTAAAGTAATCATGCCAGTAAGTATTCCACATGGTGCTAAGCAACCACAGGTCTTACAGCCCAAGGGTACCGCCCCATGCAACTTGCACATCGGGTCTTACTACCTTGAGCCTTTGCTCATCAACTTGTCTGAGCTTCCTCAATTCAAGGCTCTCAATTCATATTTCTCTTGCTTACCACGGTAACTGGCAAATACTATCTGATTTACTCAGTTCAAATTTGTAGACCATTCTATCAGTTTTTGTTCCTGTATTAACATAATAACCAAATGCACTGCTTTTATTACAAAACAACAACGATGACAGTCAAGTCACTTCTTACTGTGTTGTCTCATGTTCAATACTTTTTTCACATATTTGAAAATTTCTGTGGTCGCAGTACATTTTCATAATCACACAAAACAATATTTTTCACATTTTCAAATCCGATCGCTACCAGCTCAAACTTTCAGGAAACAATTCATCGCCAAACTATTTTCAGAAAATATTTTCTACCAACATACATTATTGAGCGGGATTATTCATTTCACAAATTCAACATTCAAAAGATCTTGCCACCATTTCAATCTTTCAAGTATAGCAATACATCCCAATCCTTTCATAAACAAACCACTGCACTTATCGGCCAATGTGGGAGAGTTTCCGTCCACGAGGGACCTAGTGTCCGCATTGGTACATACAATATCGGGCCACCCACCAGAATCCCATACCAGGACAAAAAGACCATCGTCCATGGAGCCCTACTCCAAGCGCATGCGTGGGTGCCAGCCAGACAAGGAAAAACACACGCCCTCACAAGGTAGAACTACTCGGATTAGGAGCACACACTACTGTTGCGAGTATTAGCTCTGTAAAACTAATCCCCTCAAAAGAATTTTCAACAACGGCTAGCGATTTCAAGACATTTTCCAAAACACCTGGTAAGGTCCAGTAAACTGAGTACATCTACAACAATTTCTGGCCTCTACCAGTTCTGTATTGCTTCCACTACAAACATGGTTCATAATTCAATTTCCAACTCTGGGCTCCATCAGAACCCTGCGTATGAGACAACATAATTCAAGTACAATCATTTCAAATTGTTCTTAAATTTTGAAGAACATTTCATTTGAAAATTTAGTTTAGAAAAAGTCAATTTCAAAATTTCCTATACATTGCAGGTGCATAGTAAATTCAAAACTCAATTTTCACATATATCAGGAACCAAACAACTGACATAGAAGGTCATCAATTCCAATTACATCACAACTCTATCCTTGGCTACTCAAGCCACTCATAAAGTACCCAGTCCATTCCAGAACAATGCCTGTATCTTTGAGGCTTACAACCTTTTTGGCACTCTGCCTGGTACCTATGGTCTAATAGTTGTGGGCTTCTTCCATTTTATGATCATACTAGTCACACCGGACTTAGGGTCTTTTCATTTATCACATATCCAATTCAACGACCTAGAATTATGTCAATTTAGTAAGTCTTATTGCCCACAATATTTTTGTATCATAGTTCCTCCCATACAGCATTGGAGCACCCCATATCAATACATCGATATCAAATAATCCTCATTTGCGGTCGTTCTATATATGATCGCTTAATAACGATCCTACTCTAAACATAGTCGCACATTAAACTTCCCCTAACAGGCATCTAGTCCACATCTTTCCTGAAACTGACTAGCCATTCACAAATCTATAGCTATTGATCCTAATCATGAGACTGAAACCTGTGGCTATAGGGGTTCTAGCTATTATCCGGTTCCACTAAGGCATTAATTCTCAGCCATACACTCTCAGGGAATATCCTTTATTCAAGATCTTTCCCTATGCTGATACAGCAACTATCAACCTCCAAGTAACCCATAACATATAGGTATGATCCCCAAACATACTGCAAATAACACAGTGTCAGTCAATAGTATCACGGTCTCTACTTTCAAGCTTTCTAAGGGAATATCATGAGATTAAAATCATCCCCTAGCAACAAGTATCCTCAACATACCTCATGCATATTGGTGTTATACTCTACTGCCTCAACACATGCAGATCAATCAAATACCTAAGGAATCTATTATTATCAAATCAGATTCCTAGGTCACTATTCGATTGGCAGCAGCCCTAAGGATGCCTACCAGATCTTAGGTTTATCAACCTAATTCTGAAACCTCGACCATACCCAATCATCATAATTTATAGTTGATAACGTTCAGGCACTAACCTCAAATAACCTCGAACCAATAATCACCATATTCACAATTAATTCCTAGACCTCAACATTAGTTAGGCTAAGGAATTAGATTACCTTAGTAGTACCCAGAATACTGTTAGTTCTCAGAGTGTTTTGATGATCACTGACAATTGTAAACAATAGTGGAAAGATTTGACAAGTCAAGGATGTTTAAAACTCATGATTTTTCTATCTGTCAAAATAGAACTCGAGCCTATGAGTGATGAACTCGAGCCTGTATTTAACAGAAAGCATGAACTTGCAAAACCAAAGTTCAAACTTGAGACTAAACCGGAAGTTTATAATTAAGCCTTTGAAAGTTCGCATGAACTCGAGCCTATAACTGTTGAACTCGAGCCTATGTTTAACAGAAAGCATAAACCTGTCAAGCCAAAGATCAAACTTGAGACTGAACCTGAAGTTCAAAATTAAATCCTTGAAAGTTTGAGTGAACTCGAGCCTACCATTTGATGAACTCGAGTTCGCCATTGACAAAGTTTTTTTTTAACTTTTGAAAACCTATTACAAACTCTAAACCTCTACTCAAACCTCAAGTTTGAAAAAGTTCAAAGAAGATATTAAGTAAAAGAACTCGAGCCTGTCATGATGAACTCGAGTTCATCCTTGGCAGGACAAGTTTGTTTAAACTTGAAAACAGAACATTGTCTATAAACTGGAGCCTAAACTCTTCAGACTCGAGCCTAGTTTTGACCGAGAGCCTTCAGAATATTTTAGAGAGAACTAAACTCGAGCCCAAGCTTCTCAAACTCCAGTTCAAAAGTTCCAGAGAGTAATTAGCCATTTTCAAAAGTTTCAAACTCGAGCCCAAGCTTCTCAAACTCCAGTTCAAAAGTTCCAGAGAGTAATTAGCCATTTTCAAAAGTTTCAAACTCGAGCCCACTTGTCTTAAACCTCCAGTTTGTTTTATGTTAACCCCTTTTGAAGTTCTCTAAGTAAAGAGAACTCGAGTTCATCATTAATGAACTCGAGTTCGTGTTCTTACAAACCTCAGGTTTACACACAAACCTCCAGTTTAATTTTGACAGAACCGAATTCTCAAAATGAATAAAGGCCGAACTCGAGCCTAACATTATGAACTCGAGTTCAGACCTCCAGAACAGAAAAACGCATTTAAACTCTGATATGTCAAATTTGATTCTTTCTTCATGTTTCAAGTTACCCATTGAATCTAATCATTATATCTATCTCTTATATATGTAAGTGAACTGTTCTAACAAGTTTATTTATGAGATAACAGAAAGAATTTGAAATAGACAGAGATTCAATTGGAGCAACACTTTATGCAACTTGGATTATTCTATCTTATCCTTCAAGACAAGATTAAATGCATGACAGGTTGGCATTACAGACAGTACAATCACCTCTGAAGAAAGCCAAACGTGATTATTCTAAAAACAGAATGTCATGGGCCACCAATATTCAAATGCAAAAGCTACAAACACCCAAATCTGGAAAGTAGCAACAGAATATTACCCATCAGCTTCTGCAGTACCTTTACACATGGAAGAACACTCACAACAGTCACATTTTCGAATGGGAACAAGCTTCAGTGGATTAATAACGTTCAAATGGTTCAAACAATTATAAATGACTGAGGAACTGAAGCCAAAGGGACACACATCTGATGAACAACTACTCTACTCGAAAATAATCATCCTGAGTTGTTCTTTTCATTAGGCTGTATCTTTGATACATTGTACTTCAGTATTTATCTTATCTACTCTTTGAGAGAGTCTTTCTTGTAATCATTCATTGATTGAGATAACCACAAGTCAGGGGACTTGGTGGTTGGGAGTATTGATTGCATCTTGTAAGGGGGAGTGAGTTCTAGTGAGTGAACTACTCTGAGTACAGAGATTGTAATCAAGTCTTGTGAAGTTAGTGGATTGAAAATCCCAAGTGAGGCTTGGGGACTGGATGTAGGTCAGAGAAAAGGCCGAACCAGTATAAATTGATCCGTGCAAAGCTTCTCTACTCCTCTCTTCATTTATCCTCTGCTTTAACTTGCCCAAAACAGAGCCAAGTCTTTAAAATTTTATAGATACCCAATTCACCCCCCCTCTTGGGTATCAAGGTCCATTCTTTCATTTGGTATCAGAGCCAGGTCTTCTCAAGAGAGTCTAACAGCTCGAGAAGGATCAATATGGAAGGAATTCTTCCCGATGGAGCCTCTATCAACAGACCACCTGGTTTCAATGGAGAGCACTACTCATTCTGGAAAGCCAAGTTCAAAGTCTTTGTCATGGCTACTGAATATGGACTATGGAGAGTATTTGAAAGAGGAGATTACACTCCTACAACTATGGAAGATGGTGTGAGAATTCCAAAGCTTGAAGAGGAATATGATGACAATGATCGAAGGAACATCACACTCAACAGTAAGGCAGTTCTACTTCTCCAAAGTGCATTAAGTCAACAAGAATACTTCCGGATTTGCACACTCCCATCTGCAAAGCATATGTGGGATGCACTAGAAATTGCTCATGAAGGGACAGCAGGTGTAAAGCAAAATCGTGTAAACACCCTCATGACAGAATATGATCTCCTTAGAATGAAGTCCGGCGAATCCATTGGTGAATTTCAACTTTGTTTCACTCATCTCATAAATCAACTTGCTGCACTTGGTAAAGACTATGATCAGTCAGTCCAAGTAAGAAAAATTCTCAATGTTCTCAACAAGGAATGGGAGGCCAAAGTCACAGCAATAGAAGAAGCTAGAGGAGAATCAATGACTTCTGTGGCTGCTCTATTTGGTAGCCTCTCAGAATATGAAGCAAAAATCAAGTTCAAGAAAGGACTTGACGAGGTACATGGGAAAAGCAAGGGATTGGCTCTTAAAACAGCCAAGGAAGCAAGAGATTCTGATAATGAAGAAGATGAGGAAGATGAAGATGAAGAAATCGGTATGTTGGTCAGGCGCTTCAAGAAATACTTCAAGAGAGACCAAGGATTCAAAAGGTTTCAGAAAGGAAGCTCAAGTCATGAAACAAAGAAACCAATCATCTGTTATGAGTGCCAAAAGCCTGGACACATCAAGTCTGAATGTCCTTTGCTGAACAACACCAACAAAGAGAAGGACAAAAAGAGCTTCAGCAAGTATAAAAAGAAAGCATACATTTCAAGCATATGGGGTGATAGCTCTTCAGATGAGGATGAAGAGGTTGAAGATGAAAAGGCAAACATATGCCTAGTAGCTCAAGAACAACAAGATGATGATGAGGTATATGACTCAAAACCTTCCTATGATGAACTTGTTGATGAATATTATCTTGTGCAAAAGGAATTTGAGAAACTCGCAGAAAAATACTTAGCTTTGAAAAAGAAAAATATCACTCTTGAACTACAAATTGAAAAACTATCTTCTTCTAAAATTTTGATTTGTCAGGAATGCCCTGAATTAAAACAAAAGAATGTACATCTTACAAAAGCACTTGAAACATTTACTAAGGGCAGTGAAATGCTTAATGTAATTTTGAAACAACAAAGATTTTTAAATGATAGGTCAGGTATTGGTTACAAACCAAATTCTGATAAAAAGAAAGGTAAAAAGAAGAGTGGTCAAAAATCTTACATGAACTACTTTACAAAAACAGTTCACTCCTCAAATCCCTTTGCACATTGTGATTATTGCAATAGGAAGGGCCATTCAACTTCATCTTGTTTTCATAAGAGGGAAGGAAAAATTAAACCTATAGGAAACTATAAATGGGTACCAAAAGGAACTTATGTTCTCAAGGTGCAAGCTAACCCAAAAGGACCCAAGAAAAGTTGGGTACCTAAAACTTGATCCCATTGTGATTTGCAGGTTTGTCTTAGAGCATCAAGACCCAACAAATGGTATATTGATAGTGGATGCTCAAGACACATGACTGGTGATAAAACCAAATTCCTTACAATTAAACCAAAAGATGGTGGTAGAGTCACCTTTGGAGGAGACCAATCAGGAAAGATTGCTGGCATTGGTGAGATTGGAAGTAGTGATGGTCCACTCATCAAGGATGTCTATCTAGTAGAAGGATTGTGTCACAATCTCCTAAGTGTGAGCCAAAGCACTGATAAGGGTAACTTAGTTATCTTTGATTCTGATGAATGCTTTATTATCAAAAAGGATTTGATTCCCATAGAAAATTTGAAAACTAAAGCCTTGTTTAGAGCACCTAGAGATGGCAATTGTTATACACTTAACCTCTCTAGTAATACCTCCGTGTCAGAAAAATGTTTTGTAAGTAACTTGGATGAAAGTTGGCTATGGCACAAAAGATTAGCTCATGTGAACATGTCTCAACTTGACAAGTTGCTGAAAAAGGATTTGGTTATTGGTATTCCAAAATTGAATTTCAAAAATGATAAGATATGTGATGCTTGCCAAAAAGGAAAACAAACCAAATCATCCTTTAAAACGAAGAATGAGATTTCTACTACCAGACCCCTTCAATTACTTCATATGGACTTAGTTGGACCAGCTAGAGTTAGAAGTCTTGGTGGAAATTTATACACTTTGGTCATAGTTGATGATTATTCTAGATTCACATGGACAATTTTCTTATCATCTAAAGATGAAACATTTGATCAATTTGTTGTATTTGCCAAGAAGGTCCAGAACGAGAAAGGTTTTTCAATTTCAGGTATACGAACCGACCATGGTGGAGAATTTGAGAACAACGCCTTTGCTGAGTTCTGTGACAACACGGGGATTGATCACAACTTTTCAGCACCAAGGACACCACAACAGAATGGTGTTGTGGAGAGAAAGAACAGAATACTCACTGAGATGGCAAGAGCAATGTTGAGTGAAAACAACACATCACAAGTATTTTGGGCTGATGCCATGAGCACTGCATGCTATATCTCCAATAGAGCTTACTTAAGGAAGAAGTTGAACAAGACTCCTTATGAGCTCTACAAAGGGAGAAAGCCAAATCTCAGCCACCTTCACATTTTTGGTTGCAAGTGCTATGTGCACCATAATGGTAAAGAGAATCTTGGTAAATTTGATTCTAAGGCTGACTTAGCGATATTTATTGGTTATTCTAATAGAAGCAAAGCATATAGAGTTTTTAACGCTAGAACTAAAGTTGTAGAAGAATCAATACATGTTGTGTTTTGTGAAAATGATTCTAACAGATCTTTGGATGATGAAGAAGAAAACATTTGCAAAAATCAATTCTTTTCAAAAACTACCCCTTCCTCTGAAAATTATGAAAATGTTTTTGAAGCTGATCCTGAAAACAGTTTAGAAAATCCTGATCAGACTCAGCCTAGAGCTTGGAAATATATAAGGAATCATCCTATAGACCAAGTTATAGGTGATATTAATCAAGGAGTAAGAACCAGAAGAAGCACGTTAAATGAAGTAACCTTCTCTGCATTTATTTCACACATTGAACCCTCTAAAATAGAAGAAGCCCTTTCAGACAATGATTGGGTGATAGCTATGCAAGAGGAATTACATCAATTTGACAGAAATCAAGTTTGGGACTTGGTACCTAGGCCTAAAGACCATCCGGTCATTGGCACCAAATGGGTATTCAAAAACAAACGTGATGAATCTGCAATCATAGTCAGAAATAAGGCAAGACTAGTTGCCAAAGGCTACAATCAAGAAGAAGGAATTGATTATGAAGAAACTTATGCTCCAGTGGCAAGATTGGAAGCCATAAGGGTTCTTCTAGCCTTTGCTTGTGTTAAAGGAATAAAACTCTTTCAAATGGATGTTAAAAGTGCCTTTTTAAATGGTTTCATACAAGAAGAAGTTTATGTTGAACAACCACCTGGATTTCAAAATGAAAAATTTCCAGATCATGTTTATCATCTCAAGAAAGCTTTATATGGCCTTAAACAAGCTCCTAGAGCTTGGTATGAACGTCTAAGTAAATTTCTTCTTGATCAAGGCTTTGTTAGAGGAAAAGCTGACACTACTTTATTCATTAGAACTAATAAATTGAATAAAATTTTAGTTGTACAAATTTATGTGGATGATATCATATTTGGAGCTTCTAATGATACTCTGTGTGAAGAATTTGCAAAGAAAATGCAGGGAGAATTTGAAATGTCAATGATGGGAGAACTAAATTATTTTCTTGGATTGCAAATCAAGCAAAGGAAGGATGGAATTTTCATATCCCAAACCAAGTATCTGAATGATCTCTTAAAGAAGTTTGGAATGGATCAATGCAATGGTGCTGATACTCCCATGAGTGCAACTACTTCTTTGGATGCTGATGAAGAAGGCAAGGACTTTAACATAACAAAGTATAGAGGAATGATTGGGTCATTACTCTATCTTACAGCAAGCCGCCCCGACATTCAATTCAGTGTGGGGATGTGTGCAAGATTCCAATCTGCTCCAAAAGAGACACATGCTGAACATGTGAAAAGAATCTTTAGATATCTTACTGATACTAAGACTCTTGGCTTATGGTTTCCCAAAGGACAACCAGAACACTTAGTAGCATATTCAGATTCAGATCATGCTGGATACAAGACAGATAGGAAGAGCACAAGTGGACAATGTGAATTCTTTGGTGGCTCACTTGTGTCATGGTTCAGCAAGAAACAAACCACTGTTGCTGTATCATCTACTGAAGCTGAGTATGTGGCTGCCTCAAGTTGCTGTGCTCAAGTGTTATGGTTAAAACAACAACTCGCTGATTTGGGAGTGTACTTGAAAGAAATTCCAATACTATGTGACAACACAAGCACAATAAGCTTGGCCAAGAATCCTGTGCAACATACAAGAACCAAACACATTGATGTGAGACATCATTTCATCAGGGATCATGTTCAGAAGAAGGATGTCAAAGTCATGTTTATCCCAACACATCTCCAACTTGCAGACATTTTCACAAAACCTCTTGCAAAAGAACAATTTAATTTCATAAGAAGAGAATTGGGAATGGTAAACCCCAATGAACTGTAAGTATTTCTCACTCATTTTAATGTTAGTTATGGTTTTGATAATGATTGATTACTGACTTAAGCATCGGAGTATCTAGAAGTGTCTTATGCAGGATGCTCTTATCTCAAATTTGCTGAAGTTATGACCGAACTCGAGCCTGACAAGAAAGAACTCGAGCTCGAGAGAGACTGGAAGTAGTGAAAGGCAAAAACAAGAATGAACTCGAGTTCATTAGTGAATGAACCTCAAGTTCATTTTTGGCAGAGAGCAAGGCTGGATCTCAGGCATGACGAACTCGAGCCCATAAGTGACGAACTCGAGTTCGTAAATCACAGAGAGCAACCCTGGAGGAAAGTCATCCTGAACTCGAGCTCGTAAGTGAGAACCTCAGGTTCACGAGGAATTTCAAGAGTTCTCAGCACACTCTTGAAGTCCAGGTAAGCAAATTTTAATGACGAACTCGAGCCTGAAAGGTGTGAACTCGAGTTCATCACGAACTCTATATATACTACAGTTACAAACTTTTCACTTCACTCTTCACACACCTCCGGTTTGCCCTAGTCCTCTGCGTCTTTCTCATCATCTTCTTCCTCTGTTTTCTGCGAAAATGGCCTCTCAATCCACAAATCCCAAAGACACAAACCCTAACCCTTCTCAATCTGTTTCTCAAACTCAATCTGAACGCCCTGTCCGCACAAAAAAGCGCTCTTCCCGCCTACAAGATGGAATTGACAAATTCGTTAGAGGAGTTGACGGCGAAAATACTCAAACTCCTCCTTCCAGACCGAAAGGAGTTGTAATTGGAGAAGAGAGAACGAAGAAGAGGCATGATCCCGAGCCTCCTGTCCAAGGAAGAGGTAAAGCCCCTCAGCCAGCTGCTCCTCTGAGGGAAAAACAACCCTTCAAGAGAAAGAAAACCGCGGGTATCCACTCTGTTCCCACTCCCGGTCAAGGTAGTGGTCAAGCTGAACCTCAATCTCAGGAACAAGGGACTCCTCAGGTATCTCAGCCCTTACCTGCAATTTTAGAAATTTACAAGCATAAGAGGTGCCCAGAAGGTTTCAACATAGAACCATGTAGAATGACAGCAGAAGAAGGTGTTTTATTCAAGAAAAAGTATGATGAAAAGAAGAAATTCTGCCCTATAGTCTTTGTAGATTTAGCTAAGCTAAAAGAAGAATGCAATTTGGATTTGAGCCCCTGGATGAATCAATTTGAATCCTTAATTTCAATCAAGGCTGCCTATAGTCCTAAACTTGTGAAAGTCTTTTACTTTCACATGAAATCTGATAATGTGCTAAATTCAGATGGTGATTTAGTAGAAGAAAGAATTGTCACAAAGGTTAGAGGTCAGAAAATCACAATTACTCCTAACTATCTGAACTCTATCCTACAAATCTCAAACCCTCCTAAGCCTGAAACTCACAGATATAAGCAACAGGCTATATTTAGTTTACTCAGACCTGATGAACCTATTCCTAATACCCTTGAGATACTGAATTTCACCCCAGCTGCCATGCCTCTGAGAAACCGAGCCATCTGGTACATTTATTCCAGGAATCTTCTTCAGAAGGGAGGCAACTTTACACACTTTGCCAAGAAAGATTTTAACATCTTCGCCTCCATTCTAGACCAACAACCTCAGAATGTAGGTTACTGGCTCTTTCAAGAAATAGCAAAATTTGCTTTTCACTCACGCCAGTCATCCCAGATTCCCTTTGCCAGCCTGATTTCAGTAATTCTATTTCATGAGAAGATTTGGCACTTGGCTGAGAATGACTCTCCTCAATTTCCAACTGAATTTGGACAGCACATCATGAACTTGATGCAAACTCACAGGCCTGAGTACTCAGATCAGTCCAGAGCCCCAAAGAGGTCCAAGCCAGCTACATCCAGAGCCACACAGTCCAGAGCTGAAGAAGCTCAGAGTGCTCCTCCACCTCCTTCTGATTTTAATGTCAGAGTTCAAGAAATTGTGGACAAGGCCGTATCTGATCTAATAGAAGGAATTGAACTAGCTGTAGGGAAGCTAGTTGCTGAAGTGAACAAGGGTCACAATAACCTGGTGGATGCTCAAGAAGCCTTCAGAGTTGAACAAGAAGCACTGAAGACTCAAGTCAATGAACAGACCTCTACTATGTCCACCTTATTGGTTACAATGATGAACCTAAGCGATAAGATGGACAAGATCTTAAAGTCTCAGTCTCCGGATGCTTCTACCTCTGTACCTGCCCCAGACTCAGAACCTGCTCACGCTCAGCCTGCACAGACACCTCCTTCTGCTCCTACACCTTCGACCTTCACATCCTATGCTGAGCCACTAGCCATAGTACCCTATGTCCAAATTGAACCTATCTCTTCTTCCCCTCCTTTTGATGATGCCAAAGGGGGAGAAAGTGTGGAGTGAATATTGATTGTTTTGTAACTTTTGTAGTCATTTTGGAATTATGTGAATTTTTTTTTAGTTTGAAGTTATCAATTTGAAGTTTCAGTTATATTTTTTTTGGTCTTAAAGTTTATCTCTGATAATTTGGTTAAGTCTCTGATAATCTGCAAAATTTTTGTTTCACAAAACAAATCCTTGATATTCTGCTTCTGATATATGTTTTCTGTCAATTTGATCACAAGCTGAATTTCAAAATAAATTTCAAACTAAGTTTCCCAATCAATTGTTTACAAGTGTTGTCATCATCAAAAAGGGGGAGAATGTTAGTTCTCAGAGTGTTTTGATGATCACTGACAATTGTAAACAATAGTGGAAAGATTTGACAAGTCAAGGATGTTTAAAACTCATGATTTTTCTATCTGTCAAAATAGAACTCGAGCCTATGAGTGATGAACTCGAGCCTGTATTTAACAGAAAGCATGAACTTGCAAAACCAAAGTTCAAACTTGAGACTAAACCGGAAGTTTATAATTAAGCCTTTGAAAGTTCGCATGAACTCGAGCCTATAACTGTTGAACTCGAGCCTATGTTTAACAGAAAGCATAAACCTGTCAAGCCAAAGATCAAACTTGAGACTGAACCTGAAGTTCAAAATTAAATCCTTGAAAGTTTGAGTGAACTCGAGCCTACCATTTGATGAACTCGAGTTCGCCATTGACAAAGTTTTTTTTTAACTTTTGAAAACCTATTACAAACTCTAAACCTCTACTCAAACCTCAAGTTTGAAAAAGTTCAAAGAAGATATTAAGTAAAAGAACTCGAGCCTGTCATGATGAACTCGAGTTCATCCTTGGCAGGACAAGTTTGTTTAAACTTGAAAACAGAACATTGTCTATAAACTGGAGCCTAAACTCTTCAGACTCGAGCCTAGTTTTGACCGAGAGCCTTCAGAATATTTTAGAGAGAACTAAACTCGAGCCCAAGCTTCTCAAACTCCAGTTCAAAAGTTCCAGAGAGTAATTAGCCATTTTCAAAAGTTTCAAACTCGAGCCCAAGCTTCTCAAACTCCAGTTCAAAAGTTCCAGAGAGTAATTAGCCATTTTCAAAAGTTTCAAACTCGAGCCCACTTGTCTTAAACCTCCAGTTTGTTTTATGTTAACCCCTTTTGAAGTTCTCTAAGTAAAGAGAACTCGAGTTCATCATTAATGAACTCGAGTTCGTGTTCTTACAAACCTCAGGTTTACACACAAACCTCCAGTTTAATTTTGACAGAACCGAATTCTCAAAATGAATAAAGGCCGAACTCGAGCCTAACATTATGAACTCGAGTTCAGACCTCCAGAACAGAAAAACGCATTTAAACTCTGATATGTCAAATTTGATTCTTTCTTCATGTTTCAAGTTACCCATTGAATCTAATCATTATATCTATCTCTTATATATGTAAGTGAACTGTTCTAACAAGTTTATTTATGAGATAACAGAAAGAATTTGAAATAGACAGAGATTCAATTGGAGCAACACTTTATGCAACTTGGATTATTCTATCTTATCCTTCAAGACAAGATTAAATGCATGACAGGTTGGCATTACAGACAGTACAATCACCTCTGAAGAAAGCCAAACGTGATTATTCTAAAAACAGAATGTCATGGGCCACCAATATTCAAATGCAAAAGCTACAAACACCCAAATCTGGAAAGTAGCAACAGAATATTACCCATCAGCTTCTGCAGTACCTTTACACATGGAAGAACACTCACAACAGTCACATTTTCGAATGGGAACAAGCTTCAGTGGATTAATAACGTTCAAATGGTTCAAACAATTATAAATGACTGAGGAACTGAAGCCAAAGGGACACACATCTGATGAACAACTACTCTACTCGAAAATAATCATCCTGAGTTGTTCTTTTCATTAGGCTGTATCTTTGATACATTGTACTTCAGTATTTATCTTATCTACTCTTTGAGAGAGTCTTTCTTGTAATCATTCATTGATTGAGATAACCACAAGTCAGGGGACTTGGTGGTTGGGAGTATTGATTGCATCTTGTAAGGGGGAGTGAGTTCTAGTGAGTGAACTACTCTGAGTACAGAGATTGTAATCAAGTCTTGTGAAGTTAGTGGATTGAAAATCCCAAGTGAGGCTTGGGGACTGGATGTAGGTCAGAGAAAAGGCCGAACCAGTATAAATTGATCCGTGCAAAGCTTCTCTACTCCTCTCTTCATTTATCCTCTGCTTTAACTTGCCCAAAACAGAGCCAAGTCTTTAAAATTTTATAGATACCCAATTCACCCCCCCTCTTGGGTATCAAGGTCCATTCTTTCAAATACAAACTAGGATTATGATTCACAGTTCCTAGTCTAAACCTCGAGACATTCAAATAATATCAACACCATTCACGAGGTTCGGATTTAAATCCTCAATATCACAGGGGTATAATCTAATAACATTCTATTACCTCAGTGTATCTCATATCATGTTCAATCCAACATTCGCATGTCATATGGATTACCATATATCATACCTCAAAGAATTAAGGTCTTAAATCATAGGATCCCACATTCCTATGGCACTTCCCAAGAGGTCACCCATCCCGAGAATTTCTCTCGTCAAGCACACTTAACTTTAAATCGCCTATCAGATCGGGGGTACTAATACTGATACAAATCCATATTTTGCTGGATATTGGTAGTTTAGATATTTACAAGCACTAATATGACATATCTGCCACCCAAAGATAATAGGTATCGTTTCCATTGAGAAATTTAAGCAGTACTCACTTCTTCATGCAACTCCTTTTTGAGTTCTTGTAACACCGAGTGAGAATTTTACTCAGACCTTGATTTCCATATCAAGAGCAACAAAATCCATATTATGTGCTACCATTTCTGTCACAAGAGCCTTATCTTACCAGAGCCCAACCCTTTTCTTAGGGTATATGTCCTCTTTCCTCCATTTGCATCAAATTACTTCAGTACCCTTAACCTTTTACATTTTACTAGTACCGTCCAAACCATGCTCTGATACCAAATTGTTACACTCCTACCGGCCTCGCCTTTTCGAGTGGCGGGTTAGAGGGATTCCTTTACTTAGTTACCATTCCTTCATTATTAGGTCCATTTAGTGTGTATCATGTAAGTGGAGCTAAATCACCAAGAGGGGGGGTGAATTGGGGATTTTGAAATTCTTTTCGAAGTTCTGTTTTTGTTTGCTAAAACAGAGTAGATGAGAGTATGAAAGGAAGAGTAGCAGGACACAAGGAGTTTATCCTGGTTCGGTCTGATCTCTTAACCTACGTCCAGTCCCCAGTCACTCTGGGATTTTCACTATCTCACTTTGATGATTACACACTCTGCAAACGAAGGATGTTTCACAACCTTGAACACACTCCGCCTTACAAGTTGTAATTAAATAACCCAATCTCAAAGTCCCACTACTTTGAGATTCTTACAGAAAATGAATTACAAAAAAAGAACTCTCTTCTAAGAGTAGACGATGATAATCATTGAAGTACAATGTATCAAAGATACAATCAAATGTGTAAGAAAAGCTCTTGACTGATATTTTCGAGCAAGCTTGTTGTATTTCACTTCTGTGTATGTCCAGCTTTAAATCTTCAGCTATTTATGGTGGTTTGAAGCTTGTGAACGTTATAGATCCGTTGGAGCTTTTACCCATTCGAAAATATAGCCGTTATGAGTGTTGCATAATAAATCTATCTGCTAAAACCACTTGTTGTTTGAATATAGCTGTTAGGAGACTTTTGCAGATTTGAATATTTGAATTTTGGTTCTTCCCATGTGGTCTTGTCTGAAGAATAATGATATTCAGCCTTAATTGGTGGAGGCATTAAATGACTGCATTGAGAAATGGCTGTCCATCTTGCCAGGCTGTCTTTAAAATATTGCAAGTTGCACAAAATGAATCTTCATTTGATTCTCAATTAAATTCAAGAACTTTCTGTAATCTCATGAACAAACTCGTTAAAACAGTTCAGTTACAATAATAAATGGTATATGAAACATATAAGATTAATTCGCAGACATTTGGTCAAAGTATAAATCAAATTGAGCATTTTCTGTAAAACAGCGTTTTTCTGACAGAGGCACCAAAACTCAAGTTTTGATAATCAAAACTGGAGTTTTGAACTGTTCATACTTCATAACCGGCAGTTTTCAAAACAAAACTAGCGGTTTTCAGAGTTTGGAAATGTTGAACCTCTCGGGTTGCCCAAAACTTGAGTTTTGCTTCTCAAAACTCGAGTTTTGAACTATTCATGTGAAAACATGACTTAAGTTCGAAACATCAAAACTGGAGGTGTTGGAGTAAAACTGGCAGTTTTTAATTGCTTAAACCTTGAATGCTCTCGGCCTTACCAAACCTCGAGTTTTGCCTTTCAAAACTCAAGTTTTCATAAATCATGAAAACTTGGAAAATATGTGAGCAGACCAAAACTGGCGGTTTTCAACCAAAACTGGCAGTTTTGCTTTTTGGAAAATTTGATAGCTCTCTGCCTTGTCAAAACTGGCGGTGATGGATGAAAATTGGCGGTGTTGAACTGATGCAAACTTAGTTGCTCTCTGTCTCTCCAAGACTCGAGTTTTGCTTCTCAAAACTCGAGTTTTGAACTTTCTTGCAAAACATAAGAAGTTCAAAACTGGCGGTGATCACTAAAACTGGCGGTGATGACTTTTGTGCAGCTTTGCTATAGACCAAAACTCGAGTTTTTAATCCCAAAACTCGAGTTTTCCTCTGACAGCAAGGAAAAACTGATTTTCTTAAGATAAAACTTGTCATTTTGATTTCCATGGCTTTACAATTGTTCCAATCATCATCAAAACACATTGAGAACTAACATTCTCCCCCTTTTTGATGATGACAACACTTGTAAATCAAAGTTTTAAGAATTTGAGGAAATTTTGGTTTTGAAACATGGAAATTCATTTGTCAGTCAAAAACTGATATACATGAAAACTTGATGAGCATCAAAAGTGTTTTAAACCTGTCAAATTGTTTTTGCTTAATTGAAACTTATGTGAAAATCATAGTAACTGAGATATACAGCAGAAACATAAATTATTAGAAGCATCAATTATCATAGCAAATAAGTTAAGCAACTTCATTCATAAAATTTAAAGCATTCAATATAGAAATTGCTTAATGTCAAAAAGATAAATACAAAACATCGAAAAACACTTCAAAACAGAAATCATAACACTCAAATTCTGCTAGCTAGCTCTGATCTTCTCCCCCTTTGTCATCGTCAAAAGGTGGGGTAGGAGGTTTATAAGGTATAATGGCTAGAGGATTTGGAGTTGGATCAAGTGGTTCTGCAACTGGAGTGGAGACTGAAGGCATAGGAGGAGTGGAACTCCCAGGAGCAGTTCCAGAAGGCTGTGGATCTGAGGTGGCTCCAAAAGCTGAAGAAAGCTCAATGTTGAAATGCTTCAACAGCTGATCCATTTTGTCATGCAGGCTGGAGTTGGACACACTCAATGAGGTAAGAATGATATCATGACTCTCAACCAGGTCTGTAAGCTTGGCATTCTGTTCTTGAAGCTTGGCAGTCTGTTCTGTGAGCTCAACCAAATCTTCCTTCAGAGCATCTTGAACCTCAGCCAGATGCTTGGTACTTTTAAAATGTTCACCTTTCAATTGCCCAAATTCGTAACCAATGCTCATAGACATATCTCTGACTGCTGAGTCAATAATCTCCTTCACCCGAGCATCAAAATCTGAAGGAAATGTGGAAGGTGGAGGAAGTGTAGACTGGGCTTCTTGGTTCTGTGACTGAGACTGAGCTTGAGAGGCTCTGGAATATGATCTAGCTGGAGCTTTAGACCGTGTAGGAGCTCTTGATTGCCCTGAACCCTCTCCCTCAAAGGTCAAGTTCATTAAGTTCAACTGACCCTTACCAAAATAAGGAGGATATTTCAAAGTCTCTGTTGATCCAACATACCAAATTTTGAAATAAAATAAGAGGACTGATATCAGTGAAGGAAATGGCATGTGAGATAACTTCCTGGTAGGGAATTTGAATTTGATCATCTCTTTCAGAATGTGATGACCAAGATTGAACGGAGTTTGTTTTACAAAGGAGGTGAACAGGGGATAGTGTCTCTGGGCAAAATGGGTGAAGTTACCACCCTTCTGTATGAAATTCCTGGAAAAGATATACCAAAGGACTCTATTCCTAGGAGTCATAGAGCTTGGTGTAAAAGTAAGAGTGTGTAATTGATCCTCAGGAATGGGTTCATTTAGTCTAAGTGTAGACCAAACCTCTCTATTACTGTACTCAGAGTCATGAACAGGGTATTGGTCTAACTTCAGGATTTTGTTCAAGACAGAAGCAGATAGGGTGAATTTGGTACCCCTCACTGTTGTTGTGATCCTCTCCTCTATCAATTCTCCCTCAGGACCCAAAACATTGTCATAAACCATGTTGTAATAGAATAAACGAACAAGGTTTGGGAAATATGGGGCAGCTATAGAAACAAAGTTTTCATAAAAACTCAACCAGGGACGTAAGTTCAAATTTGTTTCTCTATCTAGCTGTTCAAAATCTAAGGCCACTACTGCACAGAATTCCCTAGAGGCAAATTTTTCTTTAAAAGAATTGTCTAAGGCTTTCATGTTAACAATAGCAATATCAAAGTCTTGAGGATAGGATTTTATACGATAGATATCTTCTATGGCGTTTTCCATAGTTGAAGGACACTAAGAAGAGGATGGCTCTGCTCTTGGAGTAGTCTGAGGCCCAGAGGTTGTTGCTTTCTTCTTCTTTGGAGCTGGGGAAGTCTCTGGCTGATAGTTGGAAGCTTTCTTGGTTCTGGGTTTCTTCTTTCCTATAGCTTCTGGTTCAGTCTCTGTTTTCTTTTGTTTCCTCAGAGGAGTGGCTATGGGTTCTTGAAAAGAAACCCCTTTGGATCAAGATGGAGTAGCGGAGGTTGCTTTCGATGTAGACTCTGGAATCTCACCTCTAATTCCACGGATAGATCGATCAACGCCATCGTGAAGCTTGCTGGGGATAGACTTTGTTCTCGGTGGTCGTTGAGGAGGAGGAGATGACTGAGATTGAGACCTTTCTGGCTGTGATTTGGGCTCAGATTGTGTCGATTTGGAAGCCATTTTCAGGATTTGGGTGGCGATTTTGATTGAGTCAGAGAGAGCACAGACTCTCATATATTAAGAAGTCAGAGCATTTAGGGCAAGACCGGCGGTTCTGAGTATGGTTTTGAAGAACATAGACTCTCATATATATAGACACAGTCCAAAACTCGAGTTTTCATACCCAAAACTCGAGTTTTGATGGGTTTTTGTTACTGACTTGGACGTCAATGGTGTACTATAAACCTTTGACATTCTGAGTCCAAAACTCGAGTTTTGCACTTCAAAACTCGAGTTTTCATCTTTTGACAGCAAAAACTGATTTTCAAAACATCCTACAAAAGAGAAAACTAGATACTCCAATGCTTAAGTCAGTAACTTACAATCATCAAAACCATAACTAACATTGAATTGAGTGAGAAATACTTACAGCTCATTGGGATTTACCATTCCCAATTCTCTTCTTATGAAATTAAATTGTTCTTTGGCTAGTGGTTTTGTGAAGATGTCTGCCAATTGGAGATGAGTTGGAATGAACATGACCTTGACATCCTTTTTCTGAACATGATCTCTTATGAAGTGATGCCTCACATCAATGTGCTTGGTCCTAGTATGTTGAACTGGATTTTTGGCCAAGCTTATTGTGCTTTTATTGTCACACAATATTGGGACTTCTTTGAGGTTGATTCCCAAATCTGAGAGTTGTTGTTTGAGCCACAAAACTTGTGCACAGCAACTTGAAACAGCTACATATTCAGCTTCAGTAGATGATACAGCTACAGTTGTTTATTTCTTGCTGAACCATGACACAAGTGAGCCACCAAAGAATTCACATTGTCCACTTGTGCTCTTCCTATCGGTTTTGTATCCAGCATGATCTGAATCTGAATATGCCACCAAATGTTCAGGTTGGCCTTTGGGAAACCACAATCCTAGAGTCTTAGTGTCAGCAAGGTATCTAAAAATTCTTTTCACATGTTCAGCATGTGACTCCTTTGGGGCAGATTGGAACCTTGCACACATTCCAACACTGAATTGGATGTCCGGGCGGCTTGTTGTTAAGTAGAGCAATGATCCAATCATTCCTCTATATTTTGTAATGTTGAAATCCTTGCCCTCTTCATCAACATCCAATGAAGTAGTTGTACTCATATGAGTGTCAGCACCATTGCATTGATCCATTCCAAACTTCTTTAAGAGATCATTCAGATACTTGGTTTGTAATATGAAGATCCCATCCTTCTTTTGCTTAATTTGCAAACCAAGAAAGTAATTAAGTTCTCCCATCATAGACATCTCAAATTCTCCCTGCATTTTCTTTGCAAAATCTTCACACAAACCATCATTAGAAGCACCAAATATGATATCATCCACATATATCTGAACAACTAAGATTTCATTTAGCTTGTTAGTTTTAATGAAAAGAGTTGTATCAGCTTTTCCTCTAACAAAGCCTTGATCAAGAAGAAACTTGCTTAAACGTTCATACCAAGCTCTAGGAGCTTGCTTAAGACCATACAATGCTTTCTTGATATGATAAACATGATTTGGAAATTTTTCATTTTGAAATCCTGGAGGTTGTTCAACATAAACTTCCTCTTGTAAAAAACCATTTAAAAATGCACTTTTTACATCCATTTGATAAAGCTTAATTCCTTTAACACAAGCAAAGGCTAGAAGAACTCTTATGGCTTCCAATCTTGCTACTAGAGCATAAGTTTCTTCATAATCAATTCCTTCTTCCTGATTATAGCCTTTAGCAACTAATCTTGCCTTGTTATGGACAATGATTGCAGATTCATCTCGTTTATTCTTGAATACCTATTTAGTGCCAATGACTGGATGGTCTTTAGGCCTAGGTACCAAATCCCAAACTTGATTTCTATCAAATTGATGTAACTCCTCTTGCATTGCTATCACCCAATCATTGTCTGAAAGGGCTTCATCAATTTTTGAGGGTTCAATGTGAGATATGAATACAGAGAATGTTACTTCATTCAAAGTGCTTTTTCTGGTTCTTACTCCTTGATTGATATCACCTATTACTTGGTCTAAAGGATGATTCCTAATGTATTTCCAAGCTCTAGGCTGAGATTGTTTAGGATTTTCAAAATGGTTTTAAGGATCAGTTTCGAAAACATCTAGTTCATTTGAATCAGAAGCAGTTTTAAATGAAGCTGATTTTTCGAATTTGCTTCATCATCATCATTATCCAAAGGCTTATTAGAAGATGAATCATAAAATACAACATGTACAGATTCTTCTACACAACGTGTTCGAATGTTAAATACTCTATATGCTTTACTTCTATTAGAATATCCCAGAAAAATACCTTCATCTGCTTTGGCATCAAACTTACCCAAGTTATCCTTACCATTGTTGTGGATGAAACACTTACATCCAAACACCTGTAGATGTTCCAAGTTTGGCTTCCTTCCTTTGTACAGCTCATAGGGAGTTTTGTTCAATTTCTTTCGGACATAAGCTCTATTTGAGATGTAGCATGCCGTAGACATTGCATCAGCCCAGAATACTTGAGATGTGTTGTTTTCATTCAACATTGCTCTTGCCATCTCAGTGAGGGCTCTGTTCTTTCTTTCAACTACTTCATTTTGTTGAGGAGCCCTTGGAGCTGAAAAATTGTGATCAATTCCCATGTTTTCACAGAACTCAGCAAAGGCTTGATTATCAAATTCACCTCCATGATCAGTTCTAATTCCTTTATCTGTGCTTTGACTTACACTAAGGAGATTATGGCATAAACCTTGAACAAGATAAACATCTTTGATCTTTGGTCCATCATTGTTTCCAACGTCTCCAATTCCAGCAATCTTGCCTGATTGATTTCCACCAAATGTTACCTTGCCACCATCCTTAGATTTGATTGTAGCAAACTTAGATTGATCCCCTGTCATGTGTCTTGAGCATCCACTATCAATGAACCATTTATTGGATTTTGATGCTTTAAGACAGACCTGCAAAACATAAGACATCAAGTCTTAGGTACCCACTTTTTCTTGGGTCCTTTTGGATTAGTTTGTGTCTTAGGAACCTTATAGGATCCTTTTGGTACCCATTGATAATTACCTACAGGTTTGCTTTTACCTTCTCTTCTATGAAAACAAGAAGAAGTGGTATGACCTTTTCGATTGCAATAGTTGCAGTGAGCAAAAGGATTGGATGAATGAACTGATTTTTGAAAATAACTCATATATGATTTCTGTCCAAACTTCTTCTTTCCCTTTTGTTTATCAAAATCAGGTTTATAGCCAATTCCTGACTTATCATTTGTGAATCTTTGCTGTTTTAAAATGACATTAAGCATTTCACTACCCTTGGTGAACTTTTCAAGAGTTTTAGTAAGAAGCAAATTTCTTTTCTCTAAGGTACAGCAATTATCACAAATCTTTTCTGTGACCTTTTCGAAATTCTTTTCAGAAGTACTTTCAGAAACTATAGTAGGAGAAGAAGTAGTTTGAACTTGTTCTTCTAGCAATCTGATTTTTTTTCTTTGCAGATAATAGTTCTTTAGCTATTTTTCAAAATTCAGTGAAGAGTGAATTATATTCTGAGGATAATTCATCATATAGTGAATTAGAAACATTTACCTCTTCATTATCGGATTCTTCTTGAGCTACAAGACAGATGTTAGTTCTTTCTTCCTTTTTAGCTTCATCTTCATCGGATGAGCTGTCTCCCCAAATGCCTGAAACATAAGCTCTTCTTTTGAATCTATTTGTTTTCTTTTCTTTGTTCTTGAGCTGTGGGCAATCAGATTTGAAATGACCGGTCTGTCCACATTCGTAGCATGTGATGGGTTTCTTTGTTTCTGTGCTTGGGCTACCCTTGTGGAATTTTCTGTAAGCTTGATCCTTCTTGAAAAATTTCTTGAATTTTTGAACCATCAAGCTTATCTCTGCATCATCCTCATCTTCATCGTCTGATTTTGTCTCTTTGACAGTTTTGAGAGCTATACCTTTGTTCTTCCCTTGAACTTCTTCAAGTCCCTTTTTGAACTTAAGCTTTGCTTCATATTCAGAAAGGCTACCAAAGAGAGCAGCTACAGATGTCATCGATTCTCCACGAGCTTCTTCAATGGTAGTGACCTTTGCTTCCCATTCTTTGTTGAGGACATTTAAAATTTTCCTCACTTGGACAGGTTGTTCATATTCTTTTCCCAAGGCAGCAAATTGATTAATCAAATGAGTGAATCTTAATTGAAACTCACCAATGGTTTCACCTTGTTTCATGCGAAGAAGATCATATTCTGTCATAAGAGTATTAACTCTATTCTGTTTGACTCCAGTTGTTCCTTCATGAGCTATCTCCAGAGCATCCCACATGGCTTTTGCTGAACTTAGAGTGCATACACGGAAGTATTCTTGTTGGCTCAAGGCACTTTGCAGCATAAGTACAGCTTTGCTATTGAGAGTGATGTTTCTTCTATCATTCTCATCATAGTCTTCTTCAGGTTTTGGAATCCTGAGACCATTTTCCATAATTGTTGGAACATAGTCTCCTCTTTCAAATACTCTCCACAAGCCATACTCCGTAGCTAGAACAAAGACTTTGAATTTGGCCTTCCAAAAAGAATAATGTTCACCATTAAATCCTGGTGGACGGTTAACAGAAGCTCCATCGGGTAAAATTCCTTCCATAGTGATCCTTCTCGAGATGTTAAACTCTTTAGAGAAGACCTTGCTCTGATACCAAATGTAAGTGGAGCTAAATCACCAAGAGGGGGGGTGAATTGGGGATTTTGAAATTCTTTTCGAAGTTCTGTTTTTGTTTGCTAAAACAGAGTAGATGAGAGTATGAAAGGAAGAGTAGCAGGACACAAGGAATTTATCCTGGTTCGGTCTGATCTCTTGACCTACGTCCAGTCCCCAGTCACTCTGGGATTTTCACTATCTCACTTTGATGATTACACACTCTGCAAACGAAGGATGTTTCACAACCTTGAACACACTCCGCCTTACAAGTTGTAATCAAATAACCCAATCTCAAAGTCCCACTACTTTGAGATTCTTATAGAAAATGAATTACAGAAAAAGAACTCTCTTCTAAGAGTAGACGATGATAATCACTGAAGTACAATGTATCAAAGATACAATCAAATGTGTAAGAACAGCTCTTGACTGATATTTTCGAGCAAGCTTGTTGTATTTCACTTCTGTGTATGTCCAGCTTCAAATCTTCAGCTATTTATGGTGGTTTGAAGCTTGTGAACGTTATAGATCCGTTGGAGCTTTTACCCATTCGAAAATATAGCCGTTATGAGTGTTGCATAATAAATCTATCTACTAAAATCACTTGTTGTTTCAATATAGCTGTTGGGAGACTTTTGCAGATTTGAATATTTGAATTTTGGTTCTTCCCATGTGGTCTTGTCTGAAGAATAATGATATTCAGCCTTAATTGGTGGAGGCATTAAATGACTGCATTGAGAAATGGCTGTCCATCTTGCCAGGCTGTCTTTAAAATATTGCAAGTTGCACAAAATGAATCTTCATTTGATTCTCAATTAAATTCAAGAACTTTCTGTAATCTCATGAACAAACTCGTTAAAACAGTTCAGTTACAATAATAAATGGTATATGAAACATATAAGATTAATTCGCAGACATTTGGTCAAAGTATAAATCAAATTGAGCATTTTCTGTAAAACAGCGTTTTTCTGACAAAGGCACCAAAACTCAAGTTTTGATAACCAAAACTGGAGTTTTGAACTGTTCATACTTCATAACCGGCAGTTTTCAAAACAAAACTGGCGGTTTTCAGAGTTTGGAAATGTTGAACCTCTCGGGTTGCCCAAAACTTGAGTTTTGCTTCTCAAAACTCGAGTTTTGAACTATTCATGTGAAAACATGACTTAAGTTCGAAACATCAAAACTGGAGGTGTTGGAGTAAAACTGGCAGTTTTTAATTGCTTAAACCTTGAATGCTCTCGGCCTTACCAAACCTCGAGTTTTGCCTTTCAAAACTCAAGTTTTCATAAATCATGAAAACTTGGAAAATATGTGAGCAGACCAAAACTGGCGATTTTCAACCAAAACTGGCAGTTTTGCTTTTTGGAAAATTTGATAGCTCTCTGCCTTGTCAAAACTTGAGTTTTGGTTCCCAAAACTCGAGTTTTCATAAAATGTGAAAACTTTGCAAAACACATGAGCAGTTGAAAACTGGCGGTGATGGATGAAAACTGGCGGTGTTGAACTGATGCAAACTCAGTTGCTCTCTGTCTCTCCAAGACTCAAGTTTTGCTTCTCAAAACTCGAGTTTTGAACTTTCTTGCAAAACATAAGAAGTTCAAAACTGGCGGTGATCACTAAAACTGGCGGTGATGACTTTTGTGCAGCTTTACTACAGACCAAAACTCGAGTTTTCCTCTGACAGCAAGGAAAGACTGATTTTCTTAAGATAAAACTTGTCATTTTGATTTCCATGGCTTTACAATTGTTCCCATCATCATCAAAACACATTGAGAACTAACATATTAGAGTAAACGTAACAGAGCATTTAACCGATTCAGACAATCTACTGTACTAGTAAAAGTAAAATAAACAGAAAATAAAAGTCCTCGAAATGGTTAAGGGTACTGTTATCCAGAATAAATACCGAAATAGAACATACCAACATCTCAAATATGTATACATACATGATAGGGCATACCCTATTCTTCAGTCTGTACTGGAAAGCACTTATCATTCCAAAAGGGTTCTTCACATCTAGCACGATTCCCTATGACTTCAGAAAAGTCTGGGGTCCGATAACAGCCCCCAAAGTAACCGTCAATACTCAAATATTAAATGTGTTAGGAGTATGTAAGCTACCATGCTAGTCAGAATCGCAAGAGCATGCCAAATACATACCATATATGCATCCAGATCATACCACAGCAAAGTACATAACACAATCCAAGAACCCGTACAGGTGCCCTACCAAGGCAAGCCTCGGACTCACTGGACTCACAACCCGTTGAGCTGCCCTTTCTAGGCTGGCCCCGGACTAATAACTCAATCCGTATAGCTGCCAACCAAGGCTGGCCTCGGACTGATTGTCCTCAGCGCTAGGAATCATACAACACTGTATGCATATTTGGCACAACATATACAAAGAAAAACACACATGGCACACACAAACATACAGCAAAACACATGAAGATATCTGAGTAAAACGGTTACTACCTGGTGTGGAAAATATTGTCCTTAATATTTTATTGGGCCCTTTGACTTCCCAAGGGTTCCCTTGACCTATAAATCATTAAAATACAATTGTTCAGTATTTACAAAATTGTCATAACATTTTTCTTGCTAAAACCGAGCCCAACACCAAATTTCCAGAAATCCAGTGATTCTGGCCCAACTTGTGGGATTTTTAATAAATTCCAAAAAATTAATTTTTGCATGCTTCCAGCACCATTTTAACCATTGAAATGTCTATTTTCCATGAAAAATATTCCCAGACCCTGAAAGTACTTTTATTTTGGAATGGTGCTCACTTTTCACACCTAGATCAGATTTCACCCTGTTGCACACAGAGCCAACTTCAACAATTTTTATCTCCTAGTAGGAAAATCCCAAAATCATAAAATTATATATCAAATTGAACCTCAGGATTTTTAATTTGCATCTGAAAAATATCAACCAAAAATGAATTCATTTTCTATTTTTAAAACTCACATGAAGGTCCACTGCCAGAATTTCCAGAATCAAGGATAAGCTTGCTTTCAAGGCTTTTTCGGTGATTTCAAGTTTGGAAACTCAAACTACAACCTAACCCCATACAAAATCACGTTTTAAGCCCTTTGGGACCATCAAAAACTCCAAAATCAGACCCCAAAACCAAGCCCCAACCAGAAGCACGAAATTCCAAAGTTTAAGCTCTAGAAGTTCAAGTTGTCGGTTGTTACCTATTTCGGTGCTTTGGCTTGGTGGATGAGGTGGTTGAGAGCTTCACCTTGGCTATGGAAGCTTGCTGGTCCCCTCTCTCTTCTTCAGCTGTAGAACGCCCTTTTGGAGATAGAAATGGCAATTTGAGCTCCTTTTAATAATAATCCAAAAGTGGCTAATTGGTTCCAATGTAACTAAATCAATTCATAGTTTGGTTGGAATCCAATTGTCTTTACTTAATCTTTATCCCATGTGATTATTTGAGAGCCTTCTAGGAAGTATATTTGGCGTGTTTACAGCCCATATAATCAGATTTTTCCTTCCAATTTGATAATAATTATCCATTTTGACTTACCGGCGGGCCCCACGCTTAATTCAATGAACTAGTCAAGCTTGTTTTTGGTCTCCAAATCAGATTTTTCTGCCTAAAAGGAGTCTTATGCACCTAAGGGGGTCCCACAAGCTGATCCCCAATAATTAATTCCAATTTCTCACGTTTTCGGTCAAATTCGGGGTCTACTGGCCCCTATCGGGTCCCACTGGGTCCAAAAGTGTGTCTTTTTGTACTTTTCTCTGTCTTTTCCAAATATTTTCCCCTGCCTGGGCATACTCATGTGGCGCCTACCCTCTTCCCAATGTGGCCCCACATTTGTCTCATTCCGTCCAAAATAATCCCCTAACTGGTCCCTATCGGTCCCCTTTTCTATCGGTTTATCACGTGCGGGTCCCGCGTCTTGAGTCTGGACTAGAGTATGGATAAAATCATCTTTTTTTCTCTCCTCTCTCATGTTGGACAAAATTCAATGCCCAAAGGTCAAGGAATTGACCATTTTGCCCTTGCCTTATCTTCCTTTAATCTCGTGGTGACATGTGTCCATGTGCAATGATTGCCCTATTTCTTGCTTTTGGAACATGCCTTTTCAGTGTCTCTTTCTCTTTCCTGTCCCTGTATGTCGCATACACACTTCCAGGGGTCAGGAATCTGTGTTTTATCATGTTAGTTCTCTATGTGTTTTGATTATTACTAATAATTGTAAACAATGTAGAGATGTTTTTGAACAAGATAAGAGTGGATTAAAACTTGTCAATTTCAAGCAAAAACACTCTGTCTGCGACAAACTTGAGCCTATCATTTGCAACCTCGAGTTTGTCACTGCCAGATGAGGTAAACTCGCCAGACTAGACCAAAAGTTTGAACTTAAGAGTTTTCCAAAGTTTTCAAAAACTTTGTGTAAACTCGAGTTTACATTAGCAACCTTGAGTATGCCAAAGGCAGAGAGGATTTTGTCTTGAAAACATTTTTAAACTCGACACCTCTACTTGCAAACCTCAAGTTTGCAACCTCCAGAGAAAATCTTCAATAGTTTACATAACCTGTAAACTCGAGACTGTTATGACAAACTCGAGTGTAACTCTGGCGGGAAGAATTTTTCAAATTATGAGATTTTCACAAACTCTACATTGTTACGTTCTGAGTAAAGTTTTTCCAGTTAGAAAAATCTCAAGAGTTTACAAAACATGTAAACTCGAGTTCATCATTGAAACTCAAGTTTACACTTGGCCGAGAGCTTTCGAGGATTTTCAACCAAAGTAAACTCGAGACTGATTACATAAAACCTCCAGTTTACTTCAGGCCAAGAACATTCAGAGTTTTTCAAAGTTGAACAAACTCGAGTTTAACATTGCAAACACGACTTCAAACCTTATAGAGAGCAATGGACTTTCCAACTTGAAAAAACTCTAGAGTTTGCATTGGAAACCTCAGGTTTGTGTTTTGAAAGCTGAAACTAAGTTTTGACTTAAACAGTATCAAACTCGAGCCTGCCTACTTACAGACTCGAGTTTTCCTTTTAGACAAAGTTGTTCCAAGACTCAAAATCACGACATTCCTCTCTGGATGAAGGAAGCTCGAGTTCAGACTCGCAAACTCGAGTTTAAATCAACCCGAGAGCAATGTGACTTTTCAATATGTTGAAAACCTTAGGTTTTGATTTCAAACCTCCAGTTTATATGTTTTGAACTTGAAACGCTTTTACAAACTGAAGCTCCAAACTCGAGTTCACATGAACTAAACTCGAGTTTACAACGCTGATTCAGAAATTCAAATCTGACAATTTTGGAAAACATTCTTGTTTGATCTTAATACTTTCCAATATTATTCTCTTATATTCCTAGCTATGTTTAACCACTTTTTTAGTGAGTTCCAGAGGGATTAGAGAATGTTTGTTGAAGGCTTAAAGGAAAAGCAAAAAAGCAGTGTCAGCACATTAAATGCTATGCCCAGAAAGTTGCACACTTTTAGGTAATCCATCTGCACATGGTTGCAAAGCATTAAAGAATGATTTCTACAACAAGCAACTGCTTCTCCAACGGATTAATCCAGAGGAAGTCAACTCTGAACACTTGGACAGCTGGATTAAGTGGAAATTAGAGAGAGAAGAAGACCAAAGTTGCTTCTAAACACTACAGATCACTTCCAACGGTCTAATTAAAGATGCAACGATCATTTAATGCTATCTGACTATAAATAGAGTTGCATTCAAGTCTTCTAAACAACTAGAATAGCTGAAAACAAATTGCATTCAAGTCTACATTTATTTTCTTCAGTTTTCACTTGTATAGTATCTTCTGATATAAAGAGCTTCAGTGTTTATCAATATCTGCTCTTAGAGAGAGTTCTTTCTGAATATCATTTATTGTAAAGAATCACAAGTCAAGGGAACTTGGTGATTTGGGAGTTCATTGATTACAACTTGTAAGGGGGAGTGAGTTTTAGAGAGAGAACTACTTCTTAAGTGCAGAGTGTGTAATCTTTGATATAGTGGAAATCCCAGAAAGTCTGGGGACTGGATGTAGGTCAAGTTGTTCAGACCGAACCAATATAAATCTCTGTGTTCAGCTATTCTTTCTTTTACTCTATTCACCTCTGTTTTTATTGTTTCAAAACAGAGTTTTTGCCGAAAATTTTAAGAATACCCAATTCAGCCCCCCTCTTAGGTATTTAGCTCCACTTACATATCATTCACCCCGGGTCCTGCTTCATCACACCGGCTTTATACCTCACTAGTCTCTTGCCCTGGCCCGCATCTTTTCAAACCTAGGCCCACCAGAGACTTCCTATCTCTTGTCATTCAAGGGATTCTTCCCGAACCGGGCCTAGTAGTCTGCCTAATTTAGGCTTATTCTCAATGTTCAGGGTCCAAAGTTCGGGATATTACACTTTAGGCGATTTTTGTAACACCCCATTTTTCTAAAGCGTTTTCAAAATAGTTCGATCAGAGTGGCACATCGGAGCAATTCAAGAGAGCGAGTAACTGATGAGTGTATTAAAATATTAACCATGGTTGGTTATAGTAGTGGTACATTCATCCCAATAATTCAAAATATTATACGGTCAAAAAACAAAAAGAAACTCCGGCCAGATCTTCACGCGGGCTACTTACCCTTGTCGTCAGCCCTCGGTCCTCCAAACCCTGAAGCTATAGCAAGGGCTGAGGTCCAATGTCCATTGGACCTTAGGTAACGATTAACCTTATGCTTATGTATGACAAAATATGTATGACAGATATTCATTATAGCATTAATCAACACAAAATCACACAGTAGATATAAGATTAATATTTCAGTAGTACACATCACATGTACAGTTATTTATGTTAACAATACACATCACATGTAAAGTTATTTATGTCAACAGTACACATCACATGTAAAGTTCTTTATGTTAACGGTACATAACACATGTAAAATTATCATCTATCACATATATAAGCATACAATAAGCATCAGAGTTAGTGTTATAGTACGCATCCGTACCTTCGTTTGTGATATCGGTACGTTCGTCGGTCGGAAAGTGATCTCATATATCCTATAATGGTAATACCGCATTTATTAATTCACCAATAATATCCTAGTAGATATCTTATTCACTAATGACCCTTTTTCCCTTGGTGGAATTATTTTCAACTTATTTTCCTTATTTTATGGGGAAAAAAAACGCTGGTACAGTATTTTGGGCAGATTTTTCGTCTAACTTTTGAAAAATCATAACTAATTCTAGAAAAATCAAAACGAGGATCCGTAAAATTACTCGGAATCCTTAGGATGTCTACTTTTAAGTAAAAATACTCGTTTTTTCCCAGATTACTTGAGTCATTCCCAGTTTTAACGTTTTGAGCCTCTGCCCAGAATTTTTCCAGAAATTCATAGTCAAACTTTGAGAATTTTTATCTCACTGTGCAGAGCTCAATCTAATACGTTCTTGTCATATTTTAAAAGCCCTATATGTCTATTTTAACCATGAATTTTCCCAAAATTTTTCAACTTCATTTCCAACATAAAATATTGGCATTTTTATCACAGATTTCAGAAATTGCTTAACCGATGAAATTTCGCAAAAACTTCATTACTTTGATGTTTCTCTTCCAAAAATTTTGCTCTATAACTTTCCTCATCATTTTTTCGAAATAAAGCTAATTTTGACCATAAAAACATGAAAATAAAATTATTTAAGATCAAAGATACTTCTAACTATGAATTAAAAACTAAAACTTAAAGAACTTAAAATTTAGAGCTAGAGAACTTACCAAGAACCTTACTCCTCCTTCTCCAAGACTCTTCACTCGTACTTCCACTCTCTATATTCAAATTTCTAAGCTTGTTTTGGTGTGAGAAATGTGAAGACCAATGCCCCTCTTTATAGTAATTTGGAAGGTTATTAAACCCGGACCGGACTGACCAGTTCGGATCGAAAACTGGCGAACCGGCCTAGAAACCGGTCCAAGTTAGAGGGAAATCGGATTTCTGAGTTGACTCGGTCAACTCGGCCTGAACCGGCCGAGTTGGCCGAGTCAGAGTAAAAGAATTTTTTAAAAAAAAAATATTGATTGAAGGAGAACGAGAAGGAAGGGAGAGTGTGGCGATGGCACTACTACAAAAGACCTAAAAAATGACCTAAATTAGACCCAATTAACGTCCCTTTTCAGAGGGACATCTGAGAAAGTGTTGTTGTTTTCGTTATATTCAGCGACCTAATTAAAATTCAGGTCGCCGATTAATAGGCGACCTGAACTCAATTAAGGTCGCCACTTAATAGGCGACCTAAACTCACTTAAGGTCGCCTCATAAGAGGCGACCTTAATATATTCAGGTCGCCTCTCATGATGAGGCGACCTAAATAGGCGACCTGAATTGTATTCAGGTCACCTATTTATTAGGTTTTTTAAAAAAAAAAAATTATGCTTGCTATATTTGGCCAATTTATTGCAAAACTGAATACGCTCACTTCACAAAATAAGTGCATATGCCCAGTATAACGTCCAAACAGATAACACAATACAACACATAATGAAATACAACCAGACATATGAGTACAGAACCAACACAGAAACAAACCGACAGCAAACTACAATAAAACACTTGTCATGGATGATGCTTCTACTCTTCCAATCATATAACATAGCAGATTTGGCATTCACAAAATTTACTAAATTAAGACAATCTGATTCAAAGATAACATTCTCATGGCCCGAATCTACTGCCAACATGAGGGCTTTCTTGAGAGCTAGAGCCTCTGACATAAATGCTAAAATGGACTTGATTTTTTCCCACAAATCCCCACTTAAAATCCCCAAAATGGTCCCTACATAACCCCAATTCCAGCTGAACCCGTACCTGGTACAAACGCTCCATCAATGTTGAGTTTTAGCCAACCCAAGTCTGGAGGTTTCCATTTATCTCCTCTTACCGCTGGGGAGGAAGCAAAAGAGGTGAATTGCACTTTTTCCACTGAATCCCAGAATTCTGAATTGCTCCTGTCAGCTCAAAAAATCACAAAATAAGGGTCCGGCTTAACAGCATTGAAAACTTTCTCATAACATTGCTTCCAAATGAGCCATAAAAGCCAACAAATTAAAGAAATATCTTTGGCAGTAAAAAACTGTGAGCTACAGATCGACAACCACCACATTTTAAAATTAGTAAAATTAGAACAGCAAATTCGTGCCCCCAAACTACACCCAAACCACACATAGCGAGTCCAACAACAGTGGAAAAACACAAATAGGGACTAAACTCAGTGACATAGAAGTTGAACAGCACACAAAATAAGGGCATCTGTGTATCTTTTTTCCAGCAACAGTTGCATAGGAACCAAGTGCATAATTTCCACTAAGGAACGTCATCAATCCAAAAAAAGCAAAGAAATGTCCACTACAACATAAATGTCACCATCACAATTCCAAAAGAATCTCATGCAATGTAAATGTCACATCACAAGACCAAAAGAATCTCAAGAAGCATTCGTCAATTCAAAAGATTTATCTAAAACAGATTGATCACATGATCCAGCCAAAAAATGCGAAGTAAACTTTATATACCTATATGTGCTCAAGAAGATATCTAGCCAACATGTCTCGAATCGAATCCATGTCATCCTGTGAGTACGGATCCTCAATACCAAAAACCTGTAAATTGTAAAACAAGGTATAAGATAAACCAATGAAGTGAATGAAATAATTAACAACTGAAGTACCACAACAAAAAATATCATCATTTGAGGATCATAGAGCATTACGTACGTTTTGAAAGCCAGTAGTACGTCCGGTGGAAACGATAGATTGCATCCAACCGATAATGTAGTATCCGCACTCGGTGTTCTCTAGTTGTTGATGGCACTATAAATCAAAAACAAATTGTTAAAACAAAAGCTACTGTGTCTCAGAAAAAACTTGAATTGAAACTACTTACCTTCGGATAAAACCACTTCGGTCCACCCTGCTCTCGTGCTCCAGCAAGCTCTCTATATGTCCTAAGACCCCTATCATCATTAAAATGGAAATTAACAGACATGAAAACAATTCATTTAAAAGAAGAATCGATGATTTAGACAAAAATTTACTTACTCCGCAAACATGTTTTTGATATCCTCGACTGGCCTGCCGCCTATGGAATCGAACCAATAACATGCGTTCTTGGCGGGTCAAACAACACACAGGGTCCAATGACCACTACAACGTATACATATTAATATTATAAACTAAGATAAGAAAGCAATTTATTCTTAAAAATATTATATAGACAAAAAAAATACACACCTTTCATGTATTGGCGCTAGAAAACAAGAAGATTGTAGGTCGTCCATTGTTAAACCAACATAAATGGCCCTCCTGGCTAAGATATTGCGAGTCGAAGCCATGCTTCCAGGACATAAGAATCCATACGAACCCAATCGGCCTTCCTTTTTGCATATGTCGTGGCAGACACTATGATCGAAATAAAATGATAAATGTTGTTGAATATATTAAACAGAAAAATAGTACTGACATAATTAAAGGGTAAAAAAAACTTACAAGATTGCAAGTTGAAGCCACTGTATATCTAAACAGTCCATATGCATAAACTCTGTCAAATCTTTCTTGTCAACATTGATCGAATATGTCTTGTCTGCATCGACAACGCCCTGAGGCATCTGCAAGCCTATAGAGTCGATGTCCTTGTAGAGCTCTCGCAGCTGTGCTAAGTATAGAAAGCTACCCGCAGCTTGTTCATGCTATGTAAACATAATAAACAGATTATGAGTGGGTTAGCAATGAAAATCAATAGGGAACCTACTCATCGTCAATCAGTAATGTATTTCCTACCATTGGAGGTGTCGTCCCCATCTGAATAAGATGATGCGGCCAAAGGATGAACGATGTGGTGGCAGCGCCTAGATCGGGAACCTCCTCATCATCAATTGGGATGGTTGTCTTTTCTTCCCCCTCTCGCACACTTTTCACAGTCACCCTACGTTGGTCTTGTGGAATTTGCATATTGTGGTGTGTGGTTTGTTCAGGGTAAACAAGACCATCAGCAACAATATGCCGGTGTGGGTCATCCAAATATAGAGTGCAGGGCTCTCCCCCCTGTGGATTGTGAGAAGGCTCGCCAATAAATACATCTAGAAAGTGATGAGAAGGTTCGCCAATAGGTACATCTGGAGCGTGAAAACTTTCTTTGCTGCTTGGGAAGGCCAGGGATTCCTAGTTTGTAGGTTGCGTATTCTCTTGTATCATAACCCTCATTTCACCTCGTAGTTATGTCATAACCTCATCTACGAGGGACGCTCGAATTTTGGCTACAAGCTGAGGACCAGGGTTGTCATCGTCATGCGAACAACTAGAACGCCGTCCAAAATACTTCACGACGCTAACTCCCCTTGGCTCCCCTCGAACAGCATCAAGGTAATCTGGCTTCCCAATCGCTGTGGAAAAAATGTCCATCCGTGTACCCGGCGTGAATGAACCTTGGCTGCTCTACTGCTCAAGTGCATCCTGTATGTATCATAGGATTTTTCATAAATAATAACTAAACTCTAAAAATATGAAACAACAGAGGCTATTTAATACTTCTAATTTAACTACTTACAATCTTTAAGGCAACCTCAGCCACATCTTCATTTACGTATTTGTCACCCTTCTTCCTCGCAGCTATCCATTTTTTGTGGCGAGGAGGACGCTCAAGGGCCTGGATAACAGTGGAAGGATCCGATTGCGCAGCTTCCTTCATTCTCTGCAACTCTTCTTCCATCAGCTTCCGTTGAAGCTTCTTATAGCCACCCCTAGACATGGAATGCGGATACTCATTTCTCGCTTGCCTCTCTCTTTTGGCCTGACTTTTTTCCTATGACACGAAAATAAATAAAACTACGCCTTCAATATCAAATAGATTCAACTAAAAGATAAGATATGAAAGAAATTTTACAAGAAATTCAGGATTTTGGCGTGATGCCACAAACTCCCTCCAGTCCTCTGGAGAAATGTAATCATGGTCCTGACATAGGTCCTTGTCCCTCTTTGCCCCTCGAATATACTTTTTGGTGAGCTTGTTTTTAAAGTCTTTCCAACATAGATGAACCTCACCCATCCAATGGTTGTACATGGCCTTATTGTTAGGCATATCATACGTTTGCTGCAAGGTAAAAGAGAAGATATGCAAGAAATCAAGTAATACAACTAAAGATACAAATGCAGAAGAGATCGAAAGTGAGATACCAAAAGTTGTGCCCAAATCAACTGCTTTGTTTTATAAGGAACCAACTTCCAATAAGAGAATACAATGCGAACTTTGCTTCGAGCCAGATAGCCTACGTAGCTAATGAAGTTGTCTTCCTCTGGACCAATTGGATTCATATTGGCATCGAACTCCACATGCAGCCTCTTTTTCTGACTGTCGCGACGTGCAATTAACACACCCATATGTGTGCTACCTCTTCCCTTTCTCACCACCAATACATCATTCCCACTATCACCCCATGACTCATCAGAGCTAGACATATTCTTGTTCATCAAAAACAAATCAATAATGTTAGATAGAGTTATTATTAAATAATAAACAAATGAATAAAATGAACTAACAGGTTAAACCAGCACAAAAATAACATAGGACTTTTTCATAACTTAAGATCTTACTTTATATGGTTTCCCATATTCCTTCAGAATGATCCTTTCTTGGAGTATATTCTTCATCATCTATCGATTCTACTTCATGTGTTGTAGGTAGATTTGTTGTGAAAGGGAGTGTATTGTCCAGGTTCAAGGATTCTTCACCATACGTCTGTTTTTTACTTTGAAGTACAATGGACATTTTGTTATTTGCAGGGTCTGTAACATAAAACACTTGTTTCGCCTGGCTTGCTAGAATGAATGGATCATCTCTATGACCAAGTCTTTGAAGATCAACTGAGACAAATCCAAATTTAGGATCTATTACAACAGCATTATTGCTAACCCACTTACATTTAAATAAAGCAACTTTGAACTTGTTGTAGCTCATCTCCCATATTTCTTCAATAACACCATAATAGGCCATTGATGCTAACACCAGGTTTTTGTCTTTCGAACTCGAAAAGTGCATGGATTCAGCTTCAACCATCACCCCACTATTTTGCACAGAACTTCTGTCATCTTGGTCTTTTGTGTAGAAAGAATATCCATTTATATCATAACCTGTCCAAGTGATGACCTGAAAAGAAGACCCCAGGCTAACCACTCGATTGTAGCCGACACACCGGTCTAGTGCAATACCTTCTCCTCGAACCACTTTATGAATATCTTCTTTTGCTCATTAGCTATCTGCATGTCATTCTTCCTTGGGTTCATATTCTTCAAACTCTTTCTGTGTTCGTCAATGTACAGGTGTGCTTGCAACACCTCTTCACGAGGCTTATTCTTCAATTTGATTCCTCGAGTTCCCTCGGTTATCCCCTCGTCATGCTGAGATTGTATCATCCTCCCTAATAGATAATCTTTGCAAAAGTCCATAGCCTGTTCAACCACATATCTTTCAACAATTGAGGCTTCCGGTCGATAAGGATTTTTAGAATACCCTTTTAAGATCTTCATGTATCGCTCGAAAGGATACATCCACCTTAGGTAAACTGGACCGCAGAGCCTTATCTCCCTTACCAAGTGCACTATCAGATGCACCATTATATCAAAAAATGCAGGAGGAAAATGCATCTCTAGTTGGGACAAAATAATGTAACCTTCATTTTCCAATTCATCCAACTTTTCAATGTCAATGACTTTGTTACATATAGCATTAAAGAAAATGCACAATTTTGTTATAGTAGTCTGCACTTCATCTTTCATAATGCCCCTAATAGCTACTAGTAATAGTTGTTGCATCAACACATGATAATCATGGGACTTCATTCCCACTAACTTCAAATCGTCAATTGAAACACACCTTCTCAAATTTGAAGAATATCCTTATGGAACCTTAATGTCATATAGACACCCACACAAACTTTTTTTTCTCCGCTTTTGATAGTGTATGAGCTGCTGGCTCCATGTATGCCCTCTTACCATCTTCCATTACTTGTGGATGTAACTGTTCTCTTATTCCCATATCAACCAGGTCTAGTCTCGCACTAATTCCATCCTTAGTCTTCCCTAGTATGTGCAAAAGAGTACTGACAAGGCTATTGCAAACATTTTTTTCCACATGCATCACATCAAGACTATGTCTCACATCAAGACTACGCCAATATGGAAGATCAAAGAAAATTGATCTCTTCTTCCATATATTCTTCTCACCCGCAATCCTTCGCTGCTTACCCAATATGACATTGATATGTATCACCCGACTATAGACTTCCTCTCCGGTTAATGCCTTTGGAGCCGTTCTATGCTCTGGTAAGCCGTTAAAACGCTTTCTTAACTTATGATATGGGTGGAACCAATCAAGAAACCTTCTGTGACCGAGGTAGACTGTTTTTTTTCCATGCTTTAGTTGATGGAAGTTTGTGTCAGCTTCACATATTGGACATGCTTTATGCCCATTCACACTGTACCCAGACAAATTTCCATATGCAGGAAAGTCGTTGATCGTGGTAAAAATCATTGCACGCAACCTGAAGGACTCCTTCTTATATGTATCAAACACATATACGCCTTCCTCCCACAACTTCTTCAAATCCTCAACCAAAGGCGCCAAGTACATCAATATTGTTACCGAGCTGTTTTGGTCTAGAAATCATCATAGAAAGCATCACATACTTGCGTTTCATACATAGTCAAGGAGGTAAGTTGTATATTACAAGGAGAACCGGCCATGCACTATGGGTACTGCTAAGAGTTCGATACGGATTGAAGCCATCTGTAAAAAGTCCCAGCCGAAGGTTTCTTGGCTCACTGCCAAATTGAGGGAACATTTCGTCTATTTTCTTCCATTGCAGAGAGTCAGCCAGGTGCTGAAGATATTTTCCATCGATATTCTCTCATCAAAATGCCATCTCAACTTCTTCGACGTTGCTTCACTAGTAAACAGACGCTTAAACCATGGAATTATTGGAAGATATGACAATGCCTTCAAAGGTTGTCTTTTTGTTGTCTGCTCTCCAGAAACACTACATTTCTTCACTTTGTATCGTGAAGTTTTACACTTCGGACAATTACTGAGGCCTTCGTACTCGTTTCTGTATAATATGCAGTCATTAGGGAACCTGTGTATCTTTTTATACTCCATACCCATCGTAGATAAGATTTTTTGGCCTCATACATACGATTTGGAAGTACATTATCATTTGGCAACATATCACACAACAATTCAAGCAACGACGTGAAACTGCTATCAGTCCACCCACAAGTTGCCTTTAAGTTGACCAAATGTAAGGTCCCAGTCAATCGTGTATACTTAGTACACCCAGGGGACAAAGGTGTCTCTGCATCACTCCACACGCTATCATATTCATGCGGTTGTACAAAGGATTCGACCACAACATCATGAATCATTCTCTCTATTCCATCATCATCTACCTCAACTTCATTTTCCTGGGATGCACTAGGAGTTACCTCCTCACCATGCCATATCCACGTTGTGTATCGAAGGTTGATTCCATCACAAATTAGGTGATCCCTTATATCAGCAATATCCCGTCGAACCCCATTTAAACAATTAACACATGGACAAAAGTACATTCCATTTTTTGTAGCCACATTCCTTCTAGCAAATTCAATAAACTCTTCCACCCCATTCTCATATTCTTCACTAGCTCTCAACGCATTCATCCAACTATGTCCCATTTTATTACCACCTACAACATTTCCAACAACAGTCAAGTTCATAACAATTTCAAGAACGACATGCTTTCTTTTAAGAAAATTTCGGTAGTGTTTCCCCTTAAAAGTAAGACATCCCAAAATTTCAATGACAACCAATTTCAGCTTAATTCAACAAAACTTACTAACTAAAGCAATTCAGAACAATATCAACTATTAAATCCAACAATTTCATCAACTAACAGAACATTGGAATTATTCCTACCGACATATACTTCAATGGTAATGGAAAACCATGAAGTCATCACTTTTTTAATCAAGTTCACGTAGTTCATATGGCTAATAATAAAGGAAAGACAAAAAAAAATTCACAGACTGAATTAAAAACACTTAAACCAATAATGGTAAACCATGAAGCCACAAGACAAAAGTGTTGTTCTCTCTCAAGAAGAAGGTATCATATAAGGACAATATATGTTTGTGTGTGCATAAAATGAAAGCAACTGACCTAATTTGGGAGCGCAACCGTTTGCTTCAAACCTTTGACCAAGATTTCTCAGCAGGTAGTCAAAAAAGATGAAGATGACTATCCTTTAATCTCTTCTCGTCTATAGCTGCATTATAACAATACAAAGTTATAACAAAACAAAGCAATCAAATTTTGTGTAAAACAAACCATAAGATAACCTCAAAGAAAACTATTTCATGTGAGGTCAAGAATTCTTTGCCCTTTAACAAATCAAGAGGAAAGCTAATAGAACTTTTACAAATGAATCTATTGACATTGCTAAACCCTAACTAGTAAAGACCTATACAAAACTCAGGATACATTTTAAAACACAAGATAATAGGAAAATTCACATCATTGCACAACATATAAAGGCATAATTTGCATATTCAGTAACAAATTCCTGGTCAAATTTAAGCCGCCAACCATGAACCAGACCCTAAGGATGAAGAACTCAACACAACAACAAGCACAAATACATGATTTTGTCAAGGAAATAACTGACATAGATAACACCATCAGGCAAATAATTACTGACAGCCTAATCATTTGATTCAGAAATAGCAAATGTTGGTAATGACAACTCAGTGAGAAAATCAGACATGCAAGGGTAATGCAAAAACAAATGTATGCCCAAAAGCAAATAATATTCCAATACTAAAACTCTTCGAGAACAATAAAGTTCAACAGCCAATGGAGAATTTATATAGTTTAAGTCAAACCTGAATCTAGGAACGTTGAGGGGCTACAAAGCATGAAATGCATTGGCAAAAGCAATCAAAATCTGCAGCACATAAAACATTAGTTAAACATGCATTATTGTCTTGAAAATTATGCTAGAATAAATGACAATTTGGCCAACTAATAAAAACAACTAGAGATGGGTACCACCAAAGTCACCAAAGATTGTCCCAGAAAAGCTCTCTATAAAATCCTTTGCTAAAAAAAGTCAGACTGAGTGCTTCATATAAACTCACAATGTAGCTAACATACATACTCTATGCAGAAAGATTACCAATTTATCTTATGCATTCATCCCCACCATGAGCCATCACAATTTTAATGATCAATATATTTATCGGCATTTCTTCACAATATTTAGAGACAAGAAAAATAGAGGTGTTTCATCATTCATAGGAGACAATTTACTATCACCATATAACTCAGTTTAAGACATCTATAGGCTCAACACAATTTACTTTTAAACTTCATTTGTCATTTTCACTTAAAACAGCTTCTGTGAAATCATTTGAACAAAGCATAGAGAACAAAACATTTTGGATTAATGAATTCACTTCTTTTACACAATTATCTAAAATATAAAAGGTTCATATTCGTGTGATAAATCATATATATGACGATCCTATTCTATACAAAGATTTTGAAAATAGTAAAAGAGAAATTCAAAAGGGGAAAAATGATGAATACCTGAAGGTTTGCACCATCCGTAACAGGCTCAAGTGAACCCAGGTCATGAAGCCAATTGATGAACAATCTGAAAAATGGCCTAGGATTGAAATATGCCTTCTTTTCCTGGGCTTCTTTTCGAATAACTCAATAGTTTGTTATTAGGGCCATATGCATACCATGTAACATCAAATGCGAAAACAGGGGAGGAAATAGGAGAAATAAGCACCAAGGAAATAGGAGAAATAAGGAACTTGGAAATAGGATAAATGCTCACCAGTGATAAAAGCGATGGATCCTAGCTGGAGTGGAGGAGGGCACGCGACAACCAATGAGTTCTAGTCTGGGTGAGTAGGGAGCAGTCGGAGAACGAGCAGCGAGAACGATGAGCCAACACAGAGAGCACAAAGGCGACAGGTGAATCAGTGATGCCGCGATGGAGTATAGCGACGCCATGAGTGGAGGAGGTAGCGGATGATTTGGGTTTTAGGGTTTGCGAAGAAGGAGCAGCGTGAGAGTGAACGACAATTGATGGAACAATTGAAATTAAAAGCGAACTTTTGAAGTTAAAATCGATTTTAGGTGACCTGATAGTCTTCAGGTCGCCTAATTTCCAAAATAGGCGACCTGAATTTCAATCAGGTCGCCTCATTTCCAAGATAGGCGACCTGAAGGCTATCAGGTCGCCACTGTTAGGCGCCAAACAGATAAATTTTATTAAAATAAATCTTTTTGTCCCAAAATTTATTACAATTTGGGCAACCTGAATTTATTTCAGGTCCCTATATTCCAATTGAAACGACCTTAATAATAATCAAGTCGTCTAAATTCAAGCCAAACAAATAAATTTTATTAAAATAAATCCCATGGCGCGAATCTCCCATGGCGGCAAACAAAAAAAAATTCCATGGCGCCAAAAATTTTTGGAATTTGGGCGACCTTAATAAAATTCATGTCGCCTAATGAAATTTTATCCAAGAAAAAATACCATGGCGACAAACAAACAAAAATCGCACATAGCAGCAAACAAAAAATTCTGGCTATTAGGCGTCCTGAATTTTGTTTAGGACGAAAAAAAGAGAACATTAAATGGCGCCAAACAAAAAATTCTCGCGCGAAACTACTTAAAACGTCCTGAAAAATTTTTACAACGCCAAAAATCAATTTTACAAGTCCTAAACTTTTATTCAGGACGTTGAAGCCTCATTTTCCTTCCATATATTTACAAGAATGTCGTTGCCTTCATTTTTTACTTCCTATTTTTAAATAAGGACATTTTTTGGGGTAGTGATATCCAATTTTTGTAGTAGTGGGGCTGGCGGAGATCGGGATCTGGTTCGTCGAAGGTCGAAGCTTCTTTAGTCGAAATAATGAAAATGGATTTTTACTCTTATCGTTCACAACCAGAAGTTCCGCGGCACCTCCAAACTTCTTATTGTCGAGACAGAACGAGAAGAAGGAGAGACTGAGAGAGAGAGAGAGAGACATCTGAATCTGAAGAGTTGAAGGAGAAAGAGAGATCTTTGTGACTCAACGAGAAGGAGCAGGGAGCTAGGGACTAGAGAAAAACAGAGATCTGAATTGTCTAAAGTCGAAGGTGTGAGAGAAAGAGAGCTCAACGTGCGAACATGGTGACTGACGGTGAAAGGAAAAACAAAGGAGTATTGTTAATGTTATTGAATAAATTGAATGATGTTATGAATATGTTAAAATATGGATGTCCATTCTCCCTACGGTTCATTCCATTGCAAAGTATAATATTATAATGAAGGTATGGAGGTAGCATGTGATCACTGCAACTAGCCTACAATTGGAAATGGGAAAAGCAAATAGTACGCTGGACATGTATGTGTTGCAGGAAATGGATATTGTATTTAAATAGGAGAGGTGTGTGTTTTCATAGCCTATAAATAGGCCAACATTCAACACACAGATATACGATTGATTGATCAAAGAAGTGAATGAATATTTGCTCTCAAAGTTCCGTTCCAAGCTCCTGTCCAATTTATCTTATATTTATTTGGTTTTATAATACGTTATCAGCACGAGAGCTCTACCGAAGGTATGATTTTTCTTATCATCTTTTAATGATTATATTATATGTTCATTTTACCTATCTGGGATGATCTTAACCACTATGTGGAATTAAAGAAATAATTTTATTAAAGGCTTTAAATATCAAATTCCATGGTTAAGATCGGAGATTATTATTATTTTGTATTATGTTATTTAAATTTATATTGCTTGTGGAATTTCCATTTATTCATTATCATACTCTTCTCCTACTAATGAACTAAGTCCCGGTGAGGACTACCTCACATTCTTAGTTCATTCCTTTTTCTAAGTCCTGGTGAGGACTACCTCCCATTCTTAGTTTATTTCTTTTACTATGTCTTGGTGTGGATTACCCCCATTTTGTTGGCGTGGATTACCCCCATTCTTATTTCTGGTGCGAATTACCCCCATTCTTATTTCTGGTGCGAATTACCCCCATTTTTATTTCTTTTACTGGTGTGGATTACCCCCGGAATTAATTCATTTCTTTAAAAGGTCATTTTATTTCTTTTACCGGTGTGGATTACCCCCAGAATTAATTCATTTCTTTAAAAGTATTTTTATTGTTAATATTGATATTTTGTATAGCTAGAAGCTATACATATTTTTGATTTCTTATTTTAAAACTATATGACTAGAAGTCATGATTTCTTATATATGGCCAGAAGCCATATAAATTCATTTTCTGATAATAAGAGCTAATTGGCCAGAAGCCACAAAATTGTAATTTTTATTATAATATCTTACTTGTTGTCATATGAATTTCTTGTTATTAATTCTTGTTTATTTCTTTTCATTAGCCTGAACCATGACAAACACAACAATCACATCCCTTGCAAAACTTGAATTTGTGGCTCTTGATATTTCTGGAAAAAATTACTTATCTTGGGTGTTGGATGCGGAAATTCACTTGAATGCCCTAGATCTAGAAGACACAATTAAAGAAGGAAACCAAGCTTCTAATCAGGAAAAAGCCAAATCCATGATTTTCTTACGCCACTATTTACATGAAAATTTGAAACTAGAATATCTGACGGTGAAAAACCCACTAATTCTCTGGAACAATCTAAAAGAAAGGTATGATCACCAGAAGATGGTCATGCTCCCAAAAGCTCGTCATGACTGGATTCAACTGCGTTTACAAGATTTTAAATCTGTGAGTAAATATAACTCAGTTATGTTTAGAATTACTTCTCAGTTGAAATTATGTGGAGATAAAATTACTGATGAAGACATGTTAGAAAAAACATTCTCCACATTTCATGCCACCAATTTGCTCCTACAGCAGCAATACCGTGAAAAAGAATTCAAGAAGTATGCTGAATTAATTTCTTGTCTCCTTGTGGCTGAGCAAAATAATGAGCTTTTATTGATGAACCATGAATCTCGTCCAACAGGCTCAGCTCCATTCCCAGAAGTGAATGTAGTAACCAATGAAAATTTTAGAGGCCGAGGACGGGGACGTAAAAGAGGATACAACCGAGGAGGTTGTGGCCATGGTCGTGGCTCAAATCGCGGTGGATTCAATTCCCGATCTAAGGGAGGAAGGATTGAAAAGAACCCCAGAAGGGAAACCCGTGGGAATAATAAGCATACTGAAAATGCATGTTATCGTTGCGGTGGAAAAGGTCATTGGTCTCGTACCTGTCGTACGCCAAGATATTTGGTTGATCTTTACCAAGAATCACTGAAAAAGGGTGGTAAAGGGCCGAGGTCTGAAGCAAATCATGTTGATATGGCTGAAAATTCTGAGCAAAAAGACATAGATATTAATTATTTAGAAGCTGCTGATTTCTTAGCATAAGTCATCTTTGTTTGTTCGTATCACTATGTTTTGACTATGTTTTAGTATGATCAGACCTATTTCTATTATATGTCTTGCTTTTAACTATGCTTTTATTTATTTTCATGTATCTTTTAATGAAGAATGAATTTTTGTGGCATCAATCCTGAAGATTTATGTTTCGTTGATAGTGTAACAACTCACACCATACTAAGAAATGATAAATATTTCTCTTCCTTAGTAATGCAAGAAGCCAATATTCAAACTATATCTGGTAGTATAAATTTGATTGAAGGCTCTGGAAGAGCTAATATTTTGTTACCTGAAGGAACAAAATTATGCATTGATAATGCATTTTATTCTACCAGATCTAAAAGAAATTTGTTGAGTTTTAAAGATATTCGCAGAAATGGATATCATATAGAAACAACAGTTAATAATAATCAGGAATGTCTGGCTATAACAAATATTGTTTCTGGTAGAAAATGCATATTAGAATGTCTTCCTGCCTTTTCTTCTGGATTGTATTATATATTTATAAGCACAATTGAAGCACATGTTATTGCAAACCAGAAGTTTGCCAATCAAAACCAGAAGTTTGTTAATGAATTTAATGTTTGGCATGACCGGTTAGGCCATCCCGGATCAACTATGATGCGACGAATAATTGAGAATTCATGTGGACATACCTTGAAGTGTAAACAAATACAACAGTCCCATGATTTCTCATGTGCTGCTTGATCCAAGGGAAAGTTAATCATTCGGCCATCACCAAGCAAAGTAGAAAGTGAGTCACTCACATTTCTAGAATGGATACAGGGAGATATTTGTGGGCCAATACACCCACCATGCGGACCATTCAGGTATTTTATGGTTTTAATTGATGCATCAACTAAATGGTCGCATGTTTGCTTATTATCTTCCCGCAACCTGGCGTTTGTGAGATTACTTGCTCAACTAATTAGATTAAGAGCACATAACCCTGATTATCCTATCAAGAAAATACGTCTTGATAATGCTGGTGAATTTACTTCACAAGCTTTTAATGAATATTGTATGTCCCTTGGAATTGATGTTGAACATCCTGTAGCTCATGTTCACACACAAAATGGACTTGCAGAATCATTGATTAAACGATTGCAACTTATTGCAAGACCTTTACTTATGAGATCTAATCTCCCATTTTCTGCTTGGGGCCATGCTATTCTGCATGCAGCGATGTTAATTCGCATCAGGCCAACTAGTTACTTAAAGGCTTCCCCTCTACAAATGGTTTTGGGTCAAGAACCTAATATTTCCCATATACGGATTTTTGGTTGTGCAGTATATGTGCCAGTAGCACCACCACAACGTACTAAAATGGGTCCTCAAAGAAGAATGGGAATATATGTTGGGTATGAATCTCCTTTAATCATAAAATATCTAGAACCATCTACAAGAGATTTATTTACGGCATGATTTGCCGATTGTCATTTTGATGAATCAGTTTTCCCAACATTAGGGGGAGAAAATAAGCAGTTGGGTAAAGAAATTAGCTGGAATGAATTATCATTGGCTCATCTTGATCCTCGTACGAAACAATGTGAACTGGAAGTTCAAAAGATAATTCATTTGCAGAATTTAGCCAATCGAATGCCGGAAGCATTTACTGACCCAAAGAGAGTGACTAGGTCACATGTCCCAGCTGCTAATGCTCCTATTCGAATTGATGTCCCTGAAGGACAACCTATTACAAATGAGTCAAAAGCACGCCTGAAGCATGGCAGACCCATCGGTTCTAAAGATAAAAATCCTCGAAAGAAGAAAGGAGCTAAGAATATAGATGGTCAAATCGAGGATAATCAAGAAAAGTTAATAGCTCCAGAAGAGCCATCTCCTGAAGAGTTATTATCTCCAGTAGAGATATCTCCATAAGAGAATGTTGCAGTCCCAGAAGAGACTCAGGTACCTGAAACATGTGAAAATAATGAGATCTCAATAAATTAAGTTATGAATAGTATCCGATGGGACCGAAGTGAAGTCAACGTTGACGACATATTTGCTTATCATATAGCATGTGATGTAATGAATGATGATGAGGATCATGAGCCAAAATCCATTGGTGAGTGCCAACAGAGAAAGGATTGGCCCCTATGGAAAGATGCTATAAATACAGAATTAAAATCACTGGCAAAACGAAAGGTATTTGGGCTTGTAGTCCCTACACCTGAAGATGTAAAGCTAATTGGATACAAATGGGTCTTTGTAAGAAAAAAAAATGAAAAAGGTGAAATTACAAGATATAAGGCATGTCTTGTAGCCCAAGGCTTTACACAAAGACCAGGCATTGATTTTGAAGAGACGTATTCACCAGTAGTGGATGCAACTACTTTTCGCTATTTGATTAGCTTAGCAGTACATGAAAGACTTGATTTGCATTTAATGGATGTTGTGACGACCTATTTGTATGGCCCACTTGATAACGACATTTACATGAAAGTCCCTGAAGGACTCAAGGTGCCGGAAGCACCAAATTCATGTTCTCAAAAACAATACTCGATTAAATTAAATAAGTCCCTATATGGCCTGAAGCAATCAGGGCGCATGTGGTATAATTGTCTCAAGGAATATTTGCTGAAAGAAGGGTATAAAAATGACCCTATATGCCCATGCATTTTCATGAAAAAGTCTAGAAATGAATTTGCTATAATTGCGGTATATGTTGATGATATCAACATCATTGGAACTCCTGAAGAGCTCCAAAAGGCAATTAATTGTTTAAAGAAAGAATTTGAGATGAAAGATTTGGGCAGAACGAAATTCTGTCTTGGACTACAGATCGAGTATCTGAAGGATGGGATATTTTTATATCAAGAAACTTATACAAAGAAGGTCCTAGAAAGATTTTATATGGACAAGTCACATCCATTTTGTACTCCAATGATTGTAAGATCCTTGCATGTTGATAAAGATTCATTCCGACCTCAGATAATCAACGAAGAAGGTGAAGAAGAACTACTTGGTCCAGAAGTACCATATCTTAGTGCCATTAGAGCACTGATGTATCTTGCTAACCATACACGTCCCGATATATCATTTGCAGTGAATTTATTAGCAAGATATAGTTCTACACCAACACAGAGACATTGGGATAGGGTAAAACGCATTTTTCGTTATCTCAGAGGCACTATGGACATGGGGCTATACTACTCAAATGCATCCAAACATGAATTGATTGGTTATGCAGATGCTGGATTTATGTCTGATCCACACGATGGTAAATCTCAAACTGGTTATCTATTTACATGTGGAGGTGCAGCTATTTCATGGCAATCTATGAAGCAAACTATATCAGCCACATCATCTAATCATGCAGAAATTCTAGCAAAGCATGAAACAAGTCGATAATGTATATGGTTGAGGACAGTAATACATCACATTCGGACAACTTGACATTTATCTTCAGGAAAAATGGATCCAACTGTTCTATATGAAGATAATGCTGCATGTGTTGCTCAACTTAAAGAAGGTTATATCAAGGGCGATAGAACAAAGCATATTTTACCAAAATTCTTTTTCACTCGCGATCTTCAAAAAGATGGTGAAATTGATATCCAGCAAATCAATTCAAGTGAAAATCTAGCAGATTTGTTCACTAAGTCACTTCCTGAAGCAATTTTTGAAAAGCTTGTCCATGGTATTGGCCTCCGAAGACTCAGAGATCTCAACTAATGTTGTCAAGAGGGGGAGTTGATACACGCTGTACTCTTTTTCCCTTATCTAGATTTTATCCTACTGGGTTTTCCTAGAAAGGTTTTTAATGAGGCAGCTTTAAAAAGTGTATCAATAAATGATGTACTCTTTTCTTTAGCTAGGTTTTTGTCCCACTGGGTTTTTCCTAGTTAAAGTTTTTAATGAGGCACATTTATAATGAACATCCAAGAAGGAGTGTTATGAATATGTTAAAATATGGATGTCCATTCTCCCTACGGTTCATTCCATTGCAAAGTATGATATTATAATCAAGGTATGGAGGTAGCATGTGATCACTGCAACTAGCCTACGATTGGAAATGGGAAAAGCAAATAGTGCGCTGGACATGTATGTGTTGCAGGAAATGGATATTGTATTTAAATAGGAGAGGTGTGTGTTTTCATAGCCTATAAATAGGCCAACATTCAACACACAGATATACGATTAATTGATCAAAGAAGTGAATGAATATGTGCTTTCAAAGTTCCGTTCTAAACTCCTGTCCAGTTTATCTTATATTTATTTGGTTTTATAATAAATGATAAAAAGTCAAAAAGCCTATAAGGCTATTCCTGACCCTCTGATCTGAACCTGCCGCGCAGCCTGCTATCCACATCACATTAAAAAGGATGATGTAGTATAATATTATAATAAAAGTCATATTCCCTTTGTTCTTGAACTTATCCTTTTCCTTTGAGACACCCGTTTCCATTAAAAAGGCTTGACTTTGTGACAAAATAACATGCCGAAGATGCAAATATAACATAAACAAATAAAGTCCAGTAATTATACACAGTAAAAGTAAAATCAAAATCAGATAGATAAATCAACGGGAATTATGTCAATTAAATTTGAAGTCCTGTAAATAAATACACTTCTTCAATCATGTTTTCTTCAATCTCATCCTATTTCTTCATCGCCTAACTAGGACAAGAGGAGGATCATGTTAGGTTGTTGATAATTACTACTCCCTCTAATAAAAATAAAATAAAGTTAATTTTTTTAGAGAGATTAAGGAAAATAATTAAAATGTTTTAAAGTATTTTTTTTCTCAAAACTAATTAGTTTGACTAATAAATTAATATATAATTTAAGGATACACAACATATGATATAATTAAACAACTTATTTAACTTCCTTAATCTCTCCCAAAAAGAAAAAAAGTCAATTATATCTTATATTTAAGATCGGAGTGAGTACATGAATTAAAGTACAAAACTACTCATAATATTTAAAAAAAAAATTGTACCTGACACTAAAAGTTTTACTGGGTGCAAAAATTTACTAGGAGAAACATTAGATGCATGCATGATAAGCTTATATGATACTTTGATGTCAAAATTTTATAGAACAAAACCAAAGTGAAAATAACTTCAAAAGAAAAAAGGCAAACTCACAAAGAATCCACATCCCAGAAATTAAAGTCTAGATTGTTCTTTTCCATTAATTATGTTATCACTTGTTCATCATGGATGTAATATAAAAATTTTATAGAACAAAACCAAAGTGAAAATAACTTCCAAAACAAAAAAGGCAAACTCACAAAGAAATGGAAAGATCCACATCCCGGTTCTTTTCCATTAATTATGTTATTACTTGTTCATCATGACAAGAAGCTGCGAACAAGAAGGGAGTGTGTGTGTGTGTGTTGGAATTAATTTTTAGATATGAAGACAAAGAGTGATACAAGGCAGATGAAGAGAGAACCGAAGAGAAAGACAAGTCCAATAGAACCACAAGTTATCGCCATTAGTTCTGCAAACTCTGATATCAAAGCTTGATGCTGATGATGATTTGATGATCTCTTGTATGTTTTCTCATACCCATGATTATTCTTATAATTCCAACCACATCTATCCACAAACTTCTCTCTCCTTCTGATTCTATTGATTCTCTCTCTTAAAACACTCATGTTTGCATCCACACGGTTTTCTGGCTTCCCTGTGCCCAATCAAAAACAACAATAATAATTAAGATCATATATATATAGACACACGCACACTCATATGTAAGCACAGTACAGCATCATCAGAACAACAAAGCCATAATTTGTTATACACCGATGAAAGCAGATCCATATCGAGGAGTAACAAAGCTGATGGATCATGCATGTAGTTACACACACACACACATATATATAGATATTATGTATTACCATTGTCTCTAAAGCTCTGGGACCTCATTTTGGGGTAGTGAAACAAGGTCCTATGCCAGGAAACTGCCTGGTTGAAGCGACAGAGACATGAAAGAGAGTAAGCCATGATGAGGTTGAGAATCACCCAATTGCTTAAGATCCATACCTATACATATATACACTCACACACACCTGAACTTGAATGTATAAGTGAAAGTTGCAAGCCATATGCAATAGTCCATACATTGATGCACAAAGTTTTTTTCCCTTTGGCCAGAAAATATGAGAGTAATCTGATTGAATGTTATATATTATATACACACACTAAACTTTTAAGAAAGAAACAAATAAAGGAAGTTGGAGTCCTTGTGTATTTTGCTTTAGGCCTAAACATGGCCCTTATAATGCATGGGTGATCAGGGGCAACATTTTAAGGAGTATAAAAAATTCAAATAAAGAGATTAAAGTTACCGTAAAACTTTAAGGGCATGTTTGGCATGCAAGAGGGGAGGGGAGGAAAAATTTTCATGAGTTCAATTTAAAAATAATAATAATAATAAAATAAAAAGAAAGATGAGTGGGGTTATATAAATATGTGAGATAAAAAAGTAAGAAAAATCAATTAAAAGCTTTTATCCTCACTTCTTTATTTTTTAAAAAAAAATTAAATTCATTAAAATTTCTCCTCCAGTCGATTCCTTCATATACTATATGGACACTAAATTAAATCAAGAGATTAAATTTTCGTTCAAACTTTATCGGCACATCTCTCTATTGGTTTAATTTCCAAGCAAAAATCTTAATATATACAGCTTAAAATTTAATAATCATTTTAAAAAATATTGTCACAAATAAAAATCAATGGTTAATAAAAGATTTAATCGTTTTTAAAATTTATTATCAAAACGAGTTGATATTCTTACAATCAGTTGAAAGGTTAGAGATATATTTGATTAAATAAGTTCTTTTGGAGGTAAATTTATGTATTTGCTTTGTCTTTGCTCAACTAATAATTCCTCTGGTCCTTAATATAATATGACTAAAGTATACTTTTAGTCCTTTAAGTTTATATGAGATATACTTTTAGTCCCTTAACTTTATAAAGTATACTTTTAGTTCTATAATTCTAACACCGTTAATTTTGCTAACGGAAAATACAAACTTAAATGATAACAATGTAAATTTAAGCAATGATTTTGCAATTATATGCTATTAGGCTTAAATTTAGAATATGGGTAAATTGAAAATATATAAGATTTGTGTAATTAAATGCTATTAGTCATTTATATCCAAAAAAAATATTATTAATCATCACTTGAGTTCGTTATGTCAGTGTTTTCTGTTAGTAACATTAACAGTGTTAGAATTTTAGGACCAAAAGTAAACTTTACGAAATTAAAGGACTAAAAGTATACCTTATGTAAAACTTAAAGGACTAAAAGTATACTTTAGCCATATAATATTTGGATAATTGAATTTGGTCCTAAATTTAAGGCCTATTTTTCTTTTCTCATTTTTTTCTAAGCTACCCTATTGATGCTCCCTCAACAATAATCAAGAAAAAGGGAGAAAATTAAGGAAGATAATTAGGATATTTTAGGAAATATATATCATATTAACTAACTTTCTTAATGTAATCAAATTAGGTAAATATGTCTTATATTAACCTGTGGGAGTACCAATACCAAGCATACAATGGGCAGATTTGTATTGTTTATCTTTGTTATTGAGCTTGTCTAAGATCCCATGCACGTGGCAATTTGTTCAAGGCAAACATGTTTGATAATTTGGCACTTCGTGTCTATCTAATCCACAATTTACAATTATAGTGGCAAGTGGTAGGTCTTTTTGAGAAGACAAGTGCAAAAGGGGGAAAAAAAGAAAGGAACAAATGCAAATAAAGCAACGTAAGCTTACACATGTTCCTTTTGAATGATTGTGAATAAAAGTTGACACAAAATATATTCATTTCTTAAGGAGGTAGGTAAAACACGTATATTACTCGAAACACTTGCTGTCACAAGTTGATGTTAACTAGAGAGAAAGGAAATTAAAAATAAAATATTTTGAAAGTAAAATAGAATTTTGAACTTTAGGGTCGTAGAGGAAGCCTCTTGCCCTTAATGTTATCTTTAACATTATTAAAACTGCCATTCTTATAGGGCCATCTAGTAATGTCAAATTCAAACACCGTCAAGCTCAATTAAACTCAGTTGAAGATAACTCTCCAAAAGATGTTTTCTAAACTCACATGGATCAAACTCAAAACTCAATATTTAACGGACAAAAATGTATTTCACTAAGAGTAATGCTTATTGATATGCCAAATCGTATTACTTATATTTTTTTTTAATACAAGATGATAGGGGAGGGGAATCGAACTCAGGACTGGGAGAAGGGAAATTAATCCCAATACCACTGCACTACAAGTAATGCTGGTTATTACTTAGAAGTTATAAGTACTCCATATACATTGTCATACAACAAATAAGAACCCTACAATTTTCCTAAAAAGCCCAATAATATTACTTATGAATATTCCCTTTTATCCTTAACATAAAACATATCACCTAATTTGATTATATTAAGAAAGTTAATTAAATTAATTAATATGACATATATTTTCCAAAATATTATAATCCTCTTCTTTAATCTCCTCATTCTTCCTCCTTATTATTGAGAGTAGAGTTGGGAATCAGGGCCGGCCCGGCCCTACAGGGCCTGAGATAAAGAAAATATCTGTTTTTCAAAGCCCGGCCCGATAGTACCAGGGCCAGGGCCGGCCCTACAGGGCCTGGAAATTACTATTCAAAATTTTAATTATTTTTTTTCTAGGTTTTTTCCAAAGAAATATAATTAGTAAATTGCAACCATTAAAGTTCTAATCTATCAAATAAATATTATCAACATTAATATCTAAACAATACAAATCATCCAACAAATAAACACATTCATTAATTCGTAATAAAAAACAAACTATTGTCCACAATTGACTCACATAAAACTTAAGAAGTATTAAACTAAACAACATTAGATAACTCATAAAATATAAAAGCATATCACTATCATTGTCAATTGTTACCTTCTTCATCACTCTCATCAATTTCATAGATATTTGATTATACTTCACTTTGAGTAGAAGGCTGTGCTTCAGGAGTTAAAATGTTATGAATTTCTTCTCCCGCATCATAAACACATCCATAATAATCATTATCTGCAATAAATAATATACCAAATCATAAAATCAGAGTATAGTTATTATGTATTTATATATGTGCCTCCTAGCCTCTTCCTCTTGGCACTCTCTGACTAATTTTTTTCTTAAAAAAATGAAAATGCTACAGTAACAGGGCCTGCAGGGCCGGCCCGATAAAGCCCGAGGCCCTACAGGGCCGGCCCTGCAGGGCCAAATTCAAATTTCAGGCATATTTTTCAAGCCCAAGCCCTACAGGGCCAGGGCTTAAAAGGGCCGGCCCGATTTCCCGGCTCTAATTGAGAGATCATTAATAAAGATAATTTTTAAAATAAAAAAAAAAGGTCAACAAATATGAAAAGGATTTAATATTTTTACTTTTGCTGCAGAAATATTTTTTTCTACCACACTCACATAAAAATGAGTAGGTCCCATTGGGAAAAAAAAAAGAAAAAAAATATTAGTAGGATCCACTCGCTTTTATATGAGTATGGCAAAAAAAATTTCTGCAATAAAAAATATAAACATTAAAACCCATATGAAAAATTATGCTAATGTTTAGGATCAAAATCAACTCTCAAATCAGATCCACTCTTCAGGACAAAAGAGGGCCCATAATCACTCTCCCTTGTAGCTAAAGAAAGACAAGTTGAAATGTAATTATGCAAATCTGCTCTAGGTAGGTTCTCTACTTTGCTTCAAAGAGAATTTTAATCACCTAGCAAAATCATTCAACCGTCTGAGAAATTTTAATTAAATTCTTAATGTAAAAAGACCAAGAGGTTTATCATAAACATGAAATGTTAGACGAGCTTGTGTCGATAATAGAGCCTTGATCACAATCCCTCCAAAATATAACACCAATTGTTCCAAACAAGCAAGACCTTGCCATTTTTTGTTCCAGAAGCTAAAAATTACAACTGCATATATACCAAGACTCATCATTTTATTGACCTACAAATTTTACAGCTGACGATTACAAACTACAGGAGTAGTTGGTCGCTGCATAGAGGAAGAAGATACATAAGCTAAGCCTACATGCACACAGGAGGATACGGATGTCAAGAGACCACACTGGTCTCAGACAGAACATCTACATATTATACCACAGAACAGTAGATATATATATAACAGCTCCAGAATATGTCCTTAGATATCCATGTCAGCGAATATTTCTCCATCTTCCTCGTACGGTATCTCATCCATAAGGGACCCATCAGCAACCAAATTACTACCAGAGACAAAAAAAATAAATGATGGGTGAATATTGTTCAGACAAACCAAAAAAGGACCTGATGTCATGAAAATGAAATACTCTCTGAAACCAACCCACCTAAAACAGCAAAATCGGAAAGTCACGACTCTCTTTAGCTTTCTGTTATAGAAGAAGAAATTAAAGGACCATCTGAAGAAACCAGCAAAACTCCACCTTATTAGAATAGTTTACAGGTGAAAACGAAAGACCATTACATTTAACATTTTTAAAATGTATATGACGATGAGTGGAAAGACACCTACATTGCTCCTCTCTCTAGTAATGGATCCGCTTCAGAATCTGGGTCATAACTATATATTTCGCAATCTGATAACGTCACCACCTATGTGACAAGGAATTGTCATCAGTATAATGCCACTTGCCATCTCTAGCATTGGCTTTAAAGGAAACTCACCTCATCAAGAGCCTTGTACAGAGTGTCCAGCAGAGAGACACCCCCATTGGTTTCAAGCCATTCCTGCAGTAGACAAGTCAAGCAAGAACAGAGATGAGTATACCACGTTGTGACAAAAATTAGCCTTGGTTACCATATATCGATTAAAAAGCATAGTTTTTTTCCAAAAAATAAAAAAGATGAAGCATAGATCTTCAGCATAACCTTGGACATTGCACGGTTAGCCACAAATAATAAAGAACAATCCTAATGTTCTATAAGTGGATTTAGAAATATTTGTATAAATAAAAATGAAAAGGAGAATATTGACAATATTTTTATTAAGAGTTTTTCTTTAATTAAAAAAAAAAGGATTAACTGGATAAAATAAAATTGATTCTTTTAATATTTGTTGATACCAAAAGTATCGTGATAATTTTTGAATCATTTAATAATCCATAACACACCAAACATTATCATGGAATCATTCATCTCTCCCTCTTCATTTTCATTCCAAAAAAAAAATTTATATTACGAATCAATCAGTACCCTCAAGGAATAATAATTATTCACTATAATTATAATATTATTCAACTGTTCAATATTTTATTATGATATCAACAATAATGATTTTTTCACTTCTTTAATATCTAATTTTCCCTTACTTTTTCAAGTTAACCCCTATTTCAATCACCATTCCCTTCATTTTCTTTAATTCCTTCACTTTACTACACCCCTCCCCCAAATTTCCCATCATATCCTCTATGGGCATAATATGATCCCTTTCTCAAAATGAAAAACATTATAGAAGTAAGATCCAAACGAGAGGTCATTTAGAAGTAGCACCTTTGAGGCTTCAAGCATGTAGGTATCAAAAATCTGCTTAAAACTGTCCCACGATTCCTCTCCGAAGTATTGATGAGCTTTAACTGCGCTATAAACCATCAAAGGAGTAGGAATATGCTATTATACAAAGCACTATGAGATACAGCGCCAGATACATTAAATAAGACTAGAGGCATTAGTAATTAGTAACAGGCCAAATAAATGACCAGAACAAGACTTGGGAAATGGAGAGACTCGAACTCTCAGCTCCTAGAGCAACAGTTTTATAAACTGCCTGTCAAACCTCTTGACAACACTCCCAATGCAATCAAAAGGGGGATTATATAGCGGGTTGCCATGTCGCCATAGAAGCTGACAGTAGCATTACCCATAATCCTCCTTTTCACTCAACGTACAAAAGCATCTCTGATACAACATAAGATACTAAGATACCTGAATTCATAATCTGGATACATGTGATAGAGGGTTAGAACCAAGTACACCAATGTCCTTCGGCTGGAACGAACACAAAAGAGACAAACATGTTAACCAAACGTCTGGAATTAATTTTCCCTTTTCAAAATATATCTACGACTAATTGGCAACCTGGATCTGCTAGATATACAATCAGGCGATGAAGAAGTGTCAGTGTCGGATGATTTCCCAAGATAATCAGCAATCTAAAATTTAAATAAGAAATTACAGCATTAATAAAAATATTCAATGAACACCAAGAAGCTTAATAAGATAAAATATGATAAGAACGTAATTACTATTTTGTCAGTAGAAGGGGGAGTTATTAGCGCAAAAAACAGAGATTGAGTCATTCAAAACTAATGTTGCCTACAGTCATATATTTTAGGCGTAAATAGTCATCATCAACCTATTTACCTCGCTGTCCAGACTGAGAGACAATCTGTGGGAGAGTTTTTTGTCAGCTCCAGCGTGCTTGCCTAAGAACCCAACGGCAAATAGAATTTTTAAAACCTATCTAACCAAAGTGAATAATAGAATATAAAATCTTCTGACTGGAGTCCCGAATTTCTCCTCACATGTATAAGCTTCAAGACATCCTTTGATTGTACGTTCTCCCATATCCAAATGAATTAAGAAATCGTTCAGCCTAAAAATTTGAGAAAGATGACATCGAATCCCAAATTTATTCATAATAATTATACACAATCCACGACAAATAAATTGATTCAAAATTACCGATCCAAACAAGCAAACTCTAGGAACTTCATGGCGAAATGTTTGAATGCAACACGGTGATTCCAATATGAATAGTGGAAAAAGTACAAAGAACTCCAGTCTTGCCGTCTTCCTACGATATAACCAAACAACCAAAAGATGACAAATGATAAAAGACCGTCTCCAAACTTAAAATCACACCAAAGATCAGAAATACAGAAAAGTAAAACATAATACAGGCATTTAAAGTCAGAACCACGGAAGAATAAAGAAATGAAAACTCGCCATCTTCATAAGAATATTTCGAAGTCAAACACGTTCAAATAAAAGAAATCTAAGCGGCAATTGCGAGAAAGAAGGACAATTGAAGTACCTTGTGAAATGAAAACACAAAAGGAACACGTAATCTTGCTTGGTATGAGAAGCCTCGAAGCGACCACTGACCGATTTGCACAACTGGGGTTTGAGGATTTGGGGATCAAAAGGAGCACAAGAAGACAATGAAATACGAATATTCTAATTTTGTTCGAATTTGATTTTTTTTTTTTTTATATAAATTCGAATTTGTGGATGAGAGTGATTCATTTCTCTGATATCATGGATTGATGTTACAATACAAATGTAAATGACAATGTTCAGGCCCATTAGCCCATTAAGTTCCCTTCTTTATAGGCCATGTTCAGGCCCACCAAGAAAGCCAATTCAAAAATTTAAAATGAGAAATCCCTGTAGATCATTTTAGCAAGAAAAAATTTACTGAAAAGAGAATTTATGGCTCAAAGGTACTATATAGCTCATTTTTACTAGGTCTTTAATGAAAACAGTTATCAATTTTTCTAATTTACCCCTATTAATACTCTCAAAACAATAATCAAGCATAAGGAATAGATGAAATGAAAAATTAAGGAAGATAGCTAGAGTGTTTTATAAAAATATGTGTCAAATTAACTAAACTAAATAATCTCATTACTATAATTAAATTAGGAAAATAGATTGTATATAATTCCGATCTTAAATATAAGCGACAATTGGCCTTTTTTGAAGAGTTTAACAAACTGAAATAAATTACATTAAAGTATTTATGTTTACGTTTTTCTTCAAACTAACTTGCTTCACTTATAAAATGATATATAATCCAATGATATATAAGATTATTATGATTAAGTAACTTATTTAGCTGCCTCGATCTCTTCAAAAAAAGTTAATTGATTTTTATATTAAGGATTGAATGCAACATTTAGGATCATAAGGAGTATATGATTTATAATCTAACCGTTGAAATTGACGAATTTGATGACTTAGATGGGTTAACCATATTTCAGCCTAGTCCAACGGTTAACTAAAACACAAATGATATCCTCAAACATCGTAGTTACATTCCTTAATTCTCTCATTCCCCTCTCCTTCATGATTATTGTTCAGAGAGTATTAATAGGGGTAAATTAAGAAAATATTGATAAATATGAAAACTATGTCTTATATTTAGTATCAATATCAACTCTTTAAATATGTTATATTGAATATTATAATAATATTATTATAAAATATTAAATCGAAACCATTGGAAGGTAATCCCCAAATGTGCCTTATATTTAGTAGGCCTACATAATAACCCTAGAAATTAATGACTCAACATTGTAGAAACTAAAGAAAGGATTTCGTTTGGTTTTCAACATTAGAAAACTTATGGGCAGGAAAGCCCAGAGTATCGTGATCTAGGGTCCAGTATAGGGGAAATCTTTCTTTCACTTCCCCAGTCTCAAGGGCCCGAAGGAACCAAGGCAACTAATGGGGCTCGGCCACCACCTTTAAAAAGGTGGATTTGAAGTTTTTAAACGAGTCAGTGAAAGGCTTGAAAAGGCTACGGCCGCAGGTACTCCGGGGTGAGGTCCAGCCCTTCCTAGGTGGGGCATTGTCATTGGCATCTTTATTGGATTTTTTGTTAGTACGAGCTTCGTGGACGGAATAGAAGTGAAAGAAAATTGGAAGGGTGTAAGTTAGATTTTCATTTTTACAAAAATCTCAAAAGTAATGGCGAAGGCCTAGCTATCGAGATGAAGTTGGGAAGGAGCAAGATGTAAGTGGTTTAGAAGGTCGATTTGGAACTCAATAAACGAGAAGCGAATACTGAGCTGAGATATACAATCTTGGTAGAAGTAAAAGAAATGGGGGTCATCACTTCTTGCCCGGCAACCAGATACTAACTCAAAATAGAGGGACAAGCGAAAGATGTAGTCTTTTCTATCACGGAGACCTATCCCGGCGACTTCTTCAGTGTCCATTGTGCTCATGGTATGTAGCACCTCCTCGATAATCCATGGGTCTGGTGACTTGGAAATATATGAAGAACTAGCGAAATTTGATTCCCCAGTAGCGGATAACTTCGTATGACGTGAAAGTGAACCCATTTAAACCTATAGTAAAAAGTGAAAGTTAGAAACAGGAGGATACCTGAACCAAAAGAGGTAGAGTGTTGTAAATTGAAAGGTGATGAGCCGAGATGACTCAGGCTGCCAAAAGCCAAGGTAGCTTTAAGAGCGAGCTTATGACGACATGAAGCTAGCATGGGCTCGACTTTTGAGTTACGGCTGTTGTTGGCAAGTTCAATACTCAAAAAGAGGCATTCATCACATGGGTCGATGACGCCTTTTGCATGAGGCACCGGTTTAGCTAGGAATATGCTTTCTAGTGGGGTAAGGGAAGAAGCCGGAGTAGGTGTGGTTTGATCTTGGCTTGGAAGCCTAGATGGATTAGGATGGAATCCCGGGGTAAAAAGTTTGTGTCTCAATTATCTTGCAATAGTGTTTGGGAACTCCTCCTATTCCCACTAACCCAAGGCTTATGAAGTAGTGCCTCTTGTTTCTCTTCCTCAGTGCAAGGTATGGACCAGAACTAGAATTTTTGTCCAAAAGAAAGCTTTTTCAGTATTTCCCTATCTTCCTCTGGAATCGAGTTACCATACGTGTCTAAAAGCGAAGGATCCATGAGGGCCCTAGAGAAAAGAATGAAAAGTTCAAAGCATTGGAATGACTCATTCCAGGTATTTCAGCCTTGTTAGCTCAGCGAGAAATTACCTATTAGGTCATCACTATCGTCCAATACCAACACATTTGGTTTAAGAGGAAAACAAAAAGGGATGAGAATGAAATTGAAGGTCAAAACTTAGAAAACCCAAAAACCCTAAATATCTACCCAGAAAGCCAGAAAAATGATTTCCGGTGAGTGCAGTTGGAGAAGAAAGAAGATGATGGGCAAAGTAAAGCCAAAGGAAAAGAAGAAAGGGAAGTAGTGTGAGTACTTGACTGTGAGAAGGTTGAAAAAGACTAGAAATGCAAGTTGAAGTTTCGAAAGAGGAAAGCTTATGGAAGTGGGAGGATTCTCTGTGAACGCAAGACGACTTCGAGCGTAAAAGTGGAAAGAAGAAGAAGAATGTAAAATATATAGACGTTTGAACTCGAAGAGTCAGGGGCAGCGAAGTCAATTCGCACTGAGAATCAGATTTGAAGCCCTAAAAAGCGCAATGATGGGGGATACGAAATGACGTGAGCATTAAATGCGCACGACTTTCAAAGGCAGCAGAAGTGACCATTACGAGTGAAAAGGCGGTTACACACCATAACGACTATAAAGCGTACAGTTGTCAAAGATATGAGCTGATTGAGCTTTTCCATATGCTATTACCTTGACATGATACCCCGGATTGGGGGCAACACATGGCGGGAGCTTGTGAATCTGGTAAACCGGGTTAAAATTGCAAACATAATCCGGTCATCAAACTGAACAACTCAGGTACAAAATCTGGGTTAGACAATCAAGTCATCCCGACAGCTCAAAGACCTAAACTACCGGACTGGGGGGCAACTGTTATGAACTTGTGTATTGGGCCCAATTGTTATGCGGCCCAGTAAGGACACTTCATGACAGAATCCTTCCATAATATGTAAAATGCTAATCACCCTATAACCATGCTTATAATCACAGACAGTATAGATAATGGAGCAGCATAGTGGAGCAGGCACGAGAGGCTAGAGGCGCGCATGACCCAAGGGCCAAAACCCTAGAGGTAATCCTTATAAATAGAACATTACCCAATAGGTGCACATTCTCTATTCATCTATGTTACTATTCAGCCTCACTGTGCACACACTCCACTCCTTTTGGCTAAACACCATTCTTGTGTAGCACAGTGATTATCTGGTATTTTTTGATGTCTTTCTCATAGATATCATTGAACAATCATCCTCTCTTCGGTATATGAGCATATATATATATCCTGGAGAGTAATTAAGGTTAGATATATGTGTTCTTACAACAAAACAAGACCCTTATAACACAAAATTATAAACAAGGTTGTGATTTTGTAACAAAAATTAATAATGCCGAAAGTGATCCTTAAAACTTAAGAGGAATTATACCATTTCATAGATTATCTTGGATGTGGATTTTCAAGAGTGATCTTCACCTACCTTTCTCTCACAAACTTGCCATAATTAAAGAAGCAACGAAAGAGAACAAGGAAGAGTCAAGGAGGTCGTGGAAGAAACAGAAATTAAAACGTCAAGGAGGTTGTGGAAGAAACGGAAATTAAAATGTAAGAAAAGATTGATTTTCTATCAACTGGTTCAGTGTGACCCCTGATCGGGCCACATCCATTGTCCAAAAGGAAACGTACTTCACCATAGGGCTGTTCATGATGCCCACGGATCTGTACACCCGCCCGCGCCCACTGAAAAATCGCCCTGCCCTGCCCAAAGAAAAGCTGCCCAAAAAACAACGGGCTCAACTGGGCTGGGCACTGGGCAAGGTATGCCACCTTGCCCATTTAGTCCTGCCCAGTAGTATATATTATATATTTTTTATTTTTTAATAAAATAGTATTATATATTTGTTATAAATTATATAATCTATTTGTAGGTGATTCTATATGCTTCATCCTTTTGACATTTTGGAGTCTTGATGCAACTTCTAAGAGTTTTGGATATCTACAAAGCTTTAATTTCTATTTTTTGATGCCTTGTATTCAATAGATTATGGACTATTTTTTTTATGCCTTGTTAAGACATATGGTTGTCTTTTTAATTTTAAGACTTAATTTATAGACTTATGTTGAAATATTCAAAAGTGTAGAATTATGGATAGTATTTAATTTTTCAGTTATTTAAATTGTTTCTTTTCACATAGGGTGTGTTAGGGTATCGTCACTTAGGCATAGAAGGGCTGCCCTGCCCAGCTCATTATTACCCTGTCAAAAAATGTTAGAGCTTCTATTGGGTAGGGCGGGGCACTGGGCTGTATTTTACTGCCCAGTGATCTTTCGGGCAGGGCATCAGGCAAGGGTTTTGTCCTGCCCAACCCTGCCCATGAACACCCCTACTTCGCCATTTCGTAGTAGTTAAAATTAGTTCCCACCTTCAAAACCCTCCAATCCATAAAATTTCAAGTAAGTTATAAAACTCGCGTGACAAGTAAATTCGTATTGTAAACTCGAATGATAAATTCGTCAGAGTTTATTTTTACTATTAAATAAGTATTATTAGTTTATAATTAAATAATTAAAATATAAAAATGATAACAATTTAATTTAAAATATTTTAAATCTAAATAATTAAAATTAAATTATCACCATTTATCATTTACCATATTTAATTAAAAAAAATTTCTACAAAATTATACATAAAGCTTTTGAGAGTCATCAAATAACAAAATTTAACGAATTGTAAGTTAACACGAACTCGCACGAGTTTACTAACTATTCTTCTCGTTTTTTCAAGTCAAACTTAGAGAGTGAACTCGCGCTACAACAGCAACAACAATAGTTCCAAGAGCTTCAAAACCTGTTTGGTGTGGAAACTGACAGAAATGAACTGATCCATCTCTATCTCTCTCTCTCTCCATCCTCACTTCAAAATCATCGCCTTTCTTCGATATTTACTAATCAACCTCCGAACTATTGGGCAGATAAGTCTGAAGTTATAGCTTGCTGTTTCTCCTCTTTCTTTTTTTGGTTTTGTTATCTGCCCGTTCCCATGTCTGGGGTGTATTTTTATGTGGGTCTTGTTGTTCTGAGCCTTCTTTCTGTTAGCTCCGTCGTGACTTCAGATTATTCACTGGCGTCACGTCGCTCGATCCTTAGAGCAGTGAAAAACAATGATCGAGATTATGCCGTTGACTTGAATGCGACGAATTTTGATGCTGATCTGAAGGATACTCCTGCTACTTTTGCTGTTGTCGAGTTCTTTGCCCATTGGTCAGTGAGCAAGCCTATGTAGTCTTATATTTATGTGCTTGTATTTGTGAACTTTAATGAAATCTCTACTTGGTCTTGTTTTTTTTTTAAAAAAAATTTTTTTTTTTTATGTCTAATTTCTTGATTGTCAATGGACTGTACAGGAATCAAGGGTGTATGACCCTTGGACCATAAAAGAAGATCTGCCTACAAAATAGTGAGAGAAATGAGTTCATATGTATGACAACTATTTGGAATCTGAAAGCGTTTAGAATTTAGGGTAAAGTAGAGAAAGCATTGCAATGCTTTTCTCAAATTTGATTGAGTTGTTTGTTGAGGTTGCTTTAACAATTAGAAATTACCTCTAGTTTAATCAGTATGTTAGTGTTAAAAATTTACTGAAGATGCAGGAAAATTGAGAGTTTGAGACTATGGGCAGGAAAGGTGAAAACAGGGAAAATCTAGTGGAAGACCTAGCCTTGACTTGAAACTGACTATCTTATTCCATCCGCTTCATATTGTCCACACATACATTTTTGTTAAGCGGGGCCAGATTTGTAGTCTATTTTGCAGTTGTGGCTTGTTACTAATTATGGTTATCCAAGACATCCTTAAAATACTCAATTAAATTATTTTATACTTTAACATGCATTTGAGCTGCTGTTGGAATACATTCTCCACACTCTAGATGTGTTATACCTTTGCAAGTGAAACTATTTTCAGCTCTTGTGTACGGCTTTTTTTTTTTAACGCTTTTAAAATTTCCCTTTCGTATAGGTTTGACTGTATTGAACGTGCTAGAAAACTTTAACCTCTTTTATTCTTTCTCATCCATCTCTCATTTAATCCAGCCCCAGTTTACTTTCCCTCCTTCACATATAATTGTTCTCCCCAGTTTGCTTTCTTGTTGAGTGAATGTTTTGTATTATTGTATTTTGATGATATACCAATTAACTTGTCAATAAATATTTTAATTTTTAGTTTTGAATGAGATCTTTCTGTGGATTTTAAGTAGTAGCTGTTCCAAGCCTCTTGGTATCCTAATTATGTCTATGTTTGTTAGGACCTTATTTCTGTGCTCTTTACATATATCATATCCTGACCTATGTGTATATATATATTCCTACTGTTGCATGAACTATGTGGTTATAATATTCGTATTACAATTTTAAGAAACAAATGGTGCAAAAGTGCCCCTAAACTTTGAAAATATGGGCAAAAATACCAGTGCCGTTATCTAGTTTCAGTAGGGCCCACTGGGATGTCCAGGTCAGTCGATGTGGATAATACCATCCCATTGATTTTGCAGCTCAATTTAAACCTTGAACAGGTCAAAACCAGACCAATACCAGAGAACCTACAAATATTGATGAAAACCAAAAGCAGAAAGAAGATTCTCACTGAGCTTGGATTCAACTTCCTTTGGTTTTTTTTGTAACTTACAAACTCTGGTTTTCTCTGCAACTTACAAACACTGATTTTTAAAGTTTATGGGTATTTTTGCACTTCCAAAAAAACATATGTTGTTGGATGCACTTTTAATAAAAACTTACGGGTATTATTTTTTCACCTTAACCCTAAAAAAAATTAGGGGCAAGAAGATAGCGATTCTATTTATGAAAAACTATGGGCATCAATTAATTCTCAATTTTGTTAATTCAAATCTGTATCATATAGTATAAATAATTCATTAGCACAGGATTAATGAGCTTTCTACAGACAGCATAGCTCATTATTGTAATTAACAAATTGTTTGTTGGGCATAGTTATTGAACTGAATTGTATGAACAGTTTTTTGCTATTCATGAATGATATCATTTTCATGAATGGACTCATGGGCACACTTGATTTTGGTAAACATATTGGAATTTGACTCCAAGCATCTCTCAATGCAGTTAAGATTAAAGATGTTAGTGTAGGACTTTTCAATTGCAATATAGAAGCGCTTCTGCCATACAATTTAACTTAATTTTTGCTTTGCTTCATGAGGAATTTTGCTGCAAGTTCTTTTCTCACGTAGTTCATTAATCATGAAATATGAGTATAATATATTCTAATTTTCCCTTGTCCCTACTTTTCCATCAGGTCCCCTGCTTGCAGGAATTATAAGGTATTATTTATTGAAATACTGTTAAAAATTTGAGGGTTATTAAATTATTTATTTGGGATCATTATTCTGATTTTCAATTTCTATTACAGCGCCACTATGAAAAGGTTGCAAGGCTTTTTAATGGACCTGATGCAGCGCATCCAGGAATCATGTTAATGACAAGGATAGATTGTGCATTGAAGGTAAGTGCATCTTCTATTACTTTGGTTCAAGTGTGTTTTAATGTTTATATGGAATTTAAATGTCACTTTCATGCTTTCATTATGGTGTTTTACTGACTAATTATTTGGGAATTGGGACTATGGCATTTAGTTCTTTGTATCCTGGGATATCTCACTTCCAGTTGGATCAGTTCCCCTGTTTTATGTTTGTCAGTCTTATGTTTTTAAATGATTTGGGTTGTTTCAGTCGTCCTTGGTCATATTTTTATGTGGTGGAATTTCAGTGTTGATGTTGGATTTGATTTAGAGTCATTCTTAATTTTAGATGATTTTTCTCTGATTTATTGTTTCCATTCTACGTGACTTTTTGATAAGTAATTCAATGTCAAGCAAAATAATGTTGGATATCATTGGAGAAATGAATGTAACTTTTGGTCCCAGCTATGTTGTAATGTGCAGGTCGTTTGTGACCATATAAAATCTCTACTCTATGTATAGGAAACTTAACATATTCACCCAACTACCATTCAATAGTTAACAAGCGGTGTGAAATTTTTTAAGAATGCAAGCCTCTTTCTACATGTTCCATTAGGAAAGACATTGATATATTTTAAAAATATTATCATAAGATACACATTTATGTTTCCACCTGGACAAATTAACCTATGAGTTCAACTGAAATTTCAACCAATCAGAACTCAACATCCTGAGGGGTCTGCCTCTACGTATAATTATTCTGTAGTGTATTCTCTTGGATCCAACCCATGAAACAAATAGCTACTCTTTGGTGTACGTTACTGTCTCTTAATTTTATAGTTTCTTGCCACAGAAAACCAATCCCCCCCCCCCCCCCCAACTTTTTTTTTTGTCTTCCCTGACTTTGATGGAGATTCTAATAAAACTATCTCTGTCCTTCTTTTAAAGCTTAATATTTTTGAAATAGCCTTGGAACCCCTATAACTAAATGGTCAAGAGCTCAATTCTTACTGCTCCCTATCTTGACCAAAATTTTTAATGCAAAGAATGGTGTACCTGTGCTTTTCCTGCGCTTAAACTTAGGTTTTCATGTGAAGAGGTATATAAAGGTAATAATAAAACTACCAATTGGGGAATTCACCGAAAATAAAAATCTACTTATGGATCTTCACTTGCCATTCAAAATAACAGGGTAGTTTAAAATCAAAATAACAAAGTGTTTTTTTTGTCTTTTGTTATGTGTTTTTTTATTTAAATTTCTTACTCCTTCTTGTTTAATTCTTGTTTGGCAGCACAGATGAATAAAAATCTCTGTGATAAGTTTTCTGTTGGTCGTTTTCCTATGCTCTTTTGGGGCCCTCCTTCTGAAGTCGTTGGTGTTAGTTGGGAACCTAATCAGGAGAAAAGTGATATACTTATAATTGATGATGGGCGCACAGCTGATAGGTTTCTAGGTTGGATCAACAAGCGAATGGGCAGGTACGAAGACTGCATTCTTTACTGTTAATGCAGTTACGTATGTGAATCATCAACATTCTCCACTGTAAAACTTGTCAAATTATTTGTGAACTAGACATTTTCCTGTGCATTTATGAGAAATGAGCTAAACTATTCATGAACAGAGAAAAAGAAGAGTAAAAGTACTGAAATTGAACTTGCTAATCTTCCTATAAAAAAAAAAAGAAAGAAAGAAAGAAAGAAAGAAAAGAAAAGAAAACAACAACAACAACAACACCCTGGTACTTCTCTCCATTCTCTAATTTAAGTCGTTCAGGTTGTAAGATGGAGTTTATCATCCTTTGGTTCAGCTTTTGATGCGATGTGTTGAAATTTTCTTTTTGATATTAGTTATTAACCATTATTTGGTGAGACTTGTGGAGTTCTAGTGAACAAAGCAAAAATGTGATTGTTAAACAACTTGCTTGGGCCTTCTCACTTTCTAACTGACTTTTTCCCCAGTTGACTGAGTGGACTGAAAAAAAAAAGAAAAAATTGGCGTTGTTTATATCTATCATAGTTGACAAATAGATCTCTGAGATGTTTGATATCCAGTCAAGTAATTCTGATATTGGCTTCAAATGGTTTAGTGTCAGTCATGCATACAATTGTTGGAATTATTGTACTTGTCTTGGTTTCTCACATCTATAAAAAATCAAATGTCGATTGCAATTTGTCATTGCATGTAATAGCAACTGCCACTGTCTGGAAAAACCAGCAAGAAATTTGTATGATTTAATAATTTGTTAAGTACGTAATTTCATGCACTATGATATAGTCCTTGCTGTGGAGTCAAAAGAAGAGATTAACTTTAAATGAGAGTTATGGAGATGGACCTTGGAATCAAACGTTTTCTACCTAAGAGGAGGACATGATATATGCATTGTAGGTTCAATAATAGGCAAGTTATAAATGATTCAAAGGTGAAAATTGGAGATTAGATCATAATACAAGTTATTTTGCTATTGTTTGAAATTTATGTAGTGGAGATAAAGCAGAATAAAAAAATCAGAATAAATAAGTGCAAGAGTGTAGAAATATGAGGAAGTTCATAGCATGTCACTCTTTCCAATGGGGTTTAAAAGCTTTAGTGCTATATTTTGCTGATGTGAAGTCATCTTGAACTTTGTTTCTTGTCGGCATCTTCTAATGTTTTGAGTGTTGCAGTTCATTTAACCTCGATGATCAAAAGTTTGAAAATGAGCAGCATCTTTCCTCCAATGTGTCAGACCCTAGGCAGGTGCTTTTGTCAACTTGGCCTTAAATTCCTTTTGCTTTAATTTCAAGTCAATGTTTCTTCTCATAATCTTATCTCCTGAGTCCTGACACATGATATGCATGACTTTGAAAGATTGCAAGGGCTATTTATGATGTTGAAGAGACAACTTCTATAGCCTTTGACATCATCTTAGAGCATAAGGTAACCAGTCATGCTTTCTTTCTCTCCTATCTCACTTGTGGCTATGCTCATTCTTGGGTATAACAGAACACATACACTCTTTTTTTTTTTTGGATTTACCAACATATACACTTTCTAACATGCAGATGATTAAGCAAGAGACTCATGCTTCACTTTTGAAGTTTCTTCAGCTTCTGGTGGCTCATCATCCTTCAAAAAGGTAAGATGAACCTTTTTACTTCAACTTTCTTCTCTGTCCAGTGTTTTGTCACAATTCCTTCCATTGTTTATCATTTGTTTCAGATGCCGGAGGGGTACTGCAGAATTACTTGTGAGTTTTGAACAACGGTACCCTACAGATTTCTGGCCAGCTGATAAGCAGGAGGATGATATGGTTCCGTTGAGGGGCTCTCAAATTTGTGGAGAAGGGGTGCCTCATGGATATTGGGTAGAGTCCCCATACTTGGATTCAGTATTTTGCACATTGCTATTATGTTCTAGCTGGAATTTGTATTCTTTTTGCATGGCATTGCATGCATATATTCTGTCTGGCCTATTTTCATCTCCTGTAGTACCTAAAAGATTGGCTTCATATAAATATGAACCTGATGAAATTCTGATTCTTTATATCTTTTTGCAATGTACAGCTTCCTAGACTATGTTCAGTCCAAATTTTTCAAAGAATTTCAATACTTTAATGGGGTGTTTGCTGTGTTTGTGACTGTGGCTTTATCTTTGATAAAAGTATATTAATATTACCACCAAATGTCACTGGATGAAATTCTTTTTATACTAATATATGGTTTTTATGGTTTGCCCTCAATAGTTACACCTAAGAAGATATAGTCTGATAGGAACATCTCGTATTATTCAATTACTATATTTTGCTTTAGCTTTATTTCAGTATGCTGTTTTTTTAACTTAATATGATGAGACAAAGAGAGCGACTCATTTTTATTCACACATCTGTTTCTGTGCAAGTGGGATAGGGTCTTTCCTGGGACCATGACCCAAGTAGGTTGAACATTTCTATATTTTCCCTATTTAGCTTTATGAGTGGTATGAAATTGAGATGGAGTCGATTAAATTTAAGAAAGAATCTGCAGATACAGGAGTCAGTGTTCTAAAGTGAATAACAATGCCTTTGGATAATGGATATCAATTTGAGAGTAAAGATGCAATTGAGGAAAAGGCAGGAAAGCTTTAATGGGACATGTGTATGGAAAAACTAGATGATTGTGTCTGTCATTTGAAATTTATTAAAAAATCAGAGGGTATCATTACACTCTCTGTTGTTATTTTATTCATAGGAAGAGTTTACAATATATAGGCTTTAGGGGAGTTAGCCGTTACAAGGAAACATTAGGAAAAAGGAAATATAATTAATTGACATAATATCCTATTAATTGACATAATAGCCTAATCTTTCCTAAACTAGATAGAATCAGATTAGGTCCTCTAATCAAGGCAAGGATCGTAATCTTTCCTAAACTAGATAGAATCAGATCAGGTCCTTTAATCAAGGCAAGGATCGCAGATATCAATCAGAATCAGAATCAAAAGGATTCTAACACTCCCCCTCAAGCTGGAGAGTATATGTCGAGTAGTCTCAGCTTGCCTCTAAATCCTTCAAACTTCGTTCGGCCTAGTGGTTTGGTCAGGATGTCTGCGATTTGTTCTTCAGACCTTATGTGAGACAGGGCCATAATGCCTGCTTCAATCTTTTCTTTAATAAAATGCCTGTCAATATCAACATGCTTGGTTCGATCATGGTATACTGGATTCTTGACCATTTCAATGCTGGCCTTGTTGTCGCACCAGAGTTGCATTGGTCCTTCATGTTAAATTCCCAACTCCTTCAGTAACCTGATGATCCACATTCCTTCACAAACTCCTTTGTTAACAGCTCTTAGTTCTGCTTCTGCACTGCTTGGTGACACTACTGTTTGTTTCTTGCTTCTCCATATAACCAGATTTCCCCACACGTATGTACAGTACCCTGAGATTGACCTCCTGGTCTCTCTATCCCTTGCATGGTCTGCATCAGTGTAGATTTCAATGTTTCTGGTAGTACCCTTTTTAAAGAATATTCCTTTTCTAGGATTAAGTTTTAGGTATCTCAAGATTCTGTATATAGCCTCCATGTGCTCTTCTTGTGGTTGATGCATAAATTGACTTACTATTCCAACTGCATAGCTAATGTCAGGACAGGTGTGAGTTAAGTATATCAACTTCCCCACAAGTCTTCTGTATCTTTCTGAATTAACTGGAACACCTTTTGGCTTGATCTGTAAATGACAATCCTCTTCCATTGGTGTCCCTTCTGGTTGAGAGCCCAACATGCCTGTCTCATGTAACAGGTCTAGTGTATACTTGCGCTGAGATACATTGATGCCCTTCTTTGTTCTTGCTACCTCCAAGCCTAAGAAATACCTTATTTGTCTGAGGTCCTTTACCTGGAATTCAGTGGACAAGTCCCGCTTTAGTTGAGCAATGGATTCTTCATTATCTCCGGTAATGATTATGTCATCAACATAGACAATCAATATGGTGGCTTTGCCATTAATATGTTTAGTGAACAACGTGTCATCTGCTCGCCCCTAAGTATACCCAAGTCCTTTCACTGCTTTGGTGAATCTACCAAACCATGCCCTCGGAGACTGTTTCAATCCATACAATGACTTTCTTAGCTTACACACAGAGTTATTAGGAGCTAGAACTCCATCTGGAATCTCCATGTATACTTCTTCTTCCAAGTCGCCATTCAGGAATGCATTCTTCACGTCCATTTGATACAGAGGCCAATCTAAGTTTGCTGCAAGTGATAACAGTACTTGAATGGTATTGAACTTGACCACTGGAGCAAATGTCTCCTGATAATCGATCCCGTATGTCTGGGTATACCCTTTTGCAACAAGTCTCACCTTGTATTTGTTGATACTGCCATCAGGATTAAATTTCGGAGTAAAGATCCACCTACATCCTACTGATTTCTGGGTCGTGACTTCCCATGTTCTATTTTCCTTGAGTGCCCTCAACTCCTCTTCTGCAGCTTGCTTCCAATTTGGATCAGCCATAGCTTGTTGGAAAGTGCTTGGAATGTTTATCTGTGCACTATTTACAACAAAACTTCGCATTTTTGTAGACAAATTACCATATGAGACAAATCGTTGAATCGGATGATGAGTGCAGGATCTTACCCCTTTTCTCAAGGCAATAGGCCAACCTAATTCTTTAGGATTTAATTCCGGACCCATTCAGGGGGAGAATTCCAATATTGAATGGCTAATCATGGATACATCGAATTCCAACACCTCCAATCCTAATTCCACCTCAAATCCACCTGACACATCTTCAATATCACCTAACCTTATAGCCTCTCTTGACACACTTGCTCACAGACACAAGATTACAAGTGAGTTCTGGTACAAACAGCACGTTACGTATTATCAAGTGATTAGATAATACAACAGTTCCAATACCCTCAACCCTAGTGAAGACTCCATTAGCGACCTTAACTTTGAGGTGTTCATGACAGTGTTTAAGGGTATGGAATAGGGATTTGTTACCGGTCATATGATCTGTGGCTCCAGAGTCGACAATTCAGGTATCGTCACCAGTCATCACAGTATTTAGGGCAACAATAGAATTACCTGACTGTGCAAGATTCACACTAGGGACAGAGTTAGCCTTATTTTGTTTGTCAAGCATTTTACGAAACATCTGTAATTCCTCCTGACTCAGGCGATCTTCACTTTCCACTTTTGGTTCAGCAGTGGTCATGTGACTCTGGAATTTTGATCTTCCCCCAGGCAGTTTTCCATGGAGTTTCCAGCATTCTTCCCTGTTATGGCCCCTCCTTTTACAATGGTTGCACCACTTATTAGTTCTTCTTTCTCCATGTGGTCCCTGAATTGCAAGTGCCGAGCTTTCATGTGACTTGGTCCGCTTCGGGTTAAGAGTTTCCTGCTTTCCTCGAATTGTACAAAATTAACCACATCAAATAGTTGAGGGAGTGGCTTTAATCCCATGATTCTTCCCCTTATTTCTTCGAAAGTGTCATTTAGGCCTAACAGAAAATCGTGTATCCTTCCTTCTTCAACAATTTGTTTGTATAACTGTGCATCTTTAAGAGTTTCCCAGGGATGAGCTTCAAATAGGTCCTGCTGTTGCCATAATTTTAACAACGCATTATAATAGTCAGTCACAGACATACTACCTTGTCGCAAATCCCGGAGTTGTCTCTTCAAGTGAATTAGGGCAGCAGTATTTTCGAGGGAGGAGTAGGTTCTTCTAGCAGCATCCCATATTTCCTTTGCCGTTTGTGCAAGTAGGTATCCCTCACTAATCTCCACGGTCATCGAATTGTACAACCAAGTCATGACTTGATTGTTTTCAGCAAACCACGTGTCGAAATTGGGGTCATTGGGGGCTGGTTGAGGAGCTGCTCCATTGATATATTTCTCTTTTCTCTTTCCACGAATATACCTCAGCACGCTTTGTGACCACTGGAGATAATTGTGACCATTAAACTTATGGTTAATAACCATAGTGTGATTTTCTGAGAAATCTGGCGGCATCTCTGTGGTTCTAGTTGATGCTGTAGTACTAATAGTAGTGGAAGAAGTTGAAGAATTTGTATTAGACAGAAAAGCCATGGGAATTAAGTCAGTTGTTTTTCCTGAAATTGAGCCAAACAGAGGAGTAGATTGGGATGAATCCATTTTCTGGAAAATGTTCGCCGGAGTTCTCGCCGGAAAATGTCAACAGTCGCCGGAGATGTCGGATGGTGGCCGGATTCTGGGCGTCTGCCGATCAAGACCTTGCGATTCGTCTGGGCTAGGTGGTGGTGTCCCACTCGCTCCCTACAGAAAGCCCTACACTCGCTGGAAAAACTCCCACTCACTATTTCTCTCTTCTCACAATCACTCAGTGTTTCACTCGTTGTTTCTGGCCTCGAACGAGTGTCCGTGGCTCTGATACCATATTAAAAAATCAGAGGGTATCATTACACTCTCTGTTGTTATTTTATTCATAGGAAGAGTTTACAATATATAGGCTTTAGGGGAGTTAGCCGTTACAAGGAAACATTAGGAAAAAGGAAATATAATTAATTGACATAATATCCTATTAATTGACATAATAGCCTAATCTTTCCTAAACTAGATAGAATCAGATCAGGTCCTCTAATCAAGGCAAGGATCGTAATCTTTCCTAAACTAGATAGAATCAGATCAGGTCCTCTAATCAAGGCAAGGATCGCAGATATCAATCAGAATCAGAAGGATTCTAACAAAATTTCAATGCTAAGAATTAGAGACTGCTTCATATGGAAAAGATTAGAGTTGTCATGGAGGTGGTCCATGGTGTTGGTGTAGAAAATGGTTTTTTAAAGTACGAAACCATTGGTGTCAGAGTATTGTATGAGTTGCCTTCTTTTATCAGTCAATATTGTTAGTATTGTCTTCTTACCTGAAATTTGAATATTTATTCTTTACTGTAATGAAATTTTTGTTTTTGGCAATAAAAGAAAAGAATATTTCTGATTTTCATATTTAATCCCTTATTCTTGCAGATGTTCTGCCGCGGCAGTAAGTATGAAACCAGGGGGTTTAGGTAATTTTTTGCCTTTAATGCTCATAACCATCATTTCTGGCTTGATAACTAATCAGTCAACGCATTCAGTTTCCTCGCAGCCTTCACAAAATTCTGTTAATTTTGGGTTTTTTGTCATGTGAAATTTCCTTGTCCAGTTGTGTGTATTTCTTCAATCTGCCTTCTAGGATGATTTATTGGTTTTGCTGTTGGATGGGTGATGTAAAAGACTCACACACAGTGCTTTGATACAAACTGAGATGATTTTAGGGGAGAAAATGTAGAAACATAGTTGGATTTGGAGGAGGCAACAAAAACGGCAAAGAGAGACAAGGGAGGCAGAATATCAGAACGGAGGAAAGGGGGAAGAGAAAACTCACATAGCAATTAGCAACAATAATATGGATTAGGGAAATTCAAAATTCAAATTCCCATGATTCTCTCTACTTACTTATCCTATATCTCTCTCTCATGATCAGCATAACAACCTGATCCTAATATTTTTATTTACATAATTATTCCTATTTACAAAATTACATAATTACCACAAATATTATTCATTTTTCAAAGCTATCTCATACAAAAGGGACATGCACATAGATATAGTTGAAGGAAACATCCACTTGCTCCTACCTTTTCTTTCCTATTAAGTAAATAATCAACTTGCTTGATAAAACATTAATAAAAACATCAACTTGCAGCCTACCAACATAGAAATTAATAAAATATATGAAAATCATGTAGATTTCCTTCCATAGAAGGTTTCTTCAAAATATCTCATTCTTATATTCCATCAATGGGTAATTGCATATCAGGGCAGAGTCACTATTTGCTTAATATTGTGTTGGTTGTTAATGACTCTAACCAAGGACAAGAATATGATTGTGCTATAGATACTTTAGATATTGTGCTTGTACTGATTTATAAGCGGGCCCACTGTATCTGTCTCTGCTGCTATAGGCGCATAACAAGGATGGACCCCCTCAATAACCTTGGATTTTGCATATTTTAGCCTCCAACGTATTTTGTGGTTTATGGGTTCTTCTGCATTCACTTTCAGTGAGAATTGATGATGGAGAGAGTGAGTTTGCATTTAACACAACATGTGAATTTGTTCACAACTTCTTCATCTGTGGGGAATGTCGACAACATTTTTACAAGATGTGTTTAAGGTAAAGGCGTAAAGAATTATCCTTGTTTTGTATCATTGAGGTTCCATTTTTCTAAAGCCCTTATTTCCAGCGACAAAAGTCCTTTCAACAAAGCCAGAAAATTCGCACTCTGGTTGTGGAGTGCCCATAACAAGGTCAATGAGAGGCTGAGGAAAGCAGAAGCTGCTCTCGGTACCGGGGACGCCAAATTCCCCAAGTTGATATGGCCTCCAAAGCAGCTTTGTCCGTCCTGTTACGCAGACCATGACCCAGGGAACAACCGAATCGCATGGAACAGGGACGAGGTTTACAAGTTTTTGACTAGTTATTACGGGAACACATTATCATCTCTATACAATGGCAAGAACATAGGTGGAAATGACGGGATTGAGGTGGCTGTTGAAGAATCAATAGCATCGACAAATGCGGTGGCTGTGCCCATAGCAACAACATTCACCTAGAAGGAGTTACATATTGAGGAAGAGCTTACATTAGCTAGAGAATAATTAAGAAAATTATTCAATCACTATATGTATAAAGGGGGAACCACTTTCCCTACCTATCTTGGGATGGGTAGGGAGAGCTCCTCCCATTTGGACCGTCTAGATTCCAACTGCATGGTCTAGATTTAATTTTTTTTACTTTTGATTTTTTTAAAAAATGATTATTTTAATGGGTAGAGAATCTAAAATAAAGATAATTTTTCAATTAACATATTTTCAAAAAATAATTTTTTCATTTAAAAATTGACAGTTAAAAATAAATAAATTTGGACCATCCAGATCAAATCTGGACGGTCCAAATCTGGAGGAGCTCTCCCTACTAAGATAGGTAGGGAAAGTGGTTCCGTATAAAGGGATAGGATATTGTCACTATCAAATTTATGTCACTATCAATTCACTACCACTTTTTCACCGTTAGATCAGAATCTCATCTATCTTTATCATTTCTCTCTCCTATTGAGATTCTGATCTAACGGAAAAAAAGTAGTAGTGACTTGGTAGTGATATAAATTTAGTAGTGACAATATCCTATACTATGTATAAAACACTAAAGATGATTACTAAGAATGAGGCTATTAAAAACTCTCCGTCGTCATGCCCCAGTGATGTCAATATAGACAAGAACTTCTTTGATTTTATGATGAAAAAGATGTTATCACCTCTTTGATTTTCTTTCTATAGCACATGATGCTTCACCTCTTTGATTGTCTCTAATCCTTTATATGGGATGTATTTTTTAAATTAGGGTTAAAGTATAGATTAGCCAACGAAGTATTACGTAAAAAGCGCCCAGTAGAAAAATGTTATAGAGAGACCAAAAATATAATGAACAATTGAAAATGGGGGGAAATATCAATAAACAATTGAAAATAGAAAAATAATACAATGTTGTTAATTTCAACTTAACGTCGTTGGTCAATGTGCTGTTGGTTAACAAATCTGTCTTGAATTCAAGCTCATTCGCAATGGTCATGGAGGAGGAGGACGAACAAACTGATGACATTGTCGCTGGCACCACCAGTACAGCCTTGCCTCGATCCCACTGGGTAGAAAATCAAAGTGGAAGGGAAATAAAATTGAAGAACAAACAAGCTTGTACGTTTCAAGGAAGAGGTCAATGAATAGTGAAGTCGCTTTACATCTAGAATATTTCCACCATTCTAGCGTTCAATGTAGCTTCTAGAAAAATGTCGTACGCCTCTGTTCTACTTTTGTTCTCCCTCTCCAAAAACGATTAATGATGATGAATTGCAGCTTTGATTCTCACTCCTGATCTGAAGCACGAAGGTGGAGAGGAGGAAGAAGGGATGTCAACGGCAATGATGGTAATGAAGGTCAGAGTCACGGCAACAGAAGTAACACTTAGTTGGCTAATTTGCACTTTTATTAATATTTTTTTTCCATTTTCAATTGTTCATTTGTATTTTTGGTTCCTCTAAAACATTTTTGTGCTAGGTGTTCTTTGCATAAAACTTGGGAAAATCCGTTTCAGGGCCCCTATTAGCCAAAAAATTCCAGAAAAGGTCCAAACAATCTGAAAATTCAAAAAAAGGCCCCAAGATTCTGAAAATTCCAGAAAAAGCCCTTCAGAATTTACGGAATTGTTAATGGGGCTGATATAGTTGTTAGCGGAGTACTGATATAGTTGTTAATCGGATTGATTTAGTTGTTAAAACAAAAATTTAACAACTAAATCAGCCCCGTTAACAACTATATCAGCACCCCGCTAACAACTATATCAGCCCCATTAACAACTCACTTTTGGGCCTTTTCTGGAATTTTGAGAATCTTAGGCCCTTTTCTAGAATTTTCAGAATCTTGGGGCCTTTTCTTGAATTTTCAGATTGTTTGGGCCTTTTCTAAAATTTTTTAGCTAATAGGGGCCTTGAAAAGGATTTTCCCATAAAACTTTGTTGGTCAATTTGTACATTAATCCTTTTAAATAATTATTATTATTATTATTATTTATTTTTAAATCTAACTTTAAAAAAACAAAAAAAAAGTGAATCACATATGAACTTGTCAAATAATTTGGTCAACTAATGGGTTAACTTAATGGACATGTTTGGGCTAGCTTTTTTAGGAGCGTTAGTATGTAAAAAATTGCAGTGGCGTTTAAGCAGACTAGCCAGTGAGGGGGAAAAAAAACCCAATGGATGTGTTTGGGTTGGTTTAATTGCTAGTGGGCTTTTTTTCATAAACGCCCATTTATAAAAAAGCTCCCCTCTCTAGCTTTTCGACCACTAAAACGTAGGCTGTTCATGGGGCCCAACCATTTTCTGACAGGTTGATAGAGAGAGAGTGGTTTTCTACTGGGCAGAAGTAGGGTGAGATGAGGAAGAACGGGAAGGAGCATTTGTTTTTATTTTCATGGGGCCCATTTTCTAACACAAAGGGAGAGAGTAGAAAGGGAAAGAGAGAGAGAGAGAGAAGTTATAGTGAGCTGGGACTTTCTTTTGCTAATTAAGAACTTTATTTTATTAATTAATGACAAAAAATTTAACAAATCATGATTTATTGAATTATATATTAGTTTATTAGTCAAATTAATTAATTTGAAAAAAAGAAAAGAATAAAAATACTCTTGAGTAATTTAATTAGCCTCCTCAATCTCTTAAAAAATATTAATTCTATCTTATATTTAGGTTCAGTGGGAGTATTTAATAAAATTCATACCCTTTTTAGTTATTTTTTTTTAATTTTAACTAACTTTTGAAATAATAATCCAAACACTCCTCAGTTTAGAAAAAAGCTACTTCTGTAAAAGCCAAATGGACAATCTAAACATAAATCAACTGACTTTTTTCCTATCAAGCTTTCTTTAAAGTCAATAGCTTTTAAGCCACCGTTTCTACTGCCAACCCAAACAGGCCCATTATGGATAATAAGGTGAAATTGCTATAATTTAGAAACTTCTGGACAACATTACTTTTGAGTAAAAATTTTCATGGCAAATTTACTTATAAACCCAAAACAAAAATAACATGAATAATATGTTGACTATAAACTCAGTATATTTGATCAACTAACTGTCAAATTTAATTACGATAGTAGTAACGATAAAATTGTTACGATTTAAAAATTTCAGGTGATATCCTACGCAAAAGAGACTCACCCTTTAAATAAAACAAAATTATAAACAAGTAGAGTTAGGAATTAGGGCTAGCTCTTGAAAGGCCAGGACTTAATAGGGCCTACCCTATAGGCCCTGAGTTTAAAAAAAAAAACATCTGTTTTTTAAAGCTCGACCCAAGAGTACCAGGTTAGGGTTGGCCCTATAAGGCCCCGAAGTTACTATTTCAAATTTCATCTATTTTTCCTCCGGTTTTTTAAAGTAATATAATTAGTAAATTACAACAATTAAAGTTTTAATTTATCAAGTAAATGTTGTCAACATTAATATCCAAACAACATGAATCATCTAACAAATAGATACATTCACTAATTTGTAATTAAAAGTAAACTATTGTCCACAAATAACTCACATAAAACATAAGAAGCATACCATTAAGCAACGTTAGTACAATAACAATCATTATCATCTTCTTCGCCATTGTTATCAATTTCAAAAACATTTGATTGTACTTTATTTTCAGTAATAGGTTTTGTTTCATGAGTAAGAATATCATGAATTTATTCTCCCGCATTATAAATAGATGAAGTCCAGGTAGATTGAGCTGCGAAACTGAGATTGAGCGAGTCTGTGAGTGTGAGTGAGATTTTCAAAGAAAAAAAGGAAAGAGAGATCGAAATTGAAATTTTTACGGTTCTCACTTCTCAACTCTCAAGTCTAGACAGTCTAAGTAATTAAAAAAAAATAAAAAAAAATAAAAGGGTCTAACGGGTTAACCTTACAAGACCTATTTCATTTAGCTCCTTTAATTTTTAAGCCCGGTCCTAAAAAAGTTAGGGTTTTTTTATCGATGGAGTCAGTTTGATTTCCCGACTCTAAACAATGTTGTAATTTTGTAACAAAAATTAATAATGCGGAACTTAAGAGGAATTATACCATTTCGGAGATTATCTTGGATTTGGATTTTCACGAGTGATCTTCACCTGCCTTTCGCTCACATTCTTGCCATAATTAAAGAACCAGCGAAGGAGGACAAGGAAGAGGGGGAGTCAAGGAGGTCGTGTAAGAAACGGAAATTAAAACGTAAGAAAAGACCTTCTATCAACCGGTTTGGTGTTTCCCCCAATCGGGCCATCTGTGTTCTCCAAAAAGGAAACATACATCGCAATTCCTTACCAGTTTCCACCTTCAAAACCCTCCAATCCATAAAGTTCCAAGAGCTTGAAGACCTGTTTGGTGTGGAAGCTAACAGAAATGAACTGTTAGCAGATCCATCTCTATCCCTCTCTCTCCATCCTCACTTCAAAATCATCGCCTTTCTTCAATATTTACTAATCAACCTCCGAACTATTGGGCAGATAAGTCTGAAGTTATTGCTTGCTGTTTCTCTTTCTTATTCTGGCTTTGTTATCTGCCCATTTCCATGTCTGGGGTGTATTTTTATGTGGGCCTTGTTGTTCTGAGCCTTCTTTCTGTTAGCTCCGTCGTGACTTCAGATTATTCACTGGGGTCACGTCGCTCGATCCTTAGAGCAGTGAATAACAATGATAATAATGGAGATCTTCGAGATTACGCCGTTGACTTGAATGCAACGAATTTTGATGCTGTTCTGAAGGATACTCCTGCTACTTTTGCTGTTGTCGAATTCTTTGCCCATTGGTCAGTGAGCAATACTTTGTAGTCTTATATTTATGTGCTTTTATTTGTTAACCTTAATGAAATCTCTACTTGGTCTTGCACTTTTTTTTTAACGTCTAATTTCTTGATTCTTAATGGACAGTACAGGAATCAAGAGTGTATGACCCTTTGACCATCTGCCTATAAAATAGTGAGAGAAATGAATTCATATGACAACGATTTGGAATATGAAAGCGTTTAGAATTTAGGGTAAAGTAGATAAAGCATCACAATGGTTTTCTAAAATTTGATGGAGTTGTTTGTTGAGGTTGCTTTGACAATTAGAAATTGCCTCTAGTTTAATTAGTATGTTATTGTTAAGAGTTTACTGAAGATGCAGGAAAATTTATTCACCCACTGCCAACTAGGATATTAATAAACCCATATAAGTATCCACATCACACTTATCAGTCAAAGCCATTCTTATTAACAGTCAACGTCACATGACTTGACAGCACTGGCAATTTTCCCCCATTTTTAAAGTTTATGGGTATTTTTGCACCTCCAAAAAACATATGGTGTTAGGCACACTTTTGATAAAAGCTCATGGGTGTTTTTGTACCTTAACACTAAAAAATTTTTTGGGGCAAGAAGATTAGCTATTCTATTCAAGAAAAACTATGGGCATCAATTAATCCCCAGTGTTGTTAATTCAAATCTGTATCATAGTATAAATAATTCATTAGCACAGGATTAATGAGCTTTCTACAGGCAGCATAGCTCATTATTATAGTTAACAAATTGTTTGTTGGGCATAGTTATCGAACTGGATTGTATGAACAGTTTTTTGCTATTCCTGAATGATATCATTTTCATGAATGGACTCATAGGCATACTCGATTTAGTCAAACCTGTCCCGTACTTTCCCACGTTTCACTTCATTCTTTTGTCTTTTCCTGATAAAAATCTCTTCTATGTATATGTTTTGGTAAACGTATTGGGCTTTGGCTCCAAGCATCTCTCAATGCAGATAAGATTTAAGATGGTACTGTAGGATTATAGAAGCGCTTCTGCTTTACCGTTCAACTTAATTTTTGCTTTCCTTCACTAGGAATTTTGCTGCAAGTTCTTTTCTCACGTAGTTAGATCATTAATCACGAAATATGAGTATAATATATTCTAATTTTCCCTTGTCCCTACTTTTCCATTAGGTGCCCTGCTTGCATGAATTATAAGGTATTATTTACTGAAATACTGTTAAAAATTTGAGGGTTATTGAATTGGTTATTTGGAATGATCATTTTTCTGATTTCCATTTTCTATTACAGCCCCACTATGAAAAGGTTGCAAGGCTTTTTAATGGACCTGATGCAGCACATCCAGGAATCATATTGATGACAAGGGTAGATTGTGCATTGAAGGTAAGTGCATCTTCTATTACTCTGGTTCAAGTCTGTTTTAATGTTTATATGGAATTTAGAAGTTACTTTCATGCTTTCATCATGGAGTTTTACTGATTAGTTATTTGGGAATTGGGACTATCACTTTCAGTTCTTTGTATCCTGGGATATCTCACTTCCAGTTGGATCTGCTATCTTGTTTTATGTTTGTCAGTCTTATGTTTTTAAAATGATTTGGGTTGTTTAAGTCGTCCATAGTTATATTTTTATGTGGTGGAATTTCAGTTTTGATGTTGGATTTGATTTAGAATAATCTGAGGGTTTAGACGATTTTTCTCTGATTTATTGTTCCCATTCTACGTGAGTCTTTTATAAGAAATTCAACGTCAGAAGCAAAATAATGTTGGATGTCATTGGAGAATTGAATGTAACTTTGGGTCTCAGCTATTTTGTAGCATGCAGGTCATTTGTGACCGTATAAAATGTCTACTCTATGTATAGCAACTTAACATATTAACCCAGCTACTATTCAATGGTTAACAAGTCGTGTGAAAAATTTTAAGAATGCAAGCTTCTTTCTACATGTTCCATTAGGAAAGACATTGATATATTTTAAAAATATTATCATAAGATACACATTTATGTTTCCACCTGGACAAATTAACCTATGAGTTCAACTGAAATTTCAAGTTTTCAACCAATCAGAACTCAACGTCCTGAGGGGTCTTCCTCTAAGTAGAACTATTCTGTAGTGTTTTCTCTTGGATCCAACCCATGAAACAAATACCCACTCTTTGGTATACGTTACTGTCTCTTAACACACCACCCCCCCCCCCCCCCCCCCCGGCCCCCAACCTTTTTTTTTTTTTGGTCTTCCCTCACTTTGATGGAGATTGTAATAAAACCATCTTTGTCCTTCTTTTGTAGCTTAATATTTTTGACACTGAATGGTCAAGAGTTCAATTCTTACTGCTTCCTATCTTGACTAAAATTTTCAATGCAAAGAACAGTGGACCTGTGCTTTTCCCGCACTTGAACTTAGAGTGCTTTCCTGTGAATAGGTATATAAAGGTAATAATAAAACTACCATTGAGGAAATTCACCTAAAATAAAAATCTACTTATGGATCTTCACTTGCCATTCAAAATAACAGGGTAGTTTAAAATCAAAATAACAAAGTGTTTCTCTGTGTCTTTTGTTATGTGTTTCTTTATCTAAGTTTCTTACTTCTTCTTGTTGAATTCTTATTTGTAACAATTTCCATAATGCATGTTCGAGTATGAATATATTGCTGCTACACTTATAGTCATTAAATTTGTAATAGGTTAGTTTCATTCAGAACTTTTATTCATTAGTAAAACATGACTTAGTGATTGGTCCTTCCTCTTGTTTGGCAGCACAGATAAATACAAATCTCTGTGATAAGTTTTCTGTTGGTCATTATCCTATGCTCTTTTGGGGCCATCCTTCTAAATTCGTCGGTGGTAGTTGGCAACCTAATCAGGAGAAAAGTGATATACTTACAATTGATGATGGGCGCACAGCAGATAGGTTGCTAAGTTGGATCAACAAGCGAATGGGCAGGTACAAAGACTGCATTCTTTACTGTTAATGCAGTTACGTAGGTAAACCATCAATATTCTCCACCGTAAAACTTGTCAAATTATTTTTGAACTAGACATTTTCCTGTACATTTATGAGAAATGAGCTAAACTATTCATGAACAGGGAAAAGGAAGAGTAAAAGCACTGAAATTGAACTTGCTAATCTTCCTATAATTTTTTATAAATAGGTACAATCATAATTCCTTGAGAATGATGCTTTTGACATATTCATCCCTTTTATTTTTAATTTTTGAAAAATCCATGTTTAATTTTTCTTGTAGTCAGAAATCTGGAGAAAAGAAGTATGAGTACTAGCCTTTTATAAGAAAAACTGATGGGTAACTCTTATGTTTATTGTTGTAAGATTGAGAAATAGAGAGTAGAAACCAGAAATAGAGGGTAGAAGAAGCAGAAGACAGATCAAACACAAACAGAACACAGAGAGAGATTATTCCATCATCAATCATAATCTGCCATACAATAGGGATTAGGCCCTTATTTATAGGCTAGAGTGACTTAATGACCAAGCTAATCCTAAACTAACTAACTTTCTGACGGATATATTTCCTAACAACCCCTAACTACTTTTAACTTTTTATTATCTTTACATATCAGTTACTGTGTCACTTCTGTGGCGATGCAACTGGTTATTTCTGGACTATGGCAGAAGGCTAGGAAAATCCTGGGAAGAATATTCTTAAGAAATTTTTTCTTTGGTCTCCTCCCCCCCCCCCCCCCCCCCCAACACACACACAAAAAAAAAAAAAAAAAAAACCCAACACCCTGGTACTTCTCTCCATTCTCTAATTTAAGTCATTCAGGTTGTGAAATGGAGTTATCATCCTTTGGTCCAGCCTTTAATGCGATGTGTTGAAATTTTCTTTTTGATATTAGTTATTAACCATTTTTTGTGAGACTTGGGGGGTGAACAAAGCAAAAATGTGATTGTTAAACAACTTGCTTGGGCCTTCTCACTTTCTAACTTGACTGAGTGGACCCCAAAAAAAAAAACTGCCGTTGTTTATAATTATATCTATCATAGTTGACAAATAGAACTCTGAGATGCTTGATATCCAATCAAGTAATTCAGATATTGGCTTCAAATGGTTTAGTGTCATGCATACAATTGTTGGAGTTATTGCACTTGTCTTGGTTTCTCACATCTATAAATAGTCAAATGTCAATTGCAATTTGTCATTGCATGTAATAGCAACTGCCACTTTCTGGAAAAACCAGCAAGAAATTTGTATGATTAATAATCTGTTAAGTATGTAATTTCATGTACTATGATACAGTCCTTGCTGTGGAGTCAAAAGAAGAGATTAACTTTAAATTAGAGTTATGGAGATGAACCTTGGAATCGAAAGTTTTCTATCTAAGAGTAGGACATGATATATGCATTGTAGGTTCAATAAGAGGCAAGTTATAAAGGATTCAAAGGTGAAAATGGGAGATTAGATCATAATACAAGTTATTTTACTATTGTTAGAATTTTCTTTACTGGAGATAAAGCAGAAAACAAAAATCAGAATAAATAAGTGCAAGAGTGTAGAAATATGAGGAAGTTCATAGCATGTCACTCTTTCTGATGTGGCTTAAAAGTTTTAGTACTATATTTTGCTGATGTAAAAATATCTTGAACTTAGTTTCTTGTCTGCATATTCTAATGTTTTGAATTTTACAGTTCATTTAACCTCGATGATCAGAAGTTTGAAAATGAGCAGCATCTTTCCTCCAATGTGTCAGACCCTGGACAGGTGCTTTTGTCAACTTGGCCTTAAATTCCTTTTGCTTTAATTTCAAGTCAATGTTTCTTATAATCTTATCTTTCCGAGTCCTGACACATGATATGCATGACTTCAAAAGATTGCAAGGGGTATTTATGATGTTGAAGAGGCAACTTCTATGGCCTTTGACATCATCTTAGAGCATAAGGTAACCAGTCATGCTTTCTCCCTGTCCTATCTCACTTGTGGCTGCTCTCATTCTTTGGGATAACAGAACACATACACTTAGTTCTTTTTCTTGGTTGATGTACCAACATATACACTTTCTAATTTGCAGATGATTAAGCAAGAGACTCGTGCTTCACTTCTAAAGTTTCTTCAGCTTCTAGTGGCTCATCATCCTTCAAAAAGGTAAGATTACCCTTTTTTACTTGAACTTTCTTTTCTGTCCAGTGTTTTGTTTCACAATTCCTTCCATTGTGGATCTTTGTTTCAGATGCCGGAGGGGTACTGCTGAATTACTTGTGAGTTTTGATGAACTGTACCCTACAGATTTGTGGCCAGCTGATAAGCATGAAGATGATACTATCGCACTGAGGGGCTCTCAAATTTGTGGAAAAGGGGTGCCTCGTGGATATTGGGTAGAGTCTCCATACTTGTATTCAGTATTTTGAACATTGCTATTATGTTCAAGCTGGAATTTGTATTCTTTTTTGCGTGGCATTACATGCATATATTATATGGCTTTCCTGGTTTGCCCTCAATAGTTACACCTAAGAAGATTTTGTCTGATAGGATATCTCGTATTATTCAAATACTATATTCTGCTTTAGCTTTGTTTCAGTATGCTGTTTTTTAACTTAAAACATATGATGAGAGACAAAGAGTGACTCATTTTTTATTAACTTATCTGTTGCTGTATGAGGTGGGATGGGGTCTTTCCTCGGGGATCATGACTCAAGTAGGTTGAACATTTTTATATTTTCCCTATTTAGTTTTATGAGTGGTATGAAATAGAGATAGAGTTGATTAAATTTAAGAAATAATCTGCTTACACAGGATTCATTGTTCTAAAGTGAATAACAATGCCTCTGGGTATCAATTTGAGAGTAAAGATGCAATTGAGGAAAAGGCAGGAAAACTGGAATGTGACATGTGTATGGCAAAACGAGAGGATTGTGTCTGTCATTTGAAATTTCAATGCTAAGAATTAGAGACTGCTTCATATGGAAAAGAGGAAAGTTGTCATGGAGGTGTTCCATGGTGTTGGTATAGAAAATGGTTTTTTAAAGTACGAAACCATTGGTGTGAGAATCTTGTATGCGTTGCCTTCTTTTATCAGTCAATATTGTTAGTATTGTCTTTTTACATGAAATTTGAATATTAATTATTTACTGTAATGAAATTTTTGTTTCCGGCAATAAAAGAAGAGAATATTTCTGACTTTTATATTCAATCCCTTATTCTTGCAGATGTTCTGCCGCGGTAGTATGAATGAAACCAGGGGGTTTAGGTAATGCTTTGCCTTTAATGCTTATAACAGTCATTTCTGGTTTGACAGCTAGTCAGTCCCTCACAATCTTCACAAAATTCTGTTAATTTTAGGTTTTTTGTCATGTGAAATTTCCTTGTCCAGTTGTGTGTATTTATTCAATCTGCCTTCTAGGATGATTTATTGGTTTTGCTGTTGGATGGGTGATGTAAAAGACTCACACACACAGTGCTTTTATACAAACTGAGATGAGTTTAGGGGAGAAAAAATAGAAACAGAGGTGGATTTGGGGGAGGCAACAGAAACGGCAAAGAGAGACGAGGGAGGCAGAATATCAGAATGGAGGAAAGGGGGAAGAGAAAACTCACATAGCAACAATAATATGGATAAGGGAAATTCATAATTCAAATTCCCTTGATTCTCTCTACTAACTTATCCCATATCTCTCCCTCATGATCAGCATAACAACCTGATACTAATATTTTAATTTACATAATTATTCCTAGTTACAAAATTACATAATTACCACAAATATTATTCATTTTTCAAAGCTATCTCATACAAAAGGGACATGCACATATATATAGTTGAAGGAAACATCCACTTGCTCCTACCTTTTCTTTCCTATTAAGTAAATAATCAACTTGCTTGATAAAATATTAATAAAAGCATCAACTTGCAGCCTACTAACATAGAAATTAATAAAGTATGTAAAAATCATGTAGATTTCCTTCCATAGAAGGTTTCTTCAAAATATCTCGTTCTTATATTCCATCAATGGGTAATGGCATATTAGGGTAGAGTCACTCTTTGCTTGATATTGTGTTGGTTGTTAATGACTCCAGCCAAGGACAAGAATATGATTGTGCTATAGATACTTTAGATGTTGTGCTCATACCGATATATAGGCGGGCCCACTGTATCTGTCCATACTGTTATATGCGCATAACATGGATGGGACACCCTCAATAACCTTATATTTTGCATATTTTAGCCTACAACGTATTTTGGTATCGTATTTTCAGTGTTAACCTGTGCTTTCATTCTCTCGTTTTTTTTCAGCTGTGGTTTATGGGTTCTTCTACATTCACTTTCAGTGAGAATTGGTGATGGAGAGAGTGAGTTTGCATTTAACACAACATGTGAATTTGTTCACAACTTCTTCATCTGTGAGGAATGTCGACAACATTTTTACAAGATGTGTTTAAGGTAAAGGCGTGAAGAATTATCCTTATTTTGTATCATTGAGGTTCCTTCCCCCCCCCCCCCCCCCCCTCTTCCCCCTTCTAATTGTGAATGCCCTTAATTTCCAGCGTCAAAAGTCCTTTCAACAAAGCCAGTGAATTCGCACTCTGGTTGTGGAGTGCCCATAACAAGGTCAATGAGAGGCTGAGGAAAGAAGAAGCTGCTCTTGGTACCGGGGACCCCAAATTCCCTAAGTTGATATGGCCTCCAAAGCAGCTCTGTCCGTCCTGTTATGCAGACCATGACCCAGAGAACAACCGAATCGCGTGGAACAGGGACGATGTTTTCAAGTTTTTGACTAGTTACTACGGGAACACATTATCATCTCTATACAAGGGCAAGAACGTTGGTGGAAATGAAGGGATTGAGGTAGCAGTTGAAGAATTAATAGCATCAACAAATGCGGTGGTTGTGCCCATAGGAGCTGCGTTGGCGATTGCTATTGCTAGCTGTGGTTTCGGGGCACTCGCTTGCTATTGGCGTTCACTGCAGAAAAGCAGGAAGTATTACCTCCACCTTTTCTCTTTAAAGAACATTTGATAATTATGAGAGTAATGAAACTCTTTTTAACTAACAACCGGGGGGCATGAACAATTGTTAAGTAGGAAGGGGTATAGTTACAGGACTTGGACCTCCATGCACAGGCAAATTTGCATGTTAACAAAAATATATTTGGTTAACTAACTATCATACTTAACCTAGATAACGACAAGGGTAAAATTATGACATGAAAACTACTTTCAGGATAACAGAACTTTTGAAGCAACATTGCTCCTACGTGACAACTTCTAGGGCAAAATTGGACTATAACCCTTTTTTTTCATTAGTTTTATATCTATTTATTAATCTGTCAGTTTTGTATCTATCTCGGGTTGTGTCATTGTCTCCTCCTCAAATATATTGTTGTTATTTTAAATTGATACGTAGGAATTTTTGAGGCATGAAAAATTGGTAAGTGGGAAGGGGTATAGTCATAGGACCTGGACCTCCATGAATAAGCAAATTTGCACCTTGACAAAGACATATTTGGTTAACTAACTGTCATACTTAACCTGGATAACAACAAGGGTAAAATTACTACAACATGGAAACTACTTTCAGGATAACATTGAACTCAAAAGAACTTTTGAAGTAACATTGCTCCTATGTGACAACTTTCTCGGGTAAAATTGGACTATAACCCCTTTTTTTCATTAGTTTTATATCTATTTATTAATCTGTCAGTTTTATATATATCTCGTGTTGTGTCATTGCCTGCTCTTTAAATATATTATTTTTATTTTAAATTGATACGTAGGAATTTTTTGACAAGAACTATGTAAGTAGGTACCAAATGATTGAATTTATTACCTGATAAGTTAGTGAAAGAGAGTTGAGTTATTGATTTCTCTTGTTTTCCAATGCTTCAGGCCAAGGAGAAGTTGGAAGTAGAGCCGACTTTAGAAATTCAGTTTCGTAAGTTAAAGAGCTGAGTTTGGACAAGGTCCTTCGTCAAACTTTGATAGCCTCTTCAAATTATACAGAATACAGTTTTTGCTCTATAGAGCAATTTGAATTACTGTACAAAATTAATAATATTAATTGCACGAGTAACATTTTTACTGTGTAAATCTATAGTTACCCCCCCCCCCCCCCTTTTTTTTTCTCTCTTTTGCAATGAAAAAAGCCACTGTGGAACACAAGACTCTTGTTACGTTGTGTATGGGTCATCACTTAATTGACCCAAAATAAAAATCACTTACCAGACATATTTGTAACATGAGTTTTACTTAGGTTTCAATTGTTGATATCTTGGTTGATTATTTCTCCTGGGAATCATTTAAACAAACTCAATATTTGTCATTATAATTACTTTTACCATGTGATTTATTTAATCAAGATACACACAGTAGAGCTGGTAATATTGGCCGAGTCACGGGGAAAATTGTGCGGAACTGCGAGAAAATCATCAGCTTCTTCTAATAGTACAAATTCAACTGCTAAACTGAAATAGGGTGCTTGGTGTGAAAATAGGATTAATCTTTCGTCATTGAATATTGTACACTTTAGAAATTGTGTAACAAGAGGGACATCTTCCAGAATCCTTCTTAGAGTCCCCTTCCTTTTTGTTACATGAAAGTTTTGGAGGGTTCAGCATCAGTCCCCCTACCAAGGCCAGAGCACGGCCCCGGGCTCTATGAGCACTTACTGGGGACTTACGAGATCACCTACCAAAGGAGTCCCAGCGACAGCAAAGGGGATCGAACCCATGACCAAGGGCCTAGTCCTGGATCCCTTACCATTTATGCCAACTCACATTGGCTTAGAGTCCCCTTCTAAACACTCTCAGCATCATGTTAGCCTCCAGTTCTGTCACTGGTTTTTTTTTAAAAAAGTTTTAAATAAATTGAAAGAAGTGGGCTATCCTAGTAGTCCATGGGCGATGCAGAATAGCTCAACATGGGTGTGGATTAGAAAAGCACGCCACCAAACAGGCCATTGTTTTACCTATACAATTTGCTATTTTTTAGTGGGTTAAGTTAAACCCACAGACCCTACACATATTACAACATTTATAGAAGGGGAGGTTAAATGACTCATTTGGATCCTATTACTAAGCAACCGACTACAAACTTAGGACTCAGAGGATCCACCGGGGCAAGAATAAGAATAATTCTGTTGGTTTTTTCTTTACTGAGAAAGGGAAGGGGTGTGGTTGGTCCGTCCCGAATTCACATTACATGCTTCTCTCTTATATACTTTTTAGGTATTTATCCCCCTAATTAGAGGGTTGAAAGCTTTTTTTTTTTTGTTTTTTAATTCTTTTATATATTTTATTTAGATTAAATTATATGATATATGCTGAAATTTTTTTTTACACCCAATATTTTAAATTAATTAATTTTCATGATACTGGGGTTACAGGGAAACTATTTCTGAATACAAGACTAAAAATTTAATTAATTTAAGATAGTGTAAAAAAATTTCAGAATGCAACATATAATTTAATCTAAATAAATAAATAAATAATACTTTTATTCGTTTAATTAGAGGGACAAGCACCTAAAAAACATATAAAAGAGAAGTATAGAATGTGAACCCGGTGTGTCCCTAGGCCGGTGGGGGAGAGAGGGTTGGTTATCTCTGTGTTAGCTGCTACAAGCATCCCCCCCCCCCCCCCCCAAAAAAAAAAAAAAAAATTCTGACAATTGTGTCATAATCTGCTAACATCACCAGCATTTCAGTTTTTTGAATCATTGTAAAAATATTGAGATGGTATTAAGAAGATGCACTAAGAATTGCAGCAAACACTCAGAATCCGATTGAATTTGCCAATTAACTGATTGATGATGCAATGTATATTGACAATGTCTATGTTAGTGATGGATCTGGGATCCAGATCAGTCACCAATATATTCAAGAACAAAAAATCTAAGTCCTTGACCCAATAGACAAATACAATTTGTATATATTTCACAATAATAATCTGTTCACATCCTAAGAATATATAAGGACATATAACTGTAAAGAAAACCAACTGCAACTAAACTCCTAATAACTTCCTAACAATCCTTATCCAAATAAATACAATTCATGATAACTTCCTAATAAGACTTGTCCAAACTATAAAGTCCTAACTACCTATCCAACTGCCTTCTTTTCCGTGAATAAACCAGCAAGGGACGGTTTGGCTCTGCTGGTATCCTATCTGATATATCTAATATCCGATCAATTAGACTCATTAAATCCATTAATATCATATGTAAATAGGCTTGAAAAATAAAGCTTTAACGAAACCAGCAAACAAAACTAAAAGATTAAATTGTGCATAAAAGGAACTGAAATTAAAGTATGAAAGACACAAACCTTGCACTAATAATATATACAAGAAAATAAAACCATAATTGACATGTATCCCAGAATTTTTTTTCTCCTCTATGTAAAATTCTCTATACATTGTGCAAGTTCTTCAGAACTCCATATAGTAAGCAGCAATGGAGATTCTTGCCGCCAAGGAGATATGCTTCCAGGTAACAGTAGTGGCCAGGAACACCACAGTTTCTGTAGTTTTCCAATAAATAAAAAACCTAACTCCTCAACGGTTCAAATTTCTTGAGGAAGCTGTCTTCATCTAGTTTTTCACTGAACATGAATAACATGAAGCTGAGACGGCAAAGCTACTTGCTCCTCAGTTTCATCATCCGACAGGTTGACCGAGGCATTAGGAGGCTCCTAAATTGTTCAAGAACACAAAAGAGACCTCACAATAAGTAATTAGGACTTTCCCTGTGAGTGTTTTAAACATGGTAAAAGGGGAAGAAGGTCAAACATACCTGTTGTTGCCGCTGCCGCCGATGGCGTTGTATAGATGTCACTGCTGCTTTCACAATTAAATATATGGGAGGAAGAATTACCACAGCTAGAAATAGTAACGCCTGTCAATTTCCAATTGGATTTTGATCAATGCCTTAGTAAGAGAGTACTTATACCATTCAAATGTGCATATTGTATTAGAGTGAATCAGGCTTATACCAAAGACAGAGAAATGGAATCGTCCATGTTTCCACTGATTATGAGAGGAAGAGTATGTCTGAAAATAAACAAAATCATGAACTGCACATGGGAAAAAAAACAGCAAAGATCAGAAAGAGACATTGCCAGTTGGTTGGCGGTGGAACTTTTAAGGAGTAAATCTGTATTTGCACAATCATAGATGGGGTCAGAGAAAGAATACCATGAGAGCAATCAAATTCACACGAAAGAACTGTAAATTTCTAGCACTAGAATCTGAATACTGGTCGTCTGTGGAAACCATGTGAACCAAGCGACCCTGATTGTGCAAATCTCTTCTGGAAATCTCCCAATTTCCCCTAACATAGACAGCACAGGAACACATTGGAGACATCGGGGAGGAAAGGAAAATTGTTTTGATGAGACAAACAATATGTTAAAGAAGTTACCTGAAAGTCATTGGAATTCGTCCAAATCGAAATAATGAAGTTGGAGCGGTATAACCAGGTTTATATTGCTGAAAAATCAAAGTGAAGGATACCTTTGATTTCATTTTCCATTGTAGGGAATAAATATTAAGAATACCAACAACAAAGTGAAAATGATGTGATACTCCCAAATAAACCTAATACTGTTGTTTCCTTGGATTAATTTTTCAATGGAACAAGTAGAAGTGGAAAAAATTTCTAGTTACCTGGTGGCATATCTCACAGATAGTGTCACCCTTCTCATTACACCACCTTTGTATACATCTGCGGTGTGCATACTGCAAAAATAATCAATAACTTAAATATGACTGGTCAAAAATGGACTTGAACAAAATATTCAGCGATGTTAATAATCCTAAGAAAAGAATAATTTATGTATATAACCTCACGTAACCCTGGCTCATTATAACAGGTCAAACAACAATTGACTTCTGTCAAATTGAGAACTAAAAGTATGTACAACTACTTCTCAAGAGCCAACAATCAAAGAATAGGAACATGAATAAGAGAGACCTGGGAACAGTTTTTTAGAAGCATACACACCAAACAAAAGGAATGGAAAAACAAAAACATGCAGAGTATAGGTATTTAATAGTCCATCTTACTGCTCACATATCATATTATATACTATCTCTCGTCTTTAATATAAGATCTATACATACATTAAGGACATGAATATTTTGCTCCAATGGCCATAGCAAAACTTTTACATGTTACACAAAGAGTCCACCTAGTTATAGCATGTCAGAGCAACAGTCAGTGTAGATTGTATAATGTACAACGAGAACATACAAGTCGTAATTCTTCCAGAAATATAATCATGAAAGAAAAAGCTTACGAGGAAAAAAAATGATCCAATCAATTAAAGACAAACAGACTAAGCTAAGCATTAAACCAGGCATGTCCCACTTTTCAGCAGGGACCCATCTCTTATTGTTTGTGTCACTTCATCTTTTGGAGAATAAGTGGAATAGTACCATTTAGACAGCAGGTTCACCTAAGAATTTCTAAAGCTTCTAATCAATCTCTCCAGATATGCTCATTTTTCATAGCATATGAAATAAAAGGAAGACAGAATCGTAATGACAAATTAACTTGCCAGAAAATATGCCCTGGACTCCACCAAAATCCGTTAAACCATCTTTAATGGCTGTAGTTTCAGGCTTTCAGCATTGTACAAATGGTATTCATACTTCCAACCATACGAGAGAATTAGGAATCGACAGAAACTTATTTATGGTTATGAACATTCAATAGGATATATGAAAATTTGGCAACAGACACTGTGAATGTTACAAGAGAAATATGGAATCTCACAAGTCACTTAGTTTTCCATTAATTCAAGACAGAATTTAGGACCTGAAGAGAGAAGAAAAGGTACAGAGTCTACTAGGAAGACTAAACAAGATATAAAAATTATAAAAAACATGGAAATGTTCAATAAATTGTACTGACCTTCAAGCTACCACAACAGGAGCAGGGTGTCTCCATATTGGAATTAACATCTTCATCATGACATATCCGACATTCAACAATTTTCCTCGGAGATTTCACATCTTCCATGCCCATCTTTATAACTTCTTCTGCTTCATTCACAGATGAGGCTGCAGCCTCCTGCATTGCACGAGTTCTGCTTTCAAGTGCAGCTTCTAATGTGGATTCAGTGATCAAACGATCAACCAGCAATACAAAGTGATCCCCCATTCTCAAAGATATTTCTGTATTTCGTGTGTGGTCTGATAAATCTCTTGATTAAGCTATTCTTCTGCTTCAGAAATCCTGTTAATGAAATCCACGTTTAAAATCAAACACGACATTTTAGCAATATCGAGAAGCATATTTAGGAAAAGGACAATTGTCCTCTTAGGTTGATTGAAAATTGGACGACCTTTATATTCACGCTGAAATTCCCAATACACAAAACACTGGACCCCACAAGACGCCGCTACCGAAAAGAGAAGGTGAAGGAGGGATAGTTTCATCAACAGGAAAATCAACGACAGTAGATGTATGGAAAACGAACAAAAAAGCAAACAATTCACGAAATTATCTGAAGAATGATTGTGAACACGAAGACCAAAAGAGTGTCATTAAAGTAAGAAATATTTATCAAAACACCGAACTTTAACAGGATAAAAGACCCAAAGCTCAAATTGCCATGCCCCCAATAATTCCGACCCTTTGCAGAAACATTCCAAAGACAGAAGAGAGAGAGAAAAGAGAAAGTAACGAGAGAGAAAAAAAGGAGGAAGATGAAACAGACTCAGAAAGAAAGAAAGAAAGAAAAAGAAAACAACAAAAAGAGAAGAGGGGAAAGGGAAGTAGTGAGATTCTTACAGGAATGGAATCCAATATCCTCAAGCTACGAAAACTTCCAACTTTTTCTTCCGCCCCCAAAACAAAATCATAACCCAAAGAATGGGAATCTGTGTTTTCGGGACGAAGCAAGAGATAGAGTGAGTCCAAGTGCTTGTCCCAAGGCAAAGAGACTACTAACATACAATATGAAGAGATGCGATTTTCTCTCGTATTTGTGGCGAGCGTCAGTTCAATTCGTGAGAGAGTGCTTTTATATTGCTTCAAATCCAAAAGGGGTCCCTCTAAAGAAGAAGAAGAAGAATGATTCTAACGGCTTTGAATGAAGGAAATCGTGTATGAGAGTGGGGCCGCCATGATTCGCCTTTTCGTTTTTGTTCTTCGTTGTTGCAAGGGAAAATCATGTCTAAAGATGTTAGAATTACCTAAATTTAAACAAATTATTAATAAGATTATAAGACACAATTAAAAAAATTAAATTCTATTAGAAATTAATAAATTGGGTCAAATTCTCTCCATGCCTTTTATATAAAGTTTTGATTTTCGAACGTAAGAAATCAACCCCATTTGAAACCGTCAATGCAAATCTTGCGTGTTGTCCTAAAATTACTAAAATATTAAGTTTAAAATACTAAATCCCTTGAAATTGTAATTAGATGGATGAAATTTTGGATACTGGATGTCTGAATCTAAATTTATGGAGAAGTCTATTGTACTGTGCCTAATTAGTATGAAGGCTGCGTGGTTGATAGCTTCATATCCGTTAGAAAATAGAGTTTTCATTTTGCGACATAGAAAATAGAAAACTTGGAAAATGAAGCTTTAGAAAAATTAAGGAAGAATTATAATAAAGGATCTAAGAAAAATAATATTTATTTAGAAGGACCATAAAAATGATAATTATTTTGAAGGACCAAAAATTAAAACATTAATATAAAGAGACTAAATTGTCCTTAGTCAAATTTCCTATATTATATCTAATTAAATCAGAATCTGAAGTGATTGATTGAAAATAATAAATAGAAATCAAATCAGAATATGGAATATAGTTAGAGTCTCTATTGGTAACTTTTTATCTTTCTATGAAGATTGAAGAAGAAATCGTAGGTTCTTTCATCCACAAAGATCTCATAGGCGCCCTCCCTTCTGTTCTATAATCTTGAAGTTCTTCTTCCTGATAATTTTTTATCTTGTTTTCCTTTAGTTCGATTCTTATTATAATTATTAAAATCTGATTAATCCTTGTCCCTTTAGTATTATATATTTTTCAAATTTTTGTTTTGAATCACCGAAGCCAATTCGCATGGTCCGTCACTTTTCTTTCTTTATGTAGAAGGGAAGGTTGTCATATATTATTGTTCAAAAAAAAAATCGCAAACATTGACCTGTAGGTATTTTTTTTTATTAATTAGATATTTCATTCCAAAAAAAGGTTATCATATATTATTGTTCCAAAACGTTTTTTTTTTCTTACCTTTATGTAAAAATTGTAGAACCAAGGGCAATTTAGTCTCTTTATATTAATGTTTTAATTTTTTGTCCTTCAAAATAATTACCATTTTTATGATCTTTCTTAATAAATATTATTTTTCTTGGGTCCTTTATTTTAATTCTCCCAAAAATTAAAAACACACTCTCTGATCTTAATTATATAGGACATATTTAATCAATTTTAAAGGGATTAAAAATAGAGGTTAAATTAGTTTATTTTACTCATTTTTTTAAAAATACTCTTAGATTAATTTTTTACTTCAACTACCTTATTGATTTCACATAATCTCTCATTTATATGAATAGGGGAATTGAAAAAAAATTGATAAAAATTAGAATGTTGTTCTATAATTAGGACTAAAACAAACGTTTAAATGTTGTCTTATAATTAAGACTGAAGAGAGTAGAATTGTTGATGTCTCAAAATCGTTAGTTAGGAATTGTTGCAAATCGGATTTATAAAAATCGAAGGATTGGTGCAAAAATCAACTTATCGCACACATGATTTGACAAGTCTAATCCTCAAATCTTGATGTTTTATTGTATTTTTTAAGAAAATATTATTTTTATAAAAAATAATGGTTTAAGAATTGAAGAAACAGTCATAGCACAGAGAGAGAGATATGCAATGAGCATTTTTTTTATTAATGATTCTGAATTACACATTCCATTATGTGTTTAATGGTGTGATTGTTGACCCAAAAAAATGGTGAGATTGATTTTGAATTATTCTTGAATGATTTATTTTCGAATTCTCTAAATTCTCAAAAATGAATTATTCTTTAATTAAATTTTAAATTTTACTTGAATATTAATTAAATTTTGAAAAATTTTCTAATTCAATTTAAATATCATCATTCCAAATTGAATTTAATTATATAGGTCTCGGATGTGTTTAATTAATACGGATGAAGTTACGTAATATAATGTTTAATTAATGAAGATTCTTTTTTTCTTGATTGCTTAAATATTTCTCTGCAATCAATCAACAAGTTATCTGGATAATGTTTTTTATTTAAAAATTAATTATTTATCTTCAATAAAAAAAATATACTTTATAGGTAAATAATTTTAAATTTATTTGAATAAATTTAAATAATAATTTTAAGATTACATATTTATATATGTTTTTTTTAAACCTAAAATATCCTTCAAACATATAGAAAAGTCATTATCAATTGTTCATTACTATAACTCCGAATGTGTTTGTTTTGAAGGAAGAGAAAGGAAAACTTTTACTAAATTGCCATTAATGAGGAAAAAAAAGTTTTTTTTGTTGAGAGTACATTTGTGGAATATTTAAAAAGTTTTATGGACAATTTGGTCAAAATAAGGTAAAAATTTCCTCTCTCCTCCCTTCAAACCAAACACATATAACATGGCTTTTAAAAAAAAAAAAACTTAAATATGATGTTTGCTTTTAGTGTGTGTATATTTTAGGAATGTCTCCATTTATCTCTCTTTCCATTTCTCTACTATTAGTTCAAGTTTAATGGTTGGGAATAAATACTATATAAAAATATTATTACAATATTAATCATAATAAAAATCTACCATTATAACTAGAATAATCACACCACTAAAACTTGATTTTAATAGTGAATACATTAAATAAAGAGAAAATGGAAATAAATATCTATAGAGAGTAGAGACCCTCCTTGCCTGTCATAAACAAGAGGACGGGAGAGAGGTCAGCAAAATTCTCAAACGAATGGGGAAGCAATCAAAATAGAAACATGAGCAAACAACTTGAACATGATATTCATGTCCCTCCAAGGTATGACATGACCCTTGCTTGATATCCAACCTAAAGAAATGTAGCCCGCCGCTACCCCTGAAAAGCAGAGTAATAATTTCAGGTTGGGCAGGGCTGGCTTTCTAATCCAAGTATTGACATTATACACATAAAATCATATACACCTTCCGGTCCTAATTATAAGACATATTTAACCGATTTTGTGGAGATTAAGGAAAGAAGTTAAATTAGTTAATTTTACTCATTTTCCTAAAATGACCTTATATAAATTTAAAATGACATAAATAAAAATGAATCAATAACTCCTACTACATACATCTCAAACCTAAAAATTTCATTTCTACACACTATCTAATTAAAATAATGGTCTTGCTAAATATACATATATGTGTTTATACACACACATCTATATGTGTGTGTACATATATCTACACACATATATATGCACATGCACACATATAAACACACACACACAATGATATATATGTATATGTGTGTGTGTGTGTGACACACAGATATACATATATGTCTACACACTCAAATATGTGTGTGTGTGTGTGATATATATTTGTGTGTGGACACACACACACACACATATATATATATTTATACACACACACCCAAATATATTTGGATGTGTCTATATATATTTGTGTGTAGACACACACATTATACATACATACATATATGTATACACACACAGACATATATATGCATGCGTGTGTCTATATATATTTGTGTGTAGACACACACACATGTACAGATATAGATACACAGACACACATATCTAAAAGTTTCATCTATTGAAAGAGTCTACGTACCTATATACATATACTCACTAAAAATCAAATATACTTGAGAGAATAAAATAGGGGTATTTTTGGGAATAAATTGACAAAAGTTAAAATGTTGTCTTATAATTAGGACTAAAACTAACTCCTAAATGTTGTCTTATAATTAGGACCGGAGAGAATATATATAAAAAAAAACTCTAATTAAGACTTGATGAACAATGTTTAAAACATCAAATATGTTCCATAATTCCATAGCTTGGAATACTCAAACAATAAATATATGTACTAGTAGTCCACATAATTCTACAATTAAACACAACACAATAGGTCTTAACACAATATCCTTACTTAAAAAAAAATAACATCCAATAATCTATAATCCATAAAAATAATAAGGCAACAAAAAGACTCATGAAATATGCGCGGGCGCACATACACAATATTTATATATATATATATAATAAAAGTATGTAAATGCTTTTGTTAGGGGCAAAATAGGCCGAGCATTATACCGTGCCCGATATCCAACCTTACCCAACAATTGGCCCTGCCTACAAATGCCCAATGTTCTTTTAGGCACTATTTTTAGGTAGGGCTGAGCATTATTCTTGTGGGCTCGAGTCAGCATGTTAACCCTAATCTAGAGATAGAGGCAGGGTAATATATACTTGGATTCAAGTAATGAATTAAATTCCATTTTTCTTAGCCCCTCTCTTTCCTTCTTCTCTCTTCCCTTCATTCCTTTGTTTCTCATCAATTTGGCATCAAAGGAAGGTTATGCTATTGCTTACTCCCATTCTTCCCTGTATTACTATAAGGAAGGAATAAATAAAAGAGAACATAGAAAACAATTATTTTGCATTTAAATACAAAAAAGTTGCATGAATTTATGTGCAAGGAGTGGATATAATTATACTTAAAATACTTAATTATTTATAAATTGCTCAATCAACAAATTTAGCTCTCAAATCGATAATATTATAACACACTCCATTCCTTTTTTAAAATTAAGGAGAGATAATTTACTCATTATCAGTCTCAAAATAAAAAGATTTTTGTTTTTTAAAAAAATTAAGAACATAAGGAATCACTATATTAAACTTCAATTCTCCTGTTAATAATTTGTAATAGGAATAATATTTTGAAAAACTAATTATTGACTTACCAAATGATTTATATTTGGAATCATTTTCCTTCTTGAAGGAGCCCTACTAGTGTAAAAAACGGTTTTAAGACCGCCTCATTTGGACCGGATTATAGAGAATCAGGTCTTAAAAGTATGACCGGTGGCAGTTTCGTAAATATAAAGAACTTTTTGGATCGGATTATAAAGGATCCGGTCTTAAAAATATGACCAGTGACACTTTCCTAAATATATAGAACACTTTTAAGACTGGATTATAAAAGATCCAGTCTTAAAAGTATGACCGGTGACAATTTCGTAAACATATAGAACACTTTTAAGACCAAATTATAAAATATTCGGTCTTCAAAGTATGACCGATGATAATTTCGTAAATATTGTGAGAAGACACCGATCAGAGATGAGTTCGAGAATGTGATGATTTATTCCTTCGCTTAATTGAAATTATATACAGATGCTAATAAATAAATAATCTTTTGACCTGGGCAGTTCCTAAAATCTAGGGATTACAATCAGGAATATAATTACGAAATTCAAAAAACCATGATATGCTAACTTAATTCCTAAAATCTCTCTAACAACTTAATTAAGATAATTACAATTAGGAATATAATTACGAAATTCAAAAAAACCATGATCTCTAAATTAATTCCTAAAATCTCTCTAACAACTTAATTAAGATAATTACACAATATAATCGTATATGCTAACTAATTAAATCTGAATTTCCAGCAAATATATAAAACATTTTTAAGATCGGATTATAAAAGATTCGGTTTTAAAAAAGACTTTTAAGACCGGATTATAAAAGATCCAGTCTTAAAAGTATGACCGGTAGCAATTTCGTAAATATATAGAACACTTTTAAGACCAGATTATAAAGGATCCGTTCTTAAAAATATGCTTTTAAGACCTATTTTTACAAACAACCAGTCTTAAAAGTGTTTCAAAAAAAAAAACTAAATTTGCTATACTCGTTAAGTCCGTGAGCGTGCTTGTCTTCTTGGTGATATAACATGTGCTTCGTTATAGATTCAACGAGTGTCCCAAGAGCCTCACGGGTCAAATCCTCAACAAGAATGACATCCTTTTCCTCTAACCTAATTGCAATCTTCGTAAGTCATCCTAAGAGCCACACAATCAAATTCTTGGCAACGTTGGCAGTGAAATGCTTCGAGGGTTTTGCGATGGTATCAACTCCAATCCTCAGCAGCGGTGCTTCGAGGATCGAGGATTCTGGACGACGACTGCTCCTTCCTCTTCGATCTATGGCTCCTCCCACACCACCTTCGCACAGATCCGGCTTAAAATCAAACCCAGATCTCTTCTTGCTTAAGTTTGTTTGCTCCTACCTTGACCACTCCTGCTCAGATCTGGACTTTGAATTTGATTTCCATAGTGAATGATTTCTATTTCTTATTATGTTTTCTTATTTTTGGACTTTGTATTCATCTTTTTTGTTCTTTTTTCTTTTATTATTATTTTGAAACACTTTTAAGACCGGATATTTTAAAAGTTCGGTCTAAATTTTTAAGACCCGTCGTTCATCGACTTTTAATACTGGTAACTTTTAAGACGGCCTGGAACAAGACTGGTTACAAATCCGATCTTACGATACTTCTTTCGTCTGGTCTTAAAATCCTTTTTTTGCACTAGTGAGTATATATATATATAGGAGATATATGCAGAGGCATAATACTTCTTTCCCTTTTTCTTTTTTAATTTGTTGATAATTAAAAGGCATAATACTTGCTTTAATTTGCTCCGAAATGTATAAGCAAGAAAACTAATCTACAAAGATTATGAACATTAGTTAAGTTAATTATTTATAAAATAATATGTGTCAAGTTTCTTAAAGTACTCATTTTAATCATTTGCATTGTATGTTACTTTCCTATTCGAAGACTCTCTCAATATATTTGTGCAATTAATAGGAAGAGTCTAGAAAATATATTATAAATTCAGAAGGCAAAATGGATTGAGATCTAACTTTTAAAACCGAAATTAATCCCTCTACTACTAGCTCTTACATTTTTTAGCAAAAAGTATATTTTGGAAGGAATTTGGAAGTTAATGAAGTGGAAAATGAGAAGTGATAACTACTTTTTTTATCTTCTTTTTAAGTCACTTCTCACATGTTCTAACAGAACATTTAAAAAAAAAAAACTTGAATATTATAAACTCCGCATTAAAATTCAACAGCTTTTCAACTTTACTCATATTTAATATGTTTCTATTTAATATGTGTATATATATGTTTTATGAGAACAAAGTCTGCATAATATATATAATAAATCAAGGGAGAAATTAGACATTCATATTATTCTTCTGACTATATAAATAGGATCAGATGAGTACTTTACGTGAAGAATAAGAAGCAGTGCAAGTCACATATATTATGGAGCATACTTTGGGCATAATTCTCAATGTTTATCATTTAAAATCATTGATGAGATGTGAAATTTTCGTCAAAAAGACCCTCATTCTTGTAGGTGAGGCGAACGAGCCCCTTTATTGCTAATATATTGGAACCCCATTAATTCACAACGTGTACGCTTCTGTTTATTATTATATTGATGCTGATATATATGTGAATTCTTAAATTAATTAATTGCGCCCCACATATTTTATATTGAATATTAATTAATAGTCCTTTAGTCCTTAATATGCATAATTAAGAAGTTATTATTGGTTCAAAATATAATATTTATTTTATATATTTATCAATTTTTTGATATTCTCTCTCAGCAATAATCAAGTATAGGGGATGAGAGTGAATTAAAAAAGATGATCAAGACGTTTTAACGGAAAAAAAACATATCATATTAACTAATTTTATTAATCAAATCAAATTAAATATTTAGGTTATTCACTCAGGTTATTTACTATGCCGAGACAATACTAACTTTCACTAGCTAAATATTTTTCATATAAATTGAAGTGAAAGATTAAATGTATGTCCCTTTACAGAAAGTATCAACCTCTCAATAGCTAAAGGTGAAAAACAGTTCTCACAAGCTAACCAGTCATCAACTGAAATTAAAATTTATTATTTTACTTAAAAGTCACTTTTAAAATATTTCACTTTAACTAAGAAAAACTTTATATCTTATTAATTTTGCCTTAAAATTTAACAACATTTCAAATTTAACTCTATTCAATATTCTTTATACCCCATGAGAATAAAATTTACATAATAATAAGTTACAGTTAAAAGGATTACATTCATGAGAAAATTAATGATTTGACATTTAAATATGGCAAAAAAGTTGTTTCTCTCTATTTTATAAATAGGACTAGAGGAGCATATATAATTTGTAACGCCTCATTTTCAATACCAAAATCTTGGCCAAAATAATAGTAACACCTCCAAATATAGGATATTCAACACTCAAACACATATTTACAATATGGCCAAAGGTAGAAATCCATTTATACAGGGCCAAAATAAATCCAATAAATAAGAGTTATTTTAAAATGCGGAAGTCTTTTAGGTTCATGGCAAATAAAATAACACAACATAAACTAAAGGAGTACAGAAGAGCCTACAAAGCTCACTCCATGGGTGCATTCCCTTGATCTCTACTAAGTTATTCACCTGAAAAATGTTAATATGGGGTGAGATTACACATCTCAGTAACTACTAAATATTTCTACCGTACACGAGCAAATAATATATGACAAAAAGATATGGGCTGATTTCAAATATATATATAGATTCCATAATTTATCATACAAAATAATTTATACTAATAGTCATCAATATAGAAGGTATTAAAACATATATATCTCAAAAGTTCTCATCTCATGTCTTTACAGAATATTCATCATCATATCAAATTCTTGAACTGTTCAGAAATGCACTATGCAGTATGCAGCCTCCCTTATATCACCACCTCCCTTATACCGCAGACTGGAGCCATAGGCTAACACATAGTCCAATAGAAACTTATTCATTTGACTGAATTGTTCCAAGCTCACCAAAACTTAAGATACACCCGGCCAAAGGTATATAGCTTAAATCTGGACTATGGCTCCCCTCCTTTAAAATAACTAAGGAGGTGTCACATGTCCCACAACTCCAATGAAATCCCGGCCAGAGGAAAACATGGAAGATGGGGCCCTGAAACAAGTACCATCCACTGTGCACCGAGTGGTGGCATAAATCATTCTTATCATTCAAATCCCTCCTTACTCCACCCATCAAAATACAACCGCCATGATGAATATGTTCACTCAAAATAATGCATTATTATACCATAAAGTTTTATACATCAATATGCGTATTTATGAATAGTGAATACTATGCGTATATGTGAATAGTAAAATACGATATATATACATGAATAGTAAAAATGAAGAGTACATACGGTATGTATACGTGAATAGTAAATACGGTATGTATACGTGAATAGTAAATACGGTATGTATACGTGAATAGTATTATGAATAGTAAATACGGTATACGTGAATAGTAAAATGAATAGTAAATACGGTGTGAATAGTAAATATGGTATAAATAGTACCTCTGCAGATTTGCAAATCAAAGTTCCCACACCAGATCTTAAAACCATAAATATTTTCTAAATATTCTTGCCAAAATAGTAAACAAACAAATTTATAATCATACATAATTCACAAGTATAAGGAAGAATATTCAGAGTTACCTGTTACTTGCTAATACCCGAATCACCAACCAGCTATTATAACTCTCAAGCAAACATCTCTCTACTCTCTCTCTCTCTCTCTCTACCTCTCTCTATGGCTCTTAGAAGTTGTGAAGAATGAAATGAAATGGAAGGTCTATTTATAGTTGGAAAATGGGTCTTTAAGTGTAATTTTCGTCTCTGGGTCGTTTTACGTAATTTTCCCAAAATTATAAAATGAAAACTTTCTCGTGACTACCCAGCCGCCCCGTGAAGTTTTAAAAAAATTTTAATAATATTTTAATATTTTAAATAATATAATATTATAAATCAAATAGTAAATTACTATTACGTGGGTCCCGCGTGAAATATTTTCAAAACTCACGAGAGTTTCTGTCGGCAGAGGAGAAATAATTTGACGTGGGTCCCACATGAATAGTAAATACGTATTTTGGAATAGTAAATACCGTATTTTTAAATAGTAAATACGTATTTGTGAATAGTGAACACTATTCATATTTCACAAATTTCAAGTATTAAATACGTATTTGCGAATAACATATATATATATATATATATATATATATATATATATTTTAAAAAAAATACGTATTTGTATATAGTAAAAACGTATACGTGAATAAATACTATTCACGGGGCCCTCAAAATACTGATTTCAAATTTATTACTTTCCAAAAATAGAGCCTACTAGTCTTCCCAAAATAGGTTTATGTTCAAGATATTAGATTCAAAATTCAGGATGTTACATTTCTCCCCTCCTAAAAGAAAATTTTGTCCTCAAAATTTCGCTATAATAGGAATTCTAACCTATTTAAATAAATGAGGATAGGTTTGTCGCATGCTCTCCTCCGTTTCCCAAGTAGCATCTCCGGGAGCCATTCCTTTACACACAACCTTTACAAGCTAATAGCCTTGTTCCTCAATTGCTTATCCCCCGCATCAACAATCCGCTCCGACTCAGCTTTATATATCATATTATCCCTAAGTCCTATCTCTTTCCCAAACATGCTCACCAAGCACACAACACAATTTTCGTTCATCCTGTACCCAAAGTAATATTCAGACACAGGATCCACTAGTTCCTTATTTGAGTGCTTGGTTACACTGGCCTCACAGGCCAGTTCATTCTTCCTTTCTGCTTATTTCATTGTATTACCACGACACTGGATATTCAGATCTTACAGCTTAAGAAGTTACCCTCAGGCCATAATAACCACAATATGATATAATCTGATTATTTTGCCAACCTTAAGATAAACTTTAGACATACAGGTCTAATGTTACCATGATAGGCAACAAACACAATACTAGGCACATAAGTCTTATAGCCTAGAGATACCACCATATGCAAACTAGCTCAACGGGTCTTACCGCTTCAAGCCTCTGCTCGTCTATCCTATACCCGTGCTTCCTCAATTCAAGTTTAAGAAAACACTTACTTACTAAATCTAGCTTTCACCAATGGCAAGTAATTCAAAAACAAGTACATTTGGCAAGATTCCGCAAACTAAGTATATCCACAACAGTTTCCAACCTCTTCTAGCTTGTACACCTTCCACCACAATCATAATGTAAAAGTCAATTCTTGTTCGAATTTCGCAAGGATTCATTCCATGAGACATCATAGTTTATAAATGTCGATTACAAACTGGTCTTAAATCCTGTTGTAAATATTGCGTAAAAATTTCCAAACACAGCAAGTGCATTGGTAAGTTCAAAATTCAAATACTCAGGGACCTAGCAACTATTTTAAATAGTCACCAACTCCGAATACATTCCAGGTTCCAACTTATTCTACTCAACTCATCCATGAAACACTCAATTCATTATTTCTAAAGAAAGATTCTATTATCAAGATCATTTCCTATGCTAGTTAAACAGTTGGCAATCTCTGAACACCTTATACATGTTGGTATCACATTTTGTTCCCTATTTCTCTCAAATCAATTAATACCATATTCTAATATCTCAATTTATTCAATCAATTCAGTCTCCTAAAGAATCAATACAACTGTTAAGTTGAACTGTTATATTACATTTCTACTAGTAGCAACCCTCTAGATCCCCTACCAACTTTCAGATTCATCATCCTATTTCTAAAACCCCGATTATTCATACTAGATTCATCATACTCCATAGCTTATATCATTTAAGAACTATCCTCAAACTTTCCCCAAAAATGATAATTGTCAAATTACAAATCAACTCTTAGAACTTCAATATCAGCAAGACAGAGATATCATGTGTCCTCAATAATATCCATAGAACATTCATGTTTCACAATTCCTAGACTAAGATTTAAAACATTCAAATATTATTCTCACAACCTCAGCATTGTTCACATGATTCGAATTCAATCCTTAGTATCTCAAAGACATATACTAAATATCATATGTTCCTCTCATAGTTATCTATTAATCACACCCAAATAACATACATAAATCACCGGATTTCATACTTTCTTAATTAGACACACTATCTTAACTCAGATTGAATTCAAGTCTATTTTCAAATATTCCCAGACATTAATAGTCAAGTTTACAATTTGATTCTTATAACCTCAACATCAACTGATAATTCGTGTTTCCCCAAAAATACCCATCATACTAAGATCATGATTCACAATTCCTAATCTAATTCTTGGATTATATGAAGACTATCTACAACCTCAGCAGTATTCACAAGGTTCTAATTCTACCTCAACCTGCAATATCACAAAGGCTCATTTCGTTCTTGAGTTCTATTTCAGCTTAGATTAAATTAAAGCCTATCCTCAATATTTACTATATTCATTCTAACATCTTACTGGCATTCCTAAGGATCACCATTTCATACCTTTCCATCGATCTTCCAACATGTTTATCCAAAAACCTTAGTCTTTGAATTATCTTTGACAAATTCATAGAGTTCTTCGGATACTCGGAGAGTGAAGAATGCTCTCGGGTTAATTGGCACAACTCATCATCATTTCAAATCTTCGGATTCTCTCCGGTTCATCTAATATTATTAGGAAGTCACCCTTCCCAAGATTACTATCACCTTAGCACGCTTACGCTTAAAATCCTATTTTCAAATGTCAATTCCGACATCTTGAGTCAGCTGCACATCCAAGACAGATTTCTTAGATAAATGCGCGTATAAACGTCCAAACTTAATTTCTTGAAAACACAGCTAGCAATAAATGCCATAGCGATTTCTGTCTGCAAAGGTCTAGAAAACTGCGACCCCTAACGGTGGCTAGGGTGCACTAGGGTGCGGTGCCATAAAATTTTCCGCATAACAACAAAGTCTACATGATTCTGAGCTAACGACAGATGAGAATCCGATGCTGCTTAAAAAAATATAGACATTGCTAGCCCAGCTATAAATAGAGTAAAGAAAGAGTAAATGTTTCACGTTCTCTCAAACTTCACAAAACCTCCACATATTCATTTCCTCTCCGATCGTAACCTTCACTATAACCTTCCACATTATCCTTAAACATGGCCGGTTCAAGTAACTCTATTCCAGTCTCCGATTCATTCAACCCTTTCTTTCTTGAAGCCTTACTTCATGACTATCAGACTAACATGTTGTCTGATTTGTCAAACAATGCATCATACCCTTATTCTTCTTTACTTCCCCAAAATCCCGTAAGTATGAACGTTCATTCATCTACCTCAACGATTAACATTCCTACTCCTCCTCCAAGGATACAAGATTCTATTTTTACCACTACTAACAGAAAGGAATCTGAAGCAGGTCCATCAAGGCGACCTGTCCAAAGGTGTCGTAATGTGGCAGAACTTATGGAGTCTACGATACCTTCTCAACCAAGGAATCCTGCTTCTACCTTGACTGAGACTACTAATCCATTTTCATGTGGTTGCTGCCATGTTCTACGAGAGATTATTCATACCAATGGACTTCAATACCATAAACTTGAAGTTCATGGGAGGATTGGTATGATATGCCACGCTGTCTTTCACCAGGACGTACAAGGAGGTTCTTCTAGTCCTCAAGTATTTGACTTTGGTAAGAAAAATTTAGAAGATGTCAAACATTTTCTAGAAAATTATTGTTTGAATCAAAATTCTTTAGGGTATGTCCTGGTGTCAGATCCCCTATCAGCCTACTATGAGGCCCTTTGTGTTGGTTTGGAATGGACTAAAAATCAAAATGAACTCCCTAATAGTTCATTTCCAACCAATACAGAAAATATATCCAATAAAGGAAAAGAGCTCATGGTTGTAAATAATAATCCTTCAGTCCCCATACCTAGTAATCCATACCGATCAAGAGCTGAACAAAATATTAGAGCTGCATCAATGTCAATTAATGATCTTAGAGACTTATTCCATTTACCTCAACAAGAAGCGGCTCAACAAGTTCGTCTATGCAAAAATGTTCTAATGAAAATATGCCATAGGGGAGGAATAAAGCATTGGCCTTATGTAAAAATTCGAAGCACTATGAAGCAAATAGCTAGATTGAGAAGAACAATGTCTCCTGATGGTCCTCTCTCAAGAGCAGCCGCTCAGGAAGAAATTAATAGACTTAAACTTGAGATAGTCGAAGCTTGCGGTGGGATTGTACCAACTGTTGTTCTTGATGCTTGAATTAATATAGTCTACTCTTCTTAGCCTTCTTGCTAATGTTTGTAATCTCTATTCTAGGATTCATAAGGATTTTCGAGTTTTCCTGCCAAACTCAACTTTATCTTATTAAATTCAAACTTAAGCCAGTTATTCTGTATAATCAAGACTATGCCCATATTCTGTTATGGTATTGTCATCTGTTACTCATATAAATTAGCTAGGTAAGTGAAAATCTAGCGAACATCTCTTCATACTTTTTTTTACAACGGCAACTAATTGAATAAACATCAAATAGGGGCTTAGTCTTTCAATCACTTTCCTAGACACCAATAAAAATATTCATCCTAGAAAGTAATTTTGGGCCTACAGAATCCAATATTCAATAAATTTTCTACTTACCAACTTCCGCTACGCAGCTCTGAAATTTAATCTCAATCACATCCTCAAATCATAAATCCTCATTATCAATCACTTGAATATTTTGATTAACCCATTCTTCTCCTATCATGAATGTCACAAGAAAATTGGTAAAAAGAATCCAAAGCTATAAAGGAAAATGCACATGTTATGATATTTAATTTGCCATGACCTCAAAATTTTTATTTAGAAAACTGATAGGAAATTTACAGATTGGCCAGAACCTTTGCTCTGATACCAAAAATGTAACGCCTCATTTTCAATACCAAAATCTTGGCCAAAATAATAGTAACACCTCCAAATATAGGATATTCAACACTCAAACACATATTTACAATATGGCCAAAGGTAGAAATCCATTTATACAGGGCCAAAATAAATCCAATAAATAAGAGTTATTTTAAAATGCGGAAGTCTTTTAGGTTCATGGCAAATAAAATAACACAACATAAACTAAAGGAGTACAGAAGAGCCTACAAAGCTCACTCCATGGGTGCATTCCCTTGATCTCTACTAAGTTATTCACCTGAAAAATGTTAATATGGGGTGAGATTACACATCTCAGTAACTACTAAATATTTCTACCGTACACGAGCAAATAATATATGACAAAAAGATATGGGCTGATTTCAAATATATATATAGATTCCATAATTTATCATACAAAATAATTTATACTAATAGTCATCAATATAGAAGGTATTAAAACATATATATCTCAAAAGTTCTCATCTCATGTCTTTACAGAATATTCATCATCATATCAAATTCTTGAACTGTTCAGAAATGCACTATGCAGTATGCAGCCTCCCTTATATCACCACCTCCCTTATACCGCAGACTGGAGCCATAGGCTAACACATAGTCCAATAGAAACTTATTCATTTGACTGAATTGTTCCAAGCTCACCAAAACTTAAGATACACCCGGCCAAAGGTATATAGCTTAAATCTGGACTATGGCTCCCCTCCTTTAAAATAACTAAGGAGGTGTCACATGTCCCACAACTCCAATGAAATCCCGGCCAGAGGAAAACATGGAAGATGGGGCCCTGAAACAAGTACCATCCACTGTGCACCGAGTGGTGGCATAAATCATTCTTATCATTCAAATCCCTCCTTACTCCACCCATCAAAATACAACCGCCATGATGAATATGTTCACTCAAAATAATGCATTATTATACCATAAAGTTTTATACATCAATATGCGTATTTATGAATAGTGAATACTATGCGTATATGTGAATAGTAAAATACGATATATATACATGAATAGTAAAAATGAAGAGTACATACGGTATGTATACGTGAATAGTAAATACGGTATGTATACGTGAATAGTAAATACGGTATGTATACGTGAATAGTATTATGAATAGTAAATACGGTATACGTGAATAGTAAAATGAATAGTAAATACGGTGTGAATAGTAAATATGGTATAAATAGTACCTCTGCAGATTTGCAAATCAAAGTTCCCACACCAGATCTTAAAACCATAAATATTTTCTAAATATTCTTGCCAAAATAGTAAACAAACAAATTTATAATCATACATAATTCACAAGTATAAGGAAGAATATTCAGAGTTACCTGTTACTTGCTAATACCCGAATCACCAACCAGCTATTATAACTCTCAAGCAAACATCTCTCTACTCTCTCTCTCTCTCTCTCTACCTCTCTCTATGGCTCTTAGAAGTTGTGAAGAATGAAATGAAATGGAAGGTCTATTTATAGTTGGAAAATGGGTCTTTAAGTGTAATTTTCGTCTCTGGGTCGTTTTACGTAATTTTCCCAAAATTATAAAATGAAAACTTTCTCGTGACTACCCAGCCGCCCCGTGAAGTTTTAAAAAAATTTTAATAATATTTTAATATTTTAAATAATATAATATTATAAATCAAATAGTAAATTACTATTACGTGGGTCCCGCGTGAAATATTTTCAAAACTCACGAGAGTTTCTGTCGGCAGAGGAGAAATAATTTGACGTGGGTCCCACATGAATAGTAAATACGTATTTTGGAATAGTAAATACCGTATTTTTAAATAGTAAATACGTATTTGTGAATAGTGAACACTATTCATATTTCACAAATTTCAAGTATTAAATACGTATTTGCGAATAACATATATATATATATATATATATATATATATATATATATATATATTTTTTTTTTTAAAAAAAAAAAATACGTATTTGTATATAGTAAAAACGTATACGTGAATAAATACTATTCACGGGGCCCTCAAAATACTGATTTCAAATTTATTACTTTCCAAAAATAGAGCCTACTAGTCTTCCCAAAATAGGTTTATGTTCAAGATATTAGATTCAAAATTCAGGATGTTACATAATTTATGATTTTTGAACTTTGTGGATGAAAAAAGTAATAATAAAAGAAAAATCCTAATATAATCCATCTAGAAGGCTCAAATTTTTATTTATATCTACACTTTCAACAAAATTCTTAATAAGGAATAAATGCCTGATTAGGGTTTGTTTTTTCAATATTGTTAAAAGGCCAGAATGCCCTTCTATAATTTAAAAATAAAATTGTATGTTAAGCTTGATGCAATTTTAATTATTTTAACTGGATTCAATTAATTAAAAAAAAATTCCATAGCCCAATACGTCAGCTCTTGCGTACTAATCCACCATGCATTAGACGATCGTGTAATCGTGTGAGGTCCTTCTCATCTCACCCTTGAATCTGAGATTGCATCCGAGTTTCCAAGTGTAGAACCAACTCTTTTGGATTGTAATGACAAAGACCCATTTCACATAATTGATAATTTCTTTGGTTTGTTATTTGAAAAATCGAAGCTTTTTCTGGTCATGATAGTTGTAGAGAGAGAGAGTTGTTTTGCTTTGGCTTTATCTTTGGACTCAAATCGATTAATGGAAGCATTCCCGTTTGAGAAGTTCTAGCTAGCAGGGTCAGCTATGTTTGGTGGTGGGTAAGCGATTGAAGGAAGAGGAGAGCGATTCACTGTATTGGCATACTTTGAAGAATTCAATCAAAAGCCAATAAAATAATGAGCGAGGCCGGGTGATAAAAATTGAAGGGAAAATTTCATATAAAGCTGCTTGAAATAGAAAAATTCAAAATTAGGTTAGTAAATTCAATAAATCCTTAATTAAGTTATCAACCCAATTTAGAATTTCAAAAATTAGATTAAATGACCTTATTGTCCTCTTATAGTTTCCTTTCTCATCTTAAAAGGATTTCAATACTTTTTAATTTATTTTTACAATAAGTGTAAATATATATAAACATTAATATATAATAAAATAAAATATGATTAACTTAGATCAAATAATTTTTTGTGTGTGGAAGAATGATCAGGAATAATTCAAAAAAAAAAACGTATCAGCTCCAATATTAATTAAATGTTTTCTAGTTGAACATTAGAATAAAAAAATTATTTTTTACTTGATTTTTTGTGCATTGAGAAAAAATGTTAATATAAAAATAAATTGTTTGATATAGCAAACTACATATCAAAGATTTTCATTAATGATTTTTCAAAAGAAAAGATATTTATTAACGTAAAAAAATAAGGAAAAATCTAATATAAAGTTACTTAAAATGGAGAAATTTTAAATTAAGTTGTTAAACCCAACAATTCCCTAGTTAAGCTATAGACTCAATTTAGGATTTTAAAATAGAGGTAAATTAACTTTAATACACCCTCCTAATCTTCTCTATCATCTTTCCTCTTTAAGGAATTTAATTGCTCTTTAACTTTGTCTTTTAATAAGTGTGCATATATATTAGCATTAATACATAATAAAATAAAATATGATTCATTTAAATCAAAGGAGTTTTTGTATTAAGGAAGAATGATTTATTGGTTTAAGTGAAAAAAAATGCATAACACCGTTATCAATTAAATGTTTTTATTAAATATTTTAAATAAAATTTTATTTTTGAAAGAACTCAAATTAGTTTTTTGTCAATAAAATAAATTAATCATGAAATTTTACTTATGTAATATATATGTTTTTTTTTACGTTAATAAATATCTTTTATTTAAAAAAATCATTAATGAAAATCTTTGATATGCAGTTTGCTATATCAAACAATTTTTTTTTATATTAACTTTTTTTCTTAATGAACAAAAAATCAAGTAAAAAATAATTTTTTTATTCTAATGTTCAATTAGAAAACATTTAATTAATATTAGGGTTGATACCTTTTTTTTTTTTTTAGAATTATTCCTGATCATTCTTACACACACAAAAAATTATATGATCTAAGTTAATCATATTTTATTTTATTGTATATTAATGTTTATATATATATTTACACTTATTGTAAAAATAAGTTAAAAAGTATTAAAACCTTTTTAAGATGAGAGAGGAGACTATGAGAGGGCAGTAATGTCATTTAATCTAAATTTTGAAATTCTTAATTGGGTCGATAACTTAATTAAGGATTTATTGAATTTACCAACCTAATTTAGAATTTTCCTATTTTAAGCAGCTTTATATGGGATTTTCCCAAAATTGAAATACATAATATATATTCTCAGTATATTTATAAAGTGTGTGTCATGTCATTCTCACATAACCTTATGGCAAATTATCCTAAAATGACGTTGTTTTGGGAGTTAGAAGAATCAATGAAGGGTATTGTGTTATTTTTATTTTTTTTTGTATTTATTATATGAATTTACAAAAAAACTCTTCATTAATTCTTCTAACCCCAAAACTACGTCGTTTTGGAAGTCAAGGGAATTAATGAAGGCTCCTTTGGTGTTTTGTTTTTGTATTTATTATATGAATTTTACCAAAACAACCTTCATTAATTCCTTTGACCTTTAAAACGATGTAATTTTAAGGTGACTTGACAAAACCTAATATCAGGTAACATGATATAACATGATATATGTGTGTGTAATTTTAATTGTTGAATATATAAAATTGAAATAAGCTCTAACCTACAATTTTTTTAACAAAAGAGGGATTTTATGCTCTTTTAACAATATTAAGAAATCCCTTACTAGGCCCCTTGTGCTTATTAAGGTTTTGTTACAAATGTAAGCATCATTCTAGATTCAAGTATTTTAACTGAATTTAATTAGGATTTCCCTACTGAAATATTTTAATTTAAATTAGTCTGTATATCTAGTGTTAGGTAATAGTACATCCGACCTTTAATATAAAAGCTAGGTTACTTTTTATTAGAGAGATTATAGAAACCAATCAAGTTATATTAGAATATTTATATTTACGGTTCTTTTTCAAAATAATTTGTTTAACTTATAAACTAATATATAATCTAATGATACACAAAATATATAAATAAATAAAAAATCAATTGACCCCTTGATTGTAGACGTAAACTTGTAATTGTACGAAGAATTCATTAACATGCTACCATATAGAACGATGAAGTGCATATCAGACTGGTAAATTTCGAGTCCGAGTCCTCGTTTGATTAAAGGCCCCTTGATTGTAGATACTTTTTGTCATAGTAAAATTCAAATAATTTTTAATTTTATTCTACTTATTAAATAGACTGAACTTTAAAATTATATTAATTTCTACATTTCACTATATCCTTACTAAATATAAGCATATATAAAATAAAAATATTTACCACTCCTTAAAATTATTAAATGTATTGTAAAAACCTAAAAAGATCAAGAATAAGTGAATAACTTAGCTCATAGAAGAGATATATATATATATATGATAGAATAGAGTATACAAGAACTATTATTATTATTATTATTGAACCCTTATTAATTAGAATGCATCACAAGGTCGTATGTTGTGTTTGTGTTTGAACCACCAAATTGATACAAGGTTAGGTTGAACAAAGTCAATACTAATACATCAAACAAGTTGGACTTTTTCTCATCAAAATCATGCACAACGTCAATTCAATGATTTTCTTTATAATATATATATATATATATATATATATATATTTATATTTATATATTTACATATCTAGTGATCTGCTCCATTTAATTGTAAATCATGGAGGAGGTAGCATGCAAATCCTGTGGGACCGTTTACGTAATTAGATTTTTCATGGTAATATGTTAGTGCGTGGTTGAACTAACAGCATAACTTTAAGCGTTGAATGCATGAAACCATCACTATATTAATTATTAATAATAATGCATTATATACGCCACCATGGGATTGGTTTTGAATTAATTAATAATTAATTATAAACTTTATATGATTGAGTCAATATATCTATTAGAGTAAGAGAGAGAGAGAGAGAGATAAACGCATTGTTGATTTTGATAAAGGATGTTTTTTTTTTTTTTTTGGGGTCAAAATAAAGGAAGGGTTTCAGACTTTCAGTCATCAATGGTCTTATAAATATGATCATATTCATAGGGTAGAGTAAAATTGTTTCTTCCCTTATTTACAACTCAAATGTACAATTTTATACGTTATTTATTATTATGTAGACTTTATACTTTTAAAGTATGGTGTATATTAGATATGAAAAGCTAATATTGAGGTATCAGTTTCATTCAATTTTCAATTTGATACTTGTGTGTTTTTTCTTATTAAATCTTGTACTTTTATTATTTTAGCATAGTTAGTTGTAGGGGTCGAAATAAGTCAAATCCTCAACAAGGGCCTACGACCTAGCCTACATAGAGGCTAACCTATCAGACTATAATTATGGCCTATTTAGTAAATAGGTCAGGTTTAAACACAAGCCTATTGCCATTGCCAGGACTTTTTAGAGAAATAGGTCATGCCTATTTTTTATAAGGCATAACCTATCAGACTATAATTATGGCCTATTTAACTTTTTTTTATTTATACTTTTATATAAGTATATATGATCCCATCTAAATAATTTTATAATGTATTTATAAACGTATCAACTTAACCTTAATCCTAAGAATTTTATGACTTTAACTTTAATCCTAATTTTACATCTCATCATCATTATACTCAACCCTTGCTTTTGCATCAATCATTCACTCATACCTCTCTTTTCTTCGATCACTCGATATGACAACACTAACTCTCTCCCCCCCCCCCCCTCCTAATTTATGTTGTTCACTAAAACATAATTATTTGTATCAGTTTGTTTTAGTGTCAAATGAAATATTATGATCTAAGTAGGAGGAGTTAGTCCCAATTTTATGTGGGAAAAGTAAAAGAGGTAAAATACAGTTTTACATACGGCTTGTTATACTTAGTCAATTTTAGAAAACATATATCATTAGTTAACAAACTATTAGTTTCTTTTTCCTTTTTTTTTATATTCTTACTTGCTCGGACAATTGTGTCCCCTAGATATTCTTTTCTTTTCCTTATTATGATGAGAATAAATGTTTGGCTTTCAAAACATAATATAGGATTGCGAGTAAAGGTGGAGGTTATATATAAATTTAGAGGCATGAGTTTTAAGTAGGTCTATAAACAGGCTTCAGGCCTTGTTATGCCTTTTGAAGGTATATGCTCAAGCTTTAAAAAAAAAAAAAGCCTATATACAGGCTCAGGCACTAGTTTAGACTTTAAATCTCTATTGCAAGCTCAGACCTATTTAAGTAAAGTCTAGCTCATTTCCACCCCACTTAGAGGTTATAACTTTACCTTGTTAGCATATTTAGTTCATGTATAGAAGCTAATTGGGCTAACATATTAGTAGCATCAAGAGATTTAATAAGAGGAGATAAAAAAGTCATACCAAATTGAGAATTCAATGAAACTATATGTACTTTAGGGATGGTTTTCCCTATTAAACAAGGATAAATGTAGAAAATTATAAAATTTTAAGATAAAGATAATAAGGTTTCAGGTTTTTTCTAGTTCTAGTGATTGAAACTTATTATAACGCTATGGGAATAAAGAAATATGTACTATTCTTTAGAGCCGTTAAAACAAGGCGAGCCTATCGGCTCGGCCCATTTAATCCTGGTCCTTTAAGGGCCGGGCTTGGAAATTGGAGAAGGGAGGTGATGTTTAGCTTTGGAGGGCCAAGGGCTTACACGGGCTGATCCATCCGGCCCTTCAATTTTTTTATTTTTTATTTTTTAAAGTTGAACACTTAGATCTTTCAATAATTTATATGTATTTTTTATTTGTTATAGACAATAATAAAAGATCAACAATCAAATGTCGCTTGAAATTGATGATAGTGGCGAAGATGACGACAATAATAGTCATTGTACTAATGTCGCTTAGTAGTTAATAATATGCTTTTTATGTTTTATATGAGTTATTTGTGAACATAGTTTGCTTTTAATTATGAATTAGTGACTGTTTATTTGTTAGATGATTTATGTTGTAATTTACTAATTATATTTCTTTAAAAAAAAAGAGGAAAAATAATTAAAATTTGGAATAGTAATTTCCGGGTCTTGCGGGCCGGCTCTGGCCCTGATGCTTTCGGGCCGGGCTTTGAAAAATATATGTTTTTCTTACTCCGGACCCTGGAGGGTCGGCTCTGTTAGGCCCTGGCCCTTCACGAGCCGGCCCTAATTGACAGCTCTATCATTCTTCTTGTCAAAATCAGGCAGGTTTGAGGGGAAATTTTTAGTTCCTTTTGTTTTTTTCTTCTTCTTTTTCAGTTGCCTTAAAATGGAATTGATCAGATTTGTCATTTCCTGGAATTAGTCGTATTGATGTAAAACGACGTCTCCGGTAAAAAAAGAAAAATAAATAAATAAATAAAATTGTAAATTGATATTAAATCGTCAGTTGATTGGCGGAAGTAGATAAAAATGAGGGGCAATAATAATTTTTTTTTCTCACGTTGAATCTAACATATTTTGAATATATGACAATATCATTATCAATTATTAATATGTAATACTAATATATATCATTGATATACTAATAAAGGTTGTGTAAAATTGTGCCATATGGATTTTGGCTTTATGGTTATGAAAATGCGACGAGTAGATTTTATTTTAGTATGGGAGTAGATTTTATTTTAGTATGGGAGTAAAGTTCTTTTTGTCTATGTTGGAACTTTCCCGGACAAGTCCTGATGTTGTCCTGTACGTGTTAGGACTTGTTCGGACCCTGTCCAAACATGTCAAACCTTACTTAAACCCTTTTCAAGTTAGTCAAAATGCGACGAGTAGATTTTATTTTAGTATGGGAGTAGATTTTGCTTCTTGAAATTGATACATACATACATATAAGGTTAATATTATTATTGGTCTCTATAGTTTGATCGTGTTTCTATTTTAGTACATATTGTTTCAAATCGGGTTTCTTATGTCGATTGTTGAGGTGGAAGCTAGCCCAGGGAAAAAATTATAAACTTATATAGTTAAAACATCCAAAAAAAAAAAACATTTTATATAACAAAAAGGGAAAAACCATAGAACTTTAAACTCATCATCAATCGATCACACAATAACTTAATTTAACCCATCTCAAACATTAAGCCTTATATCATAACTTTCTAATACAGTAACCAATATGATCATTCAATTGACTATTGGTATTCAACTAATTAAACTAAACCATTAACAAAAAAACATAGCATAAGACTTGCTTTTTTTATTTTTTATTTTGGTTGCCCACCCGGTTCACTGGAGTTTTGTCCCAACTAATCCAGATCCGACCCACGTGGTGCACCTAGCTATGGTAGGAGAGTCTCCCAGCGGGGGTTTTTTGCATTCACAAGGCTCGAACCTGAGACCATTGCTTAAGCGACACAAGCCGCTTACCACTTGAGCCAATTCCCGTTAGTATAAGACTTGCTTTTAAAACCAGCTCCTTGCAACTATGACCCATATTGGTTGTATTACAAAGTTAACAACTAGGCCACTAAAGTTTAGAAACTGAAAAACATAAACCGTATTCATGTTCCAATACAGAAAATCATCAACTTCATATTTCTACTGTTTTCTCTTTTCCTTTTTTTCTAAACTTGGCCCTGCCATAGTTTATATCGTGTTTTTTTTTTTTTTTTTGTGGAAAGAAAAAGTGAGATTCATACTAATCTTAAGTAGTAGCTATATACAGACATAACAAGTTATATAGCATGCTCAACAGTTTATGTTAATTGATTGATATTCGTGTATAGTAGATTTTCAATCCATAGAGTTAATCTATTACTTTATTATTTTAACAACATGTTTAATTAAATAATAAGAATAGTAGTAGTAGTAGTAATAATAATATAATTGTTGTTGTTAAATTAAATAATAATTAAAATTATGAATTTATTACAAAAATGTAAAACAATAAAAATTTGATATTCTTTTCAAATTTGGAGGAAAATTCTTATGCCAAAAAAAAAAAAGAATAAATTGTTTGCAGTTGTACTTATCAGTGAGTGAGATGACCAAGAACACCTTAAAAGCACTAAGATCTACTTCCTAGTTTCAAGCAACATTTTCTTTTAAGATATCTGTATGTTTAATTTAGGGATAACAAGCAATACTATTCATGAATGAACAGTATCGCTTACTCTTTGGTTTCGGCTCAAGGCCCAGATGATGGTCCAGCAGGCCCAGATCCTTATTACAGTAATTTTGATCCGCTTAGCTACATCCAGGACAACTATTATGACAGCGACAATGATAACAATAATCTCTCTCCAAGTCACGAGCCCATCTGCAAGGGGTCCCCTTGAACAGAACCAGCACTGTCGGCAACCAGTTTCCAACCCGTTCCCGGTTTTTAGCCCATGTGTTTAAAATGTACTACGTGTCTACTGCTTTTCTGTTACTTTTTCAGGCGTCATGTGTTTTACGTAATAATGTCTGTACTATCATATCCTGTTGTCTGCCACTTTTATTTTCATCCACTACTTTTACTAGTGCGTTTTATGATTTGCCTTGTCCTGTATTGGCACTGCACCTCTACATAAGCAGGCCTTGTTTTCAATTGTAATAAGATCGTAGAATCAATAATATTTCCAGTGTGTTCTTATATGGCCTACTTCTAAACCTTCCTTCTTGTTTCTGAAAACCCTAATTCTTAGTATGTTAGTATTATCTGCTTCATAGATTCCAAGTATGCTCTGCACTTGCCTCTTCATGAGGATCCTGTGCATCAGAACAGAATCAAGACCGCAATCCAATATGAGAGAGTACTGAAAATCAGGATATTGAACTTACCAGTATTATATGCCTTGATTGGGAAAATGCTTGAATCCTAAAGTGTCCTTGAGCGTAGGGCAAGAGGTAAGGTCCCAGGAGGCTCGAACTGTCCACTAGATTTAAGTATCTTTCCATCAATGTATGTATTTCCTGGTAACCGTTCAGTATAATAATTTTCAGTTTATCAGGCTTTCTGGATTTCCAGTCAGTTAGATAGGATAGATCAAGGTCCCAATAACTTTGTTGGTGTCATTTGGGCCTTGATACATCTACCCTCAAAAAAAAAAAACAATCATCCGTTAAGGAGTCACGAAACCATGTGTATGTGATGTAGCTTATGTTTATATACTATTTCCACTCCTCAATATACGAGCTAATTTACTGATTTGAACACATTAAATAAATTGATTGTAATAAATATAGATTGGTCTTTTCTAAAACCCATATTTCATCACTACCCTCGGATTTTTTATTTTTTTATTTTTAAAAGGTAAAATGATCAATGAATACCCTTAGATATAAATCTTGCAAGGTGTGTTTGGTATGAAGGATTTGGAGAAGTGTGTTTAGTATGAAGGATTTGGAGAAGAGGGGAAGGGAAAAGAAATTTTTTAGTTGAGTTTTAAAAAATTAGAGGAGTGTGGTTACAAGATTTTAATAAAAATAATATGTAAGATAAAAGAGTAAAAAAAAAAATAGCAGTTAAAAAATTTTAACCCTGCTACTTTAATTTTTTTGAAATTCAACTAAAAAATACTTTTCATTTGCCCACCTTTCCTCCCCTCCCTCATGCCAAATATGCCCTTAGTGCGTGAAATCAACAAAGATATTTTGAGGGGAAAAAAAAATTATCAATTTGACCAAATTCAACTAGCAAGCAACTCATATATTAAGGAGGTGGTAATATTTGTTATCCTACAACTCCTCCACATGCACTACAATAAAACTACTTATTATTTCTCAAATACAACAAAAACACTTAAAAAGAGGCATTTGGTGAAGATGAATCTGCAGGTGCCACTTGGACACCTTGCTCCCACTTCAACTTCCCTTTTTCCCCCTCAAAATTTGATAAGTGGTCAACATTACAATAATCAACGAGTGTAACATGTCTGCACCATTTCAAAACTTTCATATACACTACTTTCATATATACTACTGCACCTAAGACTATGTTTAGGAGTTTCATTTTGGAGAGAAAAGAAAGAGAAGGGAAGATTTTAGTAGTCTCTTCCCTTATTTGCAAGTTTTAAAAATAAGAGGGGAGAGAATCAGGGATTTTTACAAATCCCCCAAAACCCTCATTCTTCTGAAAAATAAAGTTCCCCCAATATTTGGGGTTTTAAGAAGGAAAATAAATTAATTACTTCTTGGCACAGCTATAGACTACATGGGAGTAAAATGGAAATTGCCTCACTTTTGTTTTTTATAGAGCACTATAAATATAAGTACCTTTACAAATCACATGGTGCAATGGACTCGTATGGTTCTACTATGAATCATCATTCTCATTCTCCAATACTGTTACATGAATGTTAACGTCCTATATGAAAGATATTCACATTAAGAAACACAATTAATCCTTATAAAAAAAAAGGAAACAAACAATTAATGACTAGAAAACTCATGATATCTGGTGCTCTTATTTCGTTAAGAAAATTCAGAAGAAAAATGGAGGAAAGCCTAAAGCAAGAAAAGTTGTCCCCAGGTTAGTGAATCAGCAGTTCTGGTGTTTCAGGGAATAGCATAAAGCTAGTTGTTACTAGTCTGAGTCAACATCATCTTCTAGACTTCACCTTTTCTTTTTTTCCCCTCACCATGTCTAGATCTTCGAGGTGCCTCATCCTCACTTTCACTCTCTTCATTTCTAAGGTTGTTTCCAACAGCATACTGATCCTCCCGTCCTGTGTATTGCATGTCATCATCAAGTCCACCTGATTGACTCATCATGTCTGGACCCTTGCCCGGCTCTAGCCCTGGACCAAACCTATCATTCCGATCATTAGGTCTTTGATCTCTCCTAGCAACACGGTTAGCATTTTGATGTTGCGGTGGTGGCATGAACATTGGAGGCATACCGCCTGGTCTACTGCCCCGTGGTGGATTCCCACCTGGAGCCCCCATTCCGCCCATAAAGGGAGCACGTGCGGGATTCATCATCATCCCAAACCCACCACCTGGAAACATCCCAGGTTGAGAGGGTCGCCCACGAAACATCATCGCCGCTGGGGGCCCTGCAAAATCATTAGAGAACCTAGGACCATAGGGGCCAAAACCACGAGGGCCCATACCAAATAGATCTGGCATACCAAATCCATCCGGCGTAACTGGTCCATAGGATAATCCATCTCCCATCATTACTGGGGGAAAACCCTGCATTCCTGGAATAGGCCGGGCTCCACGTCCCATAGGCATGTGAGGAGGCCACATCATACCTCTACCCCTACCTCTGCCTTGAGCAGCTGGCCCAACACCTGGGCCAAAGCTCTCCTCCTCTTCATCGCTCTCCTCCTCTTCCTCCTCTTCATTGTCCTCAAATGGAACAATATCTGGATTTTCTCCTCCATGATCTGGATTCACTCCCTTTGCTTTCTCTTCCTCTCTCTTAGACTCTGCTGCAAGTGAGACAGCCTGTACTCAAAAATGGAGAACCCGGATTAATCCCTTAGAAAATTGGATCGTAATATAGGATACTTGTTTGAAAGTTGAATAATCTGGATTTTCTCTTCCATTATCTGGATACTTGTTTTGTAGTGTATTAACAAGTTACTTTGTACTCTTTTATACATAATATCAAGTATTGCGATGACTTCCTCATGAATCTACGCCAACTGGACTATGGCCAATTATGGCGTATTGAAGAAAGAATGAAAAGCATTACTACCTCCGGTCCTAATTATAGGAATACTTTTGTAGTGCAATTTGTACTACAAAAGTATTCCTATAATTAACACCGGATGGAATATTTATCATCAGGAAAGGGGGTGACCAGTAAGAAATTCCATGGTTGGGTGTTCCATAGCATACAATGGAAAGGTGTAAGATGGAGAGAGAGAAATATATGGTTAGAGAGATAATATGGAGAGGCAGGTTGATGGGGTGAGACAGGAAAAGTTTAGTCTAGACTTTGGAGATACTCTTGCCTTGAGTGGCAGTGAAAACCTTTCTTTTTTGTTTCTTTTTTCATAATTTTATCATTTTACTGATTAGCCCTATTGGACTTCGCCAAATCTACACAATCCATGCTTTTGGTGGCTAATGAGGATTGGAATGAAATCCATCAATGTAGCGTCACTCAATTTACCGAACCATGAGAATGAGAACACATTTAAACTTCTCCAATTTTTCCGGCACAGGGGAAGAGCAAGATGAAACTCTGAAGCACCGACACGCTGTTTTTAGAGAAATTTGCGCGTCGGATGGTGTCGGACACTGACACCTGTCTGACACACTCCGACACGCGAAGAACAAAGAGAAAGGAACACAAGTAAAACAGATGAAGGAGGAGAGAGAAAGGAAGAGGAAGAAGGAAAGAAGAGAAGCCATGGAATAGAGAAGAGAAGAAGATTTGAGAAGAAAGATGATTCAATCTAAATCAATGGCGAAATTGAGAGAGAAAGCCGTCGAACAGACAAAGAACAAATGCTAAACGAAGAAACAGAACTAAAGGTCGGGAGGTTGAGAGGAAAGTAAATGAACAGAGAGTATGGAAATTGAGAAAAGTCAATATTACATTAAACTCTCCTGGACATGTGTCAACGTTACATAGGATTAACTAATAACAACTAATTAACTAATAACAAATAATAATTAATTAACTAATAAAAAATAATAATTAATTAAATAATTGAACTTGTGTGTAGTCTATACTCTACATTATATGAATGTTTTGTATTACTATATATATATAAAAATATATATATATTTAATATCAAAACGTGTTCTAACGTGTCGAAATTTAGTTTTTTTAGGATTAACGTGTCGGAGTGTCGAGTCGTGTCATATCTCGTGTCTCGTGTCGGTGTCGGTGCAACATAGAGATGAAGACTAAAAAGAAAACATACCATAAGCTCACTATCTGGCTCAAGATATAGCAAGGATGCCAACTGCTCACCAATAGAAGGTTCTAGTTCTTGACAATCTCTACTTATCTGCAATTACATTAACAAACAATAGCACTATTGATCCAATCTGATTGTATCATAACTAGATGAAGCATCATATTATTCAAGCTGCAAATCGAAACAGATAACTTAGCAGATAAAAATTATGAAAAAAATATATAATTAATCATTAACTACATTATAAATATCTGTGATAGTTATAAATAGGTAAAAGTGCACATTTGGTTCTTTAATATCACATAAAGTTTTACTTTGATCCCTTAAATTTACAGTGTCTTTTCAGTCCTCTAACTCTAATACCAAAGTTTCATCAATAAAAAAAACTGATGGCATTGAATTTCAAGTCTTGACAAAAACATTCTCATATAAGAACCTAAGCTGGAAAACTAAAAAGCCTTCACAATGCATAACCAGAAATCATCATTCACTTATCATTGAGGCAACTGATTGAACATGTGGAAAGAATGATTCTGTCCGGTACTCCAATTATATATCGAGACTGGAGTTGAGATGCCAAACAATTCATTGATATCCTCTTAGTAGTCAAAGGTGACTTGGGACTTAACATAATAGAAGTTAAGGGACGCTAAAGCCCCTAACAATGGAAAACTGAAATTCCTGACACAAACTCCTTCAGGAGTTCAACCTTTATTGGGCTTTTCAATACTAAACCCAAGAAGGAAATAAAATAATAATTATAAAGATTACTCATAAGTAAATTTGAAGAAGAGCCACCTAAAGTGGGTAACATGAGAAATAAAGCAAAAATGGAGCAAACAAATCTTGAAAATATTAGATTATAAACTGGCAAAGATAATACCTTCACTGGTAAGTTCTCATTGTATGGATTCCTTAAATGGCGAGTCTTGTGAAATGATAATTCACATAACTGCAGACAAGAAATTGCAATTAGACATATCATTTCAGCTGAGATTTCAATATATATAATTTGGCAGTTTCGGCACCAGTTCCTGAACAAATTTCAATTACATTTTAAAAGTTCAACAACCTAAGTTGTCCTCCTACCCAACTCTTAAGCAAACACAAAAAGGGATTCATTAATTGTAAGTTTTTAAAAACAAAATTATAAGATACTTCTCCGGTCCTTAATATAAGACGTATTTACCTAATTTGATTATATTAAGGAAGTTGGTTAAGTTAGTTAATATCACATGTATTTTTTAAAATACTCTAGTCACCTTCCTTAATTTCCTACTTCACTCTTCGTCTTGATTATTGTTGAAAGAACATCAATAAGGGTAAATGAGGACAATTTGTAAGAGAAAATATATTCTCATTTCATAAAATGTTGTAATACAATTGCCTATTTATTTACAAAAGAGAGAGGCATAATAGTAAAGACTAATGAAAGCTAATAAATACTAATAAATACTAATAATTACTACTAGTTATTAATTAGCTAATAAATACTAATAAATAGAGAATATTTACAATAAATACACAATATTTCCACACTCCCCCTCAAGTTGGATCACAGATGTTAATCATGTCCATGCAACTTTCAAATACAAGTTTGAGTAATTCTAAATTATTCATTCTTCTTCTTGATTATTATTGAGGAAGCATCAATAAGGGCAAATGTGGACAATTTATGAGAGAAAATATATTTTCATTTTGTAGAATATTAGGAATCAGATAATTGAGTCCGATGCATCTTCCTTGCTTATTCATGAAAATATATAGATTACAAGGTAGTGAAATCTATTGTAACTGATTTAGGAATTCTAGGAAATTCAAAATTAAAAAAATATAGAATCTTATCTAACGTAATCCTAGATTATCTCACTGATCTAACTTCCTCCAATATTTTCTCACTAATAATAAAATAATACTATTTTCTAAATCATACAATTACCACACTCCCCCTCAAGTTGGATCATAGATACTCATCATGTCCAACTTGCATACAAAACCTTCAAATTTGTCCTCGGGTAGACCTTTTGTGAGTATATCTGCAAGCTGTAATTCCGTAGGTATATAGGAGAGACAAATAATTCCATCTTCAACCTTTTCCCTGATAAAGTGACGATCAACATCAACATGCTTAGTCTTACTCGGCTTACATCCAAGCATGCCAGTTTCCTTTAGTAGATCAAGGACATACTTCCTTTGTGAAACGTGAATTCCTTCTTTTGACCTAGCCACTTCCATTCCTAGGAAGTATTTCAAGTTACCAAGGTCCTTGACTTCAAATTCCTTGTTCAGCGCCAGTTTGATTATGTTCATTTCTTGAGGATTGTTCCCTGTAAGTATTATGTTATCCACATATACTATTAAGATAGTAATCATACCTTCATGGTTCATAGTGAACATAGTGTGATCAGAGAGACATTGGTTATATCCTTCGGCCTTTAAGACTTGTGAAAATCTGTCAAACCACGCTCTAGGAAACTGTTTCAATCCATAAATGGACTTTTTCATCTTGCATACCTGTTTGCCGTGACCATTCTCAAAACCAGGTGGAAGTGTCATGTAAACTTCTTCTTTTAGATCCCCATTTAGGAAGGCGTTTTTGATGTCTAGCTGTTGTAAATGCCAGTCGAGATTAACAGCAATGGAAATAAGGACTCTGACAGTGTTTAACTTTGCTACAGGGGCAAAAGTTTCATTGTAGTCCAGGCCATAAGTTTGCGTAAAACCCTTGGCAACTAGTCTGGCTTTGTACTTGTTCAAGGTACCATCAGCATTGTACTTGGGGGTAAATACCCACTTACACCCTACTGCCTTTTTACCTTGGAGTAAGTTAGTGATATCCCAAGTTTGATTTTTCTTAAGAGCATTCATCTTATCCAAGACAGTATCTTTCCATTCAGGAATTTCAAGTGCCTCATGTATATTTGTGGGAATCTGAACCTGATCAAGGTTAGTGACAAAATGACAAGATTTCTGGGAGAGATTACCATATGACATGTAGTCTTGAATAGGATGTTGAGTGCAGAAACGTGTCTTCTTTCTCAATGCAATGGGCATGTTTAGGTCCTTATTGGCGTCAAGAGTCTCTTTCGGTTGGGAGAGTGGCTGAGCCTCAGGCATAATGGACTCTACTACCTTTTTGTTCCTCCTAGAGTAAACCTTGCCATAATATTTGTCTCCCCCTGTTTGTGATGGCATTGTGAGTGAATCAGATGTGGAGGAATCAGGTGTGGAGGATATGATCACAGGATAGGACGGTGGTATAGGTTCAGGTATAGTAGTAGGCTGAGAGTCACTCCAATTCTCCCCCTGACCCGAAGGGTGTGGATAGAAAGGTATGGCTTCAGCAAAGGTGACATCTCGGCTGACAAAGAGTCGTTGGGATTTGGGGTCATAACAACGATAACCCTTTTGACAATTGGAATAGCCAACAAAGATGCAAGGAATGGACCAAGGGTCAAATTTGGAAGGAGGATGGTGAATGTGGACATATACGGTACAGCCAAAGACATGAAGAGGAAGAGAGTGATCAAGGTGTGAAGTTACATGAGTCTCACGGAGTTTATCAAGAGGGGACATATGAGAGAGGACACGAGTAGGTAGTCTATTGATAAGGTGGGTGGCAGTAAGGAGTGCATCGCCCCAGAAATACTTGGGAACATGACAGGTGTACATAAGAGCACGGGCAATGTCGAGAAGATGTCAATTTTTACGTTCGACAATGCCATTTTGCTGAGGTGTGTTAGGACAACTACTTTTATGAACAATTCCGTGAGACTTTAGAAACTGGCTAAAGGTATGATTGAAATATTCGGTGCCATTATCAGAGTGTAAGACTTGAATGGTAGAATTAAATTGGGTTTGAACATAGCGGAAGAATTCAACAAAGATATTGAACACATCAGATTTTTCTTTTAGAAGGTACACCCAACACATACAAGAGTGATCGTCTATAAAAGTGACAAAGTATTTTGAACCGGTCCTGTTAGGTACTCGAGAGGGGCCCCATACATCACTGTGGATGATGGAGAAGGGTCGAGTAGAGTGATAGGGAGTCGGAGGGAAGGTAGTACGATGATGTTTCGCTAGTTCACACGTTTCACAATGGAAATGGACATCTTTATTGAATGAAAATTGAGGAAACAATTTTTGTAAATACTGAAAACTAGGATGACCCATCCTTCTATGCCATAACATCAAATTTTCATCTAAAGTAGGAGAGACATAGGTCTTTATTTGTGATGACAAGGCACTCGCAGAGGAATCATCAAGATAGTAAAGGTTGTTAAGCTCCTTAGCTGTGCCAATCGTCTTCCCCGAGGAGAGATCCTGAAGTATACAATGAGTGGCAAAAAAGTGAGCAGAACAGTTTGCATGTTTTGTCAACTTGCTAATTGAAAGAAGATTGTATGCCAAATGAGGTACATGAAGAACAGAATCAAGTTTTAAGTCTCTTGTAAGGAGTACAGTACCAGTACCAGCAATGGGAGCACTAGAATTATTAGCAGTGCAAATTCGATTATTACCAGCCAAAGGAGAATAGGAAGTAAAGTTTCTTGATTCTGAGGTCATATGATCAGAGGCGCCAGTGTCTACTATCCATTTTGATGAAGAGGATGAGGATATAAGGGCAAGATGATCATTACCTTGTCTGGCGATAGTGGCAACTGGTCCTTGAGAGGACTGTAAATTTTGGAGCAAGTTGAGAAGTTGACTCATCTATTCTGTATTCAGAGAAGGAGGCACAGATGCTGAAGGAGTATCTGATTCAGAGACAGTTTGATGAGCAGAAGGTGGTTGTGGTTTTCGAGGTGTCCAATCAGATGGCTTACCGTGGAGTTTCCAGCATTTGTCTTTGGTATGACCAATCTTCTTACAATGATCACAAGTTGGACGAGATTTGTTAGAACCAAAACCAGAAGAGGGAATGTGCTTACTGATGAAACCGGACGCTTCTGGTCCTGAAGAGATAGCCTTGAGAAGCATAGTTTTTCTTCGGGACTCTTCACGGCGAATCTCCGAATATACTTCCAGGAGAGGAGGAAGGGACGAATTACTCAATATCCTTGCTCGAGCATCATCAAATTATGAGTTTAAGCCAGCGAGAAAAATCAGAATCCGATCAGTGTCGACATTTCGAAGGTGGCGAGTAGCATCAGCGGGGGAATCCCATTCATTTTTGACCATTTGATCTTCTTCTTGCCAGAGACCGACAAGTTCAAACCAAAATTCAGCAACGTCTCGAGAACCCTGAGAAGACTTCCAGATGCGACGACGAAGATTAAATAGTTGGGATAAATCCTTGGCATCGACATAGGAATCGCGGACAGCATCCCAAATATCCTTGGCAGTTGGAAGATACATGAAGCTTCGTTTAATCTGAGGAGACATGGAATTGATGAGCCAAGAGCAGACAAGTGAATTATCAGTATCCCATTGAGCCCAGGCTGGTGAGTTTTGATCTGATGGTGGCTTGATTTCTCCAGTTAAAAATTTTCGTTTTCCACGTCCACCAATAGACAGCAAAACAGCTCGTGCCCAGTCATGATAATTGTGAAGAGTCAATTTTTCCGACACCAATTGATTATCGGAAGAGTGGAACATAGTTGGGTTGTCACAGGTCTTGGAGAGCGGTGGTGGATGTTCATTTGAGTCATTTGAGGACGCCATGGAATGTTGATGAACAGTAAGTGGCCCAAATAATATAAAAGGTGAACAGTAACAGCCCAAATAGACTAACACACTGATTAAAAAAAAAAAGACTGAGACGCACGGGTCGGAACACGAACCAGAAGCCAAACTTGACGGTGAGAGGTAATCAGACTCAGAAAACAATGAACAATTACCCAGTGTCGGTCGATTTTAGTGTGTCCAATTCTGAACTTCAAGACTTTTCTTTTAGTTTTCGATACAACTGGTGCCGAGTTCAAAGACGGCTGAGATGACGAATGAAACTGCCGGCAATGTCGTTGACACCGAGATTGAGATAGGGATCGCTGAAGGCGAAGATGGAGGCTGCCTCAGAAGTCGACGTCGGACAGAGCAAAGAACGACAACTCTGGATAGTGACACAGAGAACGTCGGACGATGAGTGGTGCTCGGCGAAGAATGAAGGCTAAGAACCAGAAGGTGCCGAGGGGGACCAGCCGAGGATAACGTGCTGGTTAATGTTTGGACGTTGGACAGAGGCTGAGACATTACAGTGGGTAATCGTCGCAGATCGGACTTGAGGCGGAAGCACACTCTACAGTGAGTGCTCTAATACCATGTAGAATATTAGGAATCAAATAATTGAGTCCGATGCATCTTCCTTGCTTATTCATGAAAATATATAGATTACAAGGTAGTGAAATCTGTTGTAACAGATTTAGGAATTCTAGGAAATTCAAAATTAAAAAAATATAGAATCTTATCTAACGTAATCCTAGATTATCTCACTGATCTAACTTCCTCCTATATTTTCTCACTAATAATAAAATAATACTATTTTCTAAATCATACAATTACCACACATTTCATAACATGTTATGATACAATCACCTATTTATGTATTAAAAATGAGCAAATTTACCAAACAACAATTAAAAATCGAAATCATCACAAGTGACGTTAAAATCAGAAAACGCCGTTTGGTGCGAATTGTTGAAGACCAGAGAGTCGATATGCTATCCCCAGATATTTGTATTTGTAAAGACATCTTGGCCTTGTATCATCGTCTGGTGATAAGCTCGTCCATCTCCAAAGCATCAGAAATTCCTTGAATTACAAACTTCTCAGAAATTGAAATGTCAGGTGCCGCAACTTCCACACGGTTAATGACCAACATTGACATGAAATCTGGAGCTCCTTCAATTTCAAGATACTCGTCGTACATGGTCTTCAACAAAGTCTCGGCAGGGATAAAAGCGAGTTCTCTGTGTCAATCTTTTCGGCAGTATATGCAACCTCACGGTTTTAACAAGCAAAGACGATGGACTTCCAAGTAATGCCAAATCTGGAGGAGATTGTGACAGAATCAAAACTCGTTGAGTCTACTCTTATCCTATCAAGAACAGAATGTACTCCAATCGAAAACAAAGCATACCCGTTTGAACTAAGCAACTGAACAATCCAGTTCCAGCCAATTGTGTTCTTGGATTCATCAGAAGCAGAATATTGCCTAGAGATCGAATGACATGGAGCCGAGTGAACAAAATCCCAGCCCTTGTGCAGATCTTGAAAATCAATAGAGCAAAATTGTGCAAGAACACCATGAATTGCAAATTGGTTTCCCAGGTATATATCAGGGCTTGATATCAGCACGTGATTGATCTCAAACAATCTTTCTTTAGGGTTTATCCTGGTGATGGCTAGGTTATTCCGACAAAACAGGGTTGGGATGCAACTTCCTTGGGGCTTCTTTAACAAGTCTTCCACAGAAGCCATGGAGGTAGAGGTATAGAACTGAAGGATCTTTCTTAATAGCGATGGAGGGAGAGAGGCGTTTCTGATAGCAGAGTCTTTGATGACAAACAGGGTTGAGTTTTGCGGAGGAAGGAAGAATGTAGGTGATCGTTGGAAAAGGTCGGCCATAATATTGAATCCCACTCGTCGGAGAGCATTGGAGGCATTCGTTGGATCTGGCCGCTGAAGATGAAGAAGGGAGATGTGAGAAGGCTGTGGGAGAACTCACTGTACCTTCAATTCACAAGAAACGTTGTTTCCTGATTTTAACGTCAGTTTTCATTTTTAATTGTTTATTGTTAAATTTGCTCATTTTTAATTGTTAGTTGGTATTTAAGATACCTTTAAAAAATATTTGTGTCAGGTGCTCCTGACCTAATACTTTGTTGGCAATTTCGCACTTTAACCCTACAAAAAATACACAATATTCTCATACTCCCCCTCAAGTTGAATCACAGATGTTAATCATGTCCAACCTGCTTATGCAACTTTCAAATGCAGGTTTGAGTAATCCTTCTGTTAACACATCAGCAGTTTGAAGATTTATCGGTAGATAAGCAATACATTTGATCCCTCTTCTACTTTTTCCCTAATGAAGTGTCTATCTATCTCCACATGTTTTGATCGTTCATGCTGAATAGGATTAAGCCTATGCTTATGGCTCTTATTATCACAATAAATTCTTAGTGGTAAATCCACGTTGACTTGTATCTCATCTAGGACCCGTTTCAGCCACAACTCCTCCATTATCCTTGAGCTAGTGTCCTCAACTCAGCTTCAGCACTACTCTTAGATACAAACCTTTGTTTCTGGCTCTTCCAGATAACCAAGTTTCCACATACAAAGAAGCAATAACCAAAGGTTGATCTCCTATCAGGATGAGTTCCTCTCCAATCTGCATCAATCTATACTTCTACAATTCTTCATTCATGTTTCAGGAAGAGCAACCCTCTACCAGGAGTACCCTTTAGATATCTCAAAATTCTGTAGGTTGCGTCCATGTGCTTCTTCTTTGGCTCACTCATGTACTGACTAGCCACAGGTATTGTATGATAGAAATAAATCAACTTCCCAACAAGTCTCTGATATCTTCTTTTATCAACAACTTCGTTTGCTTCTTGGTCTTGATCTTTTACTTCTTCAATCTCATCCTCTGAGTCACCTTCTGACTCCTCTTTATTGTTCTGCTTAGATTTCTTCTTCCTCTTTTTTTGAACCATAATAGTTGGCTCGGGACTACAACCAAGCATGCTTGTTTCTTTTAGAAGATCAAGTATATACTTCCTCTGAGAGACATAGATGCCTATTATTGACCTAGCAACATTCATCCCAAGGAAGTATTTCAAGTTTCCAAGATCCTTCACTTCAAATTCTTTCCCAAGTGCAACTTTTATCCTAGATATTTCCTCAACATGATCTCCTGTAAGGATTAGGTCATCAATGTGCACAATAAGGATGCACTTTTTTTCGTCCTCTGTTTTGACAGACATTGTATGATATGATAATCATTGTTTGTAGCTACTTCAAGACTTTCAAGAACCTGTCAAACCATGCAATAGGATATTGCTTCATACCATATAACGATTTATTCAGCTTGCAGACTTGATCATTCTACCCTTTTCAAAACCTGGAGGTATGTTCATGTATACTTCTTTTAGCTCTCCATTTAGAAAGGCATTCTAGATGTCTAGCTGGCAAAATGGCCACTCTAGGTTGGCTGCCACAAACAATAAAACGCTAATAGTGTTTAGCTTCGCTACTGGTGCAAATGTTTCTTGATAGTCTATACCATATGTCTGAGTAAACCCTCCTACTAGCTGCTACTAGGTGGGCATTTAGCTTGTCTAGAGTACCATCAGCCAGATATCTAGGGGTAAACACCCATTTGCAGCTTGTAAGTTTCTTGCCTCTAGGTTTTTCAACTATATCCCATGTTCCATTCTTTTCTAGTGCTCCCATCTCCTCCATAACCACTTTTCTCCATTTTGGTCTTTCCATTGCCTCTTGGATGTTGTTGGAAATGCATACTTTATCTAGATTAGTAACAAATGCTCAGTGACGAGGAGAGAGAGCCTTATAAGACATATGTTTCTAAATTGGATGCAATGTGCAAGTTTGAGGCTGTTTCCTGAGAGCAATTGGCATATCAAGGTTAGATTGTTCATTAACTTCTTTAGATACTACTGTTTCTGCCTCTTCTAATACTATAGGAACTTCCACCAGTTTTGACTCCTTTGATGCTTCAGATGCAAGGTGTTCTCCTCCCTCAGATTTTTGTTTTTGTGAGTACACCAACTCATCTTTATACTTGTTTTTCTACTTTTCTGTAACTTCCCCGATTTGTCCATTTTGTGCTAAGGTTTGCATAGGAGATGGTGAAGGTAGTGGTAATAACTCTAGCTCTATCTGTGGTGAGAGCTCTGGCTCTATCAATGGCATAGGTGGTGAGGTTTGCACAAGATATGGTCAAAGTGGTGGTAATGGCTCATATGGTGTTATCATTATATACTCTCTGTTGGATTCTGGTTTCCAAGTCTAAGGTTTATCACCTATAATCTCCCCCTGGATTGAAGACTTGGAATAGAAAGGAACCTCTTCATGAAAGGTGACATCAAGGCCGACAAAAGAGTGTTTGGAAATAGGACCAAAGCAAATGTCTCTAAGAAATATACATTTCACTGCACAGGGGTCAAACTTGCTATTAGAGTGCATATTGACGTACATGGAGCAATCGAACACATGAAAGGGAAGGTTGGATTCATGGGGGATTGTTGGAAAGGTACTCTTGAACCATTGGAGTGGGGTTTCAAAGGATATGACTCAATTTGGCATTCGGTTAATGAGATCGATGGCGTGTCGGATGGCATCCCCCCAATAGAACTTTGACACATTGCAAGTTAGCATTAGTGCTTGAGTGACATCTTGGATGTGTCGATTTTTACATTCAGTGATCCCATTTTATTAGGGTATTAGGACATGAGCTTTTGTAGATAATACCATGCGTTTGGAGGAAAACACTCAAGGTTTAGTTAAAGTACTCCATGCTATTGTCACTATGCAATACTTTCATATTCATATCAAATTGATTTTTAACCATAGTTAAGAATTTCATGAATGCTAAGGGAGCTTCAGACTTGTCTTTTAAGAGATAGACCCAACATTCGGATATAATACCGGATTAGCTTGAGATAATGGAAGTTGTGGAAAGTTAAAGATTTTAGAAATAAATATTTATTAATATAATTTTAGATATCGTTTATTTTATTTAGGAATTAATAATTATTTAATTAATTGAGTCTGTTTTTATTGTTATCTTTAGGAAATTAGGAAATAAATAGAAGATCCAAATAAATAGATTTAGTTGCTACCATCTAGGATTATTAGTTATCTAAATTTCATATTTGGCTATATTTTGGATTTCGTATTTATATTTTGGATAGAGTCTTTTCTCTCAGTAAATTATTATAAATAGGCATGGTGCCTCATCAATAAGAGCATGAAATATTTCAAGGAGTGAATTGGTATGGAAGATTCTCTTTGGGCTTTAAAGTCCAATGAGTTATAAATTATGGCTCATCTTTCTATTAAGGATTTGGGCTGTTCTTATAGAATTAGTGAGGTACTTGCTTATTCTATGAAACAGAGGCTATTCTTAAAGAGCTAGCGAGATACTTGCTTCCTCTTTAGATCAGAGTAATTTTATAGCTTACTATCATCTTTAATTTTCTCAACTTAGATTCTCATATAACCTTCTCATCACCTTACCTACATCAGTACCAAAATCAATATCTCATCACATTACCTCTCAAGTTGGGGCATACGTATTGATCATTCCCAACTTGCTATTCAGCTCTTCTAATTTCTCTCTTAAGATTGCCTTAGTCATCAAGCTTGCAGCTCAGAGCTTAAGGATACATAATCCAAATTAATAATGCCTAAATCAATCTTCTCGTTTATAAAGTGACTATCAACTTTCACATGCTTGGTCATATCTTGATGTAAGTTAAATTCATTAAAGCAAAAGGAGACTTTTCACCGTTTTCTTTGGCCAAAAGGTGACTTACCTCTTTGAGTGAGTATTTTATAAGGAATGTTAAAAAGAATGTTATAACTTTTCATTGAACCAAAAGAATAAGGAAGTTCAGGAAGGAATTGCAGGAAAACTATAGTTAGAAGACCGTGAAAAAAGGGGAGAGTAGGAGGGGGGGAGTGAGGAAACAAGACCTGTATTCTTAAGTCAAGCCAAGCCAGGCTTTCAGCCCTAGATATCTTAATTCTATTTTTCTACAAGCTCAATCGTTTTTTGCTAGTCACCTCCCAACTCCCTCCAATTCAGAAGCAAACAGATGTTGCAAAGAAATAAACAGCAGTCCTACTATGTAGTAGCAAAACACACACACATGAAAACCATAAAGCCTTTCAATTGATTAGCATATTCCTCATTCCAAGAAAGAAATGGCACCACGGATTTCTTCCTCTTTAACTGCATATTCCTCCCAAAATAAAAAACAAAAAACAAAAAAATAAAAAAAAAAATCTAAAGAGCCCAATAGATGCAGAATAACCACAGTTCCCACAGAAAATAGTGGCTAAACTCTAGCTTTAAAAGTCCTTAAATTTCACTTGGCCATGATGGCCCTACTGCACAAACTATTATAACCAACAACATTCATTAAGAGGCTCTGCAGGTTATGCAAGCGACTGTTCACAATTTAAAAAAAAAAAACCGGCAATTTCAAGTAGTCCACACTGCAGGGCAGTTTGGCCAAAAAGGGTTATTATTTGAATGCTTCTCCAACACAGTAATTTCTAGTTTTAGTTTCCTATTTGCTCCGTGAGAATCCCATTAAGTATATTGGATGGTGCTTGCCTGCATCTTTTGGTATATTGCAAACAATCAGAAGAATTATTCATTTAAGTTGCTAAAAGAGCATTCATACCTTCAACCATTTAACAGAGAAGTTACGTCCATAATGTGCAGTTCCATGGGCATATTTCCAGTTTCCCCCAGTAGCAGAGCCCCCAATTCTGGATGTCATCTTCGCACAACCCTGTTAAAAAAATCCAGATTACTTCAAATTCACTTTATAAGACACAACCACATAAAAACAGAAAAACTGATGGTAGGGTTCTGGTTCAGCTTCCCAAAAGAATAGATGCCCAGAGAGACAAAGAAGAAATAGAAGGGCAGAACAAGAGTCATACAAACGCCATAATGAACATCATATGCAGGGAGTATCATACCCAGTTGCACCTTAGCTCAGGAGGCTGTGCCATAGATTTGATGTTAAACAGCAATGCTAGAAGGGCACAACACACCTCTCATGGAATTCAAAGGAAATACTTGTAAAGTGTTCAAGGGGGAAAACCTATCAATGCTCATGTTGGAGAGGGCTTCCTTAGTCCAGCATCATTCATAACATAGGAAGCCCCGGTACTCTAGATCTATATACTAGTTTTCCATTTTGCTAATCAGCAAAAGGAATCACAGTCATGCTAAATCATAAAGCTTTCCAAGATAGATACAACATGATGTAGTCAAGTGGGATGATGCAACTTTTGAAACTCACCTGAAAATGTCGAGTTCTGTTGACTGAGAAAATCAATATCACGTTTTCCACTGAGTCAAAGGCTTCAATAAGTTTAGCTTCATTGCTCCTTTGAGTTGCCCATACTCCTTGTTGAACAGATAGCTCCAAGTTTTCACGATTGCAACTTTTAACAATAAAATACCTAAGATTTTGGTTGGAAGTACTTTAGTAAAATTCATTAAGTGAAAGAACAGTCTTCAACTGAAGATATATTTTTATTGTTTATTATTTACATTCTGAATATAATCTCGTCTTGAAAACATGACCTTGCTTTCAATTTCAGATCCTGTACATGATCACCAGAGTCATTGCAGATAATACTAGTTAAAATTCTACTTGCAAAGGATCAAGTTGCAATAGCATAATTTGACATTGACATTAATAGACGACAGTATGATAGGAACGAAAATTTTAAGAGAATAAAATATTCTAATTTCAAGAGAACTTAACTATAAAGTTGGAAATTGGGCTTCAATCAAGGCCTGACTCATTCTTTTAGCCCATTCATTTGTTTTCCTAGTTATTTTTTGTTTCGGTCAGATATGTGTAATTTCTAGTCAACTATTATTTCTTAAAAAATCAAACTTCTAGATTATAATGGATCAAATATTCTATATAAAAATGTAGCCTAGCCTTTTCAGTCATAAGAAAAACAGAGGTGGCAGAATTAGTGAGCTGTTTTCCACATTGTTTTTCATTTAAACTTATTCAGTATAGTATGCAAATACTTTCATTCTCACTTCAGCAGTATGACAGCTTCTTACTACCTTTAAGGATAAGCATCATTTATTTATACTGGAGACTGCAAGTAATATCTTGGCAACAGTAAGCCCGTCCTAAGGCTCCAATGGAAAACATATTATCTTATTTGGCAAGCACCTTATCTCAAGGCAAGGAGAGGTAAAGGAAACCAGTAGTGAATGCTAGGCTTGCTAGGCTATTACTAGAATCCTCTCAAGCTTGCACACCAAAATCAAACAATCTTGAGTTCATAATGAGAAGATAAGAAGCCTTATCACTGGACGAAGCAGAATCCAGATAGATATCCTAAGCATTATTGACCAAATCAGAGCTTGAAAAAGAAGGGGAGATTAGCAGTAGGAGCCAGCACAAAGTTCCAAAGTATATTAAACGGAGACTTACACAATAGCCCAAAAAGGCTGGCAGCAATTTTCTATTGGAAGCGTATGGAGAAAGATATAAGGACTTTACCTGAACTATCAAAGCCACTATCTATTCCAACCACAACTTGTACGGATTTGGCAATAAATTACATTGAAGAACTTCCCAAGTCCTTTAATAATAATTTTTAGTTGTAGCAGACCGCTTGAGGAAAGGTGCACAATTCAATAGGCTATAACACCCCTCCCAACTGCAAATGAATGCGGGAGTTTTCATGGATAATGTCATGAAACATGTTTTCCCAAGCACAATAATTACCAACTAAGACCCTATCTTTTGTTGTACATTCTGGAAGGCAGACCAACCACCAGCAACAAAGGTCACGAGTCATTCATAACGGACTCTCTTCCATCTTTGAATAATAGGCCATTGTTTCAAATTTCAACATTTAACTGAGAAGGTGATCAAGATGCAAACAGGTATAGCAATGCAATTAGGGCAGGGAATAATGCCCCTCGAATGGCCTAACTTACACACACATGTAAATATATGTAGTTATGCATGTGTGCACAGGCGCATATTATCTAGTTGCTTCTGATACCAACAAAAGCAACCACATAAGATCAATGCATGGAGAACATAAGTGCAATAAAACCTTTTTTCAACACAAGTCCAGAGCCCAATCATAGAAACAACTGGGGACATTTGAATAAGACCTTACCATCTACTAGTAAAGATATACCAAAACTAAAACTGAAGATCCAAAATCCGGGCTAATATTTACAAATCATTAATCACTTATTGTCCAGAGACTGGGCAATTAACTGAGGCAAGAAATTCTCGTAGGAAATCCAGAAACATCTGCATTTCCCATTAAAATTGAAACTATAGTGTGCGGGGTAAACCAAACCAAATGCATAAAAAACTTAAATTATACTGCACAGCATGAAATACATGTATAAAGAGCCAAGGCCCATGTGGGCAACAGTACTCTTATGAGCAAACTATCGGCAATTGATAAGTGACATTATTCTTTCAAGAAAATAATCTTTCATGAGAACTTTGTAGAAATTATTGTCATAAGCAAACTGATAGCCAATTTATACAGCCCATTTGAAAGCTACAGGTCTCTGAACACACCTAGATATTCCTTGAGGTAAAGGTGTTGATGTTTTGTTCGGCTGATTGGGTTGGGCATTAGTAGTATTTTGTATTTGACTATTGCTACCCTGCTGCTGAGCCTGTTGTATTGGCTGTAGCTGCTGCTGCTGGACATTGCCCGATTCTGCTGCTAATGGCTTTCCAGGCCCAGCTTGGCTTGCAGAATTAGGACCTTGTGGAAACTGAGATTTCTCAGCTTGCTGAGAATAGCCAGAACCTCTTTGTTGGAAAAATTTGTTAGAGTTGGCATAATTGTAAGAATATAAATGCTGAATCTTTTGAAGCACTTCTTCAACAGGAGGGGGAGGTCCAGGCAATTTTGCATGCCTATACCGGCAATCAGGACCATTTGGACAAAATCCCAACTTGTACCTGTGGCCACAGTAACAGTAAAATCCTTGAGCAAAGAACATTTAGTAAGGAAAATTGAATGCAATTCTTTTCCATCTTTGAATGGAGAAAAATCTATTTATTGAAGAGAAAATTGAAAATGCAAAACCAGATCAGCAGAAAAAGGCATCTTCCAATATACCGTTGAAAAGAGAAAGGAGAGAAAGAAGAGAAGAACATCAAATATACAAATCCTTCCAATCACTTTGGATATACATCAAAAAGAAGCTCCCACTATAACTTTATTAGCAGAGATTTGCAAAGAAAAACTGCAGTAGCGAAATTATGCACAGAAACATAAACCTTTTCAAGAACTCACACTTGTACTCCAACCAAATGTACCAAAGTCAATCATCACATACATTTGCTCGATTCCACAAAAATCTTCCCCAACGTTCTTCTCCCAAACCCCAAAAGTAAAACAACTGCTCTGAGAAAGACACCTAAGGGAACATTAGAAACGGTCCAAATAGCAAGAGCGCGATGCTTGTAGAAAGAAGACTTATAATCTTGATAGCAGCCATTAATCTAGCACTAAACCTCTGCTGACCCATCAGAATTCAAACCCACAATCAACAACAATTGTACAAAATACATAACCCTACAATCATCTCCAGGGGAAAAACAAAGAAAAATCAAGTTTACGCAGAGCATTAGGTTAACAGAAACTGGGTAGTCATACATACATGTTACACTCCTTGATATCTTCGTTTGTGTGCTTATATACGCAGTCCTGCTCCCGACACTCCCCGAATAATCTAAAAAACCGGCAAACGGGCATCCGCGCTTTGTCATATTGGTGTAAGAAGCCGCAGGCATCGCCCTTCATGCAGAGTCCACGAAGCCAGTGACGGCACACTGTCTGCCGGAAGCTCCGGCGGCCAGGAATGTTGCTCGCAGCAGGGTCAGCCGCGCCAGGTGTAACACCATTAGCTGCTGCGGTAGCAACGGCGGGAGAATCAGATGAGGCCAGAGGTCCAGAAGGCACCGCTGGGTTGGCGGGAGCAGTGTCGAGACCGCCCTCGAAATCGAAGCTGAGGACTCCTTCAGCATCCTCCATTTGAGGGATAGAGTAAGGGGTATCGTTTTGGCTATGGTGAACGAGTGGTTGATGCCTGGGGAGACTAAGTGAGAACTCGGCAGGGAGGAGGCCGATGGTGGGTGGGGCTGAGGAAGGAAGCACGGCGACGACAAGTCTGTGGTTCTGTTTCGACTCCAACGGCGGATGAGGTGGAGGGAGTGAGTATGGCGATGAGCCGAAGAAGAGGGATTCGGATTGTCTCCGCTGCACGTCCGCTATCGCAATACGGCGCCGTTTCCAGCAAGATTAGGAAGAAGCTAACAAAAGTAGGGAAGCAAATTACCCCTAGTGCCTGGGGTGTTCGTGGGTTTGCCACTTTGCCCCGGTGTCCTGCTTGAAAAATGAACTAGTGGTAATTGCAGCTCCGATGACTTGGTCTTGTCTGGTGAAAGCCCGAGCAATTTTGGGTAGGGCTGGGCAGAACAAGCTTCATGGCCAAAAATCCAAATCATGGATCAGGCTTTCCTCCGCTGCCTGTTTGCGTCCGTTGCGTCCTTTTCCATAAAACTGTGCCGTTTTGGCACAAAATCAGTCAGCTGTAGTCTTCTTTTTTTTCTTTTTTTTTAATATCTCAAGGTATTACCAGGTACTGAAAAGATACTTTAGAATACTGTCTAGTACTAAAAAAATACTTCATAATCCTGAAAAATTATTTTATGATGTTTTAAAAATATTTCAAGGTAGTAACTGGTACTAAAAAGATATTTTTGGATATTAACTGGTACTGAAAAAATATTTCATGATCTTAAAAAATTATATTATGATATTGAAAAAATATTTTATGATCTTAAAAAATTATATTATGATATTGAAAAAATATTTTAGGGTACTGGCTAGTATAAAAAATATACTTCTAGATATTTTTTCAAGATCCTAATATAATTTTTTAAGATCATGAAGTCCTTTTTTAATACTAGTTAATATTCAGAAATATCTTTTTAGTATCCGTTACTATCCTAACATATTTTTAAAACATCCTAAAATAATATTTTAAGGATCATGAAGTATTCTCTCAGTATCGGTCGATATCTTGAAGTATCTTTTCATTATCCGTCAGTACCCTGAAATATTTTTTTAAAAAAAAAAAAAAGCAACAGCTGCCTGTTTTAGTGCCAAAACGACACAGTTTTATGGAAAAGGACTCAGCGGACGCAAAGAGCAGCGGAGGAAAGCCTGGTCCAAAAATCATCCTAAATTTTGAAAAATGTAGAAGCATCCAAAAAAAGAAATTGGTATTTCAAAAACATATTATATTATCACTATCAATTTTGGTCACTACCAATGTCACTACCACTTCATCACCGTTAGATCAAAATCTCATCTACCTTTATCATTTCTCTCTCTTATTAAAATTTTGATATAATGGTGAAGCAATAAATGTGACCAAAATTGGTAGTGACAATATCTTGTCCTCCTATACAATAGTTTTTTTATATTTTATTATTTATATTCAATTCATGGGTTAATAAAACAAATTAATTTAAAAGATATTATTTTTTATTTAATAATAATGTATTTCTCAAGAACTCAATTTCTCAATTTCTTAATTAAATATGTTTATGAAAATATATCCACATTTCCTAAGTAAATGGAATATCTTTATTTATTATATTCTAATTGAATGGTAAGTAAATACTTATTAAACTTCGTTAAATAGTGATATGTGTATATATTATATATAATTATATATACACTTCAAGCAAGGCAGCATATCTTGCTCGCTACCCGACCTCACCCTATATTTGGCCTTGCCCAAAAATGCCCAAATGATTATTGAGTTGACTTTTCAGGGCCGAGTTGGGCCTTTTTTTGCCAGGCTTGGGTAGGCATTGCGAGCATTCAAGCTTCATTAACACCCATATATGGGAGAGGAGGGGCGCACCTAATGTGCCTTTTCTATTGCCCCTAATTTTGGAGACCTTTCCAAATGTATTTTTTATGGTTATTTAGATCATTAGATTCTATATGGAATGAGTGACATTTTGATATCTTATGCGCAAAAAATGGAACTGTTTTCAATTTGTTACCATGAAAAATCATAAAAATTTGAAAACTTATCCATCTTTTACTCATAAGATACCAAAATGTCACCCACTTCATGTAGAATGTAATGATCAAAAGAATCATGAAAAATATATTTGAGAAGGTCCCCAAAATTAAGGGGCAGCAAGAAAGACACATCACCACCCCTGCCATGAGAGGAGGCAAAGCTTAGAGCTTGGACTTTACCCAGAGGCGGATTGAGGTATATGACTTGCCCCCCCCCCCCAAACGACTTTTTTTAAAAAAAATTTAAATTTTAGGGCTAAAATCAGAATAGTTTCAAAGTTGAATCAAGCAAGGGCAGAGGCGCACACAAGGTTAGGTCGAACCTTTTATTCTTCTTCGCCTCTCCTCGGCTTTGGGTTGCCGTTCGCCGTTAGTCATCTTGAAGGTCGTCGCTTCTTCTGCTTTGTTTTTTTTTTTTGGTTGCTTTTATTGTTTAATCTTAGAGATTTCTTTATTGACTCTTCATTACTCAACCTCTCCCCTCATCTTCAAAAATTCAGAGTAAGAAAGTGTAAGAAAGAATTTTTCTGGATTCTCCACATCAAGAAGACTAGCCAAGACCCAAAGACGCCAGAGGTAATGTTTACTTTCTTTATTTTGTGCTCAGTAGCCGTTTCAATTTGCCTCTTTTTGATCAGAAATTGATCGTTCTTTTGTGTTTTGATCGGAAATTGACCTTTATTCTGTGTTTTCAATTCAATTATTTATTGTCCTTTATGGTGTCCAGTGTGGCTGATTTCATATAATAAAGGGTTAAAGAGCATTCAGCACAATGAACTTTTGGTCTAGGATCATCCACCACAATAAACTATTATATGGACCATAAATACAAATCAACTCTGGAAAACATGAAATTAACACAAAAACGTTAAGCACTGTAGAAGCCCCGTCTGATGCACATATATTGAGGGAAAAAAATGCCACCTAAAAAACACGTGGCCTCATGAGTCAAGGAAAACGAAAATGTGGAGAATGAAAGAAGCAACTGGAGAATGGAAGAAGCAATTAAGGCTCCATCCTATTTGGGGAAAAAACGAGAGTCGGGCGAAATCTTCGACTGCGACATCTGGAAGGCGGTCTTGAATGGCGTCTTCTCCCACATCATCGACTGGAAGATGCAGGCGGAGGGCGGTATTGCTTCAACAACCGAGTCGCAAGGAGGAGTATGAACCTCCGAGGAGGTATTGCAATCATGGAATGGTAGCGTGGACATGGACGACATGGACTGACAACAACCCAGGTCGGAGGTTCTACGGCTGCCCATTGACCAGGTAAGCAATTTTGTACATATCAGGGTGCGTTAGTGAATTTTCTTCTGCAAACTAACTGTATATCATGGTTAAAATATGGGATAATACTCTACCAGGATCCTCAATCAATGAACCTTATAATGATCGGTTTTAAAACTATTCACAAGTTAAGGATTTTTCGTACCTCTGCTTCTCTGGGGTTTGAAGAATTGGAAACTTTCTCCACTGCAAAGATTGTGTTGTCGATGGATTCTTTGACTGCCGTGTTCACCTATGTTAATTTTTTTTTCTCTCATTTGGTTCAGGGTGTATGTAAGCCTGTCTTGTGTATATGTTGCTATCACTACATATTTCAAACTTCAATTGATGATGCCACTTACTTACTATGTTAATACACTCTTTTACAGCAAGAAACAAAAGAGTGGATAATGATCTCACTTATAAATGAAATAAACATGTTGGATGAAGATGAAATGTGTTATGATTATTTTTGATAATGTCTTATATAAATGCCATTATTAAAAGCAAAAAGATTGAGTAATATAGTTATCTCCTACATTGACTAACTGCTGTATTTAATGTAGATTAATCCAAGTTGAATTATAAAGATTAATTAAGAAGGAGATAAGAGATTAATGGAAAGAAGAAATTGTAGAGGTTGTCAAGGAAGGAAGATATTGGAGGATAACCAAGAAGAAGAGAAGAGACTAGAGAAATATGTTATCAAAAGAACTTGCACAATATAATAGGAATATCAACATTCAAGTTAGTGTGATATTGGAAGTCTCTATGATAAGCAAAAGTTGGAATGAAGCTTCATCACTTTATGGATATTGAAGAAGGTAGAAGCTGTAGAGAATGATGAGCCCAAGTCAAATGATGAAGAATGATCAAGTTGGGAGATGGAAGAAAGAAAAAGTTGAATTATGAAGAATGATCAAGAGAAAAGAGAAGAGAGGAAAGAAAGAGTTGGATTATCAAGAATGATCAAGAGAAGAGAAGAAAGAAAGAAGAACTTGCTGAATGGAATGAAGATATAATTGTTCAAGTTCTTATATTGAAGCTAGAAGTCTCCAACATCATATGGAAGTTGGAATGGCTCAATTTGGAGTTAAAAGTCAGCAAAAATCAGCTTCAGGATGAGAAAACTCGAGTTCCCAACTCAAAACTCGAGTTTTTTGCTTTGCTACAATGATTTGCTCCTCTGGTATGAGAAAACTCGAGTTTAGAATTCAAAACTTGAGTTTAAGGGTCAAAACTCGAGTCAGCCACCTCAAAACTCAAGTTTCTAGTGTCTTCAGCATCTCTGGCGTCTCTGGACTAGGAAAACTTGAGTTTCCAAGGACAAACTCAAGTTTAGGACTCAAAACTTGACTTTCCAAGTCAAAACTCGAGTTTCCAGCAGTAATTAGCTCTTCAACAACTCTGTTTCACGTTCAACACAGGCGAGGTTTGGTAATTCGACGATATCTCCTAAACTAGAAATCGGATTGAGGTGAAACCAGTGGCATATGAAACTAGACTCCCAATGCATCATTTTGATATATAATTCAAGCCCAAAGAAGTTCATACCAAGGAGTTATGAATTGTGGAAGTTGACAGTAAAATCCACGCCACACAGAAAACCAAGCTTCAATGTTTTGAATGTATCTCACAAACTACAAATCCGATTGAGCTGAAATCAGTGGCATATGAAAGTAGACTCATAGAACTTTCCATCAAGAGTTGAACGGACCAAAATGGAGTTCAGACCAGGGAGATATGACCCTCAAAAGTTGACAGTCAATTCAAGAAGTTACGAAAATGCTCAACAAAGTCAAAACTCGAGTTTGTAAGTACAAAACTCGAGTTTCCGAGTAACAGAGAGCAACCAAGGGCAGAACAAAGTCAAAACTCGAGTTTGTAATTCAAAACTCGAGTTTATCGAAGGCAGAGAGCAAACTTTGGTTTTGGGAGAGAACCAAAACTCGAGTTTTCAAGTGGAAACTCGAGTTTTCATCAGACAGAGAGCAACGAACTTCAGAGTATCTTCCAAATTCGAGTTTGTAAGTACAAAACTCGAGTTTTGCTCAGGCAGAGGCAAATCCAGCATTTGACAACAAAAGGAAAACTTGAGTTTTCAAGAGCAAACTCGAGTTTACACCTCTGGTTCAGAAAATCACCGTTTTGAAAATCTTGATTCTTCTGATAAACATCCAGATGATTACCCAAATGATTTATAACACTTCTTAACATTATTTATATCATTTGTGTACATGTTTCAGATGATCAAATGCTGTTAAACTGAAGAACAAAGGAAAAGTAAATGCTGATGTCATAGCTGGTTCAGAAAACGAAGTTCTAACGGCTAGTTTCATCTGAGTCTAACGGCTATATTTCTTTATCCAACGGTCATTGAATCTTCTCAACGGTCATATATTGATCTCTACCTATAAATAGAAGACAGATTCAAGAAGAAAAACGCAGAGACACAAGCCTACATCTTCAAAATGCTCATACTCTGTTTTTCATAGAATTTACTCTCTGTTTTCAATGTTTATATAGTTTTGCATAGATAGTGAAATTATTTGTAATGTTCTTCAGTGTTTATCTTATTCACTTCTAAGAGAGAAGATTTATTGTAATCATCCTATCATTCTATTTAAGAGTTACTCAAGATTGAGTGATCTTGAATGGGAAACCTATTGTATTGATTACAGTTTGTGAAGGGAGTAAGTTCTAGTGAAAGAATTACTTCGAGTACAGAGTGTGTAATCAAGTGGGTGTATTAATTACAGTTTGTAAAGAGGAGTGAATCCTAGTGAGAGGATTATTCCAAGTACAGAACGTGTAATCAAGTTGAAAAAAGATAGTGGATTGAAAATCTCAATTGGAGCTTGAGGACTGGATGTAGGTCAAGGATTGGACCGAACTAGGATAAATCTCAGTTTGCATATTCTCTTCCCTTATCTCTTATGTTTCCAGCATATATGTTTGAATGACTATCTATTGCTTTATAACTCTTTACTATCATGCAAACTGGTTTTATTGAGTTGCAAAAAGATTTTCAAAGTTCCTAAATTTTTATTCTTCACCCAATTCACCCCCTCTTGGGGTCAACCGGTTCTTACAAAATGTTCTTGAATTGTTGTAAGACAATAATTCCTTTTCTTTTATGTGTATTCGTAAAATTACATTTACATGGTTAACACCTTAGAGTAAGAGTTCCAACACTACAATGGGCTTTCGCTCCAAAATTGCAAGTATTATTTTTCCTATATGATTAATTCCCACAGTCCTTTGCTTTATCATTCATGATGGCCTGGCTGTCATGGGCTCAAATCTTGTCTGGATGGGTTTGAGGCTGAGAATGAGGGCAAGAAGGCGGTTCAGCAGCAATTGCAAACGGGCGGTCTGGACAACGTGGAGAAGCTCACAGGGTTGGCGCTAGACGTTGTGTCCGGCATTTCCGAGCTGCTTTCCGTCTTCGACTTGGACTTGGACGTCAAGCCTGCTTCCTGTCACCTTCTGAATAAGGTGGATACCGAAGGCTATCCCACTTGGCTCTCAAGCCGTGACCGCAAGCTTATCGAGCAGCCCATGATCATTCATATATACAATCAAAAGGTTTTACGTACACCCAAAACAGGCTTAACAAAAACATGGTTCTAACCAGAAAATATGAGCTAACATGGCTCAAAATGCTAAAAAGTTCAGCTAAATACTAAGAAACTTCGGTTAGGTAACCCTGCAACAAGTATCAGTCACATTATGTTTACTCGATAGCAACAGAAAATATGCCTACTGTTCCTACCAGATACAATGGGGCTGTCTCAATATTTTTTTCTCCTCCTCCTCTTGCTATTGTTGATTTGCAGGAGCATATGATAGTGATTTCTAAAGCGTGGGACACATTACTTGGCATTTTTCGATTGTCTTACTGTATGGATAGCTTTTGTCATTAACAATTACCTTCTACTTTAAATTAATGAAATATAGTTTATAATTTTTTAAGAGTATCTAATAAAGTATTGAATATTTGAATTTCAAGTACCATCAGTTTCATTGTGACAATGATGTTCGGGAAAATTTCATCTTGAGTGATATTAATTGATTATTCCAAGTCCTAAATCCTCTTCTAGGATAATAGAAATGGCTAGTTGACATCTAATTTGATATCAAACAATTTACAATTTGCTTTATTGATGTTGAATTATATTAAGTTTAATAACTTCTTTTATTTTATAAATGCATACAAAGAATGGGTGCGTTTAAGTTCAATCTCTTAGCGTAATATTAACAAGATCAATATTTTATGCATATACATACGGATATATCTCAATTCTAGCAACATATCCCTCAATTATTATTATTATTTTTTTTTTTGCTATAACATCCCTCAATTTTGAATGATGTATATTTCTACATATTTGATTGTGTGTGTGTGTTTTTTTTAAGTGATTTTAATTTCTCTTTAGGTGGGGGTTTTATAAAAATTTATTTCAATTTTATATTGAATTATATTCATCTTTGGCAACACGCATGCTTGTTTGATTGTAAAACTCTTCCAATTAACTATAATTTTCTTCATATATCATACTTAAATTCAAATTTTTAATAAATCATACTCCCTCAATTTCTTTTTAAAAGATACTATTCTTGAATATACTCTCATGTCACTATTACATTTAATTTTCATATTTGACTAAAGAACTTAATATATGACATATTCCCTCTCTTTCACATAATTGAGGGATTTTTTTTAATTTAAAAAATCATTTTATACATATTTTTTCTAGCATAATTGTACAATCTACAAAAGAGAGATTAAAATTTAAAGGCATGCCTATTGCCTTAGCACAATTTTTTTTTTGTCATAATGAAAAATAAGAATTGTGGTTTAATTATTATAGTTTTAGGATATTTGAATTTATCAGTATCTTATTATCTTCGAACTTTTATTAGGATTTTTTGTTATTGGTTATCAAGATTTTATTATTATTAATATAAATAGCTTAAGTGCTTCATTTTATACACAAACTTTGGATTATTAAATTGAATATGGCTATCATTCTTTCAACCCGCAGGAACACGGTGGAAGTGATCTCGCGTCAAACAAACATTGGGAAGAGGACGAATGAAGGAGGTAAATGGTTGGGATGGAAATAGATCAGGTCAAATTTTAGTTAAATAGGCCTGAGCCTATAATGGGGATAAAAGGCCTGAGCCTGAATGTAAGCTTTTTTTAGGCTCAAACCTAAGCTTTAATAAGGCCTAGTTGAGCCTGAAGCCTTTTTAAAGGCCTACTTATTTTTTTTAAAAAAAACATGATATTGCAGGCTTTAAAAGCCATAATTAACTAATATAAGAATAAGGGTAGTACTATAATTAACGAATTATACTTGAATTTCAATATAAGAATGAAAAAATAAATAAATATTGTGTTATTTATATAATATAAATATAATTATATTTATTTAATGTGTAAACATGTTATGTCTGAAGGCTTACAAGCCAAACCTTAACAAAAAAAAAAAGCTTAGCCTATTTACACATTTAGGCTTTTAATTCAGCCTTGACGTGACCTTTTTAATAAACAGGTCAAGCCATACTAGGTTCTGAACAGGCCAAATCATAGGCCGTCTGATAGGAGTCTGACCAATTGCCACCCCTAATAAATGGTAGTTATAGAGGATGGTTGGATGTAAGGTGTATTTGGTCGATGAAAAATAAAATTTAGGCATAGGAAATTAAAGGAGATGGGAAGCAGGTTAATGCAAAAATTGACGTGCGACAAAGAAGTGAAAGGGGAAGAGAAAAACCAGGGAACAATAGCCATAATCAATTCAATAATCAAAAGTCCACATAAAAATAAACCCTAAAACTATTTATACTAATAATAATACAATTCTAATAACAACAACTACAAATCTTAATAAAAGTTTAAGGATTATAAAATACTGATAAATTCAAATAAATCCAAATATCCTAAAACTATAATAATCAAACCATAATTCTCCCCATATTTCATCAAATCTTCTTGTCCATTTTGTTTTTAGTGACACATGGGGGCAAAAGATGTCAATTTCCTGCTTAAATCTTTCTCTACTCGCTCCCTTTACAAAATTGATGTTTTATTAATTACTCATTCCCCTAAATATATACCAACATTAATTGTATATTTTTCTTCATTTTATACCATTGATCTTTTAATTCAAAAGAAGAACTTACTCATCCTGTTCATATGATCTGGTTGAGAAGTTAATCTTAATCCTATATACATATTTCTTATATTTATCATTTTTTTAAATTTATCTATATTGATACCCTCTCAACAATAATCAAGTAAGAGAGAGAGAAGAGGAAATTATAGAAGATGATTAGGGTATTTTAGAAAAAAAATATGTCATGTGAAATAACTTAACCAACTTTCTTAATATAATTAAATTAAGTAATCAAGTCTTACATTAAAAATTTGATGGAGTACTATTCTTTTATTTCTTCAAGGTGATTCCAGGGAAAGTAGACGAAGTTAAACTTGGGAACACTATATAGGCCATCTCCTAAAAGAAATTTTTGGTCCATAATATATAATATCACTTGAAAGTAATTAATGTTTGTTTCCCAATTTTATGGATGTAATTAATGATTAAAGATGACTCATTATATTTTTTTCAACAGAGAGTTCAAGTTGTCCTTAACTTTTTATATGAACATTATCTTTATAGAAAAAAAAAATAGTATTTAGATTTGAATCCCCTTATACAGATGACACAACTGTCAGATGGACCCATATCCCATATTTTGTGGGTGCCCAGAGAGGACTTTTGGGGGTTTTTTTTTCCCCCTATTTGCCACTTTTTAGATAAATAATTACTATTTTGCCACTCTTTTCAAAATATTTCTCCATCTGCCACTTTTAGTCGACTAAACCACAGTTTAGTCGACTAAAAGTCGTGGTTTCCCTTTTTTTTTTGGTTGACCGCTCATTTAGTCGACTAACCCACTAAATGTAATATACTGCATTTAATTTATCGTGGCATTGATACAAAAAAAGGTTAATAAAAAAACAGCAATATAATATTTACCGGGGCATTGATATAATAAAAAAAATCATTTATACCTAAAAAAAATTATTTGTTTTTTTAAACATATATATACTGAATTTAATTGTTTTTAATAAAAGATAAACTTCAGCTTTTTGATATATTTGGTGAAACTGGAACATATATATGATCAACATATATATACTGGGCATTTGTTTCTTGAAAGTAAAATATTTTTGTTGGAATCTCGAAATAATTAAGGGCAAACTATAATCTTGATTGTTGGAGAGATCTTAGGATCTAGTTAGAAGATTATGTAAATTTGTAATTCCTAGATATTAGGATCTATCTCTAGATATTAGGGTTTATCTAGGCTAGCAGTTAATATTTTCTACCGTATATAATCCCACGAGCTGTGTTAAATAAAAGTAAGTTTTTGAGATCAATAGATTAAATTCGACAGGGAACTTCAATTTTAATAAAATATAAAATTCAGCTTTTTATAAAAATATATATTTGGCGAAACAAGAACATATATATGATCAACAGTAGTAGATAGATTTTTGAATAGCCGAAATTGGTTGGATGAATCGTTCAAATTTATAAAAATTTAATTTGAATATATAAAAATTCGTTGGATGCATCGTTCAAATTTAATTTGAATAGCCTAAATTGAAGATTTTCAATATTTTTTAAATGATAAATTCATTTTTCTAAACAGTAGTAGATAGAAGAACTTTATTTTGAATTTATATACATTTAGTCGACTAACCCGAGTGGGTTAGTTGACTAAATTTCGTGGTCATAAAAAAAAAAAAAGAACCCACGACTTTTAGTCGACTAAACCACGGTTTAGTCGACTAAAAGTGGCAGATGGGGAAATATTTTGAAAACAGTGGCAAAATGATAATTATTTATTTAAAAAGTGGTAAATAGGGAAAAAAGCCGACTTTTGGCAACAAATTTTTTTTTTTTTTATTTTTGTCGACAAATTAAAGTCATTTCTTTGTTAGGGTCACTAGCATCTTGCTAGTAAATACTACGTCCGATCATAATTATACGACATAATTGACTTTTTTAGAGAGATTAAGGAAGCTAAATAAGTTACTTAATCATTTCATATGTTGTGTATCCTTAGATTATATATTAGTTTATTAGTTAAATTAATATTTTCAAGAAAAAAAATGAAAATACTCTAAAGTAACTTAATTAGCTTCCTTAATCTTTCTAAAAAAGTCAACGATATCTTATAATTAGGATCAGAGGGAATAGTTTAGAAATTGAGTTAATTTCAAGTTTACTGGGCTTGTAAGAGCAAAATAGCCCATGTTTTTGTTAAATTATAAAGACCAACATTTTAAATGAAATGAAATGTGATAAATAAAAATTTATGATTTAAAATTTAAAAGACCAAGATCAAAATTAAAATGATAAAAAATTTGAGTAAAATTTTTATTGGCTATTATTAATCCATGGCACATCTTGGGATGTAGAAATGGGGCCTCTTTCTTGCGGGGAAAAAGGAAAAAATAATGTAGAATCTTGTAAAGGTTGAAATTTCAAACCTCGAAACCAAACTTTATTATTACAAGAATATATATTATAGGAACATTTAAAGTTTGATTGAAGTGATGAGGACATTAAAAAAAATATATCTTATCACACATAATCTCTCAAAATTAATACTCCTTCTCATCCTAATTATAGGAACTATTTACCAGAATTTACGGAGATTAAAGAGAGAAGTTAAATTATTTAATTATAATTATTTTTTAAAAATACCCCCTTGAAATTTAAAATGACATCAAGGTAAAATTTGTTGAATCGGAAACGGCGAAACAAAGCCAAACTTGTCCATCCACGATGGCAATCCAAATACCCAATGACGGCAAAGCACTTTGAACGGTTTATTTATAATTGTTATTATAATCACTGTGCTTTAAGCCTTATATTATTATATTATTATTGTATTTACTCATTATTAAAAAAGTATGAATATGGGTATTTTAAGAAGAAATTGATAAAAGTTAAAACTTGATCTTATAATTAAAACTAAAACTAACTCTAAAATTTATTCATATAATTAAGACTGAAAAGAGTATAATGTTATGTCTTGTTACCGATCCACAATAATGGTGAAAGTGACTGCAAGGACCAACTGGGTTGTGCTAGCCTTCGATGTTTATGAATTATAAGTTGAGGGGACAGCTATTAACTTATACTTTTGCCAAATATGTATTTTTTTTTAAAGAGTAATTTACATCAAATTTTAGTTCAACCCCTTGAATTTATAAACTTAATTTCAGTCACTTAAATTTCAATAGTGACTTTACAATTAAGTATTGAAGTCTAATAATTTAATACAATATAAGTTAGATATTTCTCACCCTCATCTAGTTATCTCAGACTTTGTGCACTTAGAAAGTCGGGTTTTTTGGGATTTTGTTATATATAGATTTTGTGAAAGGGGTTGAGCTTACTCTTAATCAAATGGTAGAATAAAATCTCATTTTCTCCTAGGTGATACTAATTTTGGGTAGAGTGAGTCGTATATTTCTCTTAGATGTTCATTTAAGCACACAAGAGTTAGGATGTCTCACCTAGTACCTTGACCAATCCATGATAAAACCCCATCCTTTTAGTAAAAATATCCGACTCCTTTTCCAAGATTTTTTTTTTGGATATATAAGAGAAGGCTAAACAACCTTAACAAGAATTACAAACAGAAACAAAACAGGGAAAAACAACACAGCACAAAAAGCTTAAAAGGTAGGGGAAACATTTCCCAAATCCTCCTGGATTAACCACGCCCTCAAGAAAATTGGGCATTCATCTAAAATCGAAGACTTGTTCAAACCAGTCTTGGACTCTTGGTCATATCATCAGCCAATCTGTTACTATCCCTTGGAATATACCGGACAGATATTAACCAATTCCTGCTTAAATACTCTCTGATGTTGGAGATCAGCAGGCTGTTGAACCCAAGACGAGGGCAGGTTTTTTGAGATTTTTTTTTTGATAGAGGATTTTTGAGAAATTGATTCGCTGCAGCTCTGGCATGTTCTTGGACAGCGTTGGTGACATTTGGTATCTTTGGTGGGCCAGTTCACTGTTATTTCTTCTCTTGAAGCCCAACGTTTTCGGTCTGATTATTTAATTCAATTCTGTTGCTCCTTCTCTGGACTTTTCTGAAGATCTTGGCTGGCTTAATGGGTTCTTCTCTACACTTTCATGTTTTGGGTTTAATCCATCTAATGTGACCGGGCTATGGTCGAACATCTCCTCCTACTGAGGGTATATGGACTTCGTGCATCCTCTTGTCCGAGTTAGCTATCCAATTGAGTCTGGGATTCTTCAATCTTTCGATCCAACTTTCAAATCCACAGGTTGGCGTGAAATGGGAAGGCTTTTGGAGCCTTTTCTTTGGAGTTGCTATTTGAAAACTTTGGGATTGGAGGAACTGTTATGTTTTTGATGGTAGTTTTGTCAAACCTCATAATCCAAGCTCTGTTATCTCTAATTTGTGGACCCAATTTGTAGCTATTACCGATTCAGAGTGTGTGACTGCGACGACGGCTGGTCATAGTATGGGGGGTTGGCAGAAGCCCCCTATTGGCTGGGTGAAGCTTAATGTAGATGGGGCTTCCTCTAATAATGTGGGGAATGCAGGATGTGGCGGAGTTATTCGAGATTGTTTGGGCTGCTGGAGGGGGGGTTTTACTCGGTCCATCGGAGTTTGTGGTGCTTGGCTTGCTGAGGAATGGGCTATTGTTGAAGGGCTTCAACTAGCTTGGGATTTGGGCTTCAAGAAGATAATATTGGAGTCGGATGTGGATAGTGTCATTAGTGCGTTGCTGGACCTAGATGAGTCATTGTGTAGCAATTTAAGGTGTGCATGACAACCATTCTATTGCCCAACACTGTTTCTGAGATGAAACAGTTTTTTCTGATTCTGCGCTTTGGAAGAGTTCTGAGAATCAGAATTACGTTTGTTAACCCATTTTATTTTTACTCCGAGAATCAGAATTACGTTTGGTAACACATTTTTCCTCCTCTTGTTTGGGAGTTAATAGTAAGGGAGGAAGATGAATGATTAATGAGTTATTTTTACCATTTTGTCCTTTTCTTTCATAATTAATATAATTATTATACTTTACAAATAAATTTAAATTTAAATTTCCTAAAAAAATTATTTATGTAATTTTTATATTCAAAAAATTATTTATGTGGCGATGGCGGTGGTGGTGGTGGTGGTGGCGGAGGCGGTGGCGGTGGCGGGGGGCGGTGGCGGTAGCGGCGGTGGTGGTAGCGGTGGTGGTGGCAGCTCCAGGGGGTGGTGGTGGCGGTGGCGGTGGCGACGGTGGGGTGGTGGCGGTGGCAGTGGCGGTGGTGGTGGTGGTGGCTGTGGTGGGGTGGTGGTGGCGGCTGCGGCGGTGGTGCGGTGGCGGTAGCGGCGGTGCGGTGGTGGCGGCTGTGGTGGGGCGGTGGCGGTGGTGGTGATGGCAGTGGTGGTGGTGGTGGTGGTGGTGGTGGGGCGGTGGCGGCTGAGGCAGGGTGGTGGTGGCGGCTGAGGCAGGGTGGTGGTGGCAGCGGCGATGGCGGTGGCGGTGGTGGCGGGGGTGGCGACGGTGGTGGTGATGGGGTGGTGGTGGTGGTGGCGGTGGTGGTGGTGGTGGTGGCGGTGGTGGTGGCGGTGGCGGCAGGGTGGTGTCGGTGGGGCAGCGGTGGTGTTGGGGGTGGCAACGACAGTGGTGGTGGTGAACGAGGGTAAATTTCTGCTTCGATTGAGGAAAAAATAAATTCTGATTTTTTGCCCTGAAATAGAGAAGCTAAAATTTTTAGCTTCTTTTTTTTACTCCCCAGCACAAAAAATAAACCGGTTCATCCTGGCAGCAAGAAAAAAACCGGATTTACCAAACACAATTCCCATCCATTTTTATTCCGGGGCATAGAAATTAGGAAAAAAGTCATTCTGGGAGTGTTACCATGCACACCCTTAGTGTTGAAAGCTAGAGAGTTGTTGACTTTAAATTGGCAGGTCAATATTAGAGCTATTCCTAGAAATTGTAATAGACTGGCAGATGCACTTGCTAAAGAGGGCATTTCCAAGTCTGGTCTTCTACGCGACTGTCGTGTGACCTTCAGAGGTTGGCTGGACCAAGATTGTTTGGGAATTATTTCCCCAAGTGTGTAATTTCTTTTCTTGCAAGGTAGGCTTTATGCCATCACTTTTATCAAAAAAAAAAAACTTTCAAATCCACAGCCAGCCATTGGTATAGATGGTAAGGGATCTAGGACTAGGCCCTTGAGTCGTGGATTCGATCCCCTTTGCTGTCGTTGGGACTTCTTTAGTAGGCGATCTCGTAAATCCCCAGTAAATGCTCATAGAGCCCGGGGCCGTGCCCTGACCTTGGTGAAGGACTGATGCCGAACCCCTCTAAAACTTTTTTTAATTAAAAAAAAAAAAAATCAAACCCACGCTTACATAAAAAAAGAAAAACAACTGTCAAACCCACACGGCCACACTTATGTTTGCATTTCACCTTTACCAGAGAGCATAGAGTCTTTCGATCCATTTCAACGAGATCCTTTGGATGCTCTAACCTTCTCACATCCTCCATCGATAACAGAAGCGGTTCTTACTGTGTTAAAGAAACCCTAAATCAGAGCGTTCGTCGCAGATAGCGTCTATTCTGGTTCCTTTTTCCCACAGAACGCAACGCAGAACCATCTGTTTCTCGGCGATGACTTTGGGTGCCCGATTCAGCATCTCTCTCGCCAACAAATTGGCGTCTGCTCAGAAATCCACATTTCATCGATGTCTGATTGCCCCCTTCACTTCCCTGGTAATTCCTCTGCAATGCTTTTTATTGGATGCCTTGTTCATATCTTTAATGTAGTTAGACTATATTTGGTTTCTCCTGAGAGCTGCGGGAACACAGAGATTGTTTAGGGACTAAAGTTCTTATTTTTGTTTGATGTGTCTCCCCACTCCCCCTTGAGAAATTAGCGACCGTTCGGTCTCCACTAGGGTGGTCTAACTTAGTTCGGAGCCCAGCTCCAACTACTTCTTCGTAAGTAAGGTGAGGTACTTCTTTCGGATTTTTTAGGGGGTCGCCCTCCTTGTTGTCTTCAATTTTTCCCTTGTGTTGTGAAATTGGTACATGGAATTTATGAGCCTGTTTTGTTATGCTTTATGAATGCATGTGGCCATATATTTGAAGCATTAAAAAAATCTGTAATCTTATCCCAATTGATAATTTCAGCTGCGTCTTATTATCATGTTATGCTTGCAGGACTCTAGGAATTATGCCACTGCACCAGGGACCAAGGAGGAAAAAGTAAAGGTACTTGAATGTATTGGTCTTCAACATGTTCGCTGACACACTTGCATTCTGTGAAGGGAATTTTATGGGTGTTGATTATATATTTAGTTGTCTACTTTGTTACAAGTAAACGTGTGCTGTGATTACGAAGAGAACTAGAGAAAAATTTAAAGAAGATTGTTCTATCAACTGAAAATGAATGCAGGGAATTCAGCATATCTCATTATCTTATGTAAACTGTAAATAAATATATTAGTTAGTTAATTAGGGAGTTAGTTGTATTGGTTAGTTAGGGGGATAGTTAGTTAGTTGTTATTTCTGTTATTACTGTTGGGAATGACTGACTTGCGGTACCATATCTGATATCTGCCTAAGGCTATATATATGTGGGCCTAGGCTAATTGTATAATCAGTTTTTGCATTGTGAATGGCATAGCAGGACAGCAGTCTGTCATCTGCCTTATCTTCTCCCTCTTTCTCTTCTCAATCCCTCTGGTTGCTATTCCCAATTCCTCTATATTTCTACAACTATCTTAACACCTTCACATGTCAATGTTATGGTATCCTGGTATTGATTTACTTCTTCTATTCTTTTATGTTGTGTTGCTTCTTGATTGCTTTGTAGGTGCCACTGGCCTTGTTTGGAGGTACAGGAAACTATGCCTCTGCTTTGTATACTGCTGCAGTAAAAGCTAATGTACTGGACAAGGTTGAGTTTGAGGTTCTTGACCTTGTCGAGGCAATAAAGAATAGTCCTAAATTTGCACAATTTACAAAGGACTTGTCTGTGCCTAAAGATACCAGAATTAAGGCAATCCAGGAAATTTCTAAGGAAGCTAAATTTTCAGATATTACGACAAACTTCCTTGGTATTATAAGCTTCCCTTTCTTTATTCCATTGACAAAGTTATTGATGTGCTTATAATGCTAAAATGACTATCGAAATATCTTGTATCTTGGTTTGAATGGCATGTGATTTAGATGTCCTAGGTTGTTGTGGATCTTTTTAGCATTAGTGAAAAGTCCATACAAATCAATGAAAAAGGTGATTCTTTGTGATAAGTCAACGCAGATCATTCACCTAATCAACACAATGTCTTGATTTATGGGTTTGTAAAGCTATTTCTTGGTCATCATTTTTAGAAGAAAATAAAGTAAAATTATGTTTGCATCGCTACTTTCACAGGCTTAGTAAAATCCAATAGAGTTTTCACATGTTTAAACCATAATATTTAAAATCAAAATGAATTTGTTTGAGCCCTGCTTGACTCATTTACCATTTTTCTTAAATTGATCATCACTGGTTGGAAATTCTTTGTTCTGTTTTGTTCAATGTTCTGAAACCTGGACCGGTCACTAGATTGGTCTGGGTACTGGGTCAAGGGTAGGGTCTGTAGGTTAGATTGGAGTCAAACTGGTGTTAAATTGGGGCCAAACCGGTGAAAAATGGAAGATTTTAGGGTATTACTATGAAATTCTATAGAAAATCTTAAAAAATTGTTTTTTTTTTTGAAAAAAAAATAAAGTGAACTGGTTTGACCCTCGGATCGGACCAATTTACTGATTGGTTGGCCGATTTTTGATCTGGTTTGGGTCTGAGAACATTGGTTTTATCTGAGTACAAAACCTATGTAAAGTTCCATTGGTGTCTACTATTTGTTTTTCAGATAACAATTCGTCTTGTGGAAAGACTTCTTTGAAATACCCAATCATATTATGTCTACCTGTGAAAATTATACCCCTATGTTGTTTAATTAAGATCAGAAGCTCTTGAAATTGTACTTAAGTTTTTTCATTTATTTAATGGGTCAACGGACCCACACCAGTATTATTTGACATTTTTTAGGATATACTTGAATGCTTTTATTATTTATTTGTTTATTTATTTTTTGCAAAATTTGTGAGAACCTGGAAGTATGGTGCTTATCTTAAAGAATGTATGTAATGTGCAAGTCCTAACGTTGAACAACGTTGAATTTGGATCTTTTATCAACTTATAAGCTTGGTGCAAGTGAATATGCTTATATTTCATTTTTTCTAGTTTCTTGACAGATTATTTTGCATAGTTCCCTTTTATTTTTGTTAACTGTCCTGCTTGAATTGTCGATTCTTTTGGTTCATTCAGATATTTGTATTCTTTCATGTTATGTAAGCTGATCATCCAAGGAACTCCATTATACTTACAATATTTTTATCCATTACTAATATTAATATGTGACCTTCCTTTACATTCAATTCAATTGACCTTCTACTACTCAAATACAAATTGGTAAAATGAAAAATAAATTGTGATGGAAAGCAACACTGAAACATTTTCCTCTCCTACACAAGAAGCATACCCCGTGTAAGAGACAACTCTTAGCAGTCAAAACTCCAATTAAAACACTACATATATAATGAAACCAGAATATTAAGTCAAAGTTAGTGGTTGAGAGGCTAGATCAACACTCTCCCTTTAAACAACCCAACCCTGAAATAGCCCTCCATGGTTAGCTTCAGATCCTTTTAGCTCCTCATCCTTGTGAATTAACTCCTTGAATTGCCCATTCTGCTTCACGACCTTCATCTTCTCTTTTATCTCCTAATTCCTTTAGCTTCCTTTTTCTATTCTCTATCTGTCCATCTTAGGTACACAATCATCCTCATGGAATATCTATCCCTGATTCCATGCCTGTACCATCTATAATATACTTGGGATTTATCACTCTCATTCTTTATATCACCTAGAAAGCTTGAACATTTTATTATAATTATTCATTCTTCAACATTTCTTGTCAGTCATTCATTCTTAATTTTTGTTCTTTCTACACATCTCTCGTTAACACTCCAGAAAATGGGGCTTATCTACAATTATATATTTTATTCATCTTAGGTCTTAGATTTGTCTTGGCAAAAATCCTTATTTTTTTAACAGCCACCTATCATAATATGTTATATAAGTCATGAATAAATAGTTGGGGCAAACAATTGGGAATTAATTGGCACAAGATTAATTCTATGAGGCCACATGGCACAATTTTAACAATGAGGCCATTAGTTAGGAAAGGGTAGTTAGGATTCTGTTATGACTCTGCTTTGCTATTACTTAAGTCTAAGGCCATATCCTATATAAGGTGCAGCTTAGACTAAATGTATTCATGTTGAACATTATTGTGTATGAATGAATGAGGGAACAACAGTTCTGTCTCCCTTGTATCTCTTCCTAAACCCCTGAATTCTCTTCTTCTCCTAATTCTCTAATTTCTCTACAACCTACTCAACATAATACTGTGAATGAAACATCTATTTAGGGTACTCATCCTTATTCATTAAACCTTTGAATATTAAGGAAAGGGCTCTCATACATTATAAGGTGTATTGTCAGTAAACAGTATTGTCAATGGTGGCTGCCACGATCTCCACGGTGGAATTGCATGGTTGTCTGAGCTCATCTCTCATAAAACCTCCAATGTATAGTGCCTTTATGGAGCTTGCCTTGGTGTCCACCACTAGAAATGACTGAGATTGCCATTTTTTGTTTTTTTGGCTGCCTCCCGCATATGTGTTCCTTGGGGCATAAACTTTTCTTTCAGTTTGAAAGCACCCTTGAACAGCCCCTCACCTGTAATGCACAACAGTGCAGGTTGGGCTTTTAGCCCTTGAGTGTCCGCCTCCCTTGTTTTTGTGCTGTTTCTGTTGAAAGTTTAGAACCTGTTTTGATACATGTATGAGATTTGACACAAATATTTCAATCACAGGATGATGTGCATTGACCAGAATGATTGAGATGAACATCTTGATTTTGAATGCCTAATTATGATAATCAAATAAAAATGAAGCTTTCAGTCAAATTGTTGACGATTCTTTACGTTTGAAAATTATATTGTTTTTTGAATTTTATATGATATTTTGTAAATGTGAAGTACTTAAATGATACTAACTAACAGCTTATTTTAAAATATTAAGATTTTTGCATTGTTTTTCTGCTGATATCGATTTATTGGTTTGTCTTTGAAAGCTATTGTTGCTGAGAATGGAAGGCTAAGAAACTTAGGTAGCATAGCTAAGAAGTTTAAGGACTTGACAATGGCACATAAGGGAGAAGTGAAAGCCATTGTGACCACTGTCATTGTAAGTAACACTTATTTGTTTTTTTTAAAAAAAATTTTTTTTACTTGACGAAAAACATATTTGTACTTTGCTTTGAATTCCATTCTGATGACCAGAGTTTTGTGATGTACATGAACATTGGTAGACTTACATATTTGCAGCTAACGTGCGCCATAAACAAATACAAGGAGGGGCATTTTTCAGTTTTCAGTTGTTGTTTTTTTTTTTTGGGGGTCATAAAATACCTCTAAACATCTTTCTGTCCCTTATCTGTTAATTTAAAAATTTAATATGGTAAAATTATGAATTGCGCTTCCCATATTGTTTGTATGACCATTATTATGTCACTGCTATATTCTTTTACAGTAGAATAGTTCTTTAAATCAATATATTTGCAGTGTGTCCATCTGGTGTATCTATATATTTGCGTATGAAGGAATTTTTTTGAATTCTACTTCGTGATTTATAGCCTTTTATTATAGGCTGCCTAAATGCGTTAACTTTTCAATGCTTAGTTAGCCTATCCATTTGATTATGTTGTTTTAGAATGAGGTTATGTTGTGAAACAATTGGGAAGTAGTTGTATTTTCTAATTTTTGTGCGTTGGACCAGCCACTTCCCCCTCAAGAAGAGAAGCAATTGAAAGAGATCATTCAGGGGATCATAGGTGCAGGGAAAAAGGTTCATATTGAACAGAAGGTGTTGTGTCATCATCTTTCTTCTTGTTATCTCTTACTGTCGCGCGAACACACATACAAACATTGCCTTCTTAGGTCATTATCATGATTCTTGTTTTTGGTCTTTCAGATTGATCCCAGCATCCTTGGCGGTTTAGTGGTAGAATTTAACCAGAAGGTCCTAGATGTTTCGATTAAGACTAGGGCTAGCCAGATGGAGCGGTTCCTCCGAGAGCCCTTAACTCTTGGTGACATCTAGATGGAAACATTTTCTTGTTTGACATTTGCTTTCATCTGCTACAATTTCCTTGAACAGTTCAAGGAAGAGATGAAGTAATCTAAATTGCTTTTATATATTTCTTAGATCTTGTATTTGTGGGATGCAATGCAATCTTTTTGCAAATAAAAGCTAGTTCCTCCAAACTTCCTCATAATGCCTCGTTGCCCTTTGTATGGGATTGAGAATATTTTTGATTTGGCCCTTTTGAGTTACTGATTTGTTCAAACTACTATTGCAACATCATCCAAGTCGGAAGCACATCAGTTTGAAATAAATATACGATGCCCCTGTTGCTAGTTCACTGTGCTTCTTTCTTTCTTTTTTTTAAAAAAAAAATGCTTATTTTTAGTCCTGACACAAGGTGAGCTTGTTTATTCCTCAACTTGCTGGACGAACGGATAGGATTGAAAAGTAGTTCTTGGAACGCATCTTAGGCTACCATTTGATGAAAAAAAGTGCAATCAGAAGTAATATTACTGTTTTTCTAATTATAGAGGCGAATATTAACATTAACAGTTTGGGGTTACAAGTGGATTTAAACTTGACTTGCCACTTATAGGGAGCTTGCATGTTGCTAAGCTACGAGGCTATTGGTTTGGAAGTAACTATATGTACTAGCATATGTCAGCCAGAATGAAAAAGACTTCGATCGCTTAAGGATGGTATTTTGAGTTTATGTCCGTGTAAATGTGATAAACTTGTATGAAAAAGTTTTCTCCAAATGAGTATGACAATATTCAAATCTAACTTAATCAGATAATCATATCAATATATATTATTTGTAAAACAAGTTGTATATTATGAGGAAAATAGCAATAATAAAGCTTATATTTTTTTGTATGACTACACATTCATTTCAACATTCTCATATCAGCTACCTTCATTTTATGCTCATTTGTCTCTTTAAAACCATACATTTATTACCAAATGATATAATTTGTCTTATATTTTTATATATTTTATACTGTATCCGGTCCTTAATAAAAAACCTCGTTTATAGTGCAATTTGGCACTACAAACAACATTTTATATTAAGAACCCTATACAGTAAACTATATAACTTGTATAACAATTTAAGCGACATATTATTAAGGAAAACAGCAATAACCAAGCTTGATCACGGAGGTTGATGCTTGGTGAAGAATTCTTAACAACTGTATCATATGCTGGGAGTCAAAATGCTTCCATTTCACCCAATTTTGATGAAACGATGGACTTCATTTTCTTCCAGAATTCACTGACGGGGTTTTCCCTTGTTACCTTTGACATGATGTGGGTGACGACTGGCGATAATGTGGTTTGCAGATTTTCGTTTAATACGTAAAATAAAATAAAACAGGGTAAAAGAGTAAAAATACTAATAATGTTTTGCATTTTGAGAATTAACATTTGATAAATGCAAAAGTAGTAATAAATAATTTTTAAGGTAGCTAAATTGAGAACACTATTAAGTTTGACCACGTTGACAATTATGAGAGAAAATGGGCTCTACTTAATAGAAGTTACTTACAATTAATGGTCAACACGGTCAAACTTAACAGTGTTATCAATTTAGTTACCTTAAAAAATTGTAAATGACGACTTTTGCTCTTATCAAATGTTAATTCTCTTATGTGCTCAAAGTGCAAAACATTATTACTATTCTTGCATCTTTACCCATAAAACAATGGCTTCATATGGGTTTCGAGTTCAATTTTGAACGGAGAAACTAGTGTTGTGAGGGGAAGTTACAAACCCCCAAAACTGAAGTAGTTAGTTCCTTGGATACCTACTAATAAGATTCAGAAAAAGAGTTGGATACCGGATGAAATATTAAAAAATAAATAAAATGATGGTTTACATATGGAAATGTCACTTGCACATATAGATGAAAATAACAAAACACTAAAAGAAGGAGTATAATAATAATAATAATTTGAATTAGAATCCGTTGGCACAGACTGTTTCTTTGTCAATTATAAAATGGACGAATATTCTGAGAAATATTAGGAATAGAAAGGATTAATATTGTATATTTGTAATATATATATATATATATATATATTTTTGTAATGGACACGATTTTTATATATTACTCCGATGCTAGATATAAGACCTAGTTGTCTTTTTTGGAGAGATTAATGAAACTAATTAAATTACTTTAAAGTATTTATATTTATCATTTTTTCTTCAAAGTAATATGTTTGAGTTATAAAATGATATATAAATAAATTATACACAATATATGACATGATTAAGTAACTTATTTAGCTTCCTTATCTCTCTTAAAAATAATTCAACTAAATATTATATTTAAGACGGTAGATAGTATATGGTTTTTTAAAAAAGAACTTTATAAAAACTTGGTACATAACTTCATACTTGCCCTGGTCCTTATTATAAGTTACAAATTAACAATTCTCACAAACTAATAAAAACAGTTAAAGTCATTAAAATTGTCTTAAAATATAAGTAATTTCTAATATTACATCTACAAATTGTACTAAAATCTAATATCATACTCCCTCCAGTCCTAATTATAAGAACATTTTTGTAGTGTAAATTGCACTACAAAAGTGTTCGTATAATTAAGACCGGAGTTAGTATCAGTTATCACTTTCACCTACTACCTTTATTAATTATGGGCATACATGAAAAAAAAATAATTAATATTTCTTGAAAACAAACAAGTACTTTATAAAAAAGACTATCGAGCATTTTGCGGTACCAAATTTTGTGTACTTCAACCTGTACTCCCAAGTTTTCTTATTATTGAGCATTTTCACCTTTATAGATCATGATTTTTTGAAGTACAACTTTTGTGGTCTCTGCGTTTTATTAGTAGCACAAAGGACACAAGGTGTAACAATTTTACATTAGATGCTTTTTTTAGGGGCTTGTTATGTACTTCTCCTTTTAATTAGAGGGATGGGGGCATCTTCTTCTTCTTCTTCTTCTTCTTCTTCTTCTTTTTTATTTTATTTTTTATTTTTTTTATTTTTTATTTTTTTTATTTATTTAGATTATGTTATGAAAATATATTAGTATTAATGTATATAGTTGAGATCATAGGATTGTAATCATATCCCAATCAGATTCCATATAATAAGGGATTACCATATAATTAGGGATTACAACATTATGAGCTATTTTGTGTAGAGACTCCTCCCTCTTGTATAAATATCAATATGTGCATAATGAATAATACAACTTCCTGATTCATTTAATTACACAGTATCAAAGCCTTCCAAATTCTAGGGTTTTTTTTTTTTGGGTATTTGGTACTGTTCATCTCTATTAGTCCTGTTCCTACATTGTTCATCACTATTCTGGCATTGTTTTGAGTACTATTTAGGTACTGTTTCGTCATTGTTCTGGTTTATTTTGGCATTGTTTGGGTACTATTCATCGGTACTGTTTGACACTGTTTGGGTATTGTTCGTCAATATTGTTTGGGTATTGTTCATCTGTATTGTTTGGCATTGGTACCGTCACTATTTTTTGGCATTGTTCATCGTCACTGTTTTGGACGTTTTTGAGCACTCTTTTACACTGTTCATCGGTACTATTCACCCCCGGTATTGGTCATAATTCCTATTTGTAATTATTCTTCATCAGTATTTATTGTTTGGTTATTGTGAGTGTTTGGTTATTAGTCCATGGCTGAACCTAAGACATCCGATATGCTACCCATGTCTGCTAAGATCATCGATGCAAAATTGAACTAGACCAATCATAATGATTGGAACAAAACTGTTTGGGTTTATCTCTTGGGGGTTGAAAAGGAAGCCCATTTAACTCAAGATACTCCTTCTGGTGATGATAAGAAAAGTTTGGCTTGGTCTCGAGCAGATGCTCGTCTTTTTTTTTTTTTTTTTCCAGATTCAGAATTCTATGGAACCACGGATTTTGTCTTTCGTTAGCCATTACAAAACGGTAAAAGAAATTATGACTTATCTAAAATTTATGTTATCTGGTGAAGGGAACTTCACTCGTATTCATGAAGTTTGCAAAGGATTCTATCGCTATCAGTAGCAGGGTCGTCCTTTGAAGGATTTCTTCTTAGATTTTAAACGGTTGTATGAAGAAATAAAGGTACTTATGTCTCCACAGGCAGATCTCTAGACCCTTATCAAGAATCTAGAATTTCAAGCTATCATTAGTTTCCTTGAAGCTCTTGATCCATCTTATGACACCATTAGATCTCAGAATCTGTCCAGTTAGGACCTTCCATCTCTTGAAGATGTAATCTCAAGGGTGCTTCGTGCTGATAGTCTAATTCGTCCGTCTGTTGATCCCAATGTTAGTGCTTTGGCTGGGTGTGGCCCCTTTGAAAATAGGATTTCTAGATCTAAACAAGGCACTACTGTTCCATCCTCTGGCAGTATTATTTGCTATTATTGCAAGGAATGACCACGTCAAGAAAAATTATTGTAAATTGCAGACTAAACAACAGTGTGATCAGTAGCGTGGTTTTGCTCATATTGCTCAGACATCAGATCAGTTTGGTCTAAACATCCTCTGTAAGGGCACTTGCTACAGGTACTTTGTCTTCTGGCCTTGCTACTACTTCCATGAAGGGGGTCATTGATTCTGGTGCCACCGACCACCTGACAGGTAACCATCATTTTTTTTCAATCATATGCCAACTATGCCAACCCATCCTCCATATTTGTCACCAATGAATCCCTGGTCTGAGTCCTTGGTTCAGGAATTGTTTTACTGACTACATCCATTTCCCTCTCTTCTGTCCTTAATGTTCCTGATCTCACATTTAATCTTTTGTCTCCTAGTAAACTAACTCGTCATTTGAACTGTTTTATCTCCCTATACCCTGACCATTGTTTAATTCAGGATTTTTCAACAAAGCGGATTATTGGTAGAGACTATGAATCCGGTGGATATTACATACTTGATGATCAAGTACCGCATTCTATTGCTTGTTCTGGTTGGTCCTCTCCCTTTGAAGTCCATTGTTGTCCCATAGAGACTGTTGATACCGAAGATGATACCAGTTTCTAATGACAAGTGTGTGATGTGAAAATTATATTTGGTTTGGTTTGTTGTCGCTATTACTAACGACGAGAAATAAATGGGTGATCAAAAGTCGAATGGAGATATCAGTTTAAAAGTAGGATGAGTTTGGATTTCATTCTAAGTCTTGTCATTCCCCCAGTTTGAACATAATGCTTTGCTATAGCAATTATGCTGCACATCTTTCGCAATGTTACAGCATAACCACTTTTCACAACGTTATTTAGCTAACCTACCACTTTCCTATACAGAAGTGTCTGCATTCTGTAACTATAGTCCTCATTCTACTTCTTCCATATTCTTATGGTGATTTCAAGTTTAGTTTGTTTGTTTAAACCTAGGTGTTCTTGGTTATGAGCGGTAAATCTATTCTTGGCATCTATAGTTTAGGTCGAGTCGTGCACGGGCTTGCCTAACAAACACTTTCTAACAGAGGTCTAACCCTAACTCCCTTCTGGGCAGCCAAGGCCACTGATCTAGCCCTGAGCATCCGCTAATCGACTATGAATTAAAACATTGTTAAGCAAACTGAATATATTAAATTAAAACCTTAGCAAACTGGGTTCATTCTACAACATAGAAATTCATCCTCACTCAGCCAAAGGAAATTTAGTTCATAATTGATGAGGGAAATATAAAATAGAGTAATGTAGAACAACCCATGGAATCAAATAAAGGAAATAAACAAAAAGGCTCGTCGGAAAGGTTGACGGCATAAGAGGCGTCTTGTCATGTGACGTTGCTATGCTTCTATGATCCGTCTTGCTTCAGGGAAGAGTTGGGTCTAGTTTATTGTCCTCTCAATTGGTATTCTCTCTCGTTCCTTCGATGTGAGTTCAATTAGATTGAAATGTATTGACTGCTTGACTCTCACGACTTCGACAAGCATTTTGGCTTAGCCGTGCTTTCCTCTTATAGTTAGCTCTTCTTGCGTCGTACATCCAGTTAGCTGGCCCTTCCAAATCTGTTAGGTCTAATTCCCTAGATTCGGTTGATTGATCCTCTTTTAATACTGCAGGATTCTTGAAATCTTTTCTCTTGATTCTTCACATTTGCTAGATTAAGCTTCAATCAATTCAACTGCCGTTAAGCGTCCATTTGGATGACCTATCTTAATTTTCCTGAAAACTCACAAGGAAAGGTTAGAGTAACGTAGCGCATAATTTTGCATCACTTACGATGCCACAGTATATCGATCGCCTTGTATTGCTGGCACTAATATGGAGGGATAATAAGGTAAAATTATTGAATTTTAAAATCCTAGGTCATATGACCTGATTTAGAATTTATTGAATTTAACAACCCAAATTAGAATTTGAATATTTCAACCGTCTTTTATAGGGATTTTTCCTTTTATTAAGCTGATTAAAAGTGATTGTATTTTGAATTCCAAAGAGTATTTAATTTTACTACTACATATAATAAGCAAAGAAATGGGATTTGGATTATACTTTATTATTACAAGTGGTCAATCAAGCTTATGGCCTGAAACAAGTACATGTGTACCAAAGGATTGAGTCTTTTAGAGCCACCAATAATATTCTTTTCTTGGCATTTACTCATAATAATTATAAGGGTTAAAGTGCAATTTTACCAACGAACTGTTGGTCTAGGAGCGTCCAACACAATTAACTATTAAGTGGACCAAAAATACCAAAAAAAGTTTTACTCAGGAGCGTCCAGTACAATGCCGTTAAACAAAAGTTAATGTCTGTTATCTAAGGTGCAAATTGGCCAACAAACTTTTACCCTTGGAGCGCTCGGTACAAAATTCTAAATTTTACTAAATTAAATAATTTTTTTCTTCTCAATTTTCATTATTCAAAACTACTTATATAGATATCTATGGACAAAAATTACTCATTCTTCAATTTTGTCAAAATTATAATTTGCTAAAATAAAAAAATTAATTAAAAAAATTAATTATATGATTAAATAAAACTCAAGGTGTTTTAGAATTTATTATATATGTTAAACAAAAAATTATATGATTTATTTTTATTTTAGAAGAAATTTATGTGATTAAAAAAATTCATTTAATGTTAATAAAATTTTCATAGGCCAAGTTGCTCCTTAACCCATTAAAATTGGTCCTTAACTTATTATTAAATTGTCCTTCATCAAGCCTCTTAAGTTATCTTTTTTTTTTCCCAACAAGTCACAAATAATCAATAGATCATTTAATTAACAAATATATCATCAAGTTGCCAAATTTATATTATTAAGTATCAATATTGATATCCATTAAAAATAAATCATATATATATATATATATATATATATATATATATATTTGTTTAACATATAAATTAAACTATAAACACCTTGAGTTTTATTTAAATCATATAATTAAATTTTTTAATTAAGAATTTTGTTTATTTTGGCAAATTATAATTTTGACAAAATTGAAGAATGAGTAATTTTTGTCCATAGATATCTATACAAGTAATTTTGAATAATGAAAATTGAGAAAAAACTTAATTTAGTAAAATTTAGAATTTTGTGCTGAGCGCTCCTAGGGTAAAAGTTCGTTGGCCAATTTGCACCTTAGATAACGGATGTTAACTTTTGTCTGACGGCGTTGTGCTGGACGATCCTGAGTAAAACTTTTTTTTGGTATTTTTGGTCTACTTAATAGTTAAATGTGTTGGGCGCTCCTAGACCAATAGTTCGTTGGTAAAATTGTACCTTAACCCTAATTATAATAATCAATTGATAAATTAATTATATTATATATATAATAAATGAAAATATGATATATGGTGGGGGCTAGAAAATAGGATATATGGAATAGAAAAACCTGTGCCTTTCACGCCCATTATGTTTTGCTTCTTTTTCTTCAAACTGATTTGGTGTTACTTGTTATCAAACACAAAACTGAACTCCCCACCATCTGAAAAAGCAAGTCCACCTAAATACCTAATCACTTTTAATGTATACAGTAATGGTGGAAGTGATTGCAGGGACCAACTGGGTTGTGCTACTGGCCTTCCATGTTTATAAATGGGATAAGGGTCTTAAATGTTATGGAAGTTTTCGCTCAGGAGCACTGGTAAGACGAAAGTTTTTTTGGGACAAAAAATGCCATGGAAGTTCACAAGAAGTATCAATTTTGCCCCGGAAGTATCATTTTTGCCACGGAAGTTTTCGCTGAGGAGCAATTTTGCCCCGAAAGTTTACAAAATGTAGCAATTTTTCCCTTATGTCCCCAAATATTAAATTTGACTATTAAATCAGTCAAAGACCACACATGTCTTGCCTTGAAAAGGTCGAACTTGGAGTCAGAGAAGGAGATCCTTCAGATGTTGAACTCAAGGCGGCCAGAATTTGTGAAGCCGAACTGGTCGAGGAGACTGAAAGGTCTTGCACAAAACGCAAATAAAATGCAAAACGAGAAAGGAATTGTTCCAACAATTGGTTCAGTAAAACAAATCAATAGTGATAATATTTACGTTTGTATAGATTGATCATTTGCTTAGATCATAAATGATGCTTCATTTGGGTTTTGTAACAGTCGACCTTTCAGTCCCTTTAACCAGTTCGGCTTCACAAATTTTGGCCGCCTTGAGCTCAACATCTCAAGGATCTCCTTCTCTAGCTCCAAGTTTGACCTTTTTAAGGTATAACATGTGTGGTCTTTGATTGATTTAATAGTCAAATTTAATATTTGGGTATAGAAGGGCAAAATTGTTACGTTTTGTAAACTTCCAGGGAAAATTGCTCCTTAGGGAAAACTTCTGAGGCAAAATTGCTCCTCATCGAAAACTTCCGTGGCATTTTTTGTTCAAAAAAAACTTCCGTCTTACCAGTGCTCTTGAGCGAAAACTTCCATGGCATTTAAGACCCTTATCCCTTTATAAATTATAACTTGATTGCACAGCTATTAACTTAAGGGAAAATTGTATTTAGATCAAGGCAAGAGAAAATATGATCAAATGGTCTTTTAAAGTCTCAAAATTGCATTTAAGTCCCGTGAGATTTTTTTTGCAATAAATTTTAATTTTGCTGACAAGTCTATGAGTGTCCACTGGTAAGTCCATGGGTGCTTTCACTAACAAGTTCATGGGTGCTTACACCGATAAGTTCATGGGTGTCAATTGATAAGCTCATGGGTGTCAATTGACAAGTCCATAAGTGTCCATTGAGAAGTCCATGGCCGTTTACATTGACAAGTCTTTGGGCGTCAATTGACAAGTTTATGGGTGTTCATTCAGAAGTCCGGGAGTCCACTGACAAGTCCATGGGCATTTGACAAGTGAAATTTATTGCAAAAAAGTTCCATAGGACTTAAGTATAATTTTAAGATTTTAAGAGATCATTTTATCATATTTTCTCGACATAAAATGTAATTTTCTCTCAACTTAAACTTTTGCCAAATGTGTATTTTTTTAAGGAGTAATTCAACCCCTTGAATTTATAATCGTATTTCCAGTCCCTTAAATTCCAATATTGACTATACAATTCAGTATTAAAGTCTAATAATTTAATACAATACTTTTATAAGTTAAATATTTTTCAATTTATAAATTTTAATCCATTTACTCCGTTCAAATTAACCAGTCTCGTTCGATTAATCCCAACGGTTTTGGTATGATTATTTAATTCACTTCTGTAGCTCCTTCTCTGGACTTTTTTGAAGATCTTGGCTGGCTTAATGGGTTCTTCCTTGCACTTTCATATTTTGGGTTTAATCCATCTAATGTAGGCCATTGTCGAACATCTCCACCTGCTGAGGCTATATGGACTTCATGCATCCTCTTGTCCGAGTTAACTATCCAATTTTTTTTGGTTGTCCATCCTTTTTACTGGAATTTTTAGTTTCGATTAATCCGGATCTGCCCCAAGTTAGGCCCATAATCATGAGGAAAGAGCTCTCAACACTATTTTTTCTATTCCCACGCCTCAAACATAGGACATGATTAAAGGAGAGTAAGTCCCTTTCCACTTGCTCCTAACAGATATTGGTAGTTAACTATTCAATTGAGTATGGGGATTCTTTGATCTTATATAACTTCCAAAATAAAATGCTCAAAATATCTTGGTAAAATCCACATCACAGTGTCAAATTAAATACATAATCAGTTCAAATAAAACTTACATCATAGTTCAAATTACATCCTCAAAATATCTTAGTAAATAAAAGAAAATGTAGAAGTCTTAGGGTCATGGCAGATAAAAAATGACATATAATGTGCTCTAGAAATACAAAAGAACCTTCAAGGCTCACTCTATAAGTGTCTTTCTTTGCTTCTTATTAGAACAAGCACTTGAAAAACGTTAATATAAGGGATGTGATTCCACGTCTTAGTAACTACTGAAAGTTTCTAATGTAATATACAATTATGCAATATGCAAGATGCAACCTCCCTTGTATTACTGTCCATCCTTATTCTGCTGATTGGACCCATAGGCTAACACCAGGGGCGGACCTACAGGGGGGCTAGCGGTGGCGGCCGCCCCCCCTAAAATTCAAAGGAAAAAAAAAACTTTGCTCTGTTGTGATGCTGTGTTGCGTGATCATAGTGGGGTGTGTCTTCGAGTTTTCATGTACCGAGTAGGGAGAGGTTCAGTAATTATGGCGGAAGCTTGGGCAATCCTATGGGATCTGACAGAACAGGGGATGGTAATTGGTTTCCACGGTCCCAAAAGATCGAGTTCCTCTTGTTTCAAATTTCCCTTTTCTCTTTAAATAACCAACACACACATAAGGAGCTGCTAACTGAGGAGGAAGAAAAGAAAGCTCAATGCAGCAGAAACTTTTGTTTAGCACTTGCTGAACAAAAGAGGAAGGGGAAACTATTCCAGCGGTGGCTTCATCGGATAAAGACGCACAGCGGTGGTGAACAACGATGAGCAACAGACTTGAACGGAGAAGAAGAATAATCGAAGCCTCCAGAAGAAGTACTAAAATGCCCTCCTTGCTATAGTTAATCAACAAACTAATAGGACCTTTTGGTAATTTGAAAATAAACTAAAACAAAATAAAGGTATTTATTGTTTGCATTATATTATTGTTGTTGATGCTGTGAGGAACCGAAAATAATGCAAACAATTAAAGGAAAAAAAAAACTGAAAGATAATCCTAATCAAATATTTAAATATTGTCATAAAGATATCCAAGATACTACATAAACTAATAAAATTTTATTAAGATATCCTAAAATTAACCATTGACCCACAACTTAGTTTATGGTAGCAACTACTTAAAAATAAATAAATAAAATTATTAATTTAACTTTGGTAGTATCTAAATTTACACATCCTAAATATAAGGAACAATCAACCGATCATAAAAAGTTCATAAATAATAGAAAAATCTAAAACAACATAAGATAATATTTTTTCCCCTAATAATCTATTATCTTAGTAGTCATAAATATTTTGAGGTTGTTGCACAAAAATACTCAATTTACCATGAGTTTAACGATATTTTTAATGGTTTTCACCATAACAATAATCTTTGAGTTGAATAGTAAATGTGGCTAAGGACGAAGAAGGTGAAAAGTAAATGTAATATTTCACAAAATTCGCCCCCCGTCATTAAAATTTCTGGGTCCGCCCTTGGCTAACACATAGTCCAACAAAAACTCATCTATTTAACTTGATTATCCCAAGCTCACCAGTTCTTAAGGTACACCCGTCAAAAAGTGTAGAACTTAAATATGGATTATGGCTCTTCTCCTTAAAAGAACAAAACTAAGGAGATGTCACATGTCCCACAGCTCCAATGTTATCTCGACCAAAGGAAAACATGAAAGAAGGAGCCATGATAAGTGGCAACTATTGTGCACCGAGTGATGGCATACCACGTGGTAAAAGATCTCATCACCATACAAATTCCTCTTTACTTCAATCTATCACAAATGCAACCGCCATGACAGTTATATTCAATCACCAATAAATATAATATTACTACCTCCGGTCCTAATTATAAGAGCTAGTTGACTTTCTTTGGAGAGATTAAGGAAGTTAAATAAGTTACTTAATCATTTCATATGTTAAATGTTCTTAGATTATATATTAGTTTATTAGTCGAACTAATAAGTTTGAAGAAAAAAATAAAAATAAAAATACTTTAAAGTAATTTAGTTAGCTTCCTTAATCTCTTCAAAAAAGTCAACTAGCTTTTATAATTAGGACTGAAGGGAGTATTAAAAGACAAGGTACAATAAATCATGCTTTCATTCTTATCAAATATCATCACATATTCAAATATTCCTAAAAGAAAACAATAATTCAACAATACATTAATTCTAATTAAATTATCAACTATGTGAGTAAAGTGATTTATAAAAAAATTTACTTGTAAATTACTTATATGAGAATTTACACCACATACATATACACATATAATTCAGTCCATTTTTTTTTAAAAAATAAAAGATAGCCATTCATATTCATACATAATTTACAAGTATATGGAAGAATATTCAGAGTTATCTGCTACTCCCTAGCTTATAGGTACTCCAAAGCTTTCAATGAAAGTCTATAAAGGCACACACATAAATATCTATTAAAATATTTCTCCAAATTACTCTAGAGTTACTCTAATACCAACTAAAGGCCAAATCTACCCTCAAGAATTATATTATATAAATACATACTTATAAATTATCACATATTCACTTTTAAATGTATATTTATTTATTTTACATAAAAATAAAAATCATTATACAAATGCATAAGTTTTAATTGTAAAAAAGGAAAAAAAAATCACACGTGTGTATTAATCTGAAGCATTGATAACACGGGAGAGAAACACACACACAATTTAGAAAGAAAGGACATGGGGTCTGGATGTGAAGGTCATATAGTACGTACACACAAACACATATATATGCATATAGGGTTTTTTTTTTAATTTTTAATATTATTAAAAAAAAAAAGGTTTGTTGGGAATTGGTGGGCTGCTGAAGAGAGAACAAAAAATTGCATAAATATGTTGGGTCTGGGGTTCATATTTACCTTTCCATCTAACTAACTAATGGGGGTTGGACCGAAGTTGGGTGCTAGTGTTGTTTGCTACACTGAAGCAAAGGAAGCACTAAAGCTTGCTGTGGGCGTTGAGTTATTTATTAACACAAATAAGTTTCAAATTGTTCCTATCGGAAAGAATGAGATCTCTTCTATTATAAATCCAATGAAGACTTTCCTCGAAGCATAGTATTGCAAAAGAATTGGTGGGCCTAATTTTTTTTTTTTTCCAAATGAAAATAACATAGAAAGTGATTGACAAAATAGAATATGACATAAATGAGCTTGTCATATTTCATACAAACACATATATTGAAATGGTAAAGTTAGCCAGCAAGTTTTTCCCCCCATAAGTATAGATATTCTTCTATTGAAGACAATCATATTCAAGATACTATTGGGCACGCTAAATGTGGGCACCTCTTTCAGCAGGGATTCAAACTTCAGTTCACTACTTTGTGAAGAACTGGTCGTTTTTGCTAGACCCAACCCTTGTTAGTCATACGAATTGAAGATGAAGAGGAGAAAAGTAAAGTGAGTATGGGTGGGGTTTGTTGGAGGAAAAAAGTTTGGGTTGGATTTTAAAACAAGCCCAAATTGATTTTAGGAAAGCCTACGTTAGACTTATGGATCAAATCTAGTAACAAAGTGATCAATTATGGGCTTATGGGCAATTCTTGATCCATATTTTCAAATGGTCATTCGATCTTTAGACCTACCAGTTAAGAGTGTAGTACCCTAACCAGCAAGCCACAAGCCTACCAAGCAATTCTTGATCCATATTTTGAGAGTACATTGAATTTGGAAATTTTTAAAAGGGAAAACTAATAAAAATGAGACTATAAAATGGAACTATTGAGCTCAGAAGTTTTTTTTTTTTTGGGGGGGGGGGGGGGGTTTGGGCTCTTTTCACCAATTTGGTCAATTTTTATTTTTAGTCGGAATTAACAAAAGGGCCAAGTTACACGTTCCAAATTTAACTGGAGTTTGATGGAAAAACAGTACGCCATTGGCCATCACATCCGGACCTTTTTTTTTTGGGTTGCTCAAAACATAATTTCATTAATAACATTGTAAATGTGACAATACATAGGGGAAAACATATAGAATAAGAGATACAAGAAAAAAATAACCTTACAAAAAGCAACAAAAAAACAAACTGAAGCAACAAGACTACAAGTAAGAAAAAAATAGAGAAAAAGAGGAAAAAAAAAAAAGAACAACTAGCCACCATCCATTGCAAGCCTGGTGGACAAAGAACCATCCATATCAGTACAAGTCTCTTGAGCATCCACGGTTAGAAGTGACAACAAAGTGGGTGTCGGTTGTGAAACTCACCGAAAAGGGCATACCCCTTTATAAGCATTAGTTGCAAGAAGATGGTGTTAGAGTTCCTAAGCTCGAAGAATAATATGATGAGAATGACAGGAGAAATGTCACACTCAACAGCAAGGCTGTCCTCTTACTTCAAAGTACTCTAAGTCAACAAAAATATTTTCGTGCGTGCACTTTACCATCTGCTAAAGCAATGTGGGATGCTCTGGAGATAGCTCATGAGGGAACCGCTGGAGTCAAGCAAAATAGAGTTAATACCCTTATGACAGAGTATGATCTACTCCGAATGAAGCCTGACGAATCCATTGCTGAATTCCAACTGAGGTTCACCCATCTGATCAATCAACTTGCTGCTTTGGGGAAAGAATATGACGAACCAATCCAAGTAAGGAAAATACTAAATATCCTCAACAAGGAATGGGAAGCAAAGGTCACAGCTGTTGAGGAGGCTCGAGGAGAGTCAATGACCTCAGTAGCTTCTCTTTTCGGTAGTCTCTCTGAGTATGAGGCTAAGCTCAAGTTCAAAAAGGGACTTGATGAAGTTCATGGCAAGAATAAGGGAGTTGCCCTCAAGGCTGCAAGAGAAGCTAAAGAGTCTGATAAGGAAGATGAGAATGAAGACGAAGATGATGAGATAAGCATGTTGGTCCGAAGATTCAAGAAATTCTACAAGAAGGATCAAGGTTTCAAGAAACTACACAAGGGTAGCTCCAGCTATGAGGCAAAGAAGCCAATCATTTGCTACGAGTGTCAAAAGTCTGGGCACATCAAGTTTGAATGCCCCCAGCTGAACAACAAAGATAAAGAAAAGAAGAAGTTCAGCAAATACAAGAAGAAAGCCTATGTCTCAGGCATCTGGGGTGATAGTTCATCTGATGAAGATGATGAGGCTGAGGAAGAAAAAGCAAATATATGCTTAGTTACTGAAGAAGAAGAGCAACATGCCAACAATGATGAGGTATCTTACGATGAGTTACTTGCTGAATATCTTGTTCTGCAAGCAGAATTTGAAAAACTCGCTGACAAATGTTTGAATTTGAAAAGAAAGAATATATCTCTTGAACTGCAAGTTGAAAAACTTTCTTCTTCTGAATGTCTAGCTTGTGAAAAATGTCCTAATTTGGAGAAAAAGAATTTACATCTCACTAAGGCACTTGAGAAATTCACAAGAGGAAGTGGAATGCTCAATGTCATTTTAAAACAACAAAGGTTTATAAATGACATATTAGGAATTGGTTACAAGCCAGATTTTGACAAAAGGAAAGGAAGAAAGAAGAATGGTGAAAAATCTTATATGAACTATTTTACAAAATCGGTTCATACTTCAAATCCTTTTGCGCACTGTAATTATTGTAATAGAAAGGGTCATACTACTTCTTCATACTTTCATAAGAAGGAAAGAAAAGTAAAACTTGCTGGAAATTATCATTGGGTACCGAAGGGAACCTATGTCCCTAAGGTCTGATCTAACCCCAAAGGACCCAAGAAAAGATGGGTACCTAAGACTTGATCCTTTGTGATTTACAGGTATGTCTAAGAGCATCAAAACCTAACAAATGGTACATTGACAGTGGATGCTCTAGACATATGACGGGAGACCAATCCAAATTTGTCTCAATCAAGTCTAAGGATGGTGGCAAGGTGACCTTTGGTGGAGATCAATCTAGAAAGATAGCTGGAATTGGTGAAATTGGCAACAATGAAGGACCACTCATCAAAGATGTCTACCTTGTGGAAGGACTTTGCCACAATCTTCTCAGTGTGAGTCAAAGCATCGATAAGGGTAACTTAGTTATCTTTGATTCTGAAGAATTCTTGATTGTGAAAAAGGATTTCCTCCCTTTAGAAAATTTAAAATCAAAAGCCTTATTTAGAGCCCCTAGAGATGGCAATTGTTATACTCTTAACATCTCTAGTAAAGGTTCTGTTTTTGAAAGCTGTTTTGTAAGTAATTTAGATTAGAGTTGGCTATGGCACAAGCGACTAGCTCATGTCAACATGTTTCAACTTGACAAATTACTAAAAAGGGATTTGGTGATTGGTGTCCCTAAATTACATTTAAAAAATAACATGATTTGTAATGCATGTCAAAAGGGAAAACAAACCAAATCGTCTTTCAAATCTAAGAATGAGATTTCAACTAGTAGACCTCTCCAACTACTTCACATGGATCTAGTTAGACCAGCTAGAGTAAAAAGCCTTGGTGGCAATCTTTATACCTTGGTCATAGTTGATGATTATTCAAGATTTGCATGGACAATATTTTTATCTTCTAAAGATGAAACATTTGATCAGTTTGTTGTGTTTGCCAAGAAGGTCCAGAACGAGAAAGGTTTCTCTATTTCAGGAATTAGAGCTAATCATGGAGGAGAATTCAAAAACAATGCATTTGCTGAGTTTTGTGACAGCATGGGGATAGATCACAACTTCTCAGCTCCAAGGACTCCTCAACAAAATAGTGTTGTGGAAAGGAAGAATCGAGTCCTTACCGAGATGGCAAGAGCAATGCTGAATGAGAACAACACTTCACAAGTGTTTTGGGCTGATGCAATGAGCACCGCTTGCTACATCTCGAATCGGGCATATCTTCAGAAGAAGTTGAACAAAACTCCCTATGAATTGTACAAAGGAAGGAAGCCCAACCTGAGTTATTTGCATGTATTTGGATGTAAGTGTTTCATCAACAATAATGGTAAGGATAGCTTGGGAAAATTTGATCCCAAGGCTGATGAAGGTATATTTTTGGGTTATTCAAATAGAAGTAAAGCCTATAGAGTCTTTAATACTCGTACTCATATTGTTGAAGAGTCTATGCATGTTGTTTTCTGTGAATCCAAGTCTGATAAGCCTATAGATGATGATGAAGAAAATGTTTCCAAAAATCAATTCTTTTCGAAAACTACTCCTGCTTCGATTGAAAATCCAGAAAATGTTTTTGAGGCTGATCCCGAAACTAATATTGAAAATCTTGATCAGTCTCAACCTAGAGCTTGGAAATTTATTAGAAATCATCCTTTAGACCAAGTTATAGGTGATGTAAATCAAGGAGTAAGAACTAGAAATAGTGCTTTGAATGAAGTAACTTTCTTAGCTTTTATTTCTCATATTGAACCCTCTAAGATTGATGAAGCCCTTTCAGATAATGATTAGGTGATAGCAATGCAAGAGGAATTACATCAATTTGATAGAAATCAAGTTTGGGATTTAGTACCTAGGCCTAAAGACCATCTGGTCATTGGCACTAAATGGGTATTCAAGAACAAACGAGATGAATCTGCAATCATTGTCCGTAACAAGGCAAGATTGGTTGCCAAAGGCTATAATCAAGAGGAAGGAATTGATTATGAAGAAACTTGTACTCCAGTGGCAAGACTGGAAGCCATAAGAGTTCTTCTAGCCTTTGCTTGTGTAAAAGGTTTTAAACTCTATCAAATGGATGTGAAAAGTGCTTTTCTAAATGGTTTTTTTCAAGAGGAAGTTTATGTGAAACAACCTCCCCGTTTTGAAAATGAACACCATCCAGATCATGTTTATCGTCTCAAGAAAGCTCTTTATGGGCTTAAGCAAGCTCCTAGAGCTTGGAATGAGTGATTAAGCAAATTTCTTCTTGATCAAGGTTTTATCAGAGGAAAAGCAGATACAACACTCTTCATAAAGAGTAATAAACTAAATGAAATTTTAATTGTTTAGATTTATGTTGATGATATTATATTTGGTGTTTCTAATGATGCTTTGTGTGAAGAATTTGCTAAGAATATGCAGGGAGAGTTTGAGATGTCCATGATGGGTGAGCTCAACTACTTCCTTGGTCTGCAAATCAAACAAAAGAAGGATGGAATCTTCATTTCTCAGACCAAGTACCTCAATGATCTGTTGAAGAAGTTTGGGATGGATAACTGCAATGGAGCTGATACTCCAATGAGTACAACTACTTCATTGGATGCTGATGAAGAGGGCAAAGATTTCAACATCACAAAGTATAGAGGGATGATTGGATCATTGCTCTATCTAACTGCAAGTCGCCCGAACATCCAATTCAGTGTTGGAATGTGTGCAAGATTCCAGTCTGCACCCAAGGATTCACATGCTGAACATGTTAAGAGAATCTTTAGATACCTTGTTGACATGAAGACACTCGGATTATGGTTCCCCAAAGGTCAACCTGAACACTTGGTGGCATATTCAGATTCAGACCATGCCGGGTACAAGACTGATAGGAAGAGCACAAGTGGTCAATGTGAATTCTTTGGCAATTCACTTGTGTATTAGTTCAGCAAGAAGCAAACAAGTGTGGCTGTGTCTTCTACAAAAGTTGAATATGTAGCTACCTCAAGTTGTTGTGCTCAAGTGTTATGGCTTAAGCAACAACTTGCTGACTTGGGAGTCCATCTGAAGGAGATTCCAATACTGTGTGACAACACAAATACAATAAGCTTGGCCAAGAATCCAGTTCAACACACACGAACCAAGCATATCGATGTGAGACATCACTTCATAAGGGATCATGTTCAAAAAAGAGATGTCAAAGTCATGTTCATCCCAACTCATCTTCAACTTGCTGACATCTTCACCAAACCATTGGCTAAGGAGCAATTCAATTTTATAAGAAGAGAATTGGGAATGGTAAATTTCAATGAGCTGTAAGTAATTCTTGCTCAATTTAGTGTTAAATTATGGTTTTGATGATTAAAAGTCACTAACCTAAGCATCGGAGTATCTAGATATGTTTTATGTATGATATTGAAAAATCTTGGTTTTGCTGTCAAAAAGCAAAACCTCGAGGTTTTGGAGAAAACCTCGAGGTTTGGTGGTGTTTGGTCAGGTCCATAAAGCAACAAAGGCATGAAACCTCGAGTATTCTGAGAAACCTCGAGTATTCTTGAGACAGAGAGCTGACCAATTCTAAAGGACAACAAAACCTCGAGGTTTTGGAGAAAACCTCGAGGTTTGAGTGCTGATGGTTCAAAGGGTTATAGAACACCTTTGAAGTCCAGGTTGGTGACTTTTACATCAAACCTCGAGGTTTGGCATAAAACCTCGAGGTTTGCTAGCCTATATATATATATATGTGTGTGCACTGTACATGTTCTTCAAAACTCGACCTAAACCTCTAGGTTTTGAATTCTCTCATCTCTTCCTCTCTGATTCTCTCAATTTCTGACCAAATTCCTCTTTCTAAACCATCAAATGGCTTCGAAATCACAATCCCAAGATCTTTCTGCCTCTAATTCTAGCGGAGAAAGAACAAAATCATGGTCTCCTCCTCCTCCACCAACTCGTCAACCAGAGAACACTCCTTCTGGTACTCCTCCCTCTTCTGATCGACCTGTTAGAGTAAAAACTCACTCTACACGCCTGCGTTATGGGATTGATAAATCAATCAAAGGGGTTCAAGGCGAACTCCCTGAAGAACCTTCACCCAAACCTAAGAAGAAAGGGGTTTCCTTCAAGGAGCCCATTGAACCTCCAGCCAAGAAAAGGAAGGAACCTGAACCAAAGGGAAAAGGGAAAGGGAAGGCTTCAACGTCTGAACCAGAGCCTACTGGAAAAGCAAAGGCCAAGAAATCAGAGTCTTCCAAGAAATCAAAGTCAAAGGATTCTGAGGCTCCCAAAAGGACAAAAGCAAGAACAAAGAAGGCATCTGTGCCTCAATCTGGAGAAACCTCTAAAGGTCAATCCTCAAGGAGCCAAGCAACTACTCAAGCTACTGCCTCTGCTCAAGAAGAAGAGGGTGTGCCTTCAGTTATGGAGAATGCTATTTCAGACATATACAGAAATGCCACGCCACCTGAAGGTTTTGTGATTTCCCATACTGCTCTTCCTAGAGAAGAAAATGAGAAGTTTAGGGAAGCTTACTCACATCGCCTATTTTGTCCTATGGTTGCCATTGATCTGAAGGAATTTCAAAAAGAATGCCATTTTGATTTATCCCCTTGGCTGAAACAATATGAATCCTTTATTTCCATATCTGCTCCTTATACCCCAAACATTGTTAGATTATTTTACTACAAGATGGAGTATGATAATGAATTAGGGGACTTTGGTGAGCTGATTGAAGAGAGGGTCACCACTATTGTTAAAGGTGTCAAGTTTACACTATCTGCCTCTATCCTTAACAAGATTCTGAAAATTGACAATCCTCCGCCTGTTCCTGAGTTCTCTTACAGCAACCAGGAAGTCTTTGAAACACTAAGACCCGGTGAACCTTTCCCTCTTGACCAGCAACTCAGACTCACTTTCAAACCTAGTTCCATGCCCCCCTGAGAATCGTGTCCTCTGGTATGTCTACTCTAAGAACTTCATTCCTAAAGGAGGCAACTACACCCACTTCACCCAGAATGACTACAGACCTTTCACCGCCTTTGTGAAGAAGGTACCCTTCAACCTTGGTCACTGGTTGGTCCAGGGTATGACTGAATTTAAGTTTGTGAAGAGGCAATTATCTCATATTCCATACCCTTCACTGGTCTCTGTCATTCTTTATTATCATAAGATTTGGTATGTGGGATCAGTCGACACTCTTGAATATCCCCCTTTCTTTGGCAAGAACCAGATGAACTTGATGAAGATCAAATTTGGGGAAGAAGGTTCGGTTCAATCCCAAGCTCCTACAAGATCACATCCGTGATCACAAGCTCAAGAGGCTCAATCAGCAGCTCCACCTCCTCAGACTTCACTGCCAGCTGATTTTTCCTCCCAGATCAAGCAAATTGTGGATGTTGCCCTGGCCTCTATGTCTATGCGAATGGAGTTTGAATTGGACAAGATAAGGGCTGAGATGGCCCGTGGACATGATGGGCTTATTGAGATTCAAGATGCCATGAAGGAGCACCTTGAAGCAGTTGCTGGTCAGTTAGTTGAGATTAGGGAGAAGGCTGAAGAAATTGAACTCAAGATGTCCACTCAGATTATCTCACATATGGATCTCGGTGACAAAGTGGACAGGCTTGGGAAGCATTTTGCTCCTTCTGGTCCCAGCACTTCTGGTCCTGCATCTAGTTCACCTTCACCCTCTTTTGCCTTTACCAGCCCCCAGGTCCACACTTCATCTCCAAAGCCATCCACTCCCACTTTCACTTCTCCAGTTGTCACCCACACTCCAGACACTGTCATTCTTCCTTCACCCTCTACTCCTGCCACAGTGATCTTACCCTCACCTGACACTCCACCAACTGTACCTTTTGAAGATGACAAAGGGGGAGAGAATTAAACTTTGAGGTGTATAGAGTTTTGGGGAACTTAAGTGTTTCTGTAGTGCATTTTCTGCATTTCTGCATTTTCTGTATTTCATTTTGCTAATGTACTGGTTTATTGCAATGAAATATAAGTTATGATGCCCATTCTCGTTTCTTTTGCTCATCTCTGATTAGTTTGTGTGGTTAAGTCATAACAATTACAAGTCAGTGTTTCACAATGTCCAAGCTTTTTCAAAATGAAACTTTTTAAAACACTAAGTTTTGATTCAAATTGAAAACTCTCTCAAACTCTTAAAGATGCTTGTTTACAAGTGTTGTCATCATCAAAAAGGGGGAGAATGCTAGTTCTCTAAAGGTTTTGATGATTTCCAATGATTGTAAACAAAGCATGAGGTTTTTGCTATCAGGTATTGAAAAACCCACTGTGAGAGCAAACCTCGAGGTTTGCACAGAAACCTCGAGGTTTGGCCTTACAGAGAAGCTCTCCAGGTTTCTATTTTTAACTTGGAAAAATCTTGGTTTCACAAAATTATGTGAAACCTTGAGGTTTGGAAAGAAACCTCGAGGTTTTGACCTATCTCACATAGTTCAAGTTTTCGCCAGTACTCTGAACCTCGAGGTTTGGTGAAAACCTCCAAGTTTGAACTCAAACTGAATCTCTCAGGTTTCTCAAAAATATGAGAAACCTCGAGGTTTGTGACAAACCTTGAGGTTTGTCAAGACAGAGAGGTTTTTGCATTTTCTAAGTTAATCAAACCTCCAGGTTTCGCCTCAAACCTCCAAGTTTCTGTCTTGCCGCAATACTGAAAGATTTGAAATTTAATGTGAAACCTCGAGTATTGTGAGAAACCTCCAGGTTTCTGGTATCCAGAGAGCAAATGTTTTCCAGTGACATTGAAAACCTCGAGGTTTCCATGTAAACCTCGAGGTTTCTGTTTTGGCTCAAAACTGAGGACTTTGAAATTTAAACAAAACCTCGAGTATTGCCATAAACCTCCAGGTTTCTAAGTTCCAGAGAGCAAATGAACTTTCAATGCTTTCGAAAACCTCCAGGTTTCCATATAAACCTCTAGGTTTGCTATTGTCGCGTTTCTTCTGGGTTTCTGTCTCAATGTGAAACCTCGAGGTTTCTGAGAAAACCTCGAGGTTTGGACACTCAGAGAGAGTAATGCTTTTCTGTCACTTCGAAAACCTCTAGGTTGTGGAGAATCCTCCAGGTTTGGTGTTTTGGACTTAAACTTCTTTTACCTGTAGAAGTCCAAAACCTCGAGATTTGTGAAACAAACCTCTAGGTTTCTAAACGTTATCAGAAATTCAAATATGCCAATTTTGCTATACCTTCTTGTTTGATCTCAATGCTTTCCATGATTAATCTCTAATGTTTCTAGATATGTTTAACCATCTTTTTAGTGAGTTTCAGACAGATTAAAGAAAGTTTATTGATGGTTTAAAGCAAAAGAAAAAGTGATGTCAGAACATTAAATGCTCAACCCAGAAAGTTGCATTCTTTTGGGTAATTCATCTGCACACGATTGCAAAGCATTAAAGAATGATTTCTACAACAAGCAACTGCTGTCCCAACGGATTAATTAGTAGAGAGTCAACTCTGATCATCTATCCAGCTGGATTAAGTGCAGATTAGAGAGAAAAGAAGACCAAAGCTTAACCAAAACCTTGGTTAATCAAAGCAACGGCTACATTGATGAATCCAATGGTCATTTAATGCCCTCTGAGTATAAATAGTGTTTCATTCAATTCTTCTCAATAACAACAACAACTGAAAACGCATTGCATTCAAAGTTCTCAACTACCTTTCTGTTTTCTCTTGTATTGTGTCTTTTGACATTATAAACTTCAGTATGTATCACTATCCACTCTTAGAGAGAGTTTTTATCTGTAAATCATTTATTGTAGAGAATCACAAGTCAAGGGGACTTGGTGATTTGGGAGTTTATTGATTACAACTTGTAAGGGGAGTGAGTTTTAGAGAGAGAACTACTTCTTGAGTGCAGAGTGTGTAATCTTTGATATAGTGGAAAATTCCAAAGAGTCTGGGGACTGGATGTAGGTCAAGTTGTTAGGACCGAACCAGTATAAATCTCTGTGTCCAGCTATTCTTCTCCTTACTCTGTTCACCTCTGTCTTTACTGTCCAAAAACAGAGCAGATTTTCAAAGTTTTTAAAATACCCAATTCACCCCGCTCTCTTGAGTATTAAGCTCCACTTTCAACCGTTTTAGCATGTAAGTACAATTCGGTTCCTTAACTCTAATTTAAACGCACATGAGTGATCCTCGGGATGGGATTCGTAAGAAATTTTAATCCGCTACGTGTACTGGATTCCAACAGTGGCATCAGAGCCAACTCAACGTGCGTTTAAATTGGGTTTCTCTACATGCTATTATATGTGATATATATACAAGAATCCGAATCTTTGTATGCAAGAAATTGAATCTTGAATGCTTTAATTATGATAATTCGCGATAGGGTTACACGGCCATTTTTTGTGTGGTTCTGAATCATAGAGGTCGAATGATCATGTTGAGGTCGGACGATCACAATGAGGTCAGACGACGATGAGCAGGGGTCAATCATGTTTGGATACGTCATACGTGTCTGGTTGCATAGATCACGTTCTGAATGGTTCGAATGTTGATTACACGTCGGACACTGGTGACGACTCGGACGATCATGACAGCGGATGAAAGAATGACTTCGCGGGGATGTTAGGGTTTGTCCTCTAACGTCGTTTTTCTGAGCTGTCCAGATTCGACGATGGTTGTGTGAGACATGACTGCATTCGGACGTTCAAATCAACACATTAAGGACGACCTTCTTCATCCACCCGGATGCCATGTTCAAACGGCATTGAGCCCACATGATAGTGCAATAGCAGAACTAGTTTGATAGACAAGCTTGAAAGAAATTATGACGAAATGCTAGGGCCGAGTGCGCCCACAGAAAATGCTACCAGAAAATGTTGCCGAAAGAGCTGTTGTTTGAGCTGAAAAAAAAGAAAGCAAGAAAGAAGGAAAAAGAATAAAGAGCAGTAAGGAATACGAAGTCCAGAAAAAGGCATTCGGTTGAAGCTAAGAGACTTGTCTATATACCCTGTTATAGCACTCCTCACTACTTCTCATCTCAACACCCATCTATCCATACCATAATAACCCAAGAAGTCCTTTGGAAGAATGGAGACTCAGATGCTAGGTAGCAATCTTAGAACTTTGACAAGGCTATGGAACTCTAGGTTAACATGACAAGAGAGAAAACTAAAATCCCCTGGGTGAGAGAGCGTAAACACTGAACTTGAGAGCCTCTTGACACTTCTTTACCTAAGCAATACCACGCATCGCGAGCCACTAGTACTGGGCAGTGGGATTGCCTAATAGGGGACGAGAAATGAAAGCAGTTGTGTAAGCAGAGTTATACAGATAGGAGTGCTACGACTATGAGTTTTTGTTAACTTCATCTTATTTTGCCCAGGAGTGCAAAAAGCTAAGTATGGGGGTATTTGATGAGCATAAATTATGCCATGTTTTCCCTGTGTTAAATGACAGAATTGAATAGTGAATGTGAGCTTCACTGTGTTAAATCAAGGCAAAAAGGCATTAATTCATTATACAGGGAACATGAGGATTATTTCACACAAATCTCAACATACGCTAGGAAGAGAACAAGTTACGAGGAATTATGAGAAGATTGTGTGGCGAAGCTGATACTATGCTATAGCATTCGAACAGCTTATCGGAATGCAATACAAGGTATCTTTGAAGTTATAGCAAAGTAAAGGACGCGATGCTATGCGGCATATGTTCTAATCTTTTGTCAAGATTGTTTCAGGAAATATTGTGAAGGTCGAGAAAAGACAGGTAGATTGCTGGCGTAATGGAATAGAAGATGCGGAGGATCGAAAGTAAAAGACTTGAAGAATCCCGCAGGATTAGTAGAATCAATCTACTACGATCGAAAGATATGATGGATCTCGACAGATTAGGAAGGCCCAACTCGCTGGAACTTACGCCGCAAGAAAGTTTGATTATATAAGGAAACAGCAAGCCAACCATAAAGGGGTCAAGTCGTTAAGAGTCTAAATTAATTCACATTTGGTCAGACTCAAAAGAAGAGAGAGAGAATTCATGAGGCATGAGAACTCTAAGAGAACCCAGCATCCTTCCTTGCAGTAAGACGGAGAGAAGAAGACACGGAGTGGTGACGTGACAGGGCTTCTTCCACGCTGTCAGAACTTCGTCGAGCTTTTCTATTTTCTTTTATTTTAATCTTTTGATCATGAGTCATTTTGTTGTTACCTGTTTTGTATTTTCCTCGTCAGTCATGAACTAAATTTCCTATGGCTGAACGAGGATGAATCTTTAAGTTTTGAATGAACCCAATTGCTAGTTCTTAATTCAATAAATTTAGTTTGCTTATCAGTGAATTAATTAACTTGTCGATTAGCGAAAGCTAAGGGCTAGATTTGTGGCCTCGACTTACTGGAAAAGAGTCGAGGTTAGACCTCTGAGAAACAGTGATTGCTAAACTCCAGTTTGTGGCAGGCCGAGAGCTTTTCACTATATTTTGAACTTAAGAAAACTCCAATTATTTTACATGGAAGGAGTAATTTTGCCCCGGAAGTTTATAAAACGTAGCAATTTTGTCCTTCTATCCCCAAATATTAAATTTGACTATTAAATCAGTCAAAGACCACACATGTTATTCCTTAAAAAGGTCAAACTTGAAGCTAGAGAAGGAGATCTTTGAGATGTTGAGCTCAAAGCGGCCAGAATTTGTGAAGCCGAACTGGTCAAAGGGACTAAAAGGTCAACTGTCACAAAACCTAAAGGAAGCATCACTTATCATCTAAGCAAATGATCAGTCTATACAAACATAAATATTATCACTATTGATTTGTTTTACTGAACCAATTTTTGGAACAATTCATTTCTCGTTTTGCGTTTTGTGACAGACCTTTTAGTCACTTTGACCGGTTCGGCTTCACAAATTCTAGCTGCCTTGAGTTCAACATCTGAAGGATCTCTTTCTCTGACTCTAAGTTTGACCTTTTCAAAGCATGACATGTGTGACTGATTTAATAGTCAAATTTAATATTTGGGGACAGAAGGGCAAAATTGCTACGTTTTATAAACTTCCGGGGCAAAATTGCTCCTTCCATGTAAAATAATTGGAGTTTTCTTAAGTTCAAAATATAGTGAAAAGCTCTCGGCCTGCCACAAACTGGAGTTTAGCAAATCTAACTCGAATTTTCTTAAAAGAGTAAATTCTTTGAAAACTCTTGGCTTAGTGCAAACTGGAGTTTGACATTTGGACTCGAGTTTGTTTAAGATGAAAAAAAAACTTTAAAACTCTCGGTCTGACAGAACTTCGAGTTTGCAAAAACTAACTTGAGTTTTCTTTAACTTGTAAAAGACTTAGAGGGCTCTCAGTTTGACACAAACTCGAGTTTGCCAATACTAATTTGAGTTTGGCTAAGTTTAAATAACTTCAGCTACTCTCTGTCAAGTTCAAACTCGAGTTTGACAATCCCAAACTCGAGTTTTCCTTTGACAGTAAGTTTTCAACTTAACAAAGACAAACTTCATTTAAGTTTACAATTGTCAATTATCATCAAAACACAAAGAGAACTAACATATTTTACTTCCAATTCTATCTCTGCTCAGAGATCCACATTTTATCGATCCTTGATTACGCCCTCCACTTCCCTGGAAAACTAAGCTAAAACAACTTTAGGACACATTTCGTTTGTAATGATTTTGATTGGATGCCTTATTCATATATTCGATGTAGCTAAACGATATTTGGTTTCCCCTGAGTACCTACGGGGAAAACATTGATTGCTTATGAACTAAAGTTCTTGTTTTTGTTTGATGTTGATTGAAAATTTTACAATTATTCCAATTATTTGAAGTTAAATTTTTTGTTTTGGTCTCATTTTTGTGGGTTTGTTTGACAGGATTTCTTCCCTGGTTTCCTTTAGCACTTAGCTTGTGATTTTGGCTCTATTAATGACATCGTTGGCTTTTTAAGAATGTTTCTTTCTTTTTTAATAGCTGAGTCCACTCCATATCCTTTTTTGTTGCACAAACAATCCACACCTTGCCCTAATATACCACTCTGCCCATGAGCACCAGTTAGCATGTGGTTGTCATCCATGCCCTCACTTGTCTCCATCGAGCCGTGGTTCCAAACCTCACTTGCCTCCTTTTCTTTGCCTTCAGAGTTTGTCGCAGACAAAGCATCTAAACAAGTTCCTTGTTTTCCCCATAGAATGCAAAATAATATGAAATTAGGGTTTTCCCCATCAATGACATTGTGTGGTCGATTCAGATCAGCCATCTCTCTGCCAACAAATTGGCGTATCTTACTATTGATTCTATCTCAGCACAAAGATCTACATTTCATTGATCCTTGATTGCCCCTTTCACTTCCCTGGTAACTGAGCTCAAAAAACTTTTGAATGCATTTCCTTTGCAATGATTTTGATGGGATGCCTTATTCATATATTCGATGTAGCTAAATGATATTTGGTTTCTCCTTAGTGCCTGCAGGGAAAACATAGATTTATTATGGACTAAAGTTCTTGTTCTTGTTTGTGTTAGAGAAAGTTTTCCAATTATTCAAATTATTTGAAGTTAAAGTTTTCGTTTTGGTCTCATTTTTGTGGGTTGCTGTGAAGGATTTCTTCCTTGGTTTTCTTAAGCATTAGCTTGTGATTGTGGATCTGTTAATGAAATCTATTGGTTGATTTCCTTGATGGCAAGTGAACCAGTCGAACAAGTAATAAAGAATAAGTATCGTCCCACAGAGACCAAGATACCAATGATGATACTAGTTTCGAAGACAGTCGTGTTTAAGAAGAAAAGAAAATTATAATTAGTTTGGGTGTTTTTTATTAGAACTATTAAACAAGGAAATAAATAAATGATTGTAGTCGCAAGAAAATATCAGTTCAAAGATAGGCTGAGGTCAGATTTCATCCTAAGAATATTACTCCTCTAGTTTTCCTTAGCGTATTGCTATAGCAATTATGCTACACAGTTTCCGCAATGCTACATCATAGCCGCCTTCGCAATGTTATCCAGTTAACCCACCACTAGGCTATATAGAAGCCTCTGTGTCCTATACGTACAATCTTAACTATACTTATCCCATATTCCTATGGCAATTTTCTAGATCAGATTTTCAATTCCAATCAAGGTGCATGGTTATGAGCGATATACTCATTCCTGTAGCCTACATTGTTAGGTTAAGCTTTGCACCAACCAGCCTAGCAAACACTGTCTATCACATGTCTAGCCCTTAGCTTCTGCTAATTGACAAGAAGTTAAAATACTGATAAACAAACTGAATTTATTCAATTAAAGGACTAGCAAGCTGGGTTCATTCTACACTCAAGAATTCATCCTCACTCAGCCAAAGGGAGTTTAGTTCATGACTGATGAGGGAATCACAAAACAAATCATAGCAGAATAGCCCATGGAAAAAGATAAACTAAAAAGCAACAAAACAAAAGGGAAAGTTCTCCGAGGCGTCGACGACGTAGGAGGCGTATGTGACAGAACGTCTTCACATCTTCTATTCTCCATCTCACTACAAGGAAGGATTCTGGGTTCCTTCTGGAGCTTTTGTGCTTTGTAATTTCTCTCGCTCTTCTTTCGAGTCTAGCCGAATAAGAATTTCTTTGACTCTCCAATGACTCAATCATCTTTAGGGTTAGTTGTCTTTTCCTTTTATAGTCAGGTTTTCTTGTGGCATACAGTCAGTGACTTGGGCCTTTCTAAATCTGTCAGGTCCAGCTTTCCAAATTCGGTTGATTGATTCTTTTGATACCGTGGGATTCTCCAAATGTTATCTCAGATCCTCTGCATCTTCTGATTTAGTACATTAGCAATCCAACCACTGTCTAAACATCCGTCTAATAACCTATACTTAATTTCCTGAAACAACCTCGGGGAAAAGTCAGAACATAAGGTGCATAGCACTGCTTCACTTACAATGCTATAGCATTCTGGTTACATTGTGTTGCAGATACGTTAAGGCTTACCCGATGCCATAACATGGTATCAGCTATGCTATGTGCTTTTACAATAAACCTCAAACTGGCCCTTTTTTATGCACATGTGTAGGATGATTATGCAATTACCACAATTTATGAGATTCATCCTAGTTTTCCGTACATGGGTGATTTATGACATATTTACTCAGATTAGACACAATTAAGTCCATATTCACCATACAAAACTGCCACACGTTATAGGGAAAATATGGCATAAATAGTACTCATCAGAGATTCACATTTTATCAATCCCTGATTGCCCCTTCACTTCCATGGTAATTGAGCTCAGACAACTTTTGAAAGAATTTCCTTTGCAATGATTTTGATTGGATGCCTTATTCATATATTTGATGTAGTTAAACGATGTTTGGTTTCAACTGAGTGCCTGTGGGGAACACATAGATTGCTTATGGACTGAAGTTCTTGTTTTTGTTTGATGTTGACGGAAAATTTTCCAATTATTCAAATTATTAGAAGTTAAAGTTTTCGTTTTTGTCTCATTTTTGTGGGTTGGTGCGACAGGATTTCTTCCTTGGTTTCCTTTAGCACTAGCTTGTGATTGCGGATCTGTTAATGACATTGTTGGCTTTGAAAGAATGTTTCTTCCTTTTTTCATACCTGAGTCCATTCTGATCCTTTTTTGTTGCCCAAACAATCCACACCTTCTCTTAATATACCTCTCTGCCCATGAACACTAGTTAGCATGCGATCGTCATCCACGCCCTCACCTGTCTCCATCAAGCCGTGCTTCCGAACCTCACTTGTCTCCTTTCTCTTCCTTTAGGCGCAAACAAAGTGTCTAGTCTAGTTCCTTGTTTCCCCATAGAATGAAGAATAATATGAAATTAGGGTTTCTCGTCTTAGGCATTGTATGGTCGATTTAGATTGGGCATCCCTCTCGCCAAAGAATTGGAGTATCTTACTTCCGATTCTATCTTTGCTAACAGATCCTCATTTCATCGATCCCTGATTGCCCCCTTCACTTCCCTAGTAACTGAGCTCAAACAACTTTTGAAAGCATTTGCTTTGTAATGATTTTGATTGAATGCCTTATTCATATATTCGATGTAGTTAAACGATATTTGGTTTCAACTGAGTGCCTGCGGGGAACACATAGATTGCTTATGGACTGAAGTTCTTGTTTTTGTGTTATGTTGACGGAAAATTTTCCAATTATTCGAATTATTTGAAGTTAAAGTTTTCGTTTTGGTCTCATTTTTGTGGGTTGGTACAACTGGATTTCTTCCTCGGTTTTGTAATATCCTAAATTTTAGGCATTGAGACTTAAGAATAAGTCTAAATTAGGAAGACTACTAAGCCTAGTTCAGGAGGTATGACATTCTTGAGTAAGGCCATATCTTCTGCTGAGAGATAAAAAGGGGCACAGTAGACCTATACAGTGTAAACCCGGTTGGAAAAGATGCCACCCTACTATGTCCTGAGGTATAGGACAATTAGTTAAGCAAAAATATGCAGGTATAACTAAGTATACGACATTTTCGGGGCAGTCGGGTATGCCCTGCGTTTTTTAGAAGACATCAGTGTGTGGCATCATTTGTTGGGTCTCAGTATTTGTGCCTTTAATAAAGTAAGTCATGATGATTCATAATGACACTTGTGTGGAAACAAAATGGCCAACAAGGCAAGAGAATGGGAGGAAAAAGGGGTTGATGTCATCACGTTTTTAACCATACAATTTGGCACCATAGGAAGGAGACAAGTATACCATAAATTTACCATAGGAGCAAAGTGAAAATGGGACATAATCAAGCTCATAGATATGCCCAAAAATCTGCAAGATTCATGTAGCCATGAAAAGCTAAAGAAAAGTCCAAGTTCGAACATGAAAAATCCATGAAAAGTGAAGAAAATGTAAGGGCACTTTGGTCATTTGATTTGGGGGATTTTTAAGTACCTTTTTGACATATTTGAAGACATTTTGCCCTCCCTTTTGCATGAGCATTCTATCCAAGAGCTCAAGGGTCATAGAAATTAAAGTGTCAAGTGCAGAAGGGCACAAAACACTTATACGGTGATAATCAGTTGGTAAAAATGTCATTTAGCTATGTCCTAAGGTATGGGACAATTAGCTGAGCAAAAATATGCTAAAATAGATATGCACATGACATTTCCTAGACAGATGAGGATTCCCTGTGTTTTTGAGGAAATAAGAAAAAGTAAAGAAGAAACAAGCTATTACCGAGCAATGCACAACAAGGACCAATGGATAAATGGATGAATTGGGTAATTCAAATAAAAGCACATGGGATCAGATTTGCATGGCCAGGAATGTGCCACTTCAGCCTTTGGAAAGATCTAGAATTTCTTGGAGACAAAGAAAGGAGAAAACATGCAAAAACCAGGGAATGTGCTTTTAACCACTGGATAAAGGGGCATTTTGGGTAATTTAAGTAATTTACACATGGAGAATTATAAAAATATGATTTCCACGCATAGAATGGTACCACATCAGCTGCTTCTGGAAGACTCTGGTATTTCTTGGAGAAAAAGCAAGAAAACCCTAATACATGCTATTAACCAGTTGGCAATACGTGAACCGGACAATTCCCTGCACCTTGATCATTTTATAAGGACTATAACCCTTACATTCTTGGCTACCAAGGGTGAAACCAAGGAGACCTAGGGAGTGTCCAGCCAAGTTCAATACCCAGATAAAGAAGCAAAAACATCGGTTTAAGCTCCAAATCCAGGTAAGCCCGAAACTAACTTCTGAAACTTAAAACTTAGGATTTTCGTCCAACTAGTTTGAGCATGAAGTTTTGATGTGATTTTGATATTTTTGAGGTTTCCATTGAGTTTAAAACGAGATTTTGTATGGGAATAGGTTGAAGTTAAGATTTATGAACTTGAAAACCCCGAAAACAAAGAGAAACAGCTAGATGCCAAGTTTAGAAATTTTGGGCAGCGACATTTAATTGGTGGTTTTTAAATAGTAAATGAATTCCTCTTGCCTTAAAATTTTAAATTCTTAAGGTAGACATCCTAAGCTTCATTTTGATATATTATTTTGAACTTTTTGATTTTCCTACTAGGAGAAATTAATTTTTGAAAATTACTCAAGGAACTGAAATATTTCTCTGACTAGTGAGCAAAGTATTGGCTTTGTGATCAAATATGAACCATTTTTTTTACCTTGAGAGTATTTTTACCATAAACTAGACATCCTAAGGGTTCAATGGCCACTTATTTCACGTCAATCAGATTTTTATGTAATTAATTAAAAATGTTTGAAGTTGAACATGAGTTTTTGGAATTTTGGAAGATTTGTTCGGATTTCTCAAAAGTTGAACATTAGTTGAACAAAGGTATATTGATTTTTCTAGGGCAAAAACACATCTGGAAAGCCTTTCAGACATCGTAAGATTTTAAATCTCTAAACAGCCAATAGGTACTAACTGTTGTATGTTTGTATGCCATGCTTGTATTTGCCTAATATGCATCCAGAATAGTTGGGGTTCAAGGCCCTAACTATTGTATTGTTCCTAGCGTTGAGGATATTCCAGGGCTGGCCTTGTTCGGCGGCTCAACGATTTTGTGAATTTTGGGGCTGGCCTGGTTCAGGCGGCTCAACGGCTTGTGATTCTGAGGCTTGGCTTGGTAAGGAAGCTCTACTGCTTGTGGTATATGATATTTTGTTTGTGGTTCTGAATGCATATATTGTTTGTTTGCCATGTGATTGATATTTCCTGGTTATGGTTGCATTTGTACATTGCATACATATAGTATTTGAGTTTAACAATTACTCTGGGGTTCATTCTTGAACTCCAGACCATTCTGTAGATACAGGTGATGGACATTAAGCTATTCAGATGGTCGGGAAAGTAAGGGCATAAGGCAAAGAATTGAAGAAATAGGGAATGCTCTATCACGTTTATATTTAATTACTGTTCGGTAATTTATTTTGGATGACTGTACCCTTAACCCTACGGGGACTATTTACTTTTTGGTTTTCACACTTTTACTAGTATATTGTGATTTTCCAAACAATCATATGCTCTGCTACGCACACTCTGATATATGATAAAAGGAGTAAGTGAAAATGGAAAGGTAATAAATAAAATGAATCCCTCTAACTCACCACCTAAAAGGGCGAAGCCGGTAGGGGTGTAACAGGTTTCCTTTAGCACTAGCTTGTGATTGTGGATTTGATAATAACATCGTTGGCTTTTAAACAATGTTTTTTTCCCCTTTTTTCATACTAAAGAAGATTGATGACCAAGTTGATGGTGAGTTAGTTTAATCTCCAAATCCTCATTGTCTTCAATTTTTCCCTCATACTGTGAAATTGGGACATGGAATTTATAAGACTGTTTTGTGATGCTCTATGAATGTATATAGCCATATATTTCAAGCATTAAAAAATATGGAATCTTCTCCCAATTGATAATTTCAACTGCATCTTACTATCTTCCCATGTTATGCTTGAAGGACTCTAGGAATTATGCCATTGCACTAGGGAAAAAGGAGGAAAAAGTAAAGGTACCTGAATATATTGTGAAAGCAGGAGCTTTATACCCAAGAGGGGGGGGGGTGAATTGGGTATCTTTAAAATTTTCGAAACTTGTTCTGTTTTCGATCACTCAGAACAGGGCACAACAGAGAGGATAAGGAGAAGAAGCTAAACACAATGCAATTTATACTGGTTCGGTCCTTTCCTAACCTACATCCAGTCCCCAAGCCTCACTTGGGATTTTCAATTCACTAACTCAACAATATTGATTACACACTTTGCACTAAGAGTTGTTCTCTCACTAGAACACACTCCCCCTTACAAGTTTTAATCAATACACCTCAACTACCAAGTCCCCTGACTTGTAGTTATCTCAATCAATAAATGATTTACAAGTATTTGACTCTCTTACAGAGTAGATATGATAAACACTGAAGTGCTTGTATCAAGTATGATACTTTACAAGTGAAAGCTAATAAATGAACTTAGTAGAATTTCGCTCAGATTAGGTGTGTCTCTCTTTGTGAAGATGTTAATGGACTCTATTTATAGCTAGAGAACATTAAATGACCGTTGTAGCTTGAATCAGACCGTTGGAGAAGTTGCCCAAGTGTTCTGAAGTGGTTTTGGGGTCTTCTCTCTCTTGTTTTCCCTTAATCTAGTTGGCCAAGACATCAAGACTGACTTTCTGCGAATTAATCCGTTGGAGAGGAGTTTTCTTGTTTCAGCTAACATCCTTAAATACTTTGTAAGCGTGTGCAGAAGGATTTGGGTAGAAGGAGTAACTTTTGTGCTTTGCAATAAATGCTCTGTGTTGCTTTTTGCTTTATACTCTAACCTCTCACCAAACATTCTTTAATGCTCTGAAATCCACTAACAAATACGTTAAACATAGCAGGGAATATCAGAGAATAATATTGGAATAAGATGGGATCAAATAACATTGATTTCTAAAATGCCTAAATTCAAATTTCTGAACTCGCGTCATGAACTCGAGTTCAGTTCTTATAGGCTCGAGTTCGAGGCTTCAGTGTTCAAAACTATGCAAGTTCAAAAAGTGCAAACCTGAGGTTTGTTTTCTAAACTTGAGGTTCTCAGGTCATTGAAAAACTAAAATGCTCTCGGGTAAAAATGAACTCGAGTTTGTTTAACATGAACTCAAGTTTGGTTCATTCAGAGAAGGTTTGTCGCGATTTTGAAATCTAAAGACTTTGAGCTTAAGTGATGAACTCGAGTTTGTTAACGATGAGCTCGAGTTCGAAGCCATTCTGAACAAAACTCACAATGACAGAAAGAGTGAACTTGAGGTTTGAAAAACACGGACTCGAGTTTGAAAATGGATTGAGAAATCATTTGCTCTCTGGAACTTTTACGCTCGAGTTTGAAAGTCTCAGGCTCGAGTTTAAATAGCTTAAAAACAGTTCTTTGCTCTCGGCCAAAACTAGGCTCAAGTTTGAATATGCTAGGCTCGAGTTTGAGCATTGATGAACTTTTCAAACGGAAAAAAAACTTTTCTTTCAATGGAACAGTGCAGAGTTTGAAAATATCTTTAAGTTTCAAACAACTTGTCCCGCCAGAGATGAACTCGAGTTTGCCAAGACAGGCTCGAGTTCGTACTCTTAAAATTTTCTTTGAAAAACTTTTCAAACTTGAGGTTTGAAGAGAGCAAGCATAGAGTCTAAAACATGTCTTCAAAGGTTAAAACTCTCTGGAAAAGATGAACTCGAGTTTGACCTCAGTAGGCTCGAGTTTATGTGTACTTTTCAAAGATTTGACTTTAAACTTTAGGTTCAGTCTCGAGTTTGAAAAATCAGTTTGACAGGTTTATGTTCTCTGTCAAATCCAGGCTCGAGTTCAACACTAACAGGCTCGAGTTTGGTTTTGGCAGATAGAAAATTACAAGTTTAAACTATCCTACATTTTGTCAAACCTTTTCAATATTGTTTACAATTGTTAGTAATCATCAAAACACACTAGGAACTAACATATTGGTCTTCAACATGTTAGCTGACACACTTGCATTCTATGTAAGAAATTTTATGGGTGCTGATTATACAACTAGTTGTCTACTTATGAGTATACGTATGTTGTGATTACGAAGAGAACTAGAGAAAAATAATAAAGAAGATTGTTTTATCAACTGAAAATGAATGCACATAATTAAGCATACTCGTTATCTTGCGTTGCCCTTCACATGTCAGTGTTATGGTATTTTTGGTATTGATTTAATTCTTTTATGTTGTGTTGCTTCTTGATTGCTTATTAGGTGCCACTGGTCTTGTTTGGAGGTACAAGGAACTATGCATCTACTTTGTATATTGTTGTAGTAAAAGCTAAAGCACTGGAAAAAGGTTGGGTCTGAGGTTCTTGACCTTGTCAAGGCAATAGAGAATAGTCCTAAATTTGAGCAATTTACAAAGGACTTGTTTGTGCCTAAAGATACTAGAATTTAGGCAATCAAGAAAATTTCTAAGGAAGCTAAATTTTTAGATATTACGACAAACTTCCTTGGTATTATAAGCTTCCCTTTCTTTATTCCATTGACAAAGTTATTGTTGTGCTTATAATGCTAAAATGAATATTGAAATATCTTGTATCTTGGTTTGAATGGCATGTGATTTAGATGTCCTAGATTGTTGTGGATCTTTTTAGCATCAGTGAAAAATCCATACATATCAATGAAAAAGGTGATTCTTCATGATAAGTCAATGTAGATCATTCACCTAATCAACACAATCTCGAGATGTATGAGTTTGTAAAGCAATTTCTTGGTCATTATTTTTAGAAGAAAAGAAAGTATCGCTGCTTTCACAGGCTTAGTAAAATCCAATAGAGTTTTCACATGTTTAAACCATAATATTAAGATCAAAATGCATTTGTTTGAGCCCTACTTGATTCATTTACCATTTGTCTTAAATTGATCATCACTGGTTGGAAATTCTTTGTTTTGTTTTATCTGAATACAAAACTTAGGTAAAGTTCTATTGTTGTCTACTATTTGGTTTTTAGATAACAATTTGTCTTGTGGAAAGGCTTTTTTGAAATACTGAATCATATTATGTCTACCTGTAAAAATTATACCTGTGTCTAATTTCTAGAGAGCATGTAAGAAACTCTTAAAATTGTACCTAAGTTTTTTCATTTATTTAATGGGTCAACCAACCCACACTAGTATTATTTGACATTTTTTTTAGGATATTACTTGAATGCTTTTATTATTTATTTGTTTATCTATTTCTTGCAAAATTTGCCAGAACTTGGAAGTATGGTCCTTATGTTAAAGAATGTATGTAATGTGCAAGTCTAAATATTGAACAATGTGCAGTCTTAATGTGCAAGTCTTACACAGATTATTTTGCTTAGTTCCTTTTTATTTTTGTTAACTGTCTTGCTTGAATTGTTGATTCTTTTGGTTCATTCAGATATTTGTATTCTTTCATGGTATGTAACCTGATTGTCCAAGGAACTCCATTATACTTCAATATTTTTATCCATTACTAATATTAATATGCGACCTGCCTCTACATTTAATTCAATTGATCTTCTGCTACTCAAATACAAATTGGTAAAATGAAATATAAATTGTGATGGAAAGCAACACTGAAACCTTTTCCTCTCATACACAAGAAGCATACCCTGTGTAAGAGACAACTCTAAGCAGTCAAAACTCCAAGTAAAACACTACGTATGTAATGAAAACAGAATATTAAGTAAAAGTTAGAGTTTGAGAGGATAGATCAACACACTCCCTTTAAACAACCCAACCTTCAAATAGCCCTTATGTTAGTTCTCTATGTGTTTTGATGATAACTGACAATCGTAAACGCAAGTTGAAGTTTTTCTTTGGTAAGTTGAAAAACTTACTGTCAAAGACAAACTCAAGTTTTGGATTTGACAAAGAGTAGCTCAATTTCAATGAACTAAAGAAAACTCATGTTTGCATAGGCAAACTCGAGTTTTGGTCTTATAGAGAATACTCCAAGTTTTTCACATTTAGACAAACTCCAGTTTTCACCAAACAGAGATTCTTCAATATTTTCTAAAGAGAACAAAACTCTAGTTTTCAATTGGAAACTCGAGTTTTGGGCATACAAAGAGCCTCTAAAGTTTTAAGCATAAGAAAACTCTAGTTTACACTTAACCAAGAATTTTCTAAGTTTTCCAAAGTTTTGAGAAAACTCGAGTTTTGGTTTGACAGAGAGCTTACATGTTTCAACTACTTTAAGAAAACTCCAGTTTATGTAGAAAACTCCAGTTTTCACTTGAATAGATTTTCAAAGGTTTTCATCTTTAAATGAAAACTCGAGTTTATGTTTGGAAACTCGAGTTTTGGCCAAGCTGAGAGCTTTGCTCATTTTAGTGCTTTTGAAAACTCTAGTTTACATTGGAAACTTCAGTTTCGAGCTTTTAGACTTAAACATGTTTTACACTATAAAAGTCTAAAACTCAAGTTTGTCATTAATAAACTTGAGTTTTGCTTGTATGCTAAAAAGTGTTTCAAAGATAAAATCGCGACGTTTGTTTCAGGAAGAAAAAAACTCGAGTTTCATATGGAAACTCCAGTTTTGTCTTCTGAGCATAATTGGAAACTCGAGTTCAGATAAACAAACTCGAGTTTGTGTCACAGAGTTTGAAATTTAAATCTGACGAATTTGTGAAACCTTCTTATTTGATGTTAATACTTCCTATTATCATTCACTAATGTTCCTAGCTATGTTTAACCACTTTGTTAGTGAGTTTCAGATGATTTAGAGAACATTAAATGAAGGTTAAAAGCAAAAGCAAAAGGTTACGTCAGCACATTAAATGCAAAGTCTAGAAAACTTGCATCCTTTTAGACAATTATTCTACACACGTTGCAAAGGGATTAATGTTTCCTTTCCACATCCAGTAGCTACTCTTCCAATGGATTAATATTTAAGAAGTCAACCATAAACTTCTGTGCAACTAGATTAAGCAAAGAGTAAAGAGAGAAGAAGACCTAAGCTCATCCTAATCCTTCTAAATGTCTCCAACAGTTACATTAGGGATTTCAACGGTCATTTAATGCTCTCTTAATATAAATAGAGCTACATTCAAGTCTTCTCAACAACTAATCTGCTGAAAACAAATTGCATTCAAGTTTACCAACTACTCTTTTAGTTTTCACTTGTAAAATATCGTTTGATACATTGATCTTCAGTGTTTATATTTATCCACTATTAGAAAGAGTTCATTTATTGTGAAGTATCTCAAGTCTAGGGACTTAGAGATTGGGTTATTGATTGCAGCTTGTAAGGGGGAGTAAGTTCTAGTGAAAGAATTACTCTTGAGTTACAGAGTGTGTAATCAATTGAGATAGTGAAATCTTAGAGTGTCTGGGGACTAGATGTAAGTCAAGAGATTGGACCGAATTGGTATAAATTCCTTGTGTCCTACTTTCCTCTCTTATTCTCTATTCAGCTCTGTTTTAATATTTGAAAACAGAGTAATTTGAAAAGAATTTTTAAATCCCCAATTCACCCCCTATTGGTGATTTGCTCCACTTTCACATTGATGGTCAGCTTCTGATCCTTTCAGCTACTCATCCCTATCAATTAACTCATTGAATTTCCCATTCTGCTTCACGACCTTCATCTTCTCTTTTATCTCCAAATTCCTTTAGCCTCCTTTTTCTATTCTCTATCTGTCCATCTTATGTACGCATCATCCTCAAGGAATATCTATCCCTAATTCCATGCCTATACCATCTATAATATACCAGGGATTCATCACTATCATTCTTTATATCACCTAGTGAGCTTGAACATTTTATTATAATTATTCATTCTACAACATTTCTTGTCAGTCATTCATTCTTAATTTATGTTCGTTTTACACACCTCTGATTAACACTCTAGAAAATGGGGCTTATCTACAACTAGATATTTTATTCATCTTAGGTCTTAGATTTTACTTGGCAAAAATCCTGAGTATTTTAACAATCACCTATCATAATACCGTAAATGAAACATTCATGTAGGGTACTCATCCTTATTCATTAAACCTTTGAATATTAAGGAAAGGGCTCACATACATTACAAGGTGCATTGTCAGTAATTAGTATTGTCAATGGTGGTTGCCATGATCTTTGTGGTGGAATTGCATGGTTGTCTAAGCTCATCTCTCATAAAACCTCCAAAGTAAGGTGCCTCTATGGAGCTTGCCTTGTTGTCCACCACTGGAAATGACTGAGACTGGAACTTTTTTTTTTGGCTGCTGAAAATTGAATATTTTATGCACTTCTTTTTATCTCTTGATTAATAATTTAGGACTCTCTAGTTAATAAATAATGGCTTTTATACTTATTTGGGCTTTGGGCCTTTGATTATATTTTAGCCATTTTTAATAATAAAATTCCAATTTTACATTGCTTCACTATTTTTACTATAACTCTTGAACCAAACAACGAATTTGCCTCATTTTCATTTCATATTTCAAATGATTCAAAGAGCTACAATTGTTATGAAGACATGAAGGGCAAATTCAGACAAGAAGGCGGTCGATTTTGGACCTGAAGTCAGATGTATATTTCTGGATTTTATTTGGGCTCAAATTTTGTAATCAAAGCGCACTTTTATTTTATTTCCATTTTGGGCTAAATCATTGGAGCCCATTTCCATTTTAGGTTAACTTTAAGTCAAATGGTGGCTACAACACTTAAGTCATTCAAGTTTTTGAAAGTTTTGGATTAAATACAGAAGTTTTATTTTCTCTACAATGTTCTTCGCGTTCTTCATTTTTTCCAACCATGCTTGGCTAAACTTCTGTGATTAACCCAACGTTGAGGATTCCATGATTCGTCCAAAGAGCTTATGCTTAATCGGTAACTTTACTCATTTCTATTTTCATTTTATCAGATTCGATTTCTGGAAATAGTTCAAATATTAGATTTAATATTAGGTTTGGTTCAAGTGCTTGCTGTGTTCGAACTAGGTTTAAGTGCTTGCTGTGCGATCGAACAGTGAGACGCCACTGTTCGGACAAACGCTAAGCGATCGCCTAGTCGAGGGATTTTCTGGACAAATGTAGAGATTTCGGTTCGTCCAGAACCAAACGCGAGTTCGTTCATATTTCATTCAGTGATGGAAGTTTTTGGAATCTGAATGTTGGGTTGATCGATTTTAATCTGTTTTTGTTTAATCTGTTCTGTCTCTGCTTGTTTCGTTTTGTTTCTGTTTATTTCATTTTTATTTTGTTTGAACCAAAAACCCCCCATTTTTACTGTTCGGTTTCACTGTTGCTGTCAATCAAACCTGCTACGAGTTCGTGGGGGAAATGACCCAGGTTCTCTATTTCTACAAATCATTTTCGAACTTGGTTATTTTGGGAGACACGGCAAATCTCTTTCAGCTACCTCCTGCATATGTGTTCCTTAGGGCATAAACTTTTCTTTCGATGTGAAAGCAACCCCAGAATAGCCCCTCATTTGTAATGCACAATAGTGTAGCTTTGGCTTATAACCCTTGAGTCTCTACCTCCCTTGTTCTTGTGCTATTTCTGCTAAAAGTTTAGAACCTGATTTGTTTTTTATGTGTACTTTAGTGTGTTGGAAGAATAGTTGATACATGTATGAGATTTAACACAAATATTTCAATCACAGGATGATGTGCATTGACCAGAATGATTGAGATGAATAACATCTTGATTTTGAATGCCTAATTATGATAATCAAATAAAAAGAAGCTTTTAGTCAAATTGTCGATGATTCCTTACATTTGAAAATTATGTTGTATTTTGAATTTTATATGATATTCTATAAATGTGAAGTACTTAAATGATACTAACTAACAGCCTATTTTAAAATAATAAGACTTTTGCTTTTTTTTTTTTTTTGCTGATATTGATTTATTGGTTTGTCTTTGAAAGCTATCATTGTTGAGAATCGGAGGCTAAGAAACTAAGGTAGCATAGCAAAGAAGTTTAAGGACTTGATAATGGCACATAAGGGAGAAGTCAAAGCCATTGTGACCACTGTCATTGTAAGTAACACTTATTTGATTTTGCTTTTTTTAATTTTTTACTTGAGGAAAAAATTACTGCAACATATTTGTACTTTGCTTTGAATTCCATTCTTTTCTTAAAAGGATGACTAGAGTTTTGTGATGTACATAAACATTAGTAGACTTACATATGTGCAGCTAATGTGCGCCATAAACAAATACAAGGAGGGCATTTTTCAGTTGTTGTTGTTGTTTTTTTTTTTTTGTCATAAAATACCTCTAAACATCTTTCTGTCCTGATCTATTAATTTAAAAATTCAATATGGTAAAATTATGAATTGCGCTTCCCATATTGTTTGAATGGCCATTATGTCACTATTATATTCTTTTATAGAAAAGTATTTCATTAAATTAATATATTTGCAGTGTGTCCATTTGGTGCATCCATATATTTTGCATACGAAGGAAATTTTTTGAATTCTACTTCATGATTTATAGCCTTCTATTATAGGAAGCTTAAATGCATTAACTTTTCAGTACTTAGTTAGCCTATCTATTTGATTCTGTTGTTTTAGAATGATGTTATGTTGTGAAACAATTGGGAAGTAGTTTCATTATCTAATTTTCGTGCATTGGTCCAGCTACTTCCGCCTCAAGAAGAGACACAACTGAAAGAGATCCTTCAGGAAATCATAGGTGCAGGGAAAAATGTTCATATTGAACAAACAGTATTTTATTATTATCTTTCTTCTTGCTCTCTCTTCTTGTCTCGCGCGCACGCATACAAACAGTGCCTTCGTAATGAGACTGTAAAATGGAACTATTCAGTCCAGAAGAGCTTTTTTTTTTTTTTTTTTTTGGGGGGGGGGGGGTGGTCTTTGACCTCTTTTCACCAATTTGTTCGTTTTTTTATTTTTGGGTCGTTGACCTCTTTTCACCAATTTGACCAATTTGATCGATTGGGTTGATTTCAAAGACAAGCCCAAATTGATTTTAAGAAAGCCTACGTTAGACTTATGGACAAAATCTAGTAACAAAGTTTCATTATCAATTTTGGGCTTATGGGCAATTTTTTATCCATATTTTGAGGGTACATTGAATTTGGAAATTTTTAAAAGGGAAAATTAATAAAAATTGAAAACAAGACTGTAAATGGAACGATTGAGCTCAGAAGTTTTTTTTGGGGTCTTTGACTTCTTTTCACCAATTTGGTCAATTTTTATTTTTAGTTGGAATTAACAAAAGGGACAAGTTACACGTGTCCAAATTTAACTCTAGTTTGACGGAAAAATGGTACGTCGTTGGCCATCATGTGCTTCCAGACCTTTTTTTTTTTTTGCTCAAAAGATACTTTCATTAATAACATCATAAATGTGGCAATACATACGGGAAAACATACAAAATGAGACATACAAAACCGAAATAACCTTAGAAAAAGCAACAAAAAAACAAACTGAAGCAAAAAGACTCCAAGTAAGAAAAAAGGAGGGGAAAAAAAAAAAACAACAACTAACCACCATCCATTGCAAGCTTGGTGAACAAAGAACCATCCACATCAACACAAGTCTTCTTTCCTAAAATTTTTATCAATTAACGTAGATTTGGTCCATTTTACAGTCTCATTTTTAATTTTTATTAATTTTCCCTTTTAAAAATTTCCAAATTCAATGTACCCTCAAAATATGGATCAAGAATTGCCTATAAGCCCTTAATTGATAATGAAACTTTGTTACTAGATTTGGTCAATAAGTCTAAGTATGTAGGCTTTCCTAAAATCAATTTGGACTTGTCTTTGAAATCCAAACCAATCTTTTTTCCCCAACAAACCCCACCCATACTCACTTTACTTTTCTCCTGTCCATCTTCAATTCATATGACTAATAGGGATTGGGTCTAACAGAAATGACTTAGTGAATTAAAGTTTGAATCCTTGCTGAAAGAGGTGCCACATTTAATGCTCAATATTGTCTTAAATATGATTGTCTTCAATATAGAAGAATATTGATACTTTTTTTTGGGGGGGGGGGGGGGACTTGTTGGCTAACTTTACCATTTAAATTTATGTGTTTGTGTGAAATATGGCAAGCTCATTTCCGTCATATTCTATTTTGTTAGTCACTTTCTATGTTATTTTCAATGTTAAAAAAAATGTAGACCCACCAATTCTCTTGCAATACTATGCTTCCAAGCAAGTCTTCATTGGATTTATAACAGTGAGGTCTCCTTCTTTCCAATAGGAATAATTTGAAACTTATTTATATTAATAAAAGAAGGAAAGATGAGAACGCTCCAGTTGTTCTCCCACGTTTCTATCTTCACTGTCTCCCCTTTTTATTTGATAACCTTTTTTTTTTTTTTCCCGATTACACATGCATGAGAAGAAAATGACTACGTAGCTAAATCAAGAGCAAGAAGATCAGCCATAAAACATGGAGGAGAACTAAATAACTCAACACCTGTAGCAAGCTTCAGTGCTTCCTTTGCCAGTCGATTTGCAACTCCATTACAATCTCTATTTCGGCAAACAACACTAGCATCCCAACTTCGGTCCAATCATTGGCTTATGCATTTTTTTGATTTTTTTTTTTTAGTGTTGGGTGTGAGGTTCATATTTACCTTTCCTTCCTTTTACCCATATTCGGTATTTTGGATGATTCTGCGTTCTACAGGGGCAAACAAGGAAACGGACTAGACGCTTTGTCTGCAACAAACTCTGAAGGCAGAGAATCGAGGAATGACTTCTCTCCTCTGCCTATTATATTCGCAGCCCTTTTCTCTCTAGTGACGCTGTTTTACGCGTATAAGGGCTTTGGAACTTGCCTCTTGTCCCCACAATCTGACCAAAATCTACTAATGTTTTCATAGTTTTTTTCCCCTTCATGCGCTGGCTGAAGATATTATGTTAATGTTTTAATACTTAATAGTAATAATTTTACATTTTGAATTTATGTTTTTATTTTTCAATTTCATGATAGGGAAAAACATTTCATCTTTTTCTTACATATTCAATTTTTATGCTTCTTCAATAAATTTATAGACTTCTTTACTTAAACAAATCAAATTAGATATAATACTCTCCAATCCTTAATATAAAATATACTTGGAAATTTGATCACGGACAATGTATTTGTGATTTTTGGCAATGGACAATGAATTCAATGACTAGGTAAGTTTTGAGCTCTTGGGCATCTAAATATGTATCTAATAAGGTCTGGTGAAATTTGAAGTGACACCTAAGATAGATAATCAAATTTCCTTTGCAATGATTTTGATTGGATGCCATATTCATAAAGATAAAATGTGTTTATATATTAATAATGAAATACTACGATGTAGAAATGGTGCTGATTTATTCTTACAGATTGTCTCTAGGACATATAAATGCTAACATCTCTTTGTAGATATACACACACAGACAGACCCACTTAAACAAAAGAAATGATGTGTAATATCCTGAATTTTGGACTCTAAGAACTGAGCATAAGCCTAAAGTAGGCGGACGACTAAGCTCAGTTCGAGAAGAGTCATAGGAATGTTGAGAGATAGGAAGCCTTTTAGGGACTAAGTAACTCAGCTATACAGGTCAGTGGTCCTAGTGTGTATTGTTAGTTCTCAATGTGTTTTGATGATGATTTGAACAACTGTAAAGTCTTGAAAACCAAAAAGATAAGTTTTCTCTTGCAAAAATCAGTTTTCCTTGCTGTCAGAGGAAAACTCGAGTTTTGGGTGTCAAAACTCGAGTTTTGGTCTATAGCAAAAATGGACAAAAGGCAAAACTGCCAGTTTTAGTCATCACCACCAGTTTTGAACTTGTGAATAGTTCAAAACTCGAGTTTTGGGAAGCAAAACTCGAGTTTTGGGAAGCAAAACTCGAGTTTTGGGAAGCAAAACTCGAGTTTTGGCTTGGCAGAGAGGTTTCCAAGTTTCCAAATCTTTTCAAATATCAAAACCTCTAGTTTTCATTGAACACCGCCAGTTTTGAACTTCTTATGTTTTGCAAGAAAGTTCAAAACTCGAGTTTTGGGAAGCAAAACTCGAGTTTTGGAGAGACAGAGAGCAACTAAGTTTGCATCAGGTGAACACCGCCAGTTTTGAGCCAAAACCGCCAGTTTTCAACTTTCATGTGTTTTCATATCTTATGAAAACTCGAGTTTTGAGAAGCAAAAATCGAGTTTTGCCAAGGCAGAGAGCATTCAAGTTTTCCAAAGTGCAAAACTGGCAGTTTTCAAAACTGCCAGTTTTTAGTTGAAAACCGCCAGTTTTGATATGTTCACATGTTTTCCAAGTTTTCATGTTTTATGAAAACTCGAGTTTTGGATATCAAAACTCGAGTTTTGCCAAGGCAGAGAGCATCTAAGTTTTTCACAATTGAAAACCGCCAGTTATGGACCAACACCTACAGTTTTGATGTTTTGAACTTGATACCAAAAGTTCAAAACTCGAGTTTTGGAAAGCAAAACTCGAGTTTTGGTCAACCCGAGAGCATCTGTATTTCAAAACCTTGAAAACTGCCAGTTCTTGTTTCAAAACTGCCACTTATGAAGTCTGCACAGTTCAAAACTCCAGTTTTGATCCTCAAAACTCGAGTTTTGGTGTTTTATCAGAAAAACGCTGTTGTGTTCCAGAATTGCCAAATTCAATCTGAACTTGAAGATTAAGTTACTATTTGATCTTATCGGTTTTATATATCAATTATCATTGTAACTTAACTGTTTTAACGAGTTTGTTCATGAGATTACAGAAGATTTTAAATCTGATTAAGAATCAAACAAAAGGTTCACTTTGTGCAACTTGCAATATAATAACATATCCTTCAAGACAAAAGCAGATGGATGACAGCCTGGCAAGATGGACACTTATTATACAATGCAGACAACTTTTCCTCCACTAAGTAAAGCTGAATCTGCAAACAAGATAGCATGGGTCACAACATTCAAGTGCAAAAGAGTGAAAATATTCAAATCTGGAAAGTGGCCAACAGCATATTCACCCAACAGCTTCTGCAGCAACTTTATACATGGAAGAACACTCACAACAGCTATATTTTCGAATGGAATCAAGCTCCAACGGATCTATAACATTCACAAGCTTCAAAACACCATAAATAGCTGAAGATTTGAAGCTGGACATATACTGAACTGAGACATAACAAGCTTGCATGAAAAATATATGTCTTGAGTTGTTCTTATCATTTGATTGTTTCTTTGATACATTGTACTTCAGTGATTATCAACATCTACTCTTAGAAGAGAGTTCTTCCTTTGTAATTCATTCTCTGTAAGAATCTCAAAGTAGTAGGACTTTGAGATTGGGTTATTTGATTACAACTTGTAAGGGGGAGTGTGTTCAAGGTTGTGAAACATCCTTCATTTACAGAGTGTGTAATCATCAAAGTGAGATAGTGAAAATCCCAGAGTGACTGGGGACTGAACGTAGGTCAAGAGATTAGACCGAACCAGAATAAATTCCTTGTGTCTTGCTCCTCTTCCTTTCATACTCTCACCAACTCTGTTTCAGCAAACAAAAACAGAGAACTTCAAAAAGAATTTCAAAATCCCCAATTCACCCCCCCTCTTGGTGATTTAGCTCCACTTACATGTATAAGTCGTGGAGTTATAGTGTCAATGGAAAAAGGGGCACAAAGGACCTATACAGTGTTAATCAGTTAGTAAAAACGCCATTTAGCTATGTCCAAAGGTATGAGACAATTAGCTAAGTAAAAATTGTTGGTTATACTTAGTTTTGATGATGTCTTACACAGATGTCATTCTTATAAGCAAAAAGATTGAGCAATATAATTATCTCCTACTTGGACTAACTATTGCATTTAATGTAGATCAATCTAAGTTGAATTATAGAGATTAATCAAGAAGGAGATAAGAGTTGAAAGAAAGAAGTATCTGCAGAGGTTATCAAGAAAGCAAGTTGTTATCAATGGGTTTTGGTGATAACCAAGTAGAAGAAAAGAGACCAAATAAAGAAGAAGCATTCAAGGCTGAAGAAAGAGTTGCATTATCAAGAATGATCAAGAGAAGAGAAGAAAGAAAGAATTGATGAAGAATGATCAAGTTGGGAGATGGAAGAAGGAAGATCTTGTTGAATGGAATGAAGATATCACTATCCAAGTTCTAAAATTGATCCTAGAAGTCTCCATGATCAAATGGAAGTTGGAATGGGTCATTTCAGAGTTAAACCAGAGCAAATATGAGGTTTAGGATGAGACAACTCGAGGTTTGAGTATGAACCTCGAGGTTTGAGTGTCTTCAGCATTTTTGGTGTCTCTGGACCAGCCAACCTCGAGGTTGCAAGTGCAAACTCGAGGTTGCAAGTGCCAACCTCGAGGTTCCAGTCATAACCTCAAGGTTTCAGCACTATCAGCAACTCTGGTGCACTCTGTTCCACGTTCAGCTTCTGGCGACCTTTGCTAATTTGATGATATCTTCCAAACCAGAGATCGGATTGAGACGAAACCAAAAGCATTGGAAACTAGACTCCTAACACGTACTTTTGACAAAGATTCAAGTCCAAAGGAGTTCAGAACAAGGGGATATGAATTTTACAAATTTACACAAACATCACCGTCACTGTCAGAACCAAGCTTCAATGTTTTGGGTGTAGCTCACAAACCACAAATCCAATTGAGCTCAAATCGGTGCCATTGGAAAGTAGACACACATATCTTTCCAACAAGACTTGAACGGACCAAAACGGATTTCAGACCAGGGAGATATGGCTTTTGGAAGTTGACAATCAGTTCAGGACAACGCAAAAAGGGCTGATCAAGAACAGCCTTCATTCATCCGATCTTAATGGACATAATACAATGAGTTTGGAGCTGATTCTTCTTGCATTGGATTCTTACATCGAGTTTGGACATGTAAAATTGAGTTTGAGGTTGGGTATTCTGTTTTAAACTTGAGATTTCATGAAAATACTTTGAACCTCGAGTATGGAGTTTCAACCTCGAGTATTATGGCTTACAGAGAGCAAACTGGTTGTCAAAGTAATGACAACCTCGAGGTCAAGTTTGCAACCTCGAGGTTGAGGCTTGTTTTCAAGAACTGAACTTTGCAATTTCAGAAGCAAACCTCGAGTATGGATTTCCAACCTCGAGGTTATCGGGCTCCAGAGGAAAAATGCTCTTTCAACCAAGTTTCCAACCTCGAGGTTACTGTTTCAACCTCAAGGTTGTGAGTTTCTGAAACTGAATTTGCCTGAAACCTTCAGGCTAACCTCGAGGTTGGCCTCAAGGTTTGTGACCGTTGGTGCAATTTCAAATTTGGGAAATCTGCAATACCTTCTTGTTTGATCTCAATGCTTTACATGATTATTCTATATTGATTCTAGATATGTTTAACCATCTTTCTAGTGAGTTTCAGACAGATTAACGAAGGTTCATTGAAGGATTAGAGCAAAAAGCAAAAAACTGTCAGAACAATAAATGCACAGCCCAGATAGTTGCTTCCTTTGGTTAATCCACTTGTACACGTCTGCAAAAGGCTAAAAGGAAGATTACTACAACAAGCAAAGTCTTCTCCAACGGGCAAATCCACAGAAAGCCACCTCAGATCAATTATACAACTGGATTAGTTGGAGATTAGAGAAAGAAGCTGACCAAACTTAAAGATAATCAGCTACAACGGTCTGATTGATTCTTCAACGGTCATAAACGGTCACAGACTCTTCTCTACCTATAAAAGACATGGATTGAAGCAGAAAAACGTGGAGACACAAGATTACAATGCCAAAATGCTGAACCTCTGCTTCTTCATCTTTTTCACTCTGTTTTACATGACTAGATAGCTTAGAGAGTGAAATGAATTGTATCTGCACTTCAATGATCATCTATTCATTCCTTTGAGAGGAATCTCATTGTAAACACATTATTCTTCTGAGAGTTACTCAAGATTGGGGAATCTTGAGTGGGAAATACATTGTGTTGATTACAACTTGTAAGGGGGAGTGAATCCTAGCGAGAGGATTACTTCAAGTACAGAGTGTGTAATCAAACAATGTGTTGATTACAGATTGTAAGGGGGAGTGAATCCTAGAGAGAGGATTGCTTCAGTTACAGATCGTGTAATCAAGATTATTGAAGATAGTGGATTGAAAATCCCAAGTGTGGCTTGGGGACTGGACGTAGGTCAAGGAGGGCCGAACCAGTATAAATCTGTTTGCAAGCTCTTCTCCCTTATCTCTTTCATTTCCAGCATTTACATTTGAGTGTTTATCAATTGTTTGTGAACTTACTTCTGTTATTCAAAGATAAAAGCACTGAATTGAAAAAACCTTTTGAGCAAGAACGTTTTTATACTTCACCCAATTCACCCCCCCTCTTGGGTTCAGCCGGAACTTACATTTGGTATCAGAGCGGGGCTCTTGTTTAAAGGACTTAACCGTCTCAAGAGTTTCAATGGTTGGTTTCGGGTGTTCCTCGTTTTCTGAAGGTTTTGATGTTACTATTCCACCACTTTTTAAAGATGTTGATTTTTGGTTTTGGAAAGCTAGAATGACTAGTTTTATCAAAGCAACTGATTTCTATATGTGGAATGTTCTTACAAATAATTTTGATTTCAAACCAAGAAAGGATTGGACAGAAAAAGAAAAGAAATTGTTTTCAATGAACATTAGAGCAATGAAAATTTTGTATAGTGCTTTAACTGAAAATGATTTTGTGAAAATCAAATGTTGCTCTAGTGCTAAAGATATTTGGGATACTCTTGATTCTCTTTATGCTTCTAACAATTGTGTTGAAGTTGGTAGTGTTGACAGTTCATCCGAAATTACAAGCTACATATCCGCAATTGATGAACAATTGGAAGTGGAGAATGAAGAAGGAGAAATCATTGAATACTCCCAAAATCCAGTCAACACAAAAGAACAAGAGAAAGAGGATTCTCAAGGAAAGCTCATGGAAGATCATGATGAACCATTATCTAAAGCTCAAGATACACAAGTGGTAAACAACTCCAATTCTTCTTGTGTAGTTAAGAAAAGTGTTTTTGAACGTTTTCATAAAATTGTTTTTCAACCAATTACTGATTCAATTTTGAAAAACAAAAGTGTTTTCAATCATGCTGGAGAATCATATGGGAAGAAAGAATACACAAACATGAATCACTCGAAATTGCATCCACTGGAACCACATAATTCTTGCAAAGTTGTTCATAACATGCATCATTCTTTTATTTGCAACTATTGTGGGAAATCTGGTCATATTTCTTACACATGTTATATTAGAAGAAATTTCAATGTAAGAAATAGGTTGGTTTGGGTTCCTAAAGGACAATCAAGGTCCAATACTAACAGTCAAGGACCCAAGTATAAGTGGGTACCGAAATGTCCATCTAGTACTCTATGTGTGCAGGATGATTTGTACATCAATGGACATCAAGGTACAAAGAAGAGGAAGAAGAAGCCAAGAGTTCCTCATGCACCAAAGAAGGAGATCATAGAATCCATATCAAGGAAGAGAACTCCCATGGCACCCATTGCTGAAACTACAAAGCTGAATCATAAGAAGCAAGAATTACAAGCAAGAGGAGTATATTCTCCCTCAAGAACAAACTACCAAGGAGTACCGTACAACTACCTTGAGGACAACAAAAAGAAGAGAATATCTCTAGTATCAAAGAGAAGATACTTGAAGACTGTACCTTATATGAAGACTTTGCAGACACCAAAGAGTCAATGGGTATGCAAAGCCAATCCTCCAAGTACCTAAGGAAAGGGTGCATGTTGGTAAAACCTCCTACTCTATTATCTAGAATATTTATTGAGGTTTTACACATTGGATAGTAGGAATGAACATTGAAAATTATCTTTGAAATTGAAAATCTACTTGATAGATTCATTTATATATATATTTTGCAATGTTCAAGAGCTTAACTCTTTATGCATACATGATGATTTGAAAAGAAATTATTTCTTTTATGCATAAATTCATGATTAATTCATTGTGTTCAATTATTTTGAATTGATTATATTCATAAGAGCATGTGAATTTTGGTTCCTACAAGCTAACGATGATTGGATCCAAGTAAGATTGGATACCAAGAAAGAAAAAGATTTATAAAGTTTTGTAGGATGAAAGAAAGCTTCTCAAGAATGCAACATATAAAAATGATTCAAGTCTTGAGAAAGCTCAACAAGCTATGCTTGATGTTGATGGTGAACAACCGAAAAAGGAGTTATCTACACCAAACCATCTCAACCAAGCAAGCTTCTATGAGGACAAGAGGAATTATGGTGATATCCAACCTTATCCTATACTGTGCTTATGTGAAATTCATATTTGGATAATGAATACTTGTCTATTATTGCATTCCTTTAGCAATCAACCATTTACATTTTTCAAAATGTTTTCAGATTGCTAAATGGACATAAATGAATTTGCTAGTGAATTTTTGATGATCAAACAAGTGAGCTTGTGCATAACTTTGTTAATTTTATATTTTTGAAATGCCATTGCATGTAAAATCTGTTTGGATTTCAACTCACATTGTTTTAAGAAAATGCATACAAATGTTTTGAGAACATATTTATACTTTGATTACATTCAAATGATGTTTCAAATTGGAAGTTAATATTGTTACTGAATGTTGAATATGCTTCAGACTTCTCTAATTGAGTTTTCATTATCTTTCACATATTGATCCTTAGAATCCAATGTTTTGCTTGAACTGTTATGTTTCGTTCTCTAAATGGTAGGACCTTATGTCAAATAAGTGAATCATATATGAGTTTCAAGCTAATTTCCAGAAATGAATTCAGTATGTGAAAACTTATACTTGTTGCATAAAACCTTATTGATTAAGCTATTCCAAATATTATGAATGTTCATTAATGCATCATGTGCATTAATCATTAAATGGATTAACTTTCTAGGATAATTCTTTGGAACCTTAGTCATTTGGACTAAAGAATCTGTGTTTCATAGCCTATGAATCCTAGTACTTCTTGTGTTACTCAAATACATCAGCATTCGTGTTCATCTACATTCTGAGTAACTATCTCTGCATATTCATACTCTTGCCTTGAATGTTCTTATATTTTCAAGACTCTTCTCTCTAAGGCAAGATTATCTCTTGGTCAATAACAAAGTCATTAAGCTTATATATGTTGTGCTAAGCATGTCTTGACAATGCTTTACTTTCATGACTTTGGCTTTTCAGAAAGTTCTTCAACATGTTAACTTCAATGTTCAACATGTTTTCTAAAACTGAAGCATACTGATATATTCATTAAACCTATTGTCTTCCAATATGTTTATAATGAGCATTGTTTTCAAACATGTTTCAAACATGAATCTTTCATCTATCAAAATCTTGATTTCATATTGCATTATCACATTTTGAAAGAACATTCAAGATTTGAAATACTTTGCATATTTCATTATCTTTCAAAAAAAAAAAAATCTGAACTTCAAATTGATAAATGCTTATCTTTAGATAAGATTTTCAATGCTATTTGATCAAACTTATGTGTATTTTATCAATGACATCTTTTCTGCATAAAGTGTATATACAAATTGTCATTGAGAAATAACATTTTTGGAATCAGTTAGTTGTTACCCTATTCGATTCATTGGCTTGAACTTATTTGGTTGGGTAAAACTATGTTTTGATCTTTGATTGTTATACTCTTTGCTCAAAAATCATATGATTTAATCCTATAAGAGTGTAAGAGTTGTCATGTCTAATCTTGTGTGGACTCAAGAATCATTGAGTACCAAAGAACATTCATTTTATTGCAGGTGTTGGTTTTGCTGTCAAAGGCAAAACCTCGAGGTTGAGAAGCCAACCTTGAGGTTGACGGGGTGTCAAACAAAATCTCAAGGTTCCTGAAGGATGGAACCTCGAGTATGGAAGTGGAACCTCGAGTTTTGTGGCAGACAGAGAAGACATCTCATCCAAACAGACAGTGGAACCTTGAGGTTCTAGAGGTAAACTCGAGGTTGGAGGTATGAATGTCAAAGGGCAACCAGAAGGAAGTGTCACTCAAGGAACCGAGATGATAAGGAGCATGTTAACTTGATGAGAAGCTATGAGCAAAAACTAATCTTATACAAAGTTCATTCAGGATTTCAGTGTCTAAGATGCATTCAGAACATCTGATGGTTATGTGACTCTTCATCTTGAAGCTTAGTCACATCTGGGAAAGCTTCAGTATTGATCACATTATCAGATAAAAGCTAGCCCGTGATGCATCTATGGACTACAAACCATTATGACTCAAGTAATTACGACATTACTTGAGTGAGGTATTGTATTCTGCAATAATATTCATATATGATAATCATTTCTCTGTTTCATATCACTCTTCAGGCTAACTTGATTTTATTCACTCAAATTTTTCATGAACTTTAGCCTAAGCAAATCATTTTTAAAAAATGATCCTTATGCCTTAAACTCTATTATCATCATAAAAGGCATAAGTGATTTGTTTATAACAATTTCAAGTCCACCCAAGTGAACTTGAAAGTTTTCAATTCTGAGGTACCATGTTGTGAGCAAAGATATTTTCAAACTTCATAATATTTGGTGTCACATTATTATTTGATATCATTAAAGGGGATTTCACATTTTAGTCATGCATTCATTAAGGGGGAGCTTCACATTCATACATGCTTTATACTTTAAAAGCTCACCTTCTTTATTTGAAGAAAAACCCTTTTAACCATACTCATTTGCATTCATATCTTTTGTTAGTTTTGATGATGAGTTAATATCATATTTTCCTTTCATTAGCTTTATTTTAAAAATATCACATAGAAAAGGATACTTTGATATTTGGCTTGCACTAACAAATCTTTTCGAAAGAATGTTTTCAATTTGTAACAGGAGATTTTGTTGTGTTACAATTTTCCTTAACGCACTATAAGGAAAAACTATTAAATTAGGGAAAGATGTCTTGGCGGTTAATCATTGAAGCTGAGATGTGCTCTACATGGATGATTTATGAAGAAAAGGCAAAAGATGGAAGCTGAAGTACTGATGATCATATTCATTCAGACGAGATACAACTCAAGAAGCCAGTACTTTAGTCTCATCCCAGAGGCTATTTAGAGCACATCACATATCTCAAAGCTAGTAAATGGACTTCACAGATAGTTCATCATTTTGCAAAACCAACATGAGCATTTCTAATCCCTATCTTTTTATATTCAGTAGAAATTGTGCACATGTTTGGTATACACATGCTTTAATTGTGAAAGATTTCTTGAAAATTTCCTCAATTTCCTTCAAATTTGTTTTCATAAAAACATTCCAAATTACATTATATTTAGAATGAAAAGCAATTTCAATCGGGGAGAGAAAATCAGTTTCTTTGACTCTTTTAACATGCATAAGGTGCATAGGTTCTAGGTGTTGTGTGTCATTGCATTTCATTGTATTTTGCTGATTTTGTAGTAATTGGTTCTGATATCAGTGATTATCAGAGTATTTATCCTCTCTGATATCAGTTCTGCGTTTATGAAGTTTGTTCATTGAATACATTTCTAGTTGTTTATATGTTTATCTACTGTCATCCTCTGATCAACTTGTGTTGAAATGCAAAATTAGTCGTTTTCTGATAACTTCAATTCAACTTTTTGCTAATGACAAATAAGGGGGAGAGAATGGCAAGAAAAATATGTTGTATCTAATGTATTCTTATATTCGTACATATTTTTCTTAAGGTATTTGCCATCATCAAAAAGGGGGAGAATGTTGGTTATACTTAGTTTTGATGATGTCTTACACAGATGTCATTCTTATAAGCAAAAAGATTGAGCAATATAATTATCTCCTACTTGGACTAACTATTGCATTTAATGTAGATCAATCTAAGTTGAATTATAGAGATTAATCAAGAAGGAGATAAGAGTTGAAAGAAAGAAGTATCTGCAGAGGTTATCAAGAAAGCAAGTTGTTATCAATGGGTTTTGGTGATAACCAAGTAGAAGAAAAGAGACCAAATAAAGAAGAAGCATTCAAGGCTGAAGAAAGAGTTGCATTATCAAGAATGATCAAGAGAAGAGAAGAAAGAAAGAATTGATGAAGAATGATCAAGTTGGGAGATGGAAGAAGGAAGATCTTGTTGAATGGAATGAAGATATCACTATCCAAGTTCTAAAATTGATCCTAGAAGTCTCCATGATCAAATGGAAGTTGGAATGGGTCATTTCAGAGTTAAACCAGAGCAAATATGAGGTTTAGGATGAGACAACTCGAGGTTTGAGTATGAACCTCGAGGTTTGAGTGTCTTCAGCATTTTTGGTGTCTCTGGACCAGCCAACCTCGAGGTTGCAAGTGCAAACTCGAGGTTGCAAGTGCCAACCTCGAGGTTCCAGTCATAACCTCAAGGTTTCAGCACTATCAGCAACTCTGGTGCACTCTGTTCCACGTTCAGCTTCTGGCGACCTTTGGTAATTTGATGATATCTTCCAAACCAGAGATCGGATTGAGACGAAACCAAAAGCATTGGAAACTAGACTCCTAACACGTACTTTTGACAAAGATTCAAGTCCAAAGGAGTTCAGAACAAGGGGATATGAATTTTACAAATTTACACAAACATCACCGTCACTGTCAGAACCAAGCTTCAATGTTTTGGGTGTAGCTCACAAACCACAAATCCAATTGAGCTCAAATCAGTGCCATTGGAAAGTAGACACACATATCTTTCCAACAAGACTTGAACGGACCAAAACGGATTTCAGACCAGGGAGATATGGCTTTTGGAAGTTGACAATCAGTTCAGGACAACGCAAAAAGGGCTGATCAAGAACAGCCTTCATTCATCCGATCTTAATGGACATAATACAATGAGTTTGGAGCTGATTCTTCTTGCATTGGATTCTTACATCGAGTTTGTACATGTAAAATTGAGTTTGAGGTTGGGTATTCTGTTTTAAACTTGAGATTTCATGAAAATACTTTGAACCTCGAGTATGGAGTTTCAACCTCGAGTATTATGGCTTACAGAGAGCAAACTGGTTGTCAAAGTAATGACAACCTCGAGGTCAAGTTTGCAACCTCGAGGTTGAGGCTTGTTTTCAAGAACTGAACTTTGCAATTTCAGAAGCAAACCTCGAGTATGGATTTCCAACCTCGAGGTTATCGGGCTCCAGAGGAAAAATGCTCTTTCAACCAAGTTTCCAACCTCGAGGTTACTGTTTCAACCTCAAGGTTGTGAGTTTCTGAAACTGAATTTGCCTGAAACCTTCAGGCTAACCTCGAGGTTGGCCTCAAGGTTTGTGACCGTTGGTGCAATTTCAAATTTGGGAAATCTGCAATACCTTCTTGTTTGATCTCAATGCTTTACATGATTATTCTATATTGATTCTAGATATGTTTAACCATCTTTCTAGTGAGTTTCAGACAGATTAACGAAGGTTCATTGAAGGATTAGAGCAAAAAGCAAAAAACTGTCAGAACAATAAATGCACAGCCCAGATAGTTGCTTCCTTTGGTTAATCCACTTGTACACGTCTGCAAAAGGCTAAAAGGAAGATTACTACAACAAGCAAAGTCTTCTCCAACGGGCAAATCCACAGAAAGCCACCTCAGATCAATTATACAACTGGATTAGTTGGAGATTAGAGAAAGAAGCTGACCAAACTTAAAGATAATCAGCTACAACGGTCTGATTGATTCTTCAACGGTCATAAACGGTCACAGACTCTTCTCTACCTATAAAAGACATGGATTGAAGCAGAAAAACGTGGAGACACAAGATTACAATGCCAAAATGCTGAACCTCTGCTTCTTCATCTTTTTCACTCTGTTTTACATGACTAGATAGCTTAGAGAGTGAAATGAATTGTATCTGCACTTCAATGATCATCTATTCATTCCTTTGAGAGGAATCTCATTGTAAACACATTATTCTTCTGAGAGTTACTCAAGATTGGGGAATCTTGAGTGGGAAATACATTGTGTTGATTACAACTTGTAAGGGGGAGTGAATCCTAGCGAGAGGATTACTTCAAGTACAGAGTGTGTAATCAAACAATGTGTTGATTACAGATTGTAAGGGGGAGTGAATCCTAGAGAGAGGATTGCTTCAGTTACAGATCGTGTAATCAAGATTATTGAAGATAGTGGATTGAAAATCCCAAGTGTGGCTTGGGGACTGGACGTAGGTCAAGGAGGGCCGAACCAGTATAAATCTGTTTGCAAGCTCTTCTCCCTTATTTCTTTCATTTCCAGCATTTACATTTGAGTGTTTATCAATTGTTTGTGAACTTACTTCTGTTATTCAAAGATAAAAGCACTGAATTGAAAAAACCTTTTGAGCAAGAACGTTTTTATACTTCACCCAATTCACCCCCCCTCTTGGGTTCAGCCGGAACTTACAAAAATATGCTAAAATAAGGATGCAGTTGGCATTTCCTGGTCAAGTGAGGATTTCCTACGTTTTTAAGGAAATAAAAAAAGGAAAAGACATGCCAAAAAGCAAAAGTCAGTATAATCATTACATAGGGACACGTGTCACCACAGGGTTAAATGAGGAAAGTAAGGGTAGAAAAGTCAATTCCTTATCCCTTAAGGAGTCAATTTTGTCCACATGAGGAGAGAGAAGGAAAATCAGATGATTTTATTTGTACTCAGGCCCAAACATAAAGTACAGGTCCCACAGGAGGTTAACTGGTAGAAAAGGGACTGATAGAGACTAATTAAGAGCTTCTTTTTGGATTAAATGGGACAAATGTGGGGGCCATATGGGAGAGTAAAATGGCGCCACATATGTATGTCTAATCAAGGGAAAATATCAGAAAAAGTTGAAGAAAAGTGCAAAAGGGAGCACCCTTTTAACCGGCGATGCACTACAAGGACCAGTAGATAAAAGGTGGAATGAATAAAGTGGGTAAAGTAGATAAAAAGGCAAGGGATCAGATTGTGTGGGGCCCAGGAGGTGCCACCTACCCCCTGAAAATATATGGATTTATCTAGAATTTTTAAACATAAAATAAGCTAATAATTAGGGTACATGATTTTAACCACTGGAAAAAAGGGTGTTTCAGGCCAAAATAGGTAATTTACACCTTTTGAAAAGTAAAAATCTGACCCTTGTGGCTAGGGAGGCGCCACATGGTCAGCTTTTGGAAGACTCTAGAGATTCTTGGGAATTAAGTCAAGAAAGCCTGATCCAAATAATTAACCAGTGGACAAAAGCTTGCACCAGGTAATTTAGGATACCCATATCATTGTAACTATTTTATAAAGGCACCAATTTCTCATTTTTGGTTGCCTAAGGGAGTGACCAGTAGAGGGAAGAGTAAGGATCAGCTAAGTTCCCACACCAACTTAAATTTTTATGGCGCCTATTTGTAGTTAGAGTTTTTGTTCAAATGGTTAAAGCTTAGTGTTGTGGTATGATTTTGGTGTTTTTAAGGGTTCCAATTGGTTTAAAACATGATTTTGTATGGGGTTAGATCAAGGTTAAGCTTTACGAACCCGAAAACTCAAAGAACAGCTTGCTGCCAGTTTTTGGAATTTCTGGGCAGCAAAGCTTCAATGGCGTTTTAAAAAAATTAAATGAAGTCGGTTTGATCTGAATTTTACAGGCATAAATTATAAGTCTTGAGCTTCACCTTGATGTATAATTTGATGTCTTTTTGAATTTCCTACTAAGAGAAATAAATTGTTGAAAATTGCCTAGAATGTTATAGGATTTTTCTGGCTGTGTAATTAAATATGAATTCTTTTGGGGCTTGAAAGTATTTTTCCCATAAACTATACATCCTAATGGTTCATATGACACCTATTTCATGTCAATTGGAATTTCGTGGAATTTATTAAAAATGTTTGAATTTAGGGCAGAATCACTAGATTTTCTTGAAAATTGGAATAGGGCTCGGTTTTCCTTAAAAATGTAAGGGTATTTTCGCAAATACTGAAAATAAGGTGTTTTGGTGTTATTTAGGGTTGAAGCATATTTAGGAGGACTAATAGGCGCCATAAAAATTTAAGTTGGTGAATAGTCTAGAGGTAATAACTGCTTTACTCAGGTACCTTGATGTGTTTGTTGTATGTTTGTCTTGTCATGTATGTTTGTATGTGTTGGTTTTGATTAGTTTTGATGATGTTTTATATAGATGCCATTATTAAAATAAAAAAGATTGAGTAATATAGTTATCTCCTACATTGACTAACTACTATATTTAATGTAGATTAGTCCAAGTTGAATCATGCAGAATAATCAAGAAGGAGATAAGGGATTAATGGAAAGAAGAACTTGCAGAGGTTGTCAAGGAAGCAAGATGTTATCAATAGATTTTGGAGGATAACCAAGAGATACTAGAGAAAGATGTTATCAAAAGAACTTGCACAATATAATAGGAATATCAACATTCAAGTTCTTGTGATACTGGAAGTCTCTATGATAAGCAGAAGTTGGAATGAAGCTTCATCACTTTCTGGATATTGAAGAAGGTAGAAGTTGCAGAGAATGATGAGCCCAAGTTAAATGATGAAGAATGATCAAGTTGGGAGATGGAAGAAGGAAGAACTTGCTGAATGGAATGAAGATATCATTATTCAAGTTTCAAGATTGATTCTAGAAGTCTCCAAGATCATATGAAAGTTGGAATGGCTCAATTAAGAGTTAAAGTTAGCAAAAATTAGCTTCAGGATGAGAAAACTCGAGTTCACAACTCAAAACTCGAGTTTCCTACTTCACTACAATGATTTGCTCCTCTGGTACAAGAAAACTCGAGTTAAGAACTCAAAACTCGAGTTTAGGACTCAAAACTTGAGTTTGTAGTGTCTTCAGCACCTCTGGCGTCTCTGGATTAGGAAAACTCGAGTTTTCAAGTCAAAACTCGAGTTTCCAGCGGTCATCAGCTCTTCAACTCCACTCTGTTTCACGTTTAATACAGGTGACGTCTGGTAATTCGATGATATCTCTTAAACCAAAAATCGTATTGAGGTGAAATCAGTGGCATATGAAACTAGACTCCTAATGCGTCATTTCGATATAGAATTCAAGCCAAAGGATTTCAGATCAAGGAGCTATGAATTGTGGAAGTTAACAATGAAATCCACGCCACACAGCAAACCAAGCTTCAATGTTTTGAGTGTATCTCACAAAATACAAATCCAATTGAGCTAAAATTAGTGGCATATGAAAGTAGACTCATAGAGCTTTCCATCAAGAGTTGAACAGACCAAAACAGAGTTCAGACCAGGGAGGTATGACCTTTGAAAGTTGACAGTTATTTTAAGAACACTCAACAAAGTCAAAACTCGAGTTTGTAAGTACAAAACTCGAGTTTTCGGGTTACAAAGAGCAGCGAACTTCAGAGCATCTTCCAAACTCAGAGTTTGTGAAACCAAAACTCGAGTTTTGATCAAACAGAGAGCAATTTGGAGTAACACAACAACTTCAAAACTCGAGTTTACAATGAAAACTCGAGTTTTCATCTCCGATTCAGAAAATCACCGTTTCGAAAATCTTGATTCTTTTGATAGACATCCAAATGATTACTCAAATGACTTACAATACTTCTTAACATTATTTATATCATTTGTGTACATGTTTTAGATGATTAAACTGTTGGGATCCGTACACGCAGCGGATTAAAATTTTCTACGAATCCCGTCCCCAGGATCACTCAGGTGCGTTTAAATCAAGGTTAAGGAACCCGAATCATACCTTATATAGAACTCAGAATCATCCGGAGCCGGAGGTTTTCCTTTGATTTTAGCGAACTAGTAGCTTAAGAATCTACACAAACCTTTGCGCACATTTTCTCGTGATCAAGAAAACCCAAACTATAGTGAATTCGTTCGCGTCTCGTTCTCTTTGAACTGGTGGGCTACCTTCTCAATCAGTAGAAGACGACTCTTAGAATTGGCTTCCTCTACCGGTATCCACACAAACAATCTCCGAACACGGACACGGCAGCGTGCTAGCGCCTCGAACTGTGCGTCTCTCTCTTTTTGCTCTAGGGTTTCTCGCGGCTTTCTAATACGCTCGACTAAAAGTCCCGTAGGTCTTTTCTAAACCCGATAGGCGTATTATATAATCAAAATTAATCTTTATTAATTTTGAAATTCGAAATTCAAATCTGGATAATATATTAATTAAATCTATCTAATAGATCTAATCTAATATATTTATTTAATCTGAATTAAAACCAAATCTGAAATTCGAATTTTAAATCTGGATTAAAAATATATTAATTAAATCTATCTGATAGATTTAATCCAATCTATTTATTTAATCCAAATTTAATTAAAAGCCTTCTGATTTAATTTATTTCTATAAATTAAATCCGAGAAATGTAATCTATCTATTTAATTAAATCTGAGATACAATATCTCAATTTAAATTAAATAGATAATGATATCTTTATTTGAAAATCTAATGAGATATAATATCTCTATTCGTTTTAGATATTTAATTTATCTGATAAATTAAATATAAAACAAATATCATATAATAATATTATAATCTCCATTAAATAATATTATTATATTATTTTCGAATTTAAATATATATACACATATATATATTTACCCCAGATTAAATCCAGTATTAATTAAATCTCAGATTAATCTGAGATTCAATGAATCTGGACACTTTTACCCGTGTTGGATTATTCTTATGTGCGACCCTGCAGGCCCATATGAGATTGGCAGTGGGCTAAGACCATATCAGCCCACAAGTCGCAAGCGGCCTCTTGCAAGACATTGCGACTACCCAATTCATATGGGGATCGATGACACGATACTACCTATCATACAACCATGTCACGTCCCTTTTGTCACGCGATAATTTGGTCAAGGATGAGGCATGGATAATGTCAACTTCCTTTTCTTGACCGTTGCTTTCTCGATTCTCGAGTAGTCTAATAAGTGAAATGGAAACTCTTTTCCATCACAGTATGGCCATACATTTCTTAGACTCACTCATCGAGGGGCCCAGCATTATCTCTCTACATATGTGAGGGACAAATCCCATCTTGACCACTCACATTCCTCCGCATGAAAACCACTGATCCCGATCCTAGCCTTTATCATCACCTGGTCAAAGGTGACTTTTGACTAGGTCAAAGACCAGTGACTCATCATGTAGGAATCCATGATGATCTCAGGTCATAGGGCGTTGTGACGCGGTTATATATGAGATAAGCTTATGACTTAATCCATGCAGGTTTCTCATAGTGGGTCGGTCCAGCACCTTGTACTCTTACAAGTGCCCATGACTTTGATTCATATCTCCATACCTCATCAAAGTCATACTGGCCTTAACTCATCTTTGCTCCCACATAGATAACCAACCAGGGACATTTAGGATATTCTATAAGATATATCCAAGGATATAGTTATCACCATAAACATGCGTATGAAATGATAACTTAATGGAGAATAATGATTTGCCCCTAGGGCATAATTTCCAACATAAACGTGGTTAAGCTGAAGATCAAGGATAAAGTAAATGTTGATGTCATAGCTGGTTCAGAAAACGAAGTTCTAACGGCTAGTTCCATCTGTGTCTAACGGCTATATTTATTTATCCAATAGTCATTGAATCTTCTCAACAGTCATATATTGATCTCTACCTATAAAATAATAAGCATTCAAGGTTGATAAGTGAGAGCTTGCACCATCAAGATGCCAACATTCTGAATCCAACATCTTTCTCATACACACTCTGTTTTCAATGTTTACATAGCTTAGCACAGAGAGTGAAATTATTTGTAATGCACTTCAGTATTTATCTTATTCACTTCTAAGAGAGAAGGTTCATTAGAAATATTCTAGCTGTTTATCTGAGAGTTACTCAAGATTGGGTGATCTTGAGAGGGAAACAGATTGTAACCTTACATTGTGTATGGGGGAGTATCTCGGTGAGAGATTTGGCTTTACAAGTGCCTAGGTGAACTTGTGGTTTGTAAAGGCTTCTTTTGTGCCTGGATTAAACAAGAGGATAGTGGATTGAAAATCTCAAGTGGAGCTTAAGGACTGGACGTAGGTCAACGATTGGACCGAACCAGGATATATCTTAGTTTGCATATTCTCTTCCCTTATCTCTTATGTTTCTAGCATATATGTTTGAATGACTGTCTATTACTTTATAACTACTATCATACAAACTGATTTTACTGAGTTGCAAAAAGATTTTCAAAGTTCCTAAGTTTTTATACTTCACCCAATTCACCCCCCTCTTGGGTTCAGCTGGTTCTTACAGTATGTTATTGCCAAATATACATACAGAGCAGGTTGGGGTTCGAGTCCCTAACTATTGTGTTCCTAGCGTTGAGGAGAGGCCTAGGGCTGGCCTTGATTGACAACTTTATGGGTCATAGGTCTAGGGCTGGCCTGGTGCAGGCGACTTTATGGGTCGTGACTTCGATAAGTCTAGGGCTTGCCTTGGTAAGGTAGCCTGACGGCGCATGGTAGTTGGTTATTGTGGATGTTTCTGTTTACATATATGGTTTATTTGGCATTCTACCTGTGATCTATATGTCATGGTTGCATGCATACACTATACACATATAGTACATGAGTATTCACAGTTACTCTGGGGTTCATATCTTGAACTCCAGACACTTCTGTTGAACCAAGAGGACGCGCCTGAGATAGAAGAACCTTTTTGGAAAGGTAGGGAATATCGGTGCAGATTGAAGAATAGGGGTTGCCCTATTACTCTTGTGACTTGGAACCCAACACAGTTAATCAAAACTATTGGCCAAGTCAGTGTTTTTGTCAAGTGAGAGTCTCCCTGTCTTTCAAGGTGACTAATTAATGAAACCACATTGACCAATCCTTCCTTGTTTAAGCACCAATCGGTTTGAAAAACTCAATCAGATTCATGCCAGAAACTACGCTCTGATGAACCTTTTCCGACCTTTGCTCTCACCAGTGCCTCTTCATGTGCTCCGTCCATCGGTGCTGCTTCACGACTTCGTCCATTGGTGCCTCTTTACAGCTTTGTCCACGTCGCCTTCTCAGGTCCAGGTTCCTTTCCGAAACCTTTAGTCATGGCTAAGATTCAATTGAATTGAATCTCATGTAACAGTTAACCTCTATATCAGATATAAACAATATATGACAGATATTCACAACATTTCAGCATCAACCATTCATAGCACACAGTAAATGTAATGTTAACAGTATTTGCATTCACAGTGCCACGAATCCACGTGTCCTCAGTGCTAGGAAAACATACTTGCGGTATTATCATAACTATAACCCACACAAAGCTCAATGTAAGCAAACACATAACCTCGGACCAAATCTTAGTCACCGTGCATGACCCAAGACCTTGTCTTATTCATGACTCTAATGAATCAAACAATCATATATAGACATACAAGATATAGAAAATCAAAGTTACTGTACATGAATACACCTTCCTTCTGCGTAGTTAGCAATATACCTGTCCTTTGAATCTGACTCTGGACTTCCCGGATATCCTATAACGGTATCGTCAGATTATTTTCATTTTTATACTTTATATGATATTATAATAAATATCATATAACTTTAAATAATATACTAAAGGGTTATTTTCACTTCTTTTGACATTTCTACCCTTGGTAGATCTATTATTCTATTTTTACCCTTACATTTTCCTAAAACGTAATTCCAGCATTTTATTGGAAGATTTTGTAGAAACTTTGAAAAATAATAATTAATTCTAAAAAAAAAAATCCTTGTTGAGTGCTTCAAAATTACTCAAGACCCTTGACATGTCTATTCTCAAGGAAAAATATTCCCAGAAGCTAGAACATCAAGAATGAATCACAATTTTTGAGTTTTACCATCATTGTTTAGTTTAAAATTCCAGAAACAAGGCCTAACTTCAAAAATTCCTAATTCCTTGTCCAAAGATCAACACATTACATATTTTATATATTTACAAAGCCTTTCGTGTCTACTTTATCCATACAAAATTTCGTGCTTTTTGAAGATCATTTCAAACGTAAAATAATAGCCACAACATTTGTTGCCAATAGAAAGTTTAAACTAGAAATTCTACAATTTTCCCAATCTTGATCTATTCATTTAAAAAATTATTCCCTAACATGTTTTATGCTCTATTTTGCATTTTAAAAGCAACGAAGACTTTAAAACATAAAAAGAAATTTATTCTACAACTTTCTAGATTAAACTACAATTTTAATAAGAACTAAAATCCAAAAGATCAAGAACTTACCTTATATTCTTGAAACTCCTTCTTCTCCTTGCTTCAACTTTTGTGCTAGCTCTATCTTTCACTCAATTAATTTGAATTGAGTTTGGTGTGAAGAAAAATGAAGAGAGGAGCCTTATATTTATAAGGAAAAATTTCAAGCTTACATAAAACCTATTATACACAATTAATTTCCCCTTCTTTCTTCCTAACCATTGGATCAAATTTGTGCTTTTTCAAATTCAATCCTCCCCCTTAATCCTTGGCTCAAGTCTCCCATTAATCCAATTAATTACCTAAGGATTAAGCTTAATTAAATGGGAACCATTGGATTGCAAGACATGTATCATCATCCAATTCTAACTTCTTCCCTAAGCTAGTTGTCATTGTTAACTTTGTATTGTTTCATGAAGCTTAATTAATATCTCAACCAAGTGTTTATATGCCCTTTAATCACAAGTGTAATTATAGGATCAATTTTCTAGTTAATCAAGAGCATTAATGCTTTATTTATCAAGTTTTATCTCATGGTTTCTTAGCTTAAATATCAGCCCACATCTACTAGATGACATTTATGACTTCTGGGGCATTTGATGATGTCATTTGATGATATGGTTATGGGTTTAGTTGCCCCTTAACCCCAAGTGTAAGTATGTAGTTAGTTTGTTACCATATTAAGGGCATTTTTGTATTTAATCATCAAGCTTTTTGTGTCTTGCTTTGGCCCTAATTCTTGAAGAGCAACAACCCTCTTTTTCATGTTTTTAATTGTCTCTAATTAAATTGAAGAATTATGCAACTAATCTTAATTAGTGCAAGCTTATTTGCTAAGGATAATTGTTAATAGATAACAATTAAACTAAGTGTTTCTTGTTGGCTCTTGTGTTTTTTGATGGTCACAATTCTCAAAGTTGAAGAAATAAATAAGCAAAGAGCATGGCAAATGAACATGCTAATTGTGTCTTCAGGGTGTTACTCGAGCAAAAGAATAATACTTGCTCGAGCAACATCATGGGTAAGGTATATCAGATGTGAACTGATAAGACCTTGCTTGAGTAGACCTTATGGTCTTGCTCAAGCAACATCGAGCAAGTCTGAACAAGGCAACAGCAGAAGCATACTCAAGAAGAAGGCAAAAGCATGCTCGAGCACTTTGCTCGAGCAAGCTTAAAAGGTTACTCGAGCAACATCGAGCAACTTGTGTATTTTGCTCTGCTGAAGACTCTACTCGAGCAAGGAAAAAGTGCTGCTCGAGCAAGCCCAAAATGCTGCTTGAGTAAGGTCGAGCAGCAGGCGATTTTTCTGTTTTAAAAAGGGGTTGCCCGAGCATGATTTATCTCATGCTCAAGCACCATGCTCGAGCAAGCAGGAAAGTATGCTCGAGCATCAGCGCATTCCAACTAAACAAAAGAAGGTTTGCTCGAGCAAGGTCTGGAAGTTTGCTCGAGCAACAACGAGTCCAATGCAATTGTTCTAGTTTGAGAAAGAGCTTGCCCGAGCATGATATTAATCATGCTCGAGCAAGCTAGATAGCATGCTTAAGCAACAGCAAAGCAAAGGGGTTTTTAAACTGATTTCAGAGAGCTTCCCTGAGCATGACATATTCATGCTCGAGCATCATACTTGAGGAAGGGGTTTTCCTGCTCGAGCATCAGCAAGCAAGCATACTTCCTTCAGTATTTCAAAGGAGCTTGCTCGAGCAAGCTTGGACCTTTGCTCAAGCAACTTTATCCTGATTTCAAAATCGCCATGTTCGAAATTCATGAATCATCGAATGAATTAAATCCTCATCTAATTATTTTTGATTATGATTACCAAATGCTATTAACCAATTTGTTCATTAGTTTCAGATCATTTAAACTTAGATTTCCAACGAATTTAAATGAAGCAATCTTGCCTATCAGAAGAATGCAGCTACCTAAACTGTGATATTCTCGGAGATCGATATCCTGAGCAAAGTAAAGCCAACTCTGATATACTCTGAATCTGCATTTAATGCCATCTCACAACGGATGCAACAGAAAGAATGAAACAGAATGTTCGGCCTGAACATTCCTCCTATGATGGCGAAATCCTCAAACAAATATATCATCTGTCTAACGGACATATTGAGGAGACACAACGGCTACTTCATGAGCTTTAGCAACGGTCATTAATAGAGACAACTATAAATAGCCGAAGCATTCAATTTGTCACCTACCGAAACGCTGCGCAATCAATTCGAGTCCATAAGCATTTAGTGTTTCAACTGTTTCGATAAGTTTGTTCTTTAGTGTTCATTTGTATCAACTCGTAAGGAGTAATTAAACACTTATTTCATTGACAAGTTTGTATCTTAAGAGTGAGGAATCTTAAGAGTGGGTGTATTAATTACAACTTGTAAAGGGAGTGGAGTCCGAGAGTGTTAGGACCATCCTTCGTTTACAGAGTCTATAATTGTTTTTTGAAAGATAGTGAAATCCCAGGAATTCTGGGAACTGGACGTAGATCAAAGTATTAGACCGAACGAGGATAAATTCTCTTGTGTTCATTTTCCTTATTGGTCTCTATTTTGCTTACGATCTGAAGAAAAGTTTAAATTTCTAAAGAACAACTATTCACCCCCTCTAGGTGATATTCCGTCTTCATTTCAATGTTCCCTTCTCTTGTCTCATGAGCATTTAAAATAGCTATTATTTCATGTGATATTCATATCACATCTTGTAGCCCCTAAATGATGTCTCATAATTAACCATTGCTTAATTAATTCCAAAGTAAGATTTGGATAAAAATATAATCAATAGATTATAATTCTTTGAGACACATATTCACCTTTGTATTTTGCTAATTATTCACTAAAATACAAGGTTACGAGAATTGGGAAAATTAGGGTATTACAGTAATCACCCCAAATTGGCATCTCTTTCGCCAACAAATTAGTGTATCTTACTTCCAATTCTATCTCTGCTCAAAGATCCACATTTTGTCCATCGCTGATTTCCCCCTTCGCTTCCTTGGTCACTAAGGTCAAACAGCTTTTGAAAGCATTTCCTTTACAATGATTTTGATTGGATTCCATATTCATATATTCAATGTAGTTAAACGGTATTTGGTTTCTTCTGAGTGCCTGTGGGGAACACATAGATTGTTTAGGGTCTGAACTTCTTGTTTTTGTTTGATGTTGACGGAAAATTTTCCAATTATTCGAAGTAGTCCATAGTCAAAGTTCGCAAAAAATAAAAAAAATAAACCTTCGGCCTTCTCTGAGCATCTTCTTACTGGATTTCCCCTGTTTCTTCTTGGGTTAGGAGCAATTTCTACCTTCTCATCGAAGAAGGAAAAATAGCCTATATAAGAGAAAGACCTTCTTCTTACTAAATAGTCATTTTAGGGCAACAAATTATTCAAAGTTATAGTTTTCGTTTTGGTCTCATTTTTGTGGGTTGGTGAAAGAGGATTTCTTCCTTCCTTGGTTTCCTTTAGCACTAGCTTGTGATTTTAGATATGTTAATGACATCGTTAGCTTTTAAAGAATGCTTCTTGCTTTTTTCATACTGAAGAAGATTGGTGAACAAGTTGATGGCGAGTAGTTTAATCTCCAAATCCTTATTGTCTTCAATTTTTTCCCCCGTATTGTGAAATTGGGACATGGAATTTATCAAACTGTTTTGATATGGAATGCATATAGCCATATATTTCAAGCGTTAAAAAATCTTTGATCTTCTACCAATTGATAATTTCAACTACGTTTTATTATCTTCCCATGATATGCTTGCAAGACTCTAGGAATTATGCCACTGCACCAGGGAAAAAGGAGGAAAAAGTAAAGGTACTTGAATATATTGGTCTTCAACATGTTCGCTGACATACTTGCATTACGTGAAGGGAATTTTATGGGTGTTGATTATGTAAGAACCGGCTGAACCCAAGATGGGGGTGAATTGGGTGAAGTATAAAAACTTAGGAACTTTGAAAATCTTTTTGCAACTCAGTAAAATGAGTCTGCATGACAGTAAAGAGTTATAAAACAATAGACAGTCATTCAAACATATATGCTGGAAATATAAGAGAGAAGGTAAGAGAATATGCAAACTGAGATTTATCTTGGTTCGGTCCAATCCTTGACCTACATCCAGTCCTCAAGCTCCACTTGAGATTTTCAATCCATTATCTTCTTGTTTAATCTGGGCACAAGAGAAGCCTTTACAAACCACAAGTTCACCCAGGCACTTGTGAAGCCAAATCTCTCACCGAGATACTCCCCCTTACACAATGTAAGGTTACAATCTGTTTCCCTCTCAAGATCACCCAATCTTGAGTAACTCTCAAATAAACAGATAGAATGTTTATAACGAATCTTCTCTCTCACAAGTGAATAAGATAAAAACTGAAGTGCATTACAAATAATCTCATTCTCTATGATAAACTATGTAAGCATTGAAAAGCAGAGTGTGTATGAGAAAGATGATGAATTCAGAGTGTTACCATCTTGATAGTGCAAGCTCTCTCTCATCAACCTTGAATGCTTCTTCTTTTATAGGTTGAGATCAATATATGACCATTGTAATCTTCAATATAACCGTTGCCTTCATTAGACAAGGTTCTGGTTAAGCTTTGGTCTTCTTCTCTCTCTAATCCAGCTGTGCAGAAGTTCAGAGTTGACTTCTTGAAAATAAATCCGTTGGAATAACAGCTGCTGGATGTGGAAAGCAATCTTTAATCCTCTGCTAGACGTGTGCAGAAGGATTACCCAAAAGTATGCAACTTTCTGGGTTTGCATTTAATGTGCTGACGTCACTTTTGGTTTTGCTTTAAACCTTCAATAAACATCATCTAATTTATCTGAAACTCACCAACAAAGTGATTAAACACATCTAGGAACATTAGAGACTAATGATAGGAAGTATTAAGATCAAACACGAAGGTTTTACAAATTCATCAAATTTTAATTTCTAGATCTGCGATGAAACCTTGAGGTTTGTCTCTCAAACCTCGAGGTTTGGACTGTAGCATGTAAAATCGATTTAAGTCCAAAACATCAAAACTGGAGGTTTCTATCCAAAACTGAAGGTTTTCATAACATTAAAAACTTCAGAGCACTCGGGTTGGCCAAACCTCTAGGTTTTATCAGAAACCTTGAGTTTTCATTCAACTATGAAAGCTTTGAGAAATTACGCCAAGCCAGAACCTGGAGGTTTTCAAATAGAGAAAAGACGTGTGCTCTTTGGTTGCCAAAACCTCGAAGTTTCTCACCAAACCTCGAGTTTTTACTTAAATGTGAAAACTTTGAATTTTTGCGCCAAGACAGAAACTTGGAGGTTTTAAAGTAAAACTGGAGGTTTTGAAAATTGAGAAAACACAGATGCTTTCTGCCTGGACAAACCTCGAGGTTTGTCTTGAAACCTCGAGTTTTCTCTTAATTGTGGGAACTTTGAGAAAATTGTACTGGACTCAAAACTGGAGGTTTTGAGAAACTGGCTAAAACATGAGTTTTCTCTGGCAAGTCAAAACCTCGAGGTTTCTTACCAAACCTCGAGGTTTCACAAAACTTGTGAAACCTAGAATTTTCATTCTAGAACAGAACCTTGAGGTTTTAGACAAAAACTGGAGGTTTTCAAGTGTTCAAAACTCAGGAGACTCTCTGTGAGGCCAAACCTCGAGAAGACTCGAGGTTTCAAGGAAACCTCCAGGTTTTGTCTTTAGCGCAATTTTTCAAAACTTTCATGTTTGAATGAAAACTCGAGGTTTGGTGAGAAACCTCGAGGTTTTGTCAACCAGAGAGCATTGAACTTTTTAAAGCTTTAAAAACCTCCAGTTTTGGATAGAAATCTCAAGTTTTGATGTTTTGAACTAAAATCAATCCTTCATGGTAAAGTCCAAAACTCGAGTTTATAAGATCTAAACTTGAGTTTGTGTCAAAGTTTTTGAAATTCAAATCTGATGAGTTTGTGAAACCTTCTTGATTGATCTTAATACTTTCCATTATCATTCTTCTATGATCCTAGAAATATTTAATCACTTTGTTAGTGAGTTTCAGATGAATTAGAAGATGTTTAGTAAAAGTTTAAAGCAAAAGCAAAAAGTGACGTCAGCACTTATAAAGCAAAAGCAAAAAGTGACGTCAGCACTTATAAAGCAAAACCCAGAAAAGTTATATACTTTTGGGTAATCCTTCTGTACACGTCTACAAAGAGTTAAAGACTGCTTTCCACATCCAGTAACTGCTATTCCAACGGATTAATTTGCCAGAAGTCAACTCTGGACATTCTGCATAGTTGGATTAAGCAAAAATTAGAGAGAAAAGAAGACAAAAGCTTAACCTGAACCTTGTTTGATATAGGCAACAGTTATAAACGGTCATATATTGTTCTTTACCTATAAAAGAGGACAGATTCAAGATAGAAAAGAGAGAGACACGAGCCTACACTTCCAACATGCTGATACTCTATTTTTGCCATCATTTGCACTCTGTTTTTCATATTTAGATAACCTAGAAAGTGAAGTGATTTGTATTTGATCGTCAGTGTTTATCTATTCACTTCTAAGAGAGAAGATTTATTGTAATCACATTATCTTTCTATCTGAGAGTTACTCAAGATTGGGTAATCTTGAGTGGGAAATACATTGTGTTGATTACAGCTTGTAAGGGAAAGTGAATCCTAGAGAGATGATTACTTCGATTACAGAGTGTGTAGTCAAGCAGTGTATTGATTACAGTTTGTAAGAGGGAGTGAATCTTAGTGAGAGGATTACTCTAAGTGTTGGTTATGATTTGTTTTGATGATGTCTTATATAGATGCTATTGTTATAAGCAAAAAGATTGAGTAATATAGTTATCTCATACATTGACTAATTGTTGTATTTAATGTACATTAATTCAAGTTGAATTATTGAGATTAATCAAAAAGGAGATAAGAGTTGAAAGAAAGAAGTATCTGCAGAGGTTATCAAGAAAGCAAGATATTATCAATGGGTTTTGGTGATAACCAAGTAGAAGAGAAGAGACCAAATAAAGAAGAACATGCATATATATTCTTTTATATGTTACTGGAAGTCTTTATAATCAAGCAGAAGTTGGAATGAAGCCTCATCATGTTCTAGATGTTGAAGAAGGTAGAAGCTGTAGAGAATGATGAACCTGAAGGTTGGAGCTAGATACCCAAGAGGGGGGGTGAATTGGGTATCTATAAAAATTTAAAGCTTTTACTTTGTTTTGGCTAAGTAAAATAGGGTAAGACAGAGGAGAGAAGAAGAGAACCAATACACAACACGTTTTATACTGGTTCGGTCCTTTCTCTGACCTACGTCCAGTCCCCAAGCCTCACTTGGGATTTTCAATCCACTAACTTCACAATATTGATTACAATCTCTGTACTCAGAGTAGTTCTCTCTCTAGAACTCACTCCCCCTTACAAGATGCAATCAATACACCCAACCACCAAGTCCCCTGACTTGTGGTTATCTCAATCAATGAATGATTTACAAGAAAAGACTCTCTTACAGAGCAGATAAAATGAACACTGAAGCACAAGTATCAAATTGATACAATATAGATGAAAGCTGAACACAATAAATGACACTTAATAAATTTTCGCTCTCAGTTGGTGTATCAGCTTGAGAAGAAGTTAATGCACTCTATTTATAGGTAGAGAACATTAAATGACCGTTGCTTGATGAATCCAACCGTTGTAGGTGATTAGCACTAAGTCTGGTCTTCTTCTCTCTCTAAACTTCTGCTAATCCAAGAGTTAATGTGATCTGATGTGGCCCTCTGAGAATTTGCCCGTTGGAGATGAGTTTACTTGTTGTAGTAAGCATTCTTTAACGTTTAGAAGGCGTGCTCAGATGGATTAGCTGAAAGTAGGTTGATTTGCAGAAGTGCATTAAATGCACTGTGCACTTTTTGCTTTTTGGCTTTGACCTTCATTAATCTTGATCTGTGCTAACTGAAATTCACTTAACAAACTTGTTAAACATAGTAGGGAACATAAGTGAATGATATATGAAAGCAATTAGGTCAAACAATAAGGATTTGCAAATTCGTGTAATTCAAAAATCAATTTTGACCGTTGTATACTGCGGTAAGTTCCTCTATACTAGAGTATGGCACTGTGCATAAGTGTCCATACTGCAGTATCCAAAGTCATACTACGGTATGGAGCTTCCAGAGGCAAACCATCGTGACTTGTGTTTGAAAAACCAAACCTATACTGCAGTATGTAAGTTGTGTACTCGAGTATAGCACTGTTTGAGAGAAAAATTTAAGTTCAAAAAACCTTTATATTGGAGTAAGCATTTGTATACTGGAGTAAGCAAGAACATGTGTTAAGTTGAAAATCAGTTTAAGAGCCCAATACTGCAGTATGCAAACCTATACTGTAGTTTGCAATAGGTATAAAATTTGGGAGCTCTCGGTATAAGCCTATACTGCAGTATACATACTCATACTGCAGTATTGACTTGTTTTGAAAAACTTGGTTGCTCTCTAGATGGCTCTATACTGCAGTATACATACCTATACTGCGGTATTGACTTGTCTTTGAAAAATGATTGCTTTCTGGATGGCCCTATACTGCAGTATACATACCTATATTGCGGTATTGACCTGTCTTGAAAAATCATTACTTTCTGGATGGCCCTATACTGCAGTACACATACCTATATTGCGGTATTGACCTGTCTTGAAAAATCATTGCTTTCTGGGTGGCCCTATACTACAGTATACAGACCCATACTGCAGTATGCAACTATCAGATGGTTTTTAAAGGATCTTGGAAACTTCAAAACATGTTTACACTTGTTGTTAATCATCAAAACACATTGAGAACTAACATTCTCCCCCTTTTTGATGATGACAACACTTGTAAACTTTCTTTTTAAAGAATTTGAAAGATGTAATCTGTTTTGAATTGAAGTTTTCAAAATTCAATGTTAAGTTATCAGAAAATAACCAGTTTTGCATTTTCAAACATAAAATTCAGAGATTGGCAGCAGATATGTATTTGAGAGCATAAACATCTTGAAATATATTCATTAAACATGATTCATACAAGCAGAACTGATATCAGAAAAGATGAACATACTGATAATAACTGATATCAGAGCAAGCAACTACAGAAACATCAAAAGAACACAGCAAAAATAGCTCAATGAAATGCAAAACTACCTAGACACAATACCTAGACCCTATACTTCTACATCTTTCTCTCCTTCTCCCCCTTTGTCATCAGCAAACCTTGGGTCAAGGACAAAGACAAGAGGAGTGTAGAGCACCATGGCTGTGTTTGGATCAAAAGTGGGATCATGGGGCTCTGCATATGGAGAAGGTGTAGGGAAAACTTCAGTGGTCGGAGTAGGTGGAGATGGGAATGGGCCAGGAAGGACCTCTGTGGTAGGAGTGGAAGTGGAGGCTGGGGAGGATGTGGTGTGAGGTGGGCTAGGAAAAGAGAAAGTAGGTGATGAAGGTGGGGAAAAGTGAGGCTCTGGTGAAGATGTGGATGGCTGGGTGATAGGTATGGATGGTTGGACCTTTGGGACCGGAGAGGATGAGGAAGGACCAGTCGTGAATCCGAAGGTGGATGAAGAAGGAGCGCCAAGACCAAAATATTGTATTAACTTGTCAGCTTTATCTCTAGCATCAGAAGCGGTAGCCAATGTGACGGTACACTGATCAGAGATCTCTGGCTGCTTCTTTTCCAAGTCCTCCTTTATCTTGGTCAAATGTGATATGACCTCAGTCTGGGAAACAATCATGTCCATAAGACCTAACTTGATATCAGCACGTACCACATCGAACTCAGCCTTCATTATCAACCTATGTGATGCAAGAGCAGCATCCACAATCTCTCTGATCCGCTGCTCAAACTCTGATGAAAGTGGAGGCGGAGCAGACTGTGCCTCGTGCGCAACCGACTGTGAAGCATGGGCCTGAGACCTCTGTGGAGCCCTCGACTGACCGGATCCTTCCGGCTCAAATTGTACCTTCATAAAGTTAAGTTGTGTCTTTCCGAAGGCCGTGATATACTTCATCTGCTCAGGAGGACCCACGTACCATATCTTATGGTAGAACATGATCAGGGAAACCAGAGAGGCGAAAGGCATGTAGGATCCTTTGCAGGACACGAACTTGAAGTAGCTGATCTCCTTGAACAGCCACTGCCCGATGTTGATAGGATGCTTGCGAATGAAGGCAGTGAAGAAGCGGTAGTCCTTTTGCGTGAAGTGCGTGTAGCTTCCTCCCTTTTGCACAAAATTACGTGAATACACGTACCAAATAACTCGGTGCAAAGGTGGCATGTCCGAGGGCTCTAAGGTCAAGTGGGCTCTCTGATCATCCAGTATGTCCTGACCAGGCACTAGTGTGGTATACACCTCCTCGTTTGTGTATCTCGGTGTGGATGCCTCTGGAGGATTAACGACCTTGAGAATCTTGTTGAGGATGGCGGCAGACAATGTGAATTGTACCCCTCTGACAGATGTTGTGATCCTTTCTTCAACCAGCCTTCTTTCCGAGTCCAAAATGTGGTTGGTCGCCATGTTGAAGTAGAACATCTTGACCAACTCCGGACAGTAAGCGGCCTCGATGGAAACAAATGTAGCATACTGCCCGAACCACGGCGAGAGATCCACGTTGCACTCACGATAAACTTGTTCCAGATCAACTGAAACGACAGCACAGAATCCTCGGCTTCCAAATTGGTCTCTGAACTTGGCATTCAAGCCGGGAGGAAGTGGAGCTGGAGCAACCTTGAATCCCTCTGGTGCATTCTTGTGAAGCTTAATCTCCTCTATATCATTTACAATCACGTGCGAAGCTTCTTGCTCAGACTCAGTCTCTGATGAAGAACCAGTAACCTCAACAGTTGAGGGAGAGGAGACGACAGTCGTGGAAGCTCTCTTGGACCTTGCTTTTCGATGAACAACGGTCCTCTTTCCCTTTGCTTTGCTCGGCTCTCCGGTCTTCTTCTTCTTTGTTGCCGGAGAAGGTACCCGGTCCTTTGACGACGAACCCCTCTTCTTGAGGTTTGGAGATGGCCCCTCTGGAATAGTAACGCCAACTCCGGGAATCCTCGTATCAATGCCTGTTTGCAACTTTCTCGGAATTGACTTTGTCCTTGGTGCTCTTGGAGGTTGAGAAGGAACCGGTTAATCGGATTGAGATTGATCTTTCGACATTTTGTCGTTAGGGTTTGGGCGAGAGAGTGATTGGGAAGAGATTGAGAGAAATTTGGTGAGGATTTATGGAGGATTTGTGAGGAAACACGACGGTTTCAGAGTGAGAGAAGAGAGAAAGACGTGACTCTGCTAGGGCTTACTGGAGTAAAGACGCGAGTATGAAAGAACACGACTGTTTAGTATATATACACAGACCCCTATACTCGAGTAAAGTTCTTGCATATTGCAGTATATCATACTTTCATTTACATACTGCAGTATAGATGGAAGTATACTGACCTGGACTTCAAAAATGTAGAGTGAATTTTTGAAAACCCCGATGGCCATGCCTCTGGCATACCTGGAGCTTTGGCTTCTGTCTTCTGGATACTCGAGTATGCACTTGGATACCGCGGTATAGCTCTTCTGAACTTCAGTTTCAGCTTTTTGCAACTTCCAAATTCGAGTATTATGACCAATATTAGAGTATGCAACCTCTGAAACATCAAAACATCCTGTAAAAACAAAGGCTAAACACTCTGATGCTTAAGTTAGTAAAGATTAATCATCAAAAACACATCTAACATTAAATTGAGAGAGAATTGCTTACAATTCATTGGGATTTACCATTCCCAATTCTCTCCTTATGAAAGTGAATTGTTCCTTATCTAGAGGCTTGGTGAAGATGTCAGCTAGTTGAAGATGGGTTGGAATGAACATTACTTTGACATCTCGCTTCTGGACATGATCCTGAATGAAGTGGTGCCTCACATCAATATGCTTGGTTCTTGTATGTTGCACCGGGTTCTTGGCCAAGCTTATTGTGCTAGTGTTGTCACACAATATTGGGATCTCCTTAAAGTGGACTCCCAAATCAGCAAGCTGTTGCTTTAACCATAGCACTTGAGCACAGCAACTTGATGCAGCCACATATTCAGCTTCGGTTGATGACACGACCACGATTGTTTGCTTCTTGCTGAACCAAGACACAAGTGAGTTGTCAAAGAACTCGCATTGGCCACTTGTGCTCTTTCTATCCGTCTTGTAGCTAGCATGGTTCGAATCCGAATATGCCACCAAGTGCTTCGGCTGACCTTTGGGAAACCATAGTCCAAGAGTCTTCGTATCAGAGAGATATCTGAATCTCCTCTTTACATGTTCAGCATGTGACTCTTTAGGAGCGGATTAGAACCGAGCACACATTCCAACATTGAATTGGATATCCGGGCGACTTGCGGTGAGGTAGAGCAATGATCCAATCATTCCTCTATACTTGGTGATGTTGAAATCCTTGCCCTTTCCATCAGCATCCAAAGAAGTAGTTGTGCTCATTGGTGTGTCAGCCCCATTGCACTTGTCCATTCCAAACTTCTTCAGCAAATCATTCAAATACTTGGTTTGAGATATAAATATCCCATCTTTACGTTGCTTGATTTGCAGCCCAAGGAAGTAATTGAGCTCTCCCATCATTGACATCTCAAATTCACCCTGCATAGTCTTGGAAAATTCCTCACACAAGGAGTCATTAGTAGCATCGAAAATAATATCATCAACATAAATCTAAACAACTAAGATTTCATTCAATTTATTTTTCTTTATAAACAATGTTGTATCAGCCTTGCCTCTAATAAACCCTTGATTGAGTAAGAATTGACTCAATCTTTCATACCAAGCTCCAGGAGCTTGCTTAAGACCATACAAAGCTTTCTTAAGTTTAAAAACATGATCCGGAAATTGATCATTTTCAAAACCTGGAGGTTGTTCAACATATACCTCCTCTTGAATGAAACCATTTAAAAATGCACTTTTAACATCCATTTGATAAAGTTTGAAACCTTTAGTGCATGCAAAGTCTAGTAGGACTCTTATGGCTTCCAATCTTGCAACTGGAGCATAAGTTTCCTTATAGTCTATGCCTTCTTCTTGATTGTAACCTTTGGCAACCAGTCTTGCCTTGTTACGGACAATGATTGCCGACTCATCACGTTTGTTCTTGAATACCCATTTAGTCCCAATTACCGGATGGTCTTTGGGTCTAGGCACCAAGTCCCAAACTTGATTTCTGTCAAATTGATGCAACTCCTCTTGCATAGCTATCACCCAATCATTGTCTGAAAGGGCTTCTTCTATTTTGGAGGGTTCTATGTGAGAAATAAATGCAGCAAAGGTTACTTCATTCAAAGTACTTCTTCTTGTTCTTACTCCTTGGTTAACATCACCTATAACTTGGTCCAAAGGATGATTTCTTATAAATCTCCAAGCTCTAGGTTGGGATTGATCAAGATTTTTTAAATTGTTTTCAGGATCAGCCTCAAAAACATTTTCAGTATTTCTAGATTGAGAAGGAGTAGTTTTTGAAAAGAATTGGTTTTTGAAAATTGTCTCTTCTTCATCATCCAAGGATTTATCAGAGTCATTCTCACTAAACACAACATGTATGGACTCTTCTACAACCTTAGTTCTAGTGTTAAAGACTCTATATGCTTTACTTCTATTCGAATAACCGATAAAGATAGCTAAATCAGCTTTAGAGTCGAATTTACCAAGATTGTCTTTACCGTTATTATGCACATAGCACTTACAACCGAAGACATGTAGGTGGTTGAGGTTTGGCTTTCTTCCTTTGTAAAGTTCGTATGGAGTCTTATTCAGCTTCTTTCTCAAGTATGCTCCGTTGGAGATGTAGCAAGCCGTACTCATGGCATCAGCCCAAAACACTTGCGAAGTGTTGTACTCGTTCAACATCGCTCTAGCCATCTCAGTGAGTACTCTATTCTTTCTCTCCACAACACCATTTTGCTGTGGTGTTCTTGGTGCTGAAAAGTTGTGATCAATCCCCATACTGTCACAGAACTAAGCAAAGGCATTGTTTTCAAACTCTCCAACATGGTCGGTCCTTATACCTGAAATTGAGAAACCTTTCTCGTTCTGGACCTTCTTGGCAAAAGCAACAAACTGATCATATGTTTAATCTTTTGATGATAAAAATATAGTCCAAGTAAATCTAGAATAATCATCAACAATGACCAAAGTATAAAGGTTTCCACCAAGACTTTTTACTCTAGCTGGTCCAACTAGATCCATATGAAGTAATTGAAGAGGTCTACTAGTTGAAATCTCATTTTTAGCTTTAAAAGACGATTTGGTTTGTTTTCCTCTTTGGCAAGCATCACAAATCATATCATTTTTGTAATTCAATTTAGGAATACCAATAACCAAATCCTTTTTCAATAACTTGTCAAGTTGATACATATTGACATGAGCTAATCGCTTATGCCAAAGCCAACTTTCATTCAAGTTACTAACAAAACAATTTTCAGATACAGAAACATTGCTAGAGAGGTTAAGAGTATAACAATTTCCATCTCTAGGTGCTCTAAACAAAGCTTTAGTTTTCAAATCATTTATGGAGACCAAATCCTTTTTAACAATAAAGCATTCATTTGAATCAAAGATAACTAAGTTACCCTTGTCAGTGCTTTGGCTCACACTTAGGAGGTTGTGACACAATCCTTCTACCAAATAGACATCTTTGATGAGAGGACCTTCATTGTTGCCTATCTCACCAATCCCAGCAATTTTACCCGATTGGTCACCTCCAAATGTGACTCGACCGCCATCTTTTGGCTTGATTGAAAGGAATTTGGATTTGTCTCCACTCATGTGTCTTGAGCACCCACTATCAATATACCACTTGTTGGGCCTTGATGCTCTAAGACAAACCTGCAAATCACAAGAAATCAAGTTTTAGGTACCCATCTTTTCTTGGGTCCTTTGGGGTTAGCTTGTACCTTGGGAACATGAGTTCCTTTTGGTACCCATTTATAATTCCCTACAGGTTTAATTTTCCTTTCCTTCTTATGAAAGCAAGATGATGTTGAATGACCCTTCCTATTGCAATAATTACAATGAGCAAAAGGATTTGAAGAATGAACTGATTTTGTAAAGTAATTCATATATGACTTTTGTCCACTCTTTTTCTTGCCTTTCCTCTTATCAAAATCTGGTTTGTAACCAATGCCCGATCGATCATTTATAAATCATTGTTGTTTGAGAATCACGTTGAGCATTTCACTTCCCTTAGTGAATTTCTCAAGTGCTTTCATTAATTGTAAATTCTTTTTCTCCAAAATGGGGCATTCATCACAGACTAGAGATTCAGGAGAGGAAAGATTTTCAATTTTCAACTCAAGAAAAGAGTTTTTCTTTTTCAAAGTCATATACTTGTCTGCTAGTTTTTCAAACTCCTTTTGAATGACATTGTACTCAGCAAATAATTCATCAAAGGAGGGTAGAGATTCATATACCTCATTGCTTTCATTGGGTTGCTCTTCCTCCTCAGCAACTAGGCATATGTTGGCTTTTTCACCTTCGTCTTCTTCAGCTTCATCTTCATCAGATGAACTATCACCCCATATAGTTGAAACATATGCCTTCTTTTTGAACTTCTTGAACTTCTTCTTCTCTTTCTGTTGGTTCTTCAGCTGAGGGCATTCAGACTTAATGTGTCCGGGCTTCTCGCATTCATAACAAATGATAGGCTTCTTTGATTCGTAGCTGGAGCTACCCTTTTGATATTTCTTGAAACCTTGATCCTTTTTGTAAAACTTCTTGAAACACCAAACCATCATCGCGATTTCTTCATCCTCATCTTCCTCTTCATCGTCTGACTCTTTGCCTTCTTTGACTGTCTTGAGGGTGTTAGTTCTCAGAGTGTTTTGATGATCACTGACAATTGTAAACAATAGTGGAAAGATTTGACAAGTCAAGGATGTTTAAAACTCATGATTTTTCTATCTGTCAAAATAGAACTCGAGCCTATGAGTGATGAACTCGAGCCTGTATTTAACAGAAAGCATGAACTTGCAAAACCAAAGTTCAAACTTGAGACTAAACCGGAAGTTTATAATTAAGCCTTTGAAAGTTCGCATGAACTCGAGCCTATAACTGTTGAACTCGAGCCTATGTTTAACAGAAAGCATAAACCTGTCAAGCCAAAGATCAAACTTGAGACTGAACCTGAAGTTCAAAATTAAATCCTTGAAAGTTTGAGTGAACTCGAGCCTACCATTTGATGAACTCGAGTTCGCCATTGACAAAGTTTTTTTTTAACTTTTGAAAACCTATTACAAACTCTAAACCTCTACTCAAACCTCAAGTTTGAAAAAGTTCAAAGAAGATATTAAGTAAAAGAACTCGAGCCTGTCATGATGAACTCGAGTTCATCCTTGGCAGGACAAGTTTGTTTAAACTTGAAAACAGAACATTGTCTATAAACTGGAGCCTAAACTCTTCAGACTCGAGCCTAGTTTTGACCGAGAGCCTTCAGAATATTTTAGAGAGAACTAAACTCGAGCCCAAGCTTCTCAAACTCCAGTTCAAAAGTTCCAGAGAGTAATTAGCCATTTTCAAAAGTTTCAAACTCGAGCCCAAGCTTCTCAAACTCTAGTTCAAAAGTTCCAGAGAGTAATTAGCCATTTTCAAAAGTTTCAAACTCGAGCCCAAGCTTCTCAAACTCCAGTTCAAAAGTTCCAGAGAGTAATTAGCCATTTTCAAAAGTTTCAAACTCGAGCCCACTTGTCTTAAACCTCCAGTCTGTTTTATGTTAACCCTTTTTGAAGTTCTCTAAGTAAAGAGAACTCGAGTTCATCATTAATGAACTCGAGTTCGTGTTCTTACAAACCTCAGGTTTACACACAAACCTCCAGTTTGATTTTGACAGAACCGAATTCTCAAAATGAATAAAGGCCGAACTCGAGCCTAACATTATGAACTCGAGTTCAGACCTCCAGAACAGAAAAACGCATTTAAACTCTGATATGTCAAATTTGATTCTTTCTTCATGTTTCAAGTTACCCATTGAATCTAATCATTATATCTATCTCTTATATATGTAAGTGAACTGTTCTAACAAGTTTATTTATGAGATAACAGAAAGAATTTGAAATAGACAGAGATTCAATTGGAGCAACACTTTATGCAACTTGGATTATTCTATCTTATCCTTCAAGACAAGATTAAATGCATGACAGGTTGGCATTACAGACAGTACAATCACCTCTGAAGAAAGCCAAACGTGATTATTCTAAAAACAGAATGTCATGGGCCACCAATATTCAAATGCAAAAGCTACAAACACCCAAATCTGGAAAGTAGCAACAGAATATTACCCATCAGCTTCTGCAGTACCTTTACACATGGAAGAACACTCACAACAGTCACATTTTCGAATGGGAACAAGCTTCAGTGGATTAATAACGTTCAAATGGTTCAAACAATTATAAATAACTGAGGAACTGAAGCCAAAGGGACACACAACTGATGAACAACTACTCTACTCGAAAATAATCATCCTGAGTTGTTCTTTTCATTAGGCTGTATCTTTGATACATTGTACTTCAGTATTTATCTTATCTACTCTTTGAGAGAGTCTTTCTTGTAATCATTCATTGATTGAGATAACCACAAGTCAGGGGACTTGGTGGTTGGGAGTATTGATTGCATCTTGTAAGGGGGAGTGAGTTCTAGTGAGTGAACTACTCTGAGTACAGAGATTGTAATCAAGTCTTGTGAAGTTAGTGGATTGAAAATCCCAAGTGAGGCTTGGGGACTGGATGTAGGTCAGAGAAAAGGCCGAACCAGTATAAATTGATCCGTGCAAAGCTTCTCTACTCCTCTCTTCATTTATCCTCTGCTTTAACTTGCCCAAAACAGAGCCAAGTCTTTAAAATTTTATAGATACCCAATTCACCCCCCCTCTTGGGTATCAAGGTCCATTCTTTCATTTGGTATCAGAGCTTGGTCTTCTCAAGAGAGTCTAACAGCTCGAGAAGGATCAATATGGAAGGAATTCTTCCCGATGGAGCCTCTATCAACAGACCACCTGGTTTCAATGGAGAGCACTACTCATTCTGGAAAGCCAAGTTCAAAGTCTTTGTCATGGCTACTGAATATGGACTATGGAGAGTATTTGAAAGAGGAGATTACACTCCTACAACTATGGAAGATGGTGTGAGAATTCCAAAGCTTGAAGAGGAATATGATGACAATGATCGAAGGAACATCACACTCAACAGTAAGGCAGTTCTACTTCTCCAAAGTGCATTAAGTCAACAAGAATACTTCCGGATTTGCACACTCCCATCTGCAAAGCATATGTGGGATGCACTAGAAATTGCTCATGAAGGGACAGCAGGTGTAAAGCAAAATCGTGTAAACACCCTCATGACAGAATATGATCTCCTTAGAATGAAGTCCGGCGAATCCATTGGTGAATTTCAACTTCGTTTCACTCATCTCATAAATCAACTTGCTGCACTTGGTAAAGACTATGATCAGTCAGTCCAAGTAAGAAAAATTCTCAATGTTCTCAACAAGGAATGGGAGGCCAAAGTCACAGCAATAGAAGAAGCTAGAGGAGAATCAATGACTTCTGTGGCTGCTCTATTTGGTAGCCTCTCAGAATATGAAGCAAAAATCAAGTTCAAGAAAGGACTTGACGAGGTACATGGGAAAAGCAAGGGATTGGCTCTTAAAACAGCCAAGGAAGCAAGAGATTCTGATAATGAAGAAGATGAGGAAGATGAAGATGAAGAAATCGGTATGTTGGTCAGGCGCTTCAAGAAATACTTCAAGAGAGACCAAGGATTCAAAAGGTTTCAGAAAGGAAGCTCAAGTCATGAAACAAAGAAACCAATCATCTGTTATGAGTGCCAAAAGCCTGGACACATCAAGTCTGAATGTCCTTTGCTGAACAACACCAACAAAGAGAAGGACAAAAAGAGCTTCAGCAAGTATAAAAAGAAAGCATACATTTCAAGCATATGGGGTGATAGCTCTTCAGATGAGGATGAAGAGGTTGAAGATGAAAAAGCAAACATATGCCTAGTAGCTCAAGAACAACAAGATGATGATGAGGTATATGACTCAAAACCTTCCTATGATGAACTTGTTGATGAATATTATCTTGTGCAAAAGGAATTTGAGAAACTCGCAGAAAAATACTTAGCTTTGAAAAAGAAAAATATCACTCTTGAAATACAAATTGAAAAACTATCTTCTTCTAAAATTTTGATTTGTCAGGAATGCCCTGAATTAAAACAAAAGAATGTACATCTTACAAAAGCACTTGAAACATTTACTAAGGGCAGTGAAATGCTTAATGTAATTTTGAAACAACAAAGATTTGTAAATGATAGGTCAGGTATTGGTTACAAACCAAATTCTGATAAAAAGAAAGGTAAAAAGAAGAGTGGTCAAAAATCTTACATGAACTACTTTACAAAAACAGTTCACTCCTCAAATCCCTTTGCACATTGTGATTATTGCAATAGGAAGGGCCATTCAACTTCATCTTGTTTTCATAAGAGGGAAGGAAAAATTAAACCTATAGGAAACTATAAATGGGTACCAAAAGGAACTTATGTTCTCAAGGTGCAAGCTAACCCAAAAGGACCCAAGAAAAGTTGGGTACCTAAAACTTGATCCCATTGTGATTTGCAGGTTTGTCTTAGAGCATCAAGACCCAACAAATGGTATATTGATAGTGGATGCTCAAGACACATGACTGGTGATAAAACCAAATTCCTTACAATTAAACCAAAAGATGGTGGTAGAGTCACCTTTGGAGGAGACCAATCAGGAAAGATTGCTGGCATTGGTGAGATTGGAAGTAGTGATGGTCCACTCATCAAGGATGTCTATCTAGTAGAAGGATTGTGTCACAATCTCCTAAGTGTGAGCCAAAGCACTGATAAGGGTAACTTAGTTATCTTTGATTCTGATGAATGCTTTATTATCAAAAAGGATTTGATTCCCATAGAAAATTTGAAAACTAAAGCCTTGTTTAGAGCACCTAGAGATGGCAATTGTTATACACTTAACCTCTCTAGTAATACCTCCGTGTCAGAAAAATGTTTTGTAAGTAACTTGGATGAAAGTTGGCTATGGCACAAAAGATTAGCTCATGTGAACATGTCTCAACTTGACAAGTTGCTGAAAAAGGATTTGGTTATTGGTATTCCAAAATTGAATTTCAAAAATGATAAGATATGTGATGCTTGCCAAAAAGGAAAACAAACCAAATCATCCTTTAAAACGAAGAATGAGATTTCTACTACCAGACCCCTTCAATTACTTCATATGGACTTAGTTGGACCAGCTAGAGTTAGAAGTCTTGGTGGAAATTTATACACTTTGGTCATAGTTGATGATTATTCTAGATTCACATGGACAATTTTCTTATCATCTAAAGATGAAACATTTGATCAATTTGTTGTATTTGCCAAGAAGGTCCAGAACGAGAAAGGTTTTTCAATTTCAGGTATACGAACCGACCATGGTGGAGAATTTGAGAACAACGCCTTTGCTGAGTTCTGTGACAACACGGGGATTGATCACAACTTTTCAGCACCAAGGACACCACAACAGAATGGTGTTGTGGAGAGAAAGAACAGAATACTCACTGAGATGGCAAGAGCAATGTTGAGTGAAAACAACACATCACAAGTATTTTGGGCTGATGCCATGAGCACTGCATGCTATATCTCCAATAGAGCTTACTTAAGGAAGAAGTTGAACAAGACTCCTTATGAGCTCTACAAAGGGAGAAAGCCAAATCTCAGCCACCTTCACATTTTTGGTTGCAAGTGCTATGTGCACCATAATGGTAAAGAGAATCTTGGTAAATTTGATTCTAAGGCTGACTTAGCGATATTTATTGGTTATTCTAATAGAAGCAAAGCATATAGAGTTTTTAACGCTAGAACTAAAGTTGTAGAAGAATCAATACATGTTGTGTTTTGTGAAAATGATTCTAACAGATCTTTGGATGATGAAGAAGAAAACATTTGCAAAAATCAATTCTTTTCAAAAACTACCCCTTCCTCTGAAAATTATGAAAATGTTTTTGAAGCTGATCCTGAAAACAGTTTAGAAAATCCTGATCAGACTCAGCCTAGAGCTTGGAAATATATAAGGAATCATCCTATAGACCAAGTTATAGGTGATATTAATCAAGGAGTAAGAACCAGAAGAAGCACGTTAAATGAAGTAACCTTCTCTGCATTTATTTCACACATTGAACCCTCTAAAATAGAAGAAGCCCTTTCAGACAATGATTGGGTGATAGCTATGCAAGAGGAATTACATCAATTTGACAGAAATCAAGTTTGGGACTTGGTACCTAGGCCTAAAGACCATCCGGTTATTGGCACCAAATGGGTATTCAAAAACAAACGTGATGAATCTGCAATCATAGTCAGAAATAAGGCAAGACTAGTTGCCAAAGGCTACAATCAAGAAGAAGGAATTGATTATGAAGAAACTTATGCTCCAGTGGCAAGATTGGAAGCCATAAGGGTTCTTCTAGCCTTTGCTTGTGTTAAAGGAATAAAACTCTTTCAAATGGATGTTAAAAGTGCCTTTTTAAATGGGTTCATACAAGAAGAAGTTTATGTTGAACAACCACCTGGATTTCAAAATGAAAAATTTCCAGATCATGTTTATCATCTCAAGAAAGCTTTATATGGCCTTAAACAAGCTCCTAGAGCTTGGTATGAACGTCTAAGTAAATTTCTTCTTGATCAAGGCTTTGTTAGAGGAAAAGCTGACACTACTTTATTCATTAGAACTAATAAATTGAATGAAATTTTAGTTGTACAAATTTATGTGGATGATATCATATTTGGAGCTTCTAATGATACTCTGTGTGAAGAATTTGCAAAGAAAATGCAGGGAGAATTTGAAATGTCAATGATGGGAGAACTAAATTATTTTCTTGGATTGCAAATCAAGCAAAGGAAGGATGGAATTTTCATATCCCAAACCAAGTATCTGAATGATCTCTTAAAGAAGTTTGGAATGGATCAATGCAATGGTGCTGATACTCCCATGAGTGCAACTACTTCTTTGGATGCTGATGAAGAAGGCAAGGACTTTAACATAACAAAGTATAGAGGAATGATTGGGTCATTACTCTATCTTACAGCAAGCCGCCCCGACATTCAATTCAGTGTGGGGATGTGTGCAAGATTCCAATCTGTTCCAAAAGAGACACATGCTGAACATGTGAAAAGAATCCTTAGATATCTTGCTGATACTAAGACTCTTGGCTTATGGTTTCCCAAAGGACAACCAGAACACTTAGTAGCATATTCAGATTCAGATCATGCTGGATACAAGACAGATAGGAAGAGCACAAGTGGACAATGTGAATTCTTTGGTGGCTCACTTGTGTCATGGTTCAGCAAGAAACAAACCACTGTTGCTGTATCATCTACTGAAGCTGAGTATGTGGCTGCCTCAAGTTGCTGTGCTCAAGTGTTATGGTTAAAACAACAACTCGCTGATTTGGGAGTGTACTTGAAAGAAATTCCAATACTATGTGACAACACAAGCACAATAAGCTTGGCCAAGAATCCTGTGCAACATACAAGAACCAAACACATTGATGTGAGACATCATTTCATCAGGGATCATGTTCAGAAGAAGGATGTCAAAGTCATGTTTATCCCAACACATCTCCAACTTGCAGACATTTTCACAAAACCTCTTGCAAAAGAACAATTTAATTTCATAAGAAGAGAATTGGGAATGGTAAACCCCAATGAACTGTAAGTATTTCTCACTCATTTTAATGTTAGTTATGGTTTTGATAATGATTGATTACTGACTTAAGCATCGGAGTATCTAGAAGTGTCTTATGCAGGATGCTCTTATCTCAAATTTGCTGAAGTTATGACCGAACTCGAGCCTGACAAGAAAGAACTCGAGCTCGAGAGAGACTGGAAGTAGTGAAAGGCAAAAACAAGAATGAACTCGAGTTCATTAGTGAATGAACCTCAAGTTCATTTTTGGCAGAGAGCAAGGCTGGATCTCAGGCATGACGAACTCGAGCCCATAAGTGACGAACTCGAGTTCGTAAATCACAGAGAGCAACCCTGGAGGAAAGTCATCCTGAACTCGAGCTCGTAAGTGAGAACCTCAGGTTCACGAGGAATTTCAAGAGTTCTCAGCACACTCTTGAAGTCCAGGTAAGCAAATTTTAATGACGAACTCGAGCCTGAAAGGTGTGAACTCGAGTTCATCACGAACTCTATATATACTACAGTTACAAACTTTTCACTTCACTCTTCACACACCTCCGGTTTGCCCTAGTCCTCTGCGTCTTTCTCATCATCTTCTTCCTCTGTTTTCTGCGAAAATGGCCTCTCAATCCACAAATCCCAAAGACACAAACCCTAACCCTTCTCAATCTGTTTCTCAAACTCAATCTGAACGCCCTGTCCGCACAAAAAAGCGCTCTTCCCGCCTACAAGATGGAATTGACAAATTCGTTAGAGGAGTTGACGGCGAAAATACTCAAACTCCTCCTTCCAGACCGAAAGGAGTTGTAATTGGAGAAGAGAGAACGAAGAAGAGGCATGATCCCGAGCCTCCTGTCCAAGGAAGAGGTAAAGCCCCTCAGCCAGCTGCTCCTCTGAGGGAAAAACAACCCTTCAAGAGAAAGAAAACCGCGGGTATCCACTCTGTTCCCACTCCCGGTCAAGGTAGTGGTCAAGCTGAACCTCAATCTCAGGAACAAGGGACTCCTCAGGTATCTCAGCCCTTACCTGCAATTTTAGAAATTTACAAGCATAAGAGGTGCCCAGAAGGTTTCAACATAGAACCATGTAGAATGACAGCAGAAGAAGGTGTTTTATTCAAGAAAAAATATGATGAAAAGAAGAAATTCTGTCCTATAGTCTTTGTAGATTTAGCTAAGCTAAAAGAAGAATGCAATTTGGATTTGAGCCCCTGGATGAATCAATTTGAGTCCTTAATTTCAATCAAGGCTGCCTATAGTCCTAAACTTGTGAAAGTCTTTTACTTTCACATGAAATCTGATAATGTGCTAAATTCAGATGGTGATTTAGTAGAAGAAAGAATTGTCACAAAGGTTAGAGGTCAGAAAATCACAATTACTCCTAACTATCTGAACTCTATCCTACAAATCTCAAACCCTCCTAAGCCTGAAACTCACAGATATAAGCAACAGGCTATATTTAGTTTACTCAGACCTGATGAACCTATTCCTAATACCCTTGAGATACTGAATTTCACCCCAGCTGCCATGCCTCTGAGAAACCGAGCCATCTGGTACATTTATTCCAGGAATCTTCTTCAGAAGGGAGGCAACTTTACACACTTTGCCAAGAAAGATTTTAACATCTTCGCCTCCATTCTAGACCAACAACCTCAGAATGTAGGTTACTGGCTCTTTCAAGAAATAGCAAAATTTGCTTTTCACTCACGCCAGTCATCCCAGATTCCCTTTGCCAGCCTGATTTCAGTAATTCTATTTCATGAGAAGATTTGGCACTTGGCTGAGAATGACTCTCCTCAATTTCCAACTGAATTTGGACAGCACATCATGAACTTGATGCAAACTCACAGGCCTGAGTACTCAGATCAGTCCAGAGCCCCAAAGAGGTCCAAGCCAGCCACATCCAGAGCCACACAGTCCAGAGCTGAAGAAGCTCAGAGTGCTCCTCCACCTCCTTCTGATTTTAATGTCAGAGTTCAAGAAATTGTGGACAAGGCCGTATCTGATCTAATAGAAGGAATTGAACTAGCTGTAGGGAAGCTAGTTGCTGAAGTGAGCAAGGGTCACAATAACCTGGTGGATGCTCAAGAAGCCTTCAGAGTTGAACAAGAAGCACTGAAGACTCAAGTCAATGAACAGACCTCTACTATGTCCACCTTATTGGTTACAATGATGAACCTAAGCGATAAGATGGACAAAATCTTAAAGTCTCAGTCTCCGGATGCTTCTACCTCTGTACCTGCCCCAGACTCAGAACCTGCTCACGCTCAGCCTGCACAGACACCTCCTTCTGCTCCTACACCTTCGACCTTCACATCCTATGCTGAGCCACTAGCCATAGTACCCTATGTCCAAATTGAACCTATCTCTTCTTCCCCTCCTTTTGATGATGCCAAAGGGGGAGAAAGTGTGGAGTGAATATTGATTGTTTTGTAACTTTTGTAGTCATTTTAACTTTTGTAGTCATTTTGCAATTATGTGAATTTTTTTTTTAGTTTGAAGTTATCAATTTGAAGTTTCAGTTATATTTTTTTTGGTCTTAAAGTTTATCTCTGATAATTTGGTTAAGTCTCTGATAATCTGCAAAATTTTTGTTTCACAAAACAAATCCTTGATATTCTGCTTCTGATATATGTTTTCTGTCAATTTGATCACAAGCTGAATTTCAAAATAAATTTCAAACTAAGTTTCCCAATCAATTGTTTACAAGTGTTGTCATCATCAAAAAGGGGGAGAATGTTAGTTCTCAGAGTGTTTTGATGATCACTGACAATTGTAAACAATAGTGGAAAGATTTGACAAGTCAAGGATGTTTAAAACTCATGATTTTTCTATCTGTCAAAATAGAACTCGAGCCTATGAGTGATGAACTCGAGCCTGTATTTAACAGAAAGCATGAACTTGCAAAACCAAAGTTCAAACTTGAGACTAAACCGGAAGTTTATAATTAAGCCTTTGAAAGTTCGCATGAACTCGAGCCTATAACTGTTGAACTCGAGCCTATGTTTAACAGAAAGCATAAACCTGTCAAGCCAAAGATCAAACTTGAGACTGAACCTGAAGTTCAAAATTAAATCCTTGAAAGTTTGAGTGAACTCGAGCCTACCATTTGATGAACTCGAGTTCGCCATTGACAAAGTTTTTTTTTAACTTTTGAAAACCTATTACAAACTCTAAACCTCTACTCAAACCTCAAGTTTGAAAAAGTTCAAAGAAGATATTAAGTAAAAGAACTCGAGCCTGTCATGATGAACTCGAGTTCATCCTTGGCAGGACAAGTTTGTTTAAACTTGAAAACAGAACATTGTCTATAAACTGGAGCCTAAACTCTTCAGACTCGAGCCTAGTTTTGACCGAGAGCCTTCAGAATATTTTAGAGAGAACTAAACTCGAGCCCAAGCTTCTCAAACTCCAGTTCAAAAGTTCCAGAGAGTAATTAGCCATTTTCAAAAGTTTCAAACTCGAGCCCAAGCTTCTCAAACTCTAGTTCAAAAGTTCCAGAGAGTAATTAGCCATTTTCAAAAGTTTCAAACTCGAGCCCAAGCTTCTCAAACTCCAGTTCAAAAGTTCCAGAGAGTAATTAGCCATTTTCAAAAGTTTCAAACTCGAGCCCACTTGTCTTAAACCTCCAGTCTGTTTTATGTTAACCCTTTTTGAAGTTCTCTAAGTAAAGAGAACTCGAGTTCATCATTAATGAACTCGAGTTCGTGTTCTTACAAACCTCAGGTTTACACACAAACCTCCAGTTTGATTTTGACAGAACCGAATTCTCAAAATGAATAAAGGCCGAACTCGAGCCTAACATTATGAACTCGAGTTCAGACCTCCAGAACAGAAAAACGCATTTAAACTCTGATATGTCAAATTTGATTCTTTCTTCATGTTTCAAGTTACCCATTGAATCTAATCATTATATCTATCTCTTATATATGTAAGTGAACTGTTCTAACAAGTTTATTTATGAGATAACAGAAAGAATTTGAAATAGACAGAGATTCAATTGGAGCAACACTTTATGCAACTTGGATTATTCTATCTTATCCTTCAAGACAAGATTAAATGCATGACAGGTTGGCATTACAGACAGTACAATCACCTCTGAAGAAAGCCAAACGTGATTATTCTAAAAACAGAATGTCATGGGCCACCAATATTCAAATGCAAAAGCTACAAACACCCAAATCTGGAAAGTAGCAACAGAATATTACCCATCAGCTTCTGCAGTACCTTTACACATGGAAGAACACTCACAACAGTCACATTTTCGAATGGGAACAAGCTTCAGTGGATTAATAACGTTCAAATGGTTCAAACAATTATAAATAACTGAGGAACTGAAGCCAAAGGGACACACAACTGATGAACAACTACTCTACTCGAAAATAATCATCCTGAGTTGTTCTTTTCATTAGGCTGTATCTTTGATACATTGTACTTCAGTATTTATCTTATCTACTCTTTGAGAGAGTCTTTCTTGTAATCATTCATTGATTGAGATAACCACAAGTCAGGGGACTTGGTGGTTGGGAGTATTGATTGCATCTTGTAAGGGGGAGTGAGTTCTAGTGAGTGAACTACTCTGAGTACAGAGATTGTAATCAAGTCTTGTGAAGTTAGTGGATTGAAAATCCCAAGTGAGGCTTGGGGACTGGATGTAGGTCAGAGAAAAGGCCGAACCAGTATAAATTGATCCGTGCAAAGCTTCTCTACTCCTCTCTTCATTTATCCTCTGCTTTAACTTGCCCAAAACAGAGCCAAGTCTTTAAAATTTTATAGATACCCAATTCACCCCCCCTCTTGGGTATCAAGGTCCATTCTTTCAGAGGGCTATTCCCTTGTTCTTTCCATGTACTTCATCCAAGCCCTTCTTGAACTTTAACTTGGCTTCATATTCAGACAGATTTCCAAAGAGTGCAGCAACTGACATCATTGACTCTCCTCTTGCTTCTTCTATTGCAGTGACTTTGGCCTCCCATTCCTTGTTAAGAATGTTTAGAATTTTTCTCACTTGGGCCTGCTGGTCGTATCCCTTTCCAAGAGCAGCCAATTGATTGATCAAATGAGTGAATCTCAGTTGAAATTCTCCAATGGATTCGTCGGGCTTCATTCTTAGAAGATCATACTCTGTCATAAGAGTATTTACACGATTTTGCTTAACACCGTCTATGCCTTCATGAGCAATCTCCAATGCATCCCACATGGCTTTAGCAGATGGTAGAGTGCAAACTCGGAAATATTCTTGTTGACTTAAGGCACTCTGAAGTAGGAGGACCGCCTTGCTATTCAGTGTGATGTTTCTTCGATCATTGTCATCATAATCCTCTTCAAGCTTCATGACCCTTACACCATTCTCAAGGACGGTTGGCATGTAGTCACCTCGTTCAAATACTCTCCAAAGCCCATATTCTCTTGCATTCACGAAGACCTTGAACTTTGCTTTCCAGAATGAATAATGTTCGCCATTGAAGCCGGGAGGTCTGTTGATAGAAGCTCCATCGGGAAGAATTCCTTCCATACTGATCCTTCTCGAGTGGTTAAACTCTTCTGAGAAGACCTGGCTCTGATACCAAATGAAGGTTGGAGATAGATACCCAAGAGGGGGGTGAATTGGGTATCTTTAAAATTTTAAAGCTTTTACTCTGTTTTGGCTAAGTAAAACAGGGTAAGACAGAGGAGAGAAGAAGAGAACCAATACACAACACGTTTTATACTGGTTCGGTCCTTTCTCTGACCTACGTCCAGTCCCCAAGCCTCACTTGGGATTTTCAATCCACTAACTTCACAATATTGATTACAATCTCTGTACTCAGAGTAGTTCTCTCTCTAGAACTCACTCCCCCTTACAAGATGCAATCAATACACCCAACCACCAAGTCCCCTGACTTGTGGTTATCTCAATCAATGAATGATTTACAAGAAAAGACTCTCTTACAGAGCATATAAAATGAACACTGAAGCACAAGTATCAAATTGATACAATATAGATGAAAGCTGAATACAATAAATGACACTTAATAAATTTTCGCTCTCAGTTGGTGTATTAGCTTGAGAAGAAGTTAATACACTCTATTTATAGGTAGAGAACATTAAATGACCGTTGCTTGATGAATCCAACCGTTGTAGGTGATTAGCACTAAGTCTGGTCTTCTTCTCTCTCTAAACTTCTGCTAATCCAAGAGTTAATGTGATCTGATGTGGCCCTCTGAGAATTTACCCGTTGGAGATGACTTTACTTGTTGTAGTAAGCATTCTTTAACGTTTAGAAGGCGTGCTCAGATGGATTAGCTGAAAGTAGGTTGATTTGCAGAAGTGCATTAAATGCACTGTGCACTTTTTGCTTTTTGGCTTTGACCTTCATTAATCTTGATCTGTGCTAACTGAAATTCACTTAACAAACTTGTTAAACATAGTAGGGAACATAAGTGAATGATATATGAAAGCAATTAGGTCAAACAATAAGGATTTGCAAATTCGTGTAATTCAAAAATCAATTTTGACCGTTGTATACTGCGGTAAGTTCTTCTATACTAGAGTATGGCACTGTGCATAAGTGTCCATACTGCAGTATCCAAAGTCATACTGCGGTATGGAGCTTCCAGAGGCAAACCATCGTGACTTGTGTTTGAAAAACCAAACCTATACTGCAGTATGTAAGTTGTGTACTCAAGTATAGCACTGTTTGAGAGAAAAATTTAAGTTCAAAAAACCTTTATACTGGAGTAAGCATTTGTATACTGGAGTAAGCAAGAACATGTGTTAAGTTGAAAATCAGTTTAAGAGCCCAATACTGCAGTACGCAAACCTATACTGCAGTTTGCAATAGGTATAAAATTTGGGAGCTCTCGGTATAAGCCTATACTGCAGTATACATACTCATACTGTGGTATTGACTTGTTTTGAAAAACTTGGTTGCTCTCTGGATGGCTCTATACTGTAGTATACATACCTATACTGCGGTATTGACTTGTCTTTGAAAAATGATTGCTTTCTGGATGGCCATATACTACAGTATACATACCTATACTACGGTATTGACCTGTCTTGAAAAATCATTGCTTTCTGGATGGCCCTATACTGTAGTATACATACCTATACTGCGGTATTGACCTGTCTTGAAAAATCATTGCTTTCTGGATGGCCCTATACTGCAGTATACAGACCCATACTGCAGTATGCAACTATCAGATGGTTTTTAAAGGATCTTGGAAACTTCAAAACATGTTTACACTTGTTGTTAATCATCAAAACACATTGAGAACTAACAGAACCCAAGTTGAATTATGAAGAATGATCGAAGAGAAGAGAAGAGAATAAAGAAAGAGTTGAATTATCAAGAATGATCAAGAGAAGAGAAGAAAGAAAGAAGAACTTGCTCAATGGAATGAAGATATAATTATTCAAGTTCTTATATTGAAGCTAGATGTCTCCAAGTTCATATGAAAGTTGGAATGACTCAATTTGGAGTTAAAGTCAGCAAAAATCAGCTTCAGGATGAGTAAACTCGAGTTTCCAAGTCAAAACTCGAGTTTCCTACTTCGCTACAATGATTTGCCTCTTGGATAGGAGAAAACTCGAGTTTGGAACACAAAACTCGAGTTTGGGACCCAAAACTCGAGTTTGCAACTCAAAACTCGAGTTTGTAGTATCTTCAGCAACTCTGGCGTCTATGGACAAGCAAAAATCGAGTTTCCAAGCACAAACTCAAGTTTAGGATTCAAAACTTGAGTTTTCAAGTCAAAACTCGAGTTTCCAGCGTTGATCAGCAACTCTGTTTCATGTTCAGCACGAGCGAGGTGTGGTAATTCGACGATATCTCCCAAACCAGAGATCGGATTGAGACGAAACCAAAAGCATATGAAACTAGACTTCCAATGCGTCATTTTTATATAAAATTCAAGCCCAAAGGAGTTTAGATCAAGGAGTTATAATTTTTACAAGTTTCCATAAGAATCAACGTCACAGTCCAGACCCACATTCGGTATTTTGGGTGTATCTCACAAACGGCAAATCCGATTGACCTGAAATCAGTGGCATATGAAAGTAGACTCACAGAGCTTTCCAACAAAAGTTTAACGGACAAAAATAGAGCTCAGACCAGGGAGATATGGCCCTTAAAATTTGACAGTCAGTTCAAGAAGTTGTGAAAACACTCAACAAAGCAAAACTCGAGTTTTCATCAGACAGAGAGCAGCGAACTTCAGAGCAACTTCCAAAACTCGAGTTTTAGACCAAAACTCGAGTTTTGCTTTGGCAGAGGCAAATCCAGCATTCGACAACAAAAGGAAAACTTGAGTTTTCAAGAGCAAACTCGAGTTTACACCTCTGGTTCAGAAAATTAGCGTTTCAAAAATCTTGATTCTTCTTATAAACATCCAGATGATTACCCAAATGATTTATAACACTTCTTAACATCATTTATATCATTTGTGTACATGTTTCAGATGATCAAAGGGTGTTAGACTGAAGATCAAGAGTAAAGTAAATATGATGTCATAGCTGGTTCAGAAAACGGTTAGTTTCTAACGGCTAGTTTCTAACGGCTATATTTCTTTATCCAACAGTCATTGAATCTTCTCAACGGTCATATATTGATCTCTACCTATAAATAGAAGACATATTCAAGCAGAAAAAAAAGCAGAGACAAGAGCTTACATCTTCAACATGCTAATACTCTATTTTTCACATCATTTACTCTCTGTTTTCCATGTTTAGATAGCTTAGAGAGTGAAGTAATTTGTATTTCTCTTCAGTGTTTATTCATTCACTTCTTAGAGAAGATTTATTGTAATCATTCTATTCTTCTGAGAGTTACTCAAGATTGGGTGATCTTGAGTGGGAAACACATTGTGTTGATTACAACTTGTAAGGGGGAGTGAATCCTAGTGAGAGGATTACTTCAAGTACAGAGTGTGTAATAAAGGGGTGTGTTGATTACAATTTGTAAGAGGGAGTGAATCCTAGTGAGAGGGTTACTTCAATTACAGAACGTGTAATCAAGTTGAAAGAAGATAGTGAATTGAAAATCCCAAGTGAGGCTTGGGGACTGGACGTAGGTCAAGGATTAGGCCGAACCAGTATAAATCAGTTTGCACATTCTCTTCCCTTATCTCTTACATTTCCAGCATATATGTTTGAATGTCTATACATATTTAAATGTGTGGTTATTGTCTTATAAACTGATTTCAGTGTGTTACGAAAAGATTTTCAAAGTTCCTAAATTTTTATACTTCACCCAATTCACCCCCCTCTTGGGTTCAATCGGTTCTTACACCCAGTACAGAACATGTAATCAAGTTGAAAGAAGATGGTGGATTGAAAATCCCAAGTGAAGCTTGGGGACTGGACGTAGCTCAAGGATTGGGCCGAACCAGGATAAATCTCAGTTTGCATATTCTCTATCCTTATCTCTTATGTTTCTTGCATATATGTTTGAATAACTGTCAATTGCTTTATAACTAATTTCTGTCATAAAACTGAATTTACTAAATTGCGAAAAGAGTTTCAAAGTTCCTAAGCTTTTATACTTCACCGAATTCACCCCCTTCTTGGGTTCAACCAGTAATTACACTCTTCCAATGACCCGGTTCATTGCAGAAGTAGCAGACCCCATCCTTTGGAAGCTTTGCCATCTTGGCTACAGACTTAGATTTGGGCCTGTTTGACTCATTGGTCTTACAAGTCGAGCCATTACCCTTTATTTTGCACTTGCCTTTATTTTTCATACCCTTTCCTTTCTGAACCATCAAAATAGTATTGGGCTTCTTCTTAATGCTCTGCTCAATTGTTTTGATCATCCCATGCAATTCAGAAATTGATTTCTCCATATTATTCATATTGTAGTTCATGACAAACTGGTCATAACTTTACGGAAGTGCGTTCAAGATCATATCTTTAGCCAACTCCTGGCTCATGGGAAATCCAACCCTCTCAAGGTAATCAATATAGCCTTTCATTTTCATAACATAAGGACTAACCGATGCACCTTCAGCCAACTTACAGGAATGTAAGGCCTTTGTGGTCTCATACTCTTTTGCCTTGCCTGTTGTTGTAACATTTCCTTGAGATGGGCGATCATTTCATAAGCCTCCATATGTTCTAGATCTCTTTGGAGCTCTGGAACCGTAGTGTCAAGCATCAGGTGCCCTACATCCACATAGTCATTCTGATGCTTCGTGTGAGCATCTTTCTAAGCTCTTGGAGCATTAACTGCAGGCTCGTCAAGAATGGGTTGATTGAGGACATAGAACTTTCTTTCGTGCTTGCGAACAATTCTCAAGTTCCTAAACCAGTCAAGAAAGTTTGTCCCATTGAGTTTGTCATTCTCAAGAACTGATCGCAGTGATAGTGTTGCAATATTACTAGTGGACATGATTTTACAATTAAAATATGCAAATTTTAGTTAGTAATCTCCCACTGAATTAGCAACCCTCATTATAATTAGTACGCTAAGATCCATGTTTGGCTTAAACTTAAGTCCACTTTGGCAAGACACTTAAAGTCAAGTTATTTAAGTAGGCAACATTTTTGCCAATTACATCATATGTAACTCTAAGATCTTTATGAGATTCGATCATCAAATGACCCGACGTGTTTATTCCCATCAAATGCTTTGAGATCCAAAAACGTTTTGATAATCACAATTAATTCAAAACAATAATGAATGTTGTGAGTATGACCATTACTCACACTTGTCTCACCAAGATAACTCAAGCGCATCCACTTTGGCGATACTTACGAAAGAGCGATCTAGGCTTTAACAAGTATTCATTGATTGACGGCATTACGACTTAAGATTTCATTTAGAGGGTATAATCCTATTAATCCTATTTATATGAATGCAATGACAATTGTATCTCATATAAACTCAAAATAAGCATGGCATGATCTAATAAAAGCATAACTAAGATGTGACACAACATGGCTCACCTAACCTAAAATTCTCTCAAGCCAATGAGAAGACTTCTCTAAATAAGAAAATGAAATGCATCAGGAGAAACCTCGTTTATATACGAGGGGAGTGTGATGAGAAGAGAATGTACATCAAGAATATTTAGAGAAACGCATGGCACGCAGGCCATATTTAAATATTACAACACTTGTAAATACTAGAGCCTTGTTGTTTACCATACCCAAACAACTTTGAAAGTTAAATCACAATAGATATTGATTCATACAACATTAAATAAACTAAAGGTGTCAATATTTAATTAAATCGCGCTATGAACAGTTAGCTACAATGGTCCCACTAGAAGATATCATCTAATAAAATTTTATGAATCTCAATAAGAAGATCTATCAACAGCGTTCAAATTGGAGTGGTTAAGAACCATACCATTCGTATATTCATGTGCGTCTATTCGATCAGTTAAAAGCCAACTCTATGAATCCACTCCCTCTAATAGTATCTTCACCAAACAGCAATCCAACACAGACGGCAGTGTGCTAGCACCTTCAAGCTTTTGCGTCTCACATCTTTCCTCTAAAGTTTCAGTTTTTGCGGCTCGTCTCTTTTTTAATACGACTAGATCTTAATCTAATATAGAGTTTCTCAAACCCTAATTGGGCCGTATTACAATATTCAAAATTAATCTAAATTAATCTTGAAATTCAAATTTGTATCAAAATAATATATTAATTAAATCTATCCAACATATCTAATCTAATCTATTCATTCAATTCGAATTAAAAGCCTATTGATTTAATTTATCTTTATAAATTAAATCTGAGATAATATATATGTCTATTTAATTAAATTTGAGATACTATATCTCAATTCAATTTAAATCTGAGATAACCTATCTCTATTTGTTTTAGTTATTTAATTTATCAAATAAATTAAATATAAAACAAATTGAAAATGGAGCCAAATACCCAAGAGGGGGGGTGAATTGGGTATTTTAAAAATTCTTGCAAATAACTCTGTTTTCTAACAATGAAAACAGGACAAAACAGAGTGTGAGGAAGAATAGCTAGACACAAGAGATTTATACTGGTTCGGTCTTAACCACTTGACCTACGTCCAGTCCCCAGCCTCACTGGGATTTCCATTATATCAAAGATTACACACTCTGTACTTAAGAAGTGATTCTCTCACTAGAACTCTCTCCCCCTTACAAGTTGTAATCAATGAACCCAAATCACCAAGTCCCCTTGACTTGTGATTCCTTTAAAATAAATGAATAATCAGAAGTAAAACTCTCTTAAAGAGCATATTTAAATGATCACTGAAGCTCTTGTATCAAAAGATACTATACAGATGAAAACTAAAAGAAATGAATGAAAACTTCAATGTAATTCGCTCTCAGTTGTTGTGGTAGTTCGAAAGTCTTGAATGCAGCTCTATTTATACTTAGAGATCATTAAATGATCGTTGCAACTTGGATTAAACCGTTGGGAGTGTTCTACTGAGGTTAAGTGCAACTTTGGTCATCTTCTCTCTCTAACATTCCTCTTAATCCAGCTGGGCAATGGGTCAAAGTTGACTCACTGTGAATTAATCCGTTGGAGAAGAGTTTACTTGTTGTAGAAATCATTCTTAAATGCTTTGTAGGCGTGTGCAGTTGGATTGGCCAAAAAGAAGCAACTTTCTGTACAACATTTAATGTTCTGAGCTACCCTTTTTGCTTTTGTTCTAACCTTCAATAAACTTTCGTTAATCTGTCTGAAATTCATCAAAAAGATGGTTAAACATATCTAGAATCATTAGATATTAATCATAGAAAGCATTGAGATCAAACAAGAAGGTATAACAAAATTGACAGATTTGAAATTCTGATAACGTTTAGAAACCTAGAGGTTTGTCTCACAAACCTCGAGGTTTGGTCACTTGCACATGAACATGATTCAAGACCAAAACTTCAAACCCAGAGGTTCCTTAGAAACCTGGAGGTTTCTTAAGTTGTAACAAGCAATGGTTTCTCTGGCTGACCTCAAACCTTGAGGTTTTCTTAGAAAGCTCGAGGTATCACATTGTAAGTGAAAGCCAGCAGAAATACGATGAAAGCAAACCTGGAGTTTTTTAAAGAAACCTGGGGGTTTTAAAAACAGTAAAAGTTCATTTACTCTCTGGAACACACAAACCTCGAGGTTTGTTGCAATACTTGAGGTTTTGCAAAATGTGTTGAAAGACAGAGCTTTGATTCAAAGACAAAACCTGGAGGTTTTAAGGCAAACCTCGAGGTTTTCATAGATAGGAAAACTTGATTGCTCTCTGTGTGCCAGAAACCTGGAGGTTTCCAATAATACTCGAGGTTTTCAATCAATTTTGAAATTCTTAGATTTTGACCAAATCACAAACCTCGAGGTTTATATGGAAACCTCGAGGTTTTCAATATTATTGAAAACCATTTGCTCTCTGGATGAATAAACTTGGAGATTTCTTCAAATACTCAAGGTTTCTCATTGTTATTCAAAAATCTCAGTTTGGCGCCAAAGCATAAACCTGGAGGTTTTGTTATAAACCTCGAGGTTTCTCAAATTGATGTGAAGCTGAGTTTTCTCTGGAAGTCCAAAACCTCGAGGTTTCACACAAATTTGTGAAACCAAGTTTTCGCAAGATAAAACACATGACCTTGAGGCTTCCCATGTAAGGCCAAACCTCGAGGTTTTTGGGCAAACCTCGAGGTTTGCTCTCACTCAGGATTTTCCAACATCTGAGAGCAAACCCTCATTCTTTGTTTACAATTGTTGGCAATCATCAAAACCTTTAGAGAACTAACACAAATATCATATAATAATATTGTTATTTAATAATAATGTGTGTGTGTGTGTGTGTGTGTGTGTGTCTATGTGTGTGTCCATCCTAAATTAAATGTGTATTCATTAAATCTTAGACATATCTAAGATTCAATGAATCTGTACACTATTGCTCGTGTTAGGCTATTCTTGTGTGCAACCCTGTAGGCCCACATGAGATTGGCAATGGGCCAATACTATACCAGCCCACAAATCGCAAGTGGCCTCTAGCAAGAAATTGCCACTACCCAATTCATATGGGGATCGATGATACGATACAACCTATCATTCAACCATGTCACGTCCCTTTTGTCACGTGATAATTTGGGTAATCATCTAGATGTTAAGAAGTGTTATAAATCATTTGGGTAATCATCTAGATGTTTATCAGAAGAATTAGAATTTTCGAAACGCTGATTTTCTGAAACTGAGATGAAAACTCGAGTTTGCACTTGAAAACTCGAGTTTTCCTTTTGTTGTCGAGTGTTGGATTTCTCTCTGCCTAAGCAAAACTTGAGCTTTGTACTTACAAACTCGAGTTTGGAAGATACTTTGAAGTTCGTTGCTCTCTGTAACCCGAAAACTCGAGTTTTGTACTTACAAACTCGAGTTTTGACTTTGTTGAGCGTTTTCACAACTTCTTGAACTGACTGTCAACTTTCAAGAGTCATATCTCCCTAGTATGAACTTCGTTTTGGTCCGTTTAACTCTTTATGGAAAGCTATGTGAGTATGCTTTCATATGCCACTAATTTCAGCTCAATCGGATTTTTCGTTTGTGAGATACACCCAAAATACTGAAGGTGGGTCTGGACTGTGATGTTGATTCTTCTGGAAACTTGTAAGAATCATAGATCATTGATCTGAAATCCTTTGGGATTGCATTGGACATAAAAATGATGCATTGGATGTCTAGTTTCATATGCGACCGGTTTCACCTCAATCGGATCATTGGTTTGGAAGATATCATCAAATTACCAGGCGTCGCCTGTGCTGAACGTGAAACAGAGTAGAACAGAGTTGCTGATCAACGCTGGAAACTCGAGTTTTGAGTCCTAAACTCGAGTTTGTACTTGGAAACTCGAATTGTCCTAGTCTAGAGGCGCCAGAGATGCTGAAGACGCTAGAAACTTGAGTTTTGAGGTGGCTGACTCGAGTTTTGACTCCTAAACTCGAGTTTTCAGTCCTAAACTCGAGTTTTCTCATACCAGAAGAGCAAATTATTGTAGCAAAGCAGGAAACTCGAGTTTTGACTTGGAAACTCGAGTTTTCTTATCCTGAAGCTGATTTTTACTGACTTTAACTCCAAATTGAGCCATTCCAACTTCCAATGATCTTGGAGGCTTCTAGCTTTAATATAAGAACTTAAATAATTATATCTTCATTCCACACATCAAGTTCTTCATTCTTCCATCTCTTCTCTTGATCATTCTTGATAATTCATCTCTTTCTTTCCTCTTTCCTCTCTTCTCTTTTCTCTTGATCATTCTTCATAATTCAACTTTGTTTCTTCCATCTCCCAACTTGATCATTCTTCATCATTTAACTTGGGCCATCATTCTCTACAGCTTCTACCTTCTTCAATATCCATAAAGTGATGAAGCTTCATTCCAACTTTTGCTTATCATATAGACTTCCAGTATTACAACAACTTGAATGTTGATATTCCTATTATATTGTGCAAGTTCTTTTAATAACATCTTTCTCTAGTCTCTTCTCTTCTTTTTGGTTATCCTCCAAAATCTATTGATAACAAATTTTGCTTCCTTGACAATCTCTGCAAGTTCTTCTTTCCATTAATCCCTTATATCCTTCTTGATTATTCTACATGATTTGACTTGCACTAATCTACATTAAACATAGTAGTTAGTCAATGTAGGAGATAACTATATTACTCAATATATTACTCAATCTTTTTGCTTTTAAAAATGACATCTATATAAGATATCATCAAAACTAATCATAACCAACATTCTCCCCCTTTTTTATGATGGCAAATACTTTAAGAAAAATATGTACGAATATGAAAATATATTAGACCCAACATATTTTTCTTGTCATTCTCTCCCCCTTTTTTGTCATTAGCAAAAAGTTGAAGTAAAGAAGAAAAAAAACTTGTCGAGAGACAAATATAAAATCAAATTAAAATGAGTCAAGAAACTGATTTTCTTCCCTAATTTGAAAGTGTTTTCATTGATAATAAGATGCAATTTAGAATTTTTTTATGAAAATAAATTTGAAATAATTTGGAGAGGTTTTCAAGACAACTTTCACAATTAAAGCATATATATAGATACCAAACATGTGCAAAATTTCTTTCAATATAAAAGATAGAGATTAGAAATGCTTATGTTGGTTTCCCAAATTGATGAACAATTTGTGCAGTCCATTTGATAGCTTTCTTGTTGAAAGAGATCCGTGATGTGCTCTGAACAACCTTCGAGATGTGGAATGAGACCAAAGTACTGACTTCTTGAGTTGTATCTCATATGAATGAATAATGTCAGCACTCAGATTCAATCCTTTGACTTTTCTTCATAAAACTCTTATGTTGAACATATCTCAGCTCGTTCCAAGAGATGTTCCTCATTCTTTGTAAAGCAAATATCAGATTGATTGTCAAAACATCTTTCCTTAAATTAGTATATTCTCCTTGTAGTGCATTAAGGAAAGTTGTAACACATAACAAAATCTCCTGCTACAAATTGAAAACTTTCTTTGAAAAAAAAACTTGTTAGTGTAATCAGATATCAAAGTATTCCTTTCTAAATTATATTTTTAAATATGCAATTAATTCATCATCAAAACTAATAAAATATAGTGAATGTAGATGAGAATGCTTAAAAGGGTTTTCTTCAAATAATGGAGATGAGCTTTTAAGATATGAAAAACATGTGAAAGTGAAGCTCCCCCTTAACGAACGCATGATTAAAATGTGAAGTTCCCTTTCATGATATCAAATACTAATAAGACACCAAATGTTATGAGGTTTTAAAATATCTTTGCTCACAACATGATACTTCAGAATTGAGAACTTTCAAGTTCACTTGGGTGGACTTGAAATTGGTAAACAAATCACTTATGCTTTTTATGATGATAAAAGAGTTTAAAGCATAAGGATCATCATTTTCTTTTTTAAAAAAATGAGTTTGCTTAGGCTAAGCTTCATGAAATAAGATAGAATGAATAAAATCAAGTTATTCTAGCATGATTATGATATATGAACATTATTTCAAAATACAATACCTCACTCAAGTAATATCGTAATTACTTGAGTCATAATCATTTGTAGTCCATTAGATACATTACTAGATAGCTATTATCAATTGTCCTGAATGCATCTTAGAAGCTGAAATTCCAAATTAGCTTTGCACAGGATCTCAAATTAGTGTCTGCTCATAGCTTCTTATCAAGCTGGTATGATCCTTATCTTCTTCGTCTAATCCTCTTGCTAGTAATAGGATGTCACTCAAGAAATGTTGCAAAATTTACAAACATAGCCAGTGAAAATGGTCTATTCTGTTTGCTCATGTTCTTTGTATTTGACAATATATCATTCTATTCAACTCCTGTAAAAATATGTGTTCTTTGGCACTCAATGTTCTTGAGTCCACACAAGATTAGACACAAGAACTCTTATGCTTTTATATAATTTAACCATATGATATTTAGCAAAGGGTATAATAATCAAATATCAAGAACATAATTTTACCTAATCAAATAAGTTCAAATCAATGAATCAAATAAGGTAACAGCTGAATGATATCAAGAATGTTATTTCACAATGACAATTTGAAAATATACTTTATGTAGAAAAGATGTTATTGATAAAATATATGTAAGTTTGAGCATAGAAAATATTATCCATAAAGATAAGCATTTATCAATTCACAGTTCATGAATGAAATCAGATTTTTCAAGAATGATAATGAAATATGCAAAGTGTTTCAAATCTTGAATGTTCTTTCAAAAAAAAAAAGTGATAATGCATTATGAAATCAAAAGTTTCATAACTGAAAGATTCATTTTTGAAACATGTTTGAAAAACAATGCCCATTTTAAACATGGTGGAAGTCAATATATCAGAATGTGTTAGAATGCTTCCGATTTTAGAGAACATGTTGAACATTGAAGTTAACATGTAGAAGAATTTTCCCAAAAGGAAAGATCATGAGGATAAAGCATTAGCAAGACATGTTTAGCACAATAGAGACACATATGCATAATGACTTTGCTATGGCCAAGAGATAATCTTGCTTCTTAGATGAAAGTCTTGAAAGTATATGAACATACAAGGCAAGATTATGAATATACATAGATAGTTACTCAAAATATGGATGAAGATAAATTTGATGTATTTGAGTAAAGAGGAGTACTAGGATTTATGGACGATGAAGTACAAACTCATTAATCCAAATGACTAGAGTTCCATAATATTATCCTAGTAAGTTATTGCATACAATGATTAATGCACTAACATTTAATGCATTAATGAACATTCATAAAACTTGGAATAACTTGATCAATAATGATTTATCCAATAAGCATAAGATTTTCACAAATTGAATTATTTTCTTCAGATAAACTTAAAACTCATATATGATTAACTTGTTAGACATGATGTCCAACAGTTAGAGAATGAAACTAAAGAGTTCAAGCAATACATTGAATTCCAAGGATCAATATGTGAAAGATAAGGAAAACTCAATTGGAGAGATTTGAAGCATATCCAACATTTAGTATACAATATTAACTTCCAATTTGAAACATCATTAGAATGCAATCAAAGTATGGATATGTTTTCAAAACATTTGTATGCATTTTCTCAAAACAGTGTGAATTGAAATCCAAACAAAATTTATACTTGTGCATTTCAAAAATATATAATCAACAAATTTTTGCACAACTTCACTTGTCTGATCATCAAAAATTCACTAACAAATTGATTAAACATAGTTAGGAATATTAGTGAATGATGATAGAAAGTATTAAGATCAAACAAGAAGGTTTCACAAATTTGAAAAACTGATTTTCAAATTAAGCGCTGAAAACTGGAGTTTGTCACTGTGCACTTAAGCAAAACTGGAGTTTGTCACTGTACACTTGAGCAAAACTCGAGTTTCTAGATCAAAACTCGAGTTTTGGACTATTAACATGAAAAATGAATTTTAGTCCAAAACATCAAAACTTGAGTTTTCATCCAAAACTGGAGTTTTCAAAACATTGAAAAAGTGCAATGCTCTCAGCTTGGCCAAAACTCGAGTTTTCATTTAAATATGAAAACTTGAAGATTTTGCGCCAAGTCAAAACTGGAGGTTTTGGGGAAAACTGACAGTTTTCAAAAAAACTAAGAAAAACTTGAGTGCTCTCTGCTAGGCCAAAACTTGAGTTTTCATTTTATCATGAAAACTTAGAGAAAAATTGTGTAAAACCAAAACTGGAGGTTTTCTCAAAAAAAAAAAAGGCAGTTTTGAAAACTGGTTAAAACATGAATCCTTTCTGCCTATTCAAAACTCGAGTTTTCACAAAATTTTGTGAAAACTTGGAAAATTTCTGAAAAACGGAGCCAAATACCCAAGAGGCGGGGTGAATTGGGTATTTTAAAAATTTAAGGACTTGTTCTATTTTAGAGTAGTAAAAACAGGGGAGAACAGAGCTAGAAGGAGAATAGTAGGACATAAGGATTTATACTGGTAACAACTTGACCTACATCCAGTCCCCAGAATCTCTGGGATTTTCCACTGACTCAAGGATTACACACTCTGTATTTTAGAAGTAGTTCTCTCACTAGAACTCACTCCCCCTTACAAGTTGTAATCAAAGAATTCTCAAATCACCAAGTCCCCTTGACTTGTGATTCTTTACAATAAATGATAATCATAAATAAACTCTCTCTAAGAGCAGATATTGATAAACACTGAAGCTCTTGGTATCAAAAGATACTATACAAGTGAAAACTGAAGAAAATAAATGAAGACTTGAATGCAATTCGTTTTCAGTTGTTGTTGTTGTTGAAAAGACTTGAATGCTCTTCTATTTATACTCAGAGATCATTGAATGACCGTTGCTTTCCCAATAGATCCGTTGGAGAAGATATGCCAAGGTTAGGAAGTGGTTTAGGCATCTTCTCTCTCTAATTTCCACTTAATCCAGCTGGCCAAGTAATCAGAGTTGACTCTCTGTGAATTAATCCGTTAGAGAAGAGGTTGCTTGTTGTAGAAATCAATCTTTAATGCTTTGCAACCGTGTGTAGATGGATTGGCCAAAAAGGTGCAATTGTCTGGACATAGCATTTAATGTTCTGAAATGCTTTTTGCTTTATGCTTTAAACTATCTGAAATTCACTAACAAAATCATTAAACATAGCTACGAATATCAGAGAATAACATTGGAAAGTATTAAGATCAAACAAGAATGATTTCTCAAATCGTCAGATTTGAATTTTTGAATCAGCGTCATGAACTCGAGCTTAGTTCTTACAGGCTCGAGTTTAGAGCTTTAGTATGTAAAGGCACTGAAAGTTCAAAACATAGAAACTGGAGGTTTGAGATCTAAACCTGAGGTTCTCAACTCATTGAAAAGACATATTGCTTTTGGGTTGATTTGAACTCGAGTTTGTAAGTCTGAACTCGAGTTCTCTTCTTCCATAGAGGAATGTCGGATTTTGAGTTCTAGAGAGTTTGTGACTAAGAGGCAAACTCGAGTCTATTAGTGACAGGCTCGAGTTTGACACTATTTAAGACACAACTTAGTTTTAGCTTTCAAAGGTCAAACCTGAGGTTTCCAATGCAAACTCTAGAGTTTAAAAGGTCCTTTACTCTCTATAAGGTTTAGGCTCGAGTTTGCAATATTAGGCTTAGGTTTGACACTATTTAAATCAAAACTTGGTTAAATCTTTGAAAGCGCAAACCTGAGGTTTTCAGGACAAACTCTAGAGTTTTCTCAAGTTGAAAAGTTCTTTGCTCTCTGTAAGGTTTGAACTCGAGCTTGAAATCTTAGGATCGAGTTTGTTCAACTTTAAAAAAGTCTAAGTGTTTTTAGCTTGAAGTAAGCTGGAGGTTTGTGAAATAAGTCTCAGGTTTACTTTGGTTGAAAGGCTTTGAAAATTCTCGGCCAAGTGTAAACCCGAGTTTGCAATGATGAACTCGAGTTTACATGTTTTGAAACTCTTGAAATTTTTCAATCTGGAAAACTTTACTCTGAATGAGATAGTGCAGAGTTTGTGAAAAATCTCTTAGTTTGAAAAATTCTTCCTACCAGAGATGAACTTGAGTTTGCCATAATAGGCTCGAGTTCACAGGTCATGTAAACTATGAAAACTTTTCTCTGAAAATTGCAAACTTGAGGTTTGAAGAGAGAGATATCGGGTTTAAGGATATTTTCAAAACAAAATCCTCTCAGCCATTGGTGAACTCGAGCTTGCAAATGTAGACTCGAGTTCACACAAAGCTTTTGAAATTTTGGTAAACTCTTAAGTTGTAAACTTCAGGTTCAGTCTCGAGTTTGAGAATTAAAATGGCAAGTTTGCATCCTCTATTAAAGGCAAACTCGAGGTTGCACATAATAAGCTCGAGTTTGTCGCAGATAGAGTGGTTTTGCTTGAAATTGACAATTCTTAACTCATTCTATTTTTGATCAAAAACATTCCTACATTGTTTACAATTGTTAGTAATCATCAAAACAAATAAAGAACTAACATTCTCCCCCTTTTTGATGATGACAACACTTGTAAACAATCAGTGATTCTTAAAAATCAGTTTTCTTTGAGTTTTGCAGAAAATGTGCAAGTGGTGAGGTTCAAACAGTGTTATTTGCAACCAATGAAGTCTAATCAGAGATTTAGCAGCAGAAATACAGAAGATAATAACAAGACATGTATTTAACACAAATTTGAACATCCATTAAGGTTTCAATAAGCACATATACACAATGATGAAGCATACATACAATTAAAAACAAAAAATTCCTATAACACAGAAACTAAAACCAAAACACAGAAACATAAACTAAAACACAAAAACATAAACTAAAGCACAGAAACATGAGTTCTCAACAGAAACTAAAACACAGAAATAGAAACTAAAGCACAGAAACATGAGTTCTCCTCATCACTTAGAACTCTCTTCTCCCCCTTTGTCATCAGTCAAAAAGGGTGGAGTAGAGGTGGTCTGGGCAGGCTCGGGTGCAATGGGAGGTTTGGGGTTAGGTTTAGAAGAGAAAATTGGAATAGCAGGTTCATAAGCTGAGGTAGAGGTGGCCATGGATTGATTCTTCAATATCTGATCCATTTTGTCACTTAAACCCATCATGGTGACCAATAGGGTAGAGATGCTGGCGGCTTGGTCATTGATTTGATTCTTCAAAGCCTCTTGTTCAACCCTGAATCCTTCTTGAATGTCCACCAAATCACTATGCTCCTTCTTAACTTCAGAAACCACCTTCCCAACCGCAAGCTCAACACTCTCAGTCAAATCAGAAACTACCTTGTCCACAATTTCTTTTATTCTAGCATCAAAGTCTGTAGGAAGTGATGATTGAGGAGGAGGGGGTGCACTCTGAGGTTCCTGTGCTCGTGAATAGGTGCCTCTGGATCTTGCAGTCCTTGATCTAGCAGGTGCTCTGGATTGATCTAATCTCTCCTCTGGATTGATCCCCATCAAGTTTAGAATGTGTTTACCAAATTCTGGAGGATAGACTGGAGGATCATTAGCTACCAAGTGCCAAAAGATCTAGAGGGAAAGGAATCTGAGATGTTTGCCTAGATTGAAATGCAAACTTGGACATCTTGTGAAAGAGCCAATGGCCAACATTGTAGGGCTACTGATCTAGAATGGAAGCAAAAATGGGAAAGTCTTTCTTGGCAAAGTGTGTAAAGTTGCCTCCCTTTTGTAGAAGATCCCTAGTGTAGATATACCAGATTGCTTGGTTTCTAGGGGCATTGCAGCTGGTGTAAAATTTAGGATCTCCAAACCCTCAGGAACAGGCTCATTGGATCTGAGAAGTCTAAACATTGCCTGTTGAGTGTATATGTGTGTTTCAGGAGTTGGGGGATTGGTAATTTGTAGGATTGAGTTTAAGTAGGAAGGAGAAATGGTTATTTTCTGGCCCCTCACCTTTATGATTATCCTCTCCTCTATCAGATTTCCTTCTTCATCTACTAGGTTATCAGATTGCATATGAAAGTAGAATACTTTCACAAGCTTAGGACTATAAGGAGCCCTAATCGAAATCAATGACTCAAATTGTTTTAGCCAGGGAGATGAGTCTAGGTTACAGTCCTCTTTCAGCTTGGCTAAATCAACATGCACTATGGGACAAAAGGCTTTCTTTTCATCAAATTTCTCTTTAAATTTAATCCCTTCTTCAGGAGACATTCTACAGGGTTCCTCAGAAAACCCACTAGGGCAGGATTTGTCTGGGATACCTGAGGAGCATCTTGCTCCTGTTGTTGAGGTGCAGCTTGGGCATGAGAACTGGCTTGCCCAGCAGTAGGAACCGAGTGCACTCCAGCGGTCTTCTTCCTTTTAATTAGCTGTTTCTCTCTCAGAGGCGCGGCTGATTGAGGAGCTTTCCCTCTTCCTTGAGAAGCTTGCTCAAGTTCGTGTCTCTTCTTGGTGCGCCCCTCTTTGATTGTGACTTCCTTGGGTCTAGGCAGAAGAGTTTCAGAGTTTTCCCCTTGAACACCTCTGACTAACTTGTCGACTCCATAGCGCAATCATGTAAAGCGAGTCTTCAATCGCACAGGACGTTCTGGACGAGTCTAAGAGGTTGATTGGGTTGGTTTAGGGTTTGAATCTTTAGAAATTGATTGCTTGGAAGCCATTTTCGCAGAGGTTGAGAGAGAAGAAGAGAGGTTTTGGGGCGAGTCTAGGTCAAAACTTGAGGTTTGAGTGAAGTGAGGAAGAAAAATCAAGTTTTAGTATATAAAGCAATCGCGACAAACTCGAGGTTACACTTGTAGGCTCGAGTTCGTCATAAATTTTATTAACCTGGACTTCAAGAGTGTATCTGTGAACTCTTGAACTTCACTTATGAACCTGAGGTTCATACTTACAGGCTCGAGTTCATGTCAAACTTTGAACTAGGTTGCTCTCTATATCCCGTGAACTTGAGGTTACTTTTTGTAGGCTCAAGTTCCCTCATGTTGTTGAGTTCAAGATTGCTCTCTGCCTGAAATGAACTCGAGGTTGCTCACTTATGGGATCGAGTTTGTCCAACATCAGATCCTTATTTCTTCTCTGTCTGTCTCGAGCTCGAGTTCATAAGTGATAGGCTCGAGTTTGTTCCCCTTTTCAACAAGCTTCAGGATTAGACATCCTGCATAAGACATTTCTAGACACTTTGATGTTTAAGTTAGTAACAATTAATCATCAAAACTTGAACTAACATTGGGTGAAGGCAAACTTATAGTTCATTGGGATTTACCATTCCCAATTCTCTTCTAATGGAACTGAACTGTTCTTTGGCCAATGACTTTGTGAAGATGTCAGCAAGTTGAAGATGAGTTGGGATGAACATGACTTTGACATCTTTCTTCTGAACGTGATCCCTTATGAAATGATGTCTCACATCAATATGCTTGGTTCGAGTATGTTGAACGGGATTCTTAGCCAAGCTTATTGTGCTTATGTTGTCACACAGAATCGGGATCTCCTTCAGGTTGACTCCTAGATCAGCAAGTTGTTGCTTAAGCCATAATACTTGAGTTTGTACTTGGAAACTCAAGTTTTCCTAGTCCAGAAGCGCTAGAGATGCTGAAGACACTAGAAACTCTAGTTTTGAGGTGGCTGACTCAAGCTTTGACTCCTAAACTCGTGTTTTGAGTCCTAAACTCGAGTTTTCTCATACCAGAAGAGCAAATCATTGTAGCAAAGCAGGAAACTCGAGTTTTCTTATCCTGAAGCTGACTTTAACTCCAAATTGAGCCATTCCAACTTCCAATGATCTTGGAGGCTTCTAGCTTTAATATAAGAACTTGAATAATTATATCTTTATTCCACTCATCAAGTTCTTCCTTCTTCCGTCTCTTCTCCTGATCATTCTTGATAATTCAACTCTTTCTTTCATCTCTTCTCTTTTCTCTTGATCATTCTTCATAATTCAACTCTTTGTTTCTTCCATCTCCCAACTTGATCATTCTTCATCATTTAACTTGGGCCCATCATTCTCTACAGCTTCTACCTTCTTCAATATCCATAAAGTGATGAAGCTTCATTCCAACTTTTGCTTATCATAGAGACTTCAAGTATCACAAGAACTTGAATGTTGATATTCCTATTATATTGTGCAAGTTCTTTTAATAACATCTTTCTCTAGTCTATTCTCTTCTTTTTGGTTATCCTCCAAAATCTATTGATAACAAATTTTGCTTCCTTGACAATCTCTGCAAGTTCTTCTTTCCATTAATCCCTTATCTGCTTCTTGATTATTCTGCATGATTTGACTTGGACTAATCTACATTAAACATAGTAGTTAGTCAATGTAGGAAATAACTATATTACTCAATCTTTTTACTTTAATAAATGACATCTATATAAAACATCATCAAAACTAATCATAACCAACAAACACTAGAAACCATTCACGCAAACTGAGACAACAACACTGGAAACCTAAACATGCAAACCGAGACAACGACAATGGAAACCCAAAACGCAAACCGAGACAATTACACCGGAACCCAAGCACATAAACCAAGGCAACACACACATGTCACCCTGCATGTGGGACACTTGTCACACACATTCAAAAACTATGACACATGGTGTCATATTTTAGAGACAACACACGATTACTTGCAACTCACAAAACATTTCTCAAGCATGCATAATCACACGCAAATCAGATTTTTATTGTTATCTTTTTCATTCTCTTAATGTCGTAGCACACTACACATACACATTCAATATTAAGCTCTCATTTCCTTTGGTTTCTCCACGGCACAAGCAACAAATATATATACTTGCAATCAGATTTTTGTCCCTTATTCCCTCCCTATCCGTGGAAACTTCTAAACACATGAATTAGGGATTTTTAAAACTTTTGGAAAATGCTCTATTCTTTAACAACAAAACAAAGATGAACAGAGATGAACAAGGAGTAGAGTAGAAGAGCAAGACACAAAAGTTTATACTGGTTCAGTCCAATCTCTTGACCTACGTCCAGTCCCCAAACTCTCTGGGATTTCCACTGTCTCAATTTATTACACACTCTGCACTCAAGAGTAATTCTCTCACTAGAACTTACTCCCCTCTATAAGTTGTAATCAATGACCTCAATCACCAAGTCCTCTGACTTGTGATTCTTTATAACAAATGAATTACAATCAAATAACTCTCTCAAAGAGTGGATATTGATAAACAATGAGGCACAATGTATTAGAAGATATAATACAGGTGAAAATTGAAAGAAATGAATGTAGACTTGAATGCAATTCGTTTTCAGCAGATGTGTTGGTTCAGAAGACTTGAATGCAGTTTTATTTATACCAAGAGAACATTAAATGACCGTTGGATTCTTCAATATAATCGTTGCCTTCATTAGACAAGGTTTTGGTTAATGTAAGTTCTGGCTGAACCCAAGAGGGGAGGTGAATTGAGTGAAGTATAAAAACTTTCGTTCTTAGAAAAACTTTCGCAATTCAGTAAATTTATCTTGAGTAATAAAAGTAAGTTCATAAACAATTGGTAAACACTCAAATGTAGATGCTGGAAATGCAAGAGATAAGGGAGAAGAGCTTGCAAACAGATTTATACTGGTTCGGCCTTATCCTTGACCTATGTCCAGTCCCCAAGCCTCACTTGGGAATTTCAATCCACTATCTTCAATAACCTTGATTACACGATCTGTAATTGAAGCAACCCTCTCTTTAGGATTCACTCCCCCTTACAATCAGTAATCAACACACTGCTTGATTACACACTCTGTACTCGAAGTAATCCTCTCACTAGGATTCACTCCCCCTCACAAGTTGTAATCAACACAATGTATAACCCACTCAAGATTACCCAATCTTGAGTTGCTCTCAGAAAGATAATGTGTTTACAATAAATTTCCTCTCAAAGGAATGAATAAATAATCACTGAAGTACAGACACAAATCATTTCACTCTCTAAGCTATCTAGACAAGTAAAACAGAGTGAAAAGGATGTAGAAGCAGAGTATCAGCATTTTGGCATTGCAAACTTGTATCTCCACGTTTTTCTGCTTGAGTCCATGTCTTTTATAGGTAGAGAGAGGTCTGTGACCGTTTATGACCGTTGTAGGATGAATCAGACCGTTGTAGTTGATTATCATTAAGTGTGGTCTGCTTCTCTCTCTAAACTCCAACTAATCCATGTGTTAATGTGATCTGATGTGGCTCTCTGGAGTTTTGCCCGTTGGAGTAGACTTTGCTTGATGAAGAAATGTTTCTTGACCGTTGAGAATATTCAATGACTGTTGGATAAAGAAATATAGCCGTTAGAAACTAGCCGTTGGAGCTTTTGCACTGTTGACATCACTTTTGCTTTTGTCTTAAACCTTCAATAAACTTTCTTTGATCTGTCTGAAACTCACCAAGAAAGTGGTTAAACATATCTAGGAACATTAGAAATTAATCATAGGAAGTATTAAGATCAAACAAGAAGGTTTTCCAAATTTGTCATATTTGAAATTCTGGATCTGAGATGAAACCTTGAGGTTTGCTCTCAAACCTGGAGGTTTTCGAAAAAGCATCACTCTCTCTGAGTGTCCAAACCTCGAGGTTTTGTCAGAAACCTCGAGGTTTCACTTTGTATGTGAAACCTTGCAAAATCGCGCCAAGAGCTAACCTGGAGGTTTCTCTGGAAACCTGGAGGTTTTCAAAAACCTTGAAAGTTCATTTCCTCTCTGGAACTTAGAAACCTCGAGGTTTTCAACCAATACTCGAGGTTTCTTTCTAATTTCAAAATTCTCAGTTTTGCTTCAAAACAGAAACCTGGAGGTTTAAACAGAAACCTGGAGGTTTTGCTTTGTTCATAAAACTCGGAAAATTCTTGGCCAATCTCAAACTCAAGCTTACATGTCCAAGCTTGAGGTAAGAATCCAATGCAAGAAGAATCAGCTCCAAACTCATTGTATTATGTCCGTTATGATCCGATGAATGAAGGCTGTTCTTGATCAGTGTTTTATGCCATGTCCTGAACTGACCGTCAACTTTCAAAAGCCATATCTCCCTGGTCTGAACTCCATTTTGGTCCGTTTAACTCTTTATGGAAAGCTCTGTGAGTCTACTTTCATATGCCACTGATTTCAGTTCAATCAGATTTGCCGTTTGTGAGATATTTTCAAAATACCGAAGGTGGGTCTGGACTGTGACGTTGATTCTTGGGTCAACTTGTAAAACTCATAGTTCCTTGATCTGAACTCCTTTGGGCATGAAATGTTGTCACCAATACGTGTTGGGAGCCTAGTTTCCAATGCTTTTGGTTTCGTCTCAATCCGATCTCGGGTTTGTGAGATATCATCGAATTACCAGACATCGCCCAAGCTGAACATGAAACAGAGTATACCAGAGTTGCTGATCAGTGCTGAAACCTTGGGGTTTTGACTGAAACCTCGAGGTTTCACTTGCAACCTCGAGTTATTACTTGCAACCTCGAGTTTTGCTAGTCCAGAGACACCAAAGATGCTGAAGACACTCAAACCTCGAGGTTTATACTCAAACCTCGAGTTTTCTCATCCTAAACCTCATATTTGCTTGATTTAACTCTGAATTGAGCCATTCCAACTTCCATATGATCTTGGAGACTTCTAGCATCAATATAAGAACTTGAATAATGATATCTTCACTCCATTCAACAAGTTCTTCCTTCTTCCATCTCCCAACTTGATCATTCTTCATCAGTTAACTTGGGCTCATCATTATTTGCAGCTTCTACCTTCTTCAACATTCAGAACATGATGAAGCTTCATTCCAACTTCTGCTTATCATAGAGGCTCCCAATATCACAAGAACTTGAATGTTGATATTCCTATTATATTGTGCAAGTTCTTTTGATAACATCTTTCTCTAGTCTCTTCTCTTCTTCTTGGTTATCCTTCAAAATCTATTGATAACATTTTGTTTTCTTGACAACCTCTGCAGATACTTCTTTCTTTCATCTCTTATCTCCTTCTTGATCATCCTCCTTAATTTAACTTGGACTAATCTACATTAAACATAGTAGTTAGTCAAAGTAGGAGATAACTATATTACTCAATCTTTTTACTTTTAACAATGGAATCTATATATATAAGACATCATCAAAACTAATCATAACTAACAATTAAGCTTTGGTCTTCTTCTCTCACTAATCTTCACTTAATCCAGCAGGGCAGAAGTTCAGAGTTGACTTGTGGAAAATTAATCCATTGGAATAACAGTTACTAGATGCAGGAAGCAATCTTTAATTCTTTGTAGATGTGTGTAGAAGGATTACACAAAACTATGCAACTTTCTAGGTGAATTATTTAATGTGCTGACGTCACTTTTTGCTTTTGCTTTAAACCTTCAATAAACATTCTTTTAAACATCTAAAACTCACTAACAAAGTGGTTAAACATAGCTAGGAATATTAGAGAATGATAATAGGAAGTATTAAGATCAAACAAGAAGGTTTTCCAAATTCGTTAGATTTGAATTTTAAACTAAGCGATGAAAACTCGAGTTTTGTTTCTCAAAACGAGTTTTGGACTTGAACATGAAATATCGATTTTAGTCCAAAACATCGAAACTGGAGGTTTTCAAGCAAAACTGGCAGTTTTCAAAATATTAAAACATCAAGGCTCTTTACTTGGCCAAAACCTGAGTTTTCACATCAAAATTTGAATTTTCATTTAAATATGAAAACTTTGAGAAATTGCGCCAAGTCAAAACTGGAGGTTTTCCTAGAAACATTGCAGTTTTCAAAATCTGAGAAAATATGAGAGCTCTTTGTCAGACCAAAACTCGAGTTTTGATTTCTCGAGTTTTCATTTAATCATGAAAACTTAGAGAAAAACTGTGTAAAACCAAAATTGAAGGTTTTCTCTAAAACTGGCGGTTTTGAAACTTAGTTAAAACATGAATCCTCTCTGCCAATTCAAAACTTGAGTTTTCAAGCAAAACTCGAGTTTTCCCAAATCTGAGGAAAACTTGGAGAATTCACGTTAAACTAAAAACTGGCGGTTTTGAGCAAAACTAGAGGTTTTCAAATGTTCAAAGCTTTAAAGGCTCTCTGTATGACCAAAACTCAAGTTTTCGTGTAAAACTCGAGTTTTGCAATTTTCAAAAAATTGCAAAGAAGTCTCTGTGTAATGAAAACTTGAGTTTTCTCGGAAAATCAGCGGTTTTGCTTAGTTCAGAAAATTTAAGTTCTTCTCTGTAAGGTCAAAACTCGAGTTTTGAAACCAAAACTCGAGTTTTCCTTTGACAGCAAGTTTTTCAACTTATCAAATAAAAACTCCAGGCTTTGTTTACAATTGTTAGTAATCATTAAAACCCATAGAGAACTAACAACACCAACATTAAACCACTTTCTTTAACATCTCCTCCACGGCTTCATCCTCATCATCATCAACTTAAATTAGTATTTCACCTCCAAGGTTGGTTTGAAGGATGAAGAAGAGATACAAGAAGTTCAAGGTAAGAAAACTTGAACTTTATCATGGTATCTTGGATTTTTCTACATGCATGTTAATATTTATGGTTAAAAACTCACATGCATGTGATTCCCTTGAGTATAGGCTGAAGTTTGAGTAAGGATTAGTGTGGTAAAAGAGATCACAAATCCAAAGGCAAGCCTAGTGGTAAGCACCTCTATTTCTTCTTCAAAATTTGAGTTTTGGTTTAAAACCCAGATATGGAAATTCATGGTAAACAACAAGAAAAAGTTGGAAATTTGGAAATCTGAAGTCATCATCATTTTCCTTATGAAATATTGTGTGGGAAAAATATTTTTGGTTGAAGGTATTTTTGCACATAAAATAAAGAGCTTGAAGGAAAAGGAAAATCTGCCAGTTTTGAACAACTGAACCCAGGTAGCTTGTGGGTGTGTGTTGACTGGGTTAATGTCCTTTAAAAATTCTGGGAATTTTCCAGGAGACAGAGGACACCCATATCTTTACAATGATGGGTCATTTTCATTATTTTCAAATCTGGGAAGTGGATACTAAATTCTCAAAAATGACCCTACGTCATGCACATCAAAACTGGGCAGAAGAATTAAACATGTGTTTTGAATAGGTTAAAGTAGTAATAATGGGGTAAAATTTTACATGCATGCAGAGGACCCATTAATCGTGTGAGAAATGTAAATTTTGTAATTTATGAAGCTCTGGTCAGTGATTTTCTAATTTTCAAAGTCAACGGATGTGTTTGGAAAACTCACTGGATAGTCTACATTGTTTTTAAAACTGGGAATGATTGGTATTTTTAGAAATCATGAAATTTTCCAGATTGGTAGAGGATTTTTCAAACTTTAATTTGATATAAAATTTGGAAATTTTAGAGCTATGTACGATTTTAAATGGATTTTCAAAGATTAGTCAAACTTCTGGACACCAATCTATACAACAGGGACAAAATTGGAACCCGAGATTTTTATAGTACATTCGCACCTCTGAAAATATTTTTACTTGAAATGAGAGAGGACAAAGAGCACGTGAGAGTTGGAATCACTCAAAAATGAGTTTTCTACAATTAATTAAAAATAATCAAAGTGACTGTATTTTTGAGAAGAGTTAAGGTTAAGAGCTAGAATTTGATAAGTTTGGGTTATTAGATTAAACCCCAATGAAATAAGGTTAAAAAGAGACTAAACATGATAATAAGGACATATTTATTATTTTTAATATTTATGCTTTAATTAATAACTAGTTATCCCAAATTATAGGTAATTTCTCAAGCGCATGCACCCTGAAAAATTACTTGGACAAAATTTAGGTTACTACGCACTAGGTAGTAACTCTAACCTTCTATGTTTGTGAGTGTACTTGTGTATGTTTTAAATGCCATAATTTGTGGAATGTGTTTTATAAACATATTTGATTGCATACAAAGTTTGTGTGGGCCATTCACATTTGTGCTAAGGAATTTGGATCCGGGTAGGTTCCACATTGTGGTTTCCTTGTGCTGAGGGACTCGGGACCGAGTAGGTTCTAGGTTGGGCCTCGGAGAGATAGGCATAGCATCGGGTAGGTCCTACTTGTCTTTCCAAGCACTATGGAATTTTGAATAGGGTAGGTTCTGTGCAAGTTTCCTAGCACTGGGATTTTGAATTGAGTTTTTATACTGTCTGTATGCTATGTGGTATTCCTGATTGTGGTAATTTATTTGTTACATATGCTTATACTCCATGCATAGAGGTTAACATGTTACTCTGAGATTCGTTTGTGAATCTTAGATTTGAACAAATCCGCAGGTAGTGGAAGTTTGAAGAAGGGGAAGGCAGTGCTGTGAGCGGGGGCAGAAGAAAGTTGAACTCGGAGAAGTTCCTTTTTGTTTTGTGCATATTTGTTTTGGGATAATGTGTATTGTGTTAACTTTAATTTTGGGGATGACTATATAAATTTAAATATATTGAAGGGATTAAGTTTATTTCGCAAAACCAAGTTAAGTTTAAATATGTTCCGCATTTTTATCAGCTACTCATTTGTCCAAACTAGATCTATACACTCCTTTGTGTATGAACTCTAATTATGATCAAGAGCTATAAGAGGGCGTTACACAGCGACTCTCATGTAGAAATCCATGATGATCTCAGGTCAAAGGGCATTGTGAGGCGGTTATATATGAGATAAGCTTATGACTTAATCCATGCAGCTTTCTCATAGTGGGTCAGTTTAGCACCTTGTACTCTTACAAGTGCCTATGACTTTGATTCGTATCTCTATACCTTATCAAAATCGTGCTGGTCTTATTTCATCTTCACTTACTAGTGCAAAAAAGGGTTTTAAGATCGCCTCATTTAGACCAAACAATCGATGCCCCGGTTTTAAAGGTATGACCGGTAGCAGTTTTGTAAATATAAAGAACTTTAAAGGTATGACAAGTGGCAGTTTTATAAATATAAAGAACTTCTTATAGCGGATTATTTTTTCATAGGTCTTAAATATATTATTCAGATCCTTTAAAAAAACAACTTGTCTTAAAAATGTTATTAAGAAAATTGAAGTTTCAATTACTTTATAGAGAAATCTCATACAGCCGTACTTATATTTTCTGCGGTCCAACATAAAAAGGAAAAATTTAAATATAAAACTTTGAAAGTTTTAAGACCGCACATATTCAACAGCCACTCCTAAAAGTTATTCTTTTAAGACCGGACATATAATACGGTCGGTACGAAATATAGAAAAAATTAAACAAAAAATTCATTAATTTTAAGACCGGAGGTTTATAAGGACCGGTCTTAAAGGTTAACTTTTAAGGCCGTCTTATAATTTGTCCGATCATAAAGATAAATATTTTAAGACCGGACTTTTATTGTGGCCAGTTCTTGAAAATTAAACATTACTTTTAAGACCGGACTTTAATATGACCGGTCTTGAATGTTAAATATTAAGACCGTCTATTTTTTAATCCGGTCTTAAAAATGAAACGCCAAATATACATTTCTTCGTGCGAAAGTTTTTGTTACTCTCACTAAAGAACCTCTGTTCACATTGCGAAACCCTTCCTGTTGCATTATCTCTTTTCCTCACCCACGTACCATCAGCCTCTGTTACTCTCTCATTTGCTCAGGCATTCCTCTCTTCCTGTCTCGAAAATGAACGGTGAAAACGATTCTATTCGTGTTCCGGGAATGCCAGTTACTGGTGTGACTGGTGTGAGTCAGAATGGACCATCTTCATCTCACAATAAGCTGCGTAATCGCCCTGTACGCTATGGTAGAAGTGGCACATGAATGATGGATGTAACCCTAAGTCGGACTTCTAGGTCAAGGCTCAGGATTCAGTTTAATGAAATGTTGGAACCTTTCGGTCCAAATAAATGCAAATATACTAGTTTTGTCGGCTATCTAGCACGTAGCAAGGTTAGCATCTTGACAGATGAGTGTAAAAGTGTGGACTTTGGCACACTAAAGGATCCTATTTGGGACAATATCCGGCTTACATACACTGTCCCTAACTCTCAGAAGTTGAAAGACAAGACATTGTCTTAGAGGAATGATTGGATCATTACTCTATCTAACTGCAAGTCGGCCGAACATTCAATTCAATGTGGGGATATGTGCAAGGTTTCAGTCTACTCCAAAGGAGTCCCATGCGGAGCATTTGAAGAGGATCTTCAGATATCTTGCAAACACAAAGACATTGGAATTGTGGTTTCCCAAAGGTCAACCGAAGCACTTGGTGGCATACTCAAACTCAGATCATGCTGGGTAAAAAACAGATCGAAAGAGCACAAGTGGTCAATGTCAATTCTTTGGTGGCTCACTTGTATCATGGTTCAGCAAGAAGCAAACCAATATGGCTGTGTCAGTTGAAGCTGAGTATGTAGCTTCCTCAAGTTGGTGTGCCCCAGTGCTATGGCTCAAACAACAACTATCTGACTTGGGAGTCAATCTGAAGGAGATCCCAATTTTGTGTGACAACACAAGCACAATAAGCTTGGCCAAGAATCCAGTTCAACATACTCGGACCAAGCATATTGATGTAAGGCATCATTTCATAAGGGATCATGTTCAGAAGAAAGATGTCAAAGTTATGTTCATCCTAACACATCTTCAACTTGCTGACATCTTCACAAAGCCATTGGCCAAGGAGCAATTCAATTTTATTAGAAGAGAGTTGGTAAAGGTAAATCCCAATGAGTTGTAAGTAATTCTTGCTCAATTTAGTGTTAAATTATGGTTTTGATGATTAAAAGTTACTAACTTAAGCATCAGAGTGTCTAAACATGTTTTATGCTGGATATTCAAAAATATGAGTTTTGCTATCGAGGAGCAAAACCTCGAGGTTTTGGAGAAAACCTCAAGTTTTAGTTATGCATTGTCGAGGTCAGAGAAAATCTGGAATTTCTGGAGACAATGAAACCTCCAGAAGTGAAAATAAGCCTAAAATAGACGGACGACTAGGCCCAGTTCGGTAAGAGTCCCAAGAATGTCGAGAGTTAGGAAGACTCTTTGAGACTAAGCTGAAAGAGGAGCTTTATACCCAAGAGGGGGGGGTGAATTGGGTATATTAAAAATTTTCGAAACTTGTTCTGTTTTTAAACACTCAGAACAGAGCAGAACAGAGGAGATAGGGAGGAAAGCTTTGCACACAACGATTTATACTGGTTCGGTCCTTTCTCTGACCTACATCCAGTCCCTAAGCCTCACTTGGGATTTTCAATCCACTAAATTCACAACAACTGATTACAATCTCTGTACTCAGAGTAGTTCTCTCTCTAGAACTCACTCCCCCTTACAAGATGTAATCAATAGACCCAACCACCAAGTCCCCTGACTTGTGGTTATCACAATCAATGAGTGATTTTACAATAAAGAACTCTCTCACAGAGTAGATATGATGAACACTGAAGAACAAATGTCTTGAAGAAACTATTACAGAAGAAAGCTGAATACTATTAATGAATACAATAAATTTTCGCTCTTGGTTGGTGTATCTCAGCTTGTGAAGAAGTTAATGAACTCTATTTTTAGCTAGAGAACATTAAATGACCGTTATAAAGAGGATTGAATCGTTGGAGATCATTTGCTGAGTGAAGGTTCATCCTTAGGCATCTTCTCTCTCTCTTTTCTGCATAATCCAGCTGTTTATTAAGTCTGAGTTGGCTTTCTGGCAATAAATCCGTTAGAGAGGATGTTTCTTGTTGTAGTAATCTTCCTTTTGATCTTTTGCAGTCGTGTACCAGTGGATTAACCAAAGGAAGCAAGTTTCTGGACTTGAGCATTAAATGTTCTGACACCTTTTTGCTTTTGCTCTAATCATTCAATAAACCTTCGTTAATCTGTCTGAAACTCACTAGAAAGATGGTTAAACATATCTAGAATCAAATATAGAATAATCATGGAAAGCATTGAGATCAATCAAGAAGGTATTACAGAATTCCCAAATTCGAATTTGCAGTAACGGCTAGAAACCTTGAGGTTTGTTCATCAAACCTCGAGGTTTACTTGAATAACATAAGCAAACTCAGTTGAAAAGGCATGTAACCTCGAGGTTACTCTGTGAACCTCGAGGTTTCCTTTGTAAAGAAACCTTTTGAGAAATCTTTGAAAATCACAAACCTTGAGGTTTCAAAAGAAACCTTGAGGTTTGAAACTTGGTGAAAAATCCATTTTTCCTCTGGAGCCCGATAACCTCGAGGTTGTAAAACCATACTCGAGGTTTGCTTCTAAATTTGCAAAGTTAAGTTTTTGGACAGAAGGCTCAACCTCGAGGTTTCAATCTGAACCTCGAGGTTTTCAATTCTTTGAAAACCTTTTTGCTTTCTGTGTGGCATAATACTCGAGGTTTACTAACAATACTCAAGGTTTAAGTGTTTTCCTGAAATCTTGAGTTTTAACACAAAGTGATAAACCTCGAGGTTTCAATATGAACCTCGAGGTTTTCATGCTTGATGAAAACCATAACCTTTCTGGATGAGTTAAAACTCGAGGTTTACTTATAATACTCGAGGTTTCACATGTTTTTCAAAAAGATCAGTTAAGCGCCAAAACATAAACCTGGAGGTTTTCAACCAAACCTTGAGGTTTCCTGTGTTGGTGCAAAACTTGAGTTTTTCTAAAAAATCCAGAACCTCGAGGTTAACCTACCAACCTCGAGGTTTCACATTGTTTTTGTGAAACCAAGTTTTGAACATGAAACACTTGTCTTTTAAAAGCTTCTGTAAGGCCAAACCTCGAGGTTTCAGTGCAAACCTCGAGGTTTGCTCTTACTCAAAGTTTTAAGACTTTAAGAGCAAAACCTCTTTGATTGTTTATAGTTGTTGACAATCATCAAAACCATCAGAGAACTAACATAAGCAACTCGGCCATATGGGTCAGAGGACCTAGTATGTGCAAGTCATGGGATTAAGGTGCTAATGTAAAATGGGCAAAGAAAATGTATACGGTGTAAGTCTGGTCGGAAAAGATGCCGCCCAACTATATCCTAAGGTGTAGGACAATTAGTTGAGTGGAAATATGTCGATATAAGTAAGTATATGAGATTTTCAGGGTAGTCATGGGTGCCCTGCGTTTTTTAGGGAAACAGGAAGGGAAGAGAGAGAAAAGGTGTATCTAGACCTAGTAGGGAAGGAAAAGTCAGCAGTAGTAGTGCTACGTCGGATGTTAGTTCTCTATGGTTTTGATGATAACTGACAATTGTAAACGCAAAATGAAGTTTTGTCTTGGTAAGTTGAAAAACTTACTGTCAAGACAAAACTCGAGTTTTGAACTCGACAGAGAGCTGCTCATTTTTAAATGAACTAAGCAAAACTCAAGTTTCCTTTGGAAACTTGAGTTTTGGAATTACAGAGAGCACTCAATTTTTGATCTCAAGACAAAACTTGAGTTTCAGTTTGAAAACTCGAGTTTTGCCCATACAGAGAGTCTCTGATTTTTGAAACTAGTTTTGTGCCAAAACTTCAGAACCTAAACTTATTTTGATTTTTCCTAAGTTTTCTTTGAGTTAAGAGAAAACTCGAGTTTTGATTTCAAAACTCTAGTTTTGACTTGACAGAGAATTTTCACGTTTTCACTCAGTTTTTGAAAACTCGAGTCTTCAGAGAAAACTCAAGTTTCCAACTTGGGCAGATTTCCAAATTTTTCATTTTTTAAATGAAAACTCATGTTTAGAATTGGAAACTCAAATTTTGAGCCAACCCGAGAGCATTGCTAGTTTTCAAGGTTTTCATAACTATATGAAAACTTGAGTTTTGATTTCAAAACTCGAGTTTTAATCAGGCAGAGAGCAATGCATTTTATCAATGTTTTGAAAACTCGGGTTTCACTATTAAAACTGAAGTTTTGGCCTAACTAAGATTTCTCAATGTTTTCACATTAAAAGTGAAAACACGAGTTTCACCTTGGAAACTCGAGTTTTGGCCAAACAGAGAGCTCTGATGTTTTTCAATGTTTTGAAAAACTCGAGTCTTAAATGAAAACTCAATTTTTAATGTTTTGGACTAAAACACTTACAATTCATTAAAAGTCCAAAACTCAAGTTTGGTTTTGGAAACTCGAGTTTTGAGTTTGTTTCAAAATGTGTTCCAAAAGTTCGAATCGCGACTTTCCTCTCTGAAAGGAGGAAACTCGAGTTTGTGTATGAAAACTCAAGTTTTGCTTAAGTGCCCAGTTCAAAACTTGAGTTTAGCTGAACAAAACTCGAGTTTCAATCGCTGAGTTTGAAATTCAAATCTAACGAATTTGTAAAATCTTGTTGTTTGCTTCCAATACTTTTCGGTATTAATCTTCTATATTCCTAGCTATGCCTAACCACTTTGTTAGTGAGTTTCAGATTGTTTAGAGAATGTTTATTGAAGGTTTAAAGCAAAAGCAAAAGGTGATGTCAAAACATTAAATGCTAAACCCAGAAAGTTGCACACTTCTGGATAATCCATCTGCACACGTTTGTAAAGAATTAAAGAATGATTTCCACATCCAGCAACTGTCATTCCAACGGATTAATCTTGAGAAAGTCAACTATGAATAACTGGACAGCTGGATTAAGTCAAGAATAGAGAGAGAAGATGCCTAAACCACTTCCTAACCTTGGTTGAACTTCTCCAACGGATCTATTGGGACAGCAACGGTCATTTAATGATCTCTAAGTATAAATAGAGTAGCATTCAAGCCTTCCCAACAACAACAACAACTGAAAATGAATTGCATTCAAGTCTACATTTATTTTCTTCAGTTTTCACTTATATAGTATCTACTGATACAAAGAGCTTCAGTGATTATCAATATCTGCTCTTAAAGAGAGTTTCTTTCTGTAAAACATTTATTGTAAGTAATAACAAGTCAAGGGGACTTGGTGATTTGGGAGTTCATTGATTACAATTTGTAAGGGGGAGTGAGTTCTAGAGAGAGAACTACTTCTTGAGTACAGAGTGTGTAACCTTTGATATAGTGGAAATCCCAGAGAGTCTAGAGATTGGATGTAGGTCAAGTTGTTAGGACCGAACCAGTATAAATCTCTGCATTCAGCTATTCTTTCCCTTACTCTGTTCATCTCTGTTTTTATTGTTTCAAAACAGAGCTTCTACCGAAAATTTTTAAGAATACCCAATTTACCCCCCTCTTGGGTATTTAGCTCCACTTACATCAGACACGTGGCATTTCAGGGCCAGAAGTTGGAGTAGTGGGATGCATGCATTATGAGGAGGATCTGACGTACTGGAATAAAGGTTTCTTGATTTAAGGCATCCCAAAATTTATGTTGGACGCCATAAGTTATATTTAAGGCATCTCAAAATACTATTTTGGGACGCTTATGCTCCATTTATGGATTCCCAAACCATGATTTTAAGACACCATATGTCTTTTTTTTAAAAAACCCAAACAATAAATCGAATCAGATACAATCCAGAACCAAATACCCATACACAATACAAGGCAAACTCTCTTAAAAGGAAAGGAGGGATTTTTCCACTAAATATTCTTTCAAGTTATGAAATTCAATCACTAATAAAGAAGAACAAAATGAACAAAGCTGTGAGATGAACTCAAAATCGAATCAGATGTAGTCTAGATGAGATTAAAAATAAATCCAATCAGATCCATTTTCGGCAATAAATCAAACCTTTCTTCCTAGATCTAAGACAAATAAAAGAACAACATATCTAAAAATATAGAATTCCAGATCTAAGAAGAATAGCAAATAAAGAACCTGAAGATATGCGATGAACGACAAGCAAAACAGAACTAAGGTCACCAGAAGAAACAGAACAAAGGTCACTAGAGGAGAGGTCTGGTGCTGGTAATAGAATGAAGTTCAAGTCATCTTCGGTTTCCCTCTCAAACTCAAGCTTTAGTTCATTGATCTGAGCTCATGGTAAAGTTATCTCTTCACGGCGCTCAAGCTTGGTGTACAATGTTAGATATGATTAGTTTTGATGATGTCTTATATAGATGCCATAATTATGAGCAAAAAGATTGTATAATATATTTATCTCCCTCATTGACTAATTCTTATATTTAATGTGTTGGTTATACTTAGTTTTGATGATGTCTTATATAGATGTCATTCTTATAAGCAAAAAGATTGAGTAATATAATTATCTCCTACTTGGACTAACTATTGTATTTAATGTAGATCAATCCAAGTTAAATTATAGAGTTTAATCAAGAAGGAGATAAGAGATGAAAGAAAGAAAGTATTTGCAGAAGTTGAAATGAAGCTTCATCACTTTATGGATATTGAAGAAGGTAGAAGCTGCAAAGAATGATGAAACCAAGTTAAATGAAGAAGGATGATCAAGTTGGGAGATGGAAGAAGGAAGAACTTGATGAATGGAATGAGAATATAAGTATTCAAGTTCTTATATTAAAGCTAGAAGCCTACAAGATCATACAGAAGTTGGAATGATTCAATTTGGAGTTGAAGACAACAAAAACCAGCTTTTGGATGAAGAATACTCGAGTTTCCAGGTCAAAACTCGAGTATGGAACTCCATACTCGAATATGGGACTCAAAACTCAAGCTTGCAGTGTTTTCAGCATTTCTGATGTCTCTGGACTAAGCTATACTCGAGTAAATAAGTGCTTACTCGAGTATGCAAGATCAGCAAACTCTGTTCTACTCTATTCACGTTCAGCACGGGCGACATCTGGTAATTCAATGATATCTCACAAACCATAGATCGGATTGAGACGAAACTAAAAGCATTGGCAACTAGACATCTAACACGTATTGGTGACAAAAATTCATGCCCAAAGGAGTTCAGATGAATTATTGATGAATTTTACAAGTTGACACAAAGATCAGTGTCACAGTCAGGAACAGCCTTTGTTATTTTGAGTATATCTCACAAATGACAAATACAATTGAGCTGAAATCAGTGGTATATGAAAGTAGACTCACATAGCTTTCCATCAAGAGTTAAACGGATCGAAACGGAGCTCGGACCAGAGAGATATGGCTTTCAGAAGTTGATAGTCAGTTCAAGGAGTTGCTCGAATGCATTCTACAAGGCTATACTCAAGTAAAGGGAGCCTTACTTGAGTAAAGGACTTACAGAGAGCAAATGAATTTTTGAATTTAAGTGTTTACTCAAGTAAGCACTTGCTTACTCAAGTAAAGAACTTACAGAGAGCAAATGAATTTTTGAACTTAAGTGTTTACTCAAGTAAGCACTTGCTTACTCGAGTAAAGGACTTACAGAGAGCAAATGAATTTTTGAACTTAAGTGTTTACTCAAGTAAGCACTTGCTTACTCGAGTAAAGGACTTACAGAGAGCGCGAAACATTTTACAACTAATGCTTACTCAAGTAGGATTTGGTTTACTCCAGTAAAGAGCTCTTAAACTGTTTTTCAACTTGGCACTTGTTCTTGTGTACTCAAGTAAAGGTTTGTGCACTCAAGTAAAGGTTTGTTTACTCAAGTATACAAATGTTTACTCAAGTAAAGAGGCATTTTGAACTTAAAATTTTTCACATGAACAGTGCCTTACTCGAGTAGGACACTAACTTACTCGAGTAAAGCTCTTGGTTTTCAAATACAAGTCACGATGGTTTGCCTCTGGAAGTTGCTTACTCAAGTAAACTTTGGTTACTCAAGTAAAGACACTTACACATAGTGCCTTACTCGAGTAGAGATGAACTTACTCAAGTATTGCATACTTGCACTTACTTACTCGAGTAAAGACTCAAGTATTGAACGCCAACTTCAGAATTTCAAATCTGACGAATTTGCAATGCCTTCTTGTTTGATCTTAATACTTCCCATGATTAATCTCTAATGTTCCTAGATATGTTTAACCACTTTATTGGTGAGTTTCAGATGGTTAAAACGAAGGATATCAGATTTGTGCAAGAAACATCGAAAGCCGTGCAAAAGCTCTAACGGCTATATTTCTTTATCCAACAGTCATTGAATATTCTCAACGGTCAAGAAACATTTCTTCATCAAGCAAAGTCTACTCCAACGGGCAAAACTCCAGAGAGCCACATCAGATCACATTAACACATGGATTAGTTGGAGTTTAGAGAGAGAAGCAGACCACACTTAATGATAATCAACTACAACGGTCTGATTCATCCTACAACGGTCATAAACAGTCACAGACCTCTCTCTACCTATAAAAGACATGGACTCAAGCAGAAAAACGTGGAGATACAAGTTTGCAATGCCAAAATGCTGATACTCTGCTTCTACATCCTTTTTACTCTGTTTTACTTGTCTAGATAGCTTAGAGAGTGAAATGATTTGTGTCTGTACTTCAGTGATTATTTATTCATTCCTTTGAGAGGAAATTTATTGTAAACACATTATCTTTCTGAGAGCAACTCAAGATTGGGTAATCTTGAGTGGGTTATACATTGTGTTGATTACAACTTGTAAGGGGGAGTGAATCCTAGTGAGAGGATTACTTCGAGTACAGAGTGTGTAATCAAGCAATGTATTGATTACAGATTGTAAGGGGGAGTGAATCCTAGAGAGAGGGTTGCTTCAATTACAGATCGTGTAATCAAGGTTATTGAAGATAGTGGATTGAAATTCCCAAGTGAGGCTTGGGGACTGGACGTAGGTCAAGAATAAGGCCGAACCAGTATAAATCTGTTTGCAAGCTCTTCTCCCTTATCTCTTGCATTTCCAGCATCTACATTTGAGTGTTTACCAATTGTTTATGAACTTACTTTTATTACTCAAGATAAATTTACTGAATTGCAAAAGTTTTTCTAAGAACGAAAGTTTTTATACTTCACCCAATTCACCCCACCTCTTGGGTTCAGCCAGAACTTACATAATGTAGAATCAAAAATGTGAAGTTTATTTATGAAGAATGATCAAGAAGAAGAACAATAAAGAAGTATTGAATTAGAGAAATAAATTGATCATCAAAGAAGATGTGAAGTCAGATGATAAAGAATGATGAAGAGAAGAGAAGAAAGAAAGAGTTGAGCTATGGAGAATGATCAAGAGAAGAATAAAGAAAGAAGAGCTTGCTGAATGGAATGAGAAAATCATAATACAAGTTCTTCGATTGATCCAAGAAATCTCCATGATGACATAGAAGTTGGAATGGCTCAATTCGGAGTTAAGATAAGCAAAATCAAGCTTCGGGATGAACTAACTCGAGCCAAGGGGTCTTAACTCGAGTTAGAACGTTTTCTATAGTATTTTAACCATCTGATGGGAGTTGACTTGAGCCAAGAATTCATTGACTCGAGTTTGACTTAAAACTCCAGCCAGCCAGCATTTGCTCGAGCCAACAGTGCTTTTCAGCAACTCTGTTCTACTATGTTTCACGTTCAACTTGGGTGACCTCTGGTAATTTGATAATATCTCCCAAACCAATGATTGGATTGAGGTGAAACTAGTTGCATATGAAACTAGACTCCCAATGCATCATTTTGATATAAAATTCAAGCCCAAAGGAGTTCAGATCAAGGAGATATGAATTGTAGAAGTTGAAACTGAAATTCACGCCACACAGCTGACCAAGCTTCGATGTATTGAGTGTAACTCACAAAATACAAATCAGATTGAGCTGAAATTAGTGGCATATGAAAGTAGACTCAGAAGGCCTTCCATCAAGATTTGAACGGAGAAAACGGAGTTTAGACTAAGGAGATATGACCTTTTAAAGTTGACTATCAGTTTTGGATGTTGCAAAAACGTTACCTAAGAACAACCTTTATTCATATGATGATAATGGACTACATAGAATGAGTTTGGAGCTGATTCTTTTTGCATTGGAAAAAAGACTTAAAAGAAGCATAAGTGGTTTAACAAATTTGGAATGAACTTCTCAACTCGGGCCAAGGCAAGTCCAAACTTGAGCCTAGCCAAGACAGAGAGTAAGAGACCTTCAAGAAAAGACATTTGGCTCCAACCAGGGCATGTGAAACTCAAAGTCATGGCAAGACCGAGAGTTAAGCAATTTGAGAAGGGGATTTTGACTCAAGGCAAAGTTGGGTAACTCAAGTTTAAGGCTAAACTTGAGCAGCTCCATTTGACTCAAGCCGATTGTGTTTTCCTTCAAACTGCAAAAGCTTCTGTATGAGGTCGTGACTCAAGCCAAAGAAGTGTGACTCGAGCCAATTCTTCTCAGATCACAAACCATCGACTCGAATCTTTTTAAATCTCTAAGTATGGTTTACTTATCTTATATCTTCACTCATTATTGTTCCTAACCATGTTTAATGAGTTTGCTAATGAGTTTCAGAAGATTATTATATGGTTTAAGATAAATTCAAATCAAAGCAAGCCATTTAATGATTCACCATTTTGGCAAGAAGAATGTCAACGGAGAATAACGACATCAACAGATGAATTCGAGGAACCTGAGTAATGTCCAACAGCTATGTTTATTCCAACGGTCATATGCTAAATGCAAAGAATTTCTCAAACGGTCAAATACTCTACATCAACTATAAAAAGAAGAAGCCTTCAAGATAGAGTCAGCTAGAGACACGAGCTTACATCTTCAAAATATCAAGACTCTGATATTTATATCACTTACTCTCCGATTATCTCAATGATCATATAAACTTCTCTAGAGAGTGAAAAGATCTGTATTGTTCTTCAGTGCTTATTCATTTACTCCTAAGAGAGAAGATTCAATGTAATCATCTTATCATTTTATCTGAGTGATAATCAAGATTGGGTGATCTTGAGTGGGAAACCAATTGTATTGATTACAGCATGTAAGGGGAATGGATCCTAGTTAGAGGATTACTTCGAGTACAGAGTGTGTAATCAAGTGGGTGTATTGATTACTGCTTGTAAGGGGGAGTGGATCCTAAGTGAGAGGATTACTTCAAGTACAGAGCATGTAATCCAGTTGCAAGAAGATAGTGGATTGAAAATCTCAAGTGAAGCTTGGGGACTGGAAGTAGGTCAAGGATTGGCCGAACCAGTATAAATCTCTGTTTGCATATTCTCTTTCCTAATCTCTTATATTTCCAGCATATATGTTTGAATGTCTATCTATCGCTTTATAAAGTATTACAGTCATTCGAACTGCTTTCAGTAAATTGTGAAAGGATTTTCAAAGCTATCAAAAGTTTTATCAAACACCCAATTCACCCCCCTCTTCAGTGATGGACAGGTCTAACAGACAACAGAGGAGGAGCTTCGGCGTGGTGCAGAGGAGGGGACGTTGGTGTTGATGGCGAGCGACGGTGACAATGAGTGGTGAGCAACAATGACTTATCTGAGATGTGGAGACTCTAGCGTGCGAGGGAGAGCAATGGTGATGATGGTGTGAGAGAGAGAGAGAGAGATGAATCACTGATGAGAAAGGTGAGAGGATATTAATAATGGAGCAAGGAAAAAAATAAAAAAGAAACAAGAGTCACGGGATATTAAATATCATTTTTTGGCGTCCTAAACTTCTTATCAGGACACCAAAAATTTTCACCAGGCCCTAAATTTTTTCAAAAGTGTTTGGCATCCCAAAAATATTTTAGAACGCCAAAAATGATATTTAACGCATCCCAAATATATTTTGGGACACTAAAAAACTCCTTGGTGCCAAAAAATTCCTCAAAATGCACCAAATATTTAATTTTAGGCGTCTAAAGTTTCAAAGTGTAGCAAATAATTATGACAATGCCACCGCTTTCATTTCTTACTTCCCTTTTCTTAAAATGGATTCTTTTAGGGTAGTAGTATCTATAATTTGTAGTAGTGTTGATGGTTGCATCTAAGTCTAATTTTTCAGTTGCTCTTTCTACATGTAATATTGTTTCTAGTCTTGCTACTTCTTCCTCAAAATGGATCATCAATTCTAGTTCTACTAATTATATGACAGGAAACCCCATTTGTTTTCCTTGTATGTGCCTTATGCCAATGCATCTAGTATAACAATTGCCAATGGTTCTTATTCTTGTGTTCTTGGATCAGGCACTGTTACACCTACTCCGTCTGTTTCCTTATCACATGTCCTTAATGTTGGAAATTATGCCCTAGGGGCAATTCATTGTACTTTGGATATTTAAGTTATTTAAAGTATTCTCTTTTGTTATCATTTTCGTTTGCATGTTCGTATTGATAACTGTATCCCTGGATAATCTTATAGATTATCCTAAATGTCTCTGGTTGGTTATCTACACGGGAGTGAAGATGAAATAAAACTAGTATGACTTTGATGAGGTATGGAGATATGAATCAAAGTCATGGGCACTTGTAAGAGTACAAGGTGCTGGACCGACCTACTATGAGAAAGCTGCATGGATTAAGTCATAAGCTTATCTCATGTATAACTGCGTCACGACGCCCTATGACCTGAGATCATCATGGATTCCTACATGATTAGTCACTGGTTTTTGACCTAGTCAAAAGTCACCTTTGACCGGGTGATGATAAAGGTTAGGATCGGAATCAGTGGTTTTCATGCGGAGGAATGTGAATGGTCAAGATGGAATTTGTCCCTCACATTTGTAGAGAGATAATACTGGGCCCCTCGATGAGTGAGTCTAAGAAATGTAGAAATGTATGGCCATACTGTGATGGAAAGGAGTTTCCATTTCACCTTTTAGACTACTCAAGAATTGAGAAAGTATTGGTCAAGAAAAGGAAGTTGACATTATCCATGCCTCATCCTTGACCAAATTATCACGTGACAAAAGGGACGTGACATGATTGTACGATAGGTAATATCGTGTCATCGATCCCCATGTGAATTGGGTAGTCGCAATGTCTTGCTAGAGGCCGCTTACGACTTGTGGGCTAATACAGTGTTGGCCCACTGCCAATCTCATATGGGCCTGCAGGGTCGCACACAAGAATAATCCAATACGGGTAAAAGTGTTTAGATTCATTGAATCTTAGATTAATCTGAGATTAAATGAATACTAAATTTGATCTAGGATTTTTATATATATATCTATATATATAATTCGAAATTAATATTTATATATATATTATAAATGGCGATTATAATATTATTTGTTTAGTATTTAATTTATTTGATAAATTAAATATCTGAAACAAATAGAGATATTGTATCTCATTTAATTTCGAATAAAGATATCGTATATCTGTTTAATGTTAAATTGAGATATAGTATCTCAGATTTAATTAAATAGATTGATATCATTTCTCGGATTTAATTTATAAAGATAAGTTAAATCAAAAAGGCTTTTAATTTAGATTTGATCTAAATTCAAGATTCAGATTTCAAATCTGGCTTTTAATATATTTGATTACATTTATGAGATAGATTTGATTAATATATTGTCCAGATTCAAAATTTGAATTTCCAAAATTAATAAGGATTAGTTTTGATTATATAATACGCCTATCGGGTTTAGAAAAGCCTACGGGACTTTTGGTCGAGCGTATTAGAAAGCCGCGAGAAACCCTGGTGCATATTGAGAGAGACACACAGTTCGAGGCGCTAGCACGCTGTTGCAACCGTGTTCAGGGATTGTTCACGTGGATACCGGTAGAGGAAGCCGATTCTAAGAAGTCGTCTTCTACTGATCGAGAAGGTAGCCCACTTGATCAAAGAAAACAAAACGTGGACGTGTTCAATATAAGGTATGATTCGGGTTCCCAAACCTTGATTTAAACGTCGTTAAGTGAGGATTCGTAAGAAATTTTAATCCGCTTCGTGTACGGATCCCAACACTTAATGTCCCTGACCTTACCTTTATCCTAGCAAACTCACTTGACAATTAAAATGTTTAATCACAATCCTTCCTGACCATTGTTTGATTCGAGATCTCATGACAAACTAAGTTATTGGCAGGGGCTAATAACCTAATAGGCATTACTTCCTTGAGGATTTGGTACCGCATTCTGTTGTTTGTTGTGGTGGTTCATCTCCTTTTGACGATCATTATCATTTAGATCATGTGTCACTGTTTTCTTTGAAGAGCATGTATTCTCAATTCCATTATTTGTTGTATTTAGATTATGAGTATGTCAGTTTGCTAAACATCATCGTGCTCACTTGGCACCTTGAGTTCATAAATGAGCTGCATCTCCCTTTGATTTAGTCCATTTTGATGTTTGGGGTCCATGTCCTATTGAGTCCAAGCCTAGTTTTAAGTATTGTTACTTTTGTTGATGATTTTTCTCATACCACCTGACTCTATTTAATGAAAACTCAATCTAAGTTGTTCCCTCATTTTTGCGCCTTTTGTGTTAAAATTCAAACTCAATTTGGTGTATTTATGAAATCCTTAAGTGATAACGCCAAAGAATATTTCTTTGCCCCATTTTGAAACTATATGCTGCAACATGACATGCTTCATCAATCCTCATTGTTAGTTCTTTTTGTGTTTTGATAATAACTGATAATTGTAAACTTATTTGAAGTTTGTCTTTGTTAAAGTTGAAAACTTACTGTCCAAGGCAAACTCAAATTTAGAATTGGCAAACTCGAGTTTATGTCAAATCGAGAACACTCAAACTTTTTACAAGTTAAAGAAAACTCAAGTCAGTTTTGGCAAACTCGAGTTTCTATCAGACTGAGAGCTTTCAATGTTTTTTGAACTTAACTAAACTCAAGTTTAGTATGAAAAACTCGAGTTAGTACATGGCTGAGAGTTTTAAAGAATTTTTCATCTTAAACAAACTTGAGTTCAATATATCAAACTCCAGTTTGTGCTAAGGCCGAAAGTTTTCTAAGAATTTACACTTTTAAGTAAATTCAAGTTAGATTTGTTAAACTCCAATTTGTGGCAGGTCGAGAGCCTTTCACTATATTTTAAACTTAAGAAAACTTGAGTTTAAATTTGAAAACTCCAGTTTGAGCTTTGTGGACTTAATCTTATTTTCATTTCAAAAAGTTTCAAACTCGAGTTGGTCAATTAATGACTCGAGTTTGCATCTTGCTCAGAGTGTTCTTCAAAGCTCAATCGCGATGTTCATTTGAGAAAGAACTAAACTCAAGTTTGTGTCTTTGAACTCGAGTCTTACACTTGAGCGAAATATTACAAACTCCAGTTTAAAGCGCTCTGTTTTGAAATCAGGTTTGTCGAATTTGTGAAATCTTTATGAATGATCTAGATACTTCTTATCATCGCTCATTACTACTCCTAACTATGTTTAATTAGTTTGTTAGTGAGTTTTAGATGATCAAATGAGTATTAGAATGAGGATTAAGCATAAAGGAAAAGGTGATTTCAAAACATTTATTACGGGTCCAGAAAACATAGCATCCTTTTGGAAAATCATTCTCTGGACTTTGCAAAGGTTTAAATGTTTTCTTTCCTCTTGTGAAAGCCACATTATCCAATGGATTTATTTCAAGGAAAGTCAACAAGAATGTCTGAGCACCTGGATTAACTCAAAGCAAGAGAGAAAATGGACCTAGTTGCAACCTAACAGCAACATTAATGATTACACCGATCATTTAATGCTCCTAACCTATATAAGCTGAAGCATTCAATTCTTAACAACCACCAAAATACAGAAAACAAAAATCTATCAAGTGTTATTTGCATTTACTGTTTTCTACTCATCTGTAAAGTATCTTTTGATACGTTGAACTTCAGTGATCAGTTCATATGCTCTTTAAGAGAGTTTTCATTCTTGATTATCATTTATTGTAAGAATCTCAAGTCATGGGACTTTGAGATTGGGTTATCAATTTACAACTTATAAGGGGGTGTGTATCTTAGTAAAAGGATAACTTTCGAGTGCAGAGTGTGTAATTGATTTGAGTGATAGTGAAAATTCTAAAGTGTTTGGGGACTGGATGTAGGTCAAGAGTTAAGATCGAATTAGTACAAATATTTGTGTCTAGCTTCTCTTCTCTACCTCTGTTATACCCTGTTTTTGTTGTCTGTGTTGGGTGTTTAAAAAGAATTTTTTTAAATCTCCAATTCACCCCCCTCTTAGTGATTTCCTCCATTTCCATTCCTGTCCAGATACATCGACTCAAAATGGTGTTGCAAAACATAAGAACTGACACTTATTAGAAGTCGCTTGAGCTCTAATGTTTCACATGAATGTTCTCAAGCCTTTTTGGGCTGATGCCGTGTCACTGCGTGCTTTCTCTCTTGTTTCCTATTAATTTGAAGATGAAAGGGAAAGTAAATGCTGATGTCATAGCTAGTTCAGAAAACAAAGTTCTAATGGCTAGTTCCATCTAAGTCTAACGGCTATATTTCTTTTTCTAATAGTCACTGAATCTTCTCAACGGTTATATATTGATCTCTACCTATAAATAGAAGACATATTCAAGCAGAAAAACGCAGAGACAAGAGCTTACATCTTCAACATGCTAATACTCTGTTTTTCACATCATTTACTCTCTGTTTTTCATGTCTAGACAACTTAGAGAGTGAGATGATTTGTGTTGTTCTTCAGTGTTCATTTATTCACTTCTGATAGAGAAGATTTATTGTAATCATTCTATCTATCTGAGAGTTACTCAAGATTGGGTGATCTTGAGTAGGAAACACATTGTGTTGATTACAACTTGTAAGGAGGAGTGAATCTTAGTGAGAGGATTACTTCGAGTACAGAGTGTGTAATCAAGCAATGTGTTGATTACAATTTGTAAGGGGGAGTGAATCCTACTGAGAGGATTACCTCTTGTACAAAATGTGTAATCGAGTTGAAAAAAGATAGTGGATTGAAAATCTCCAGCGGTGCTTGGGGACTGGATGTAGGTCAAGGATTGGGCCGAACCAGTATAACTCAGTTTGCACATTCTCTTCCTTATCTCTTACATTTCCAGCATATATGTTTGAATGTGTATATATATATATATGAATGGCTGAGTATTGCTTTATAAGTTGATTTCATTAAGTTGCAAAAAGATTTTCAAAGTAACTAAGATTTTATCAAACACCCAATTCAACCCCCCCTCTTGGGTGATAGCCAGGTCTTTCATTTGGTATCAGAGCTAGGCTCTTGTTTAAAGGACTTAACCGTCTCAAAAGTTTCAATGGCTGATTTTGGGTGTTCCTCATTTTCTGAAGGTTTTGATTTTACCATTCCACCACTTTTCAAAGATATTGATTTTTGGTTTTGGAAAGCTAGAATGACTAGTTTTATCAAAGCAACTGATTTTTATATGTGGAATGTTTTTACAAATGTTTTTGATTTTAAACCAAGAAAGGATTGGACAGAAAAAGAAATGAAGATGTTTTCTTTGAACATTAGAGCAATGGAGATTCTTCGTTGTGCTTTAACCGAAAATGATTTAGAGAAAATCAAGTTTTGCTCTAATGCTAAAGAAATTTGGGATACTCTTGATTCTATATTTGCTTCTAACAAATATGTGGAAGTTGAAAGTGTTGACAGTTCATCTGAGATTTTAAGTTTTACATCTACGTCTGATGAACAATTCGAGATTGAAGAAGGAGAAATCATAGAATACCTTCACGATCCAGTCAGCACAAAAGAACAAGAGGAAGAGGATTCTCAGGAAGAGCTCATGGATGATTGTGATCAATCATTAGCTAGAGCTCAAGATGCACATGAGGTAAACAATTCCAATTCTACTTGTGTAGATAAGAAAAATGTTTTCGAACAATTGCATAAAAGTGTTTTTCCACCTTTTACTGATTCTATTTTGAAAAACAAACATACTTTCGAAAATGATGCTGGAAAAACATGTGGGAAGAATGAATATTCCAATGAAGATTATTTGAAGTCTTACTCTCATCACTAGCATAATATTTGCAAAAATGTTCATAATAAGCATCATTCTATTATTTGCAATTATTGTGGTAAATCTGGTCATATTTCTTACACATGCTATATTAGAAGAAATTTTAATGTGAGAAATAAATTTGTTTGGGTTCCTAAAGGACAATCAAGGTCCAATACTAACAGTCAAGGACCTAAGTATAAGTGGGTACCAAAATGTCCATCTAGTATTCCATGTGCGCAGGATGATTTGAATATCAATGGACATCAAGGTATAGAGAAGAGGAAGAAGAAGCCAAGAGTTTCTCATGCACCAATGAAGAAGATCATAGCATCTATATCAAGCAAGAGAACTCCCATGGCACCCATTGCTGGAACTACAAGGTTTAAACATCAAAGGAAGCAAAGGATACAAGCAAGAAGAGTATCATCTACCTCAAGAATGGATTACCACAGAATACCATTCAACTATCTTGAGGATGATAAGAAAAGAAGGATCTCTTATGCACAAGGGAAAAGATTCTTGCAGTCTACATCATGTGTGAAAGCATTGCCTCATCCCAAGACTAAATTCAAAAAGACAAAGTATCAACGAATGATAAAATGGGTGAGCGAATGCAATCCTTCAAGTACCTAAGGCTAAGGAATGCAAAGTAAAACCTCCTATGCTATTATCTAAAATATTCATTAAGGTTTTATATCTTGTATCCTTAGGAATGAGCATTGCAAACTATTTTTAATTGGGTTCTTACATCCTGATCTATTTTAAAAGGGATTGAAATGTTCAATAGCTTTAAACTCTTTATGCATATATGATGATTTGAAAAGAAAGTATTTCTTTCATGCACAAAGTCATTCACTTTGCTCAGTTGTTATGAATTAATTATACTCATAAGACCATGTGAATTTTGGTTCCTACAAGCTAACAATGATTGGATCCAAGTAAAATTGGATACCAAGAAAGAAAAAGATTTATAAAGTTTTGTAGGATGAAAGAAAGCTTCTCAAGAATGCAACATAGAGAAATGATTCAAGTTTTTGAGAAAACTAAACAAGCTATGCTTAATGTTGATGGTGAACGTAAAAAAAAGGAGTTATCTACATCAATCCATGTCAGCCAAGCAAGCTTCTATGAGGATAAGAAAGCTCCTCATACTATGATTATATGAAATTGATTTTTGGTTTGTCTTTGGTTAAGTTAAAAGATTTTGAAACTTATTCAATTTCAATTAGCAAATTTACTGTCAAAGCAAAATCTAGTTTAGAGTTGAAAACTCCAGTTTCCATTTGGTAACTCAAGTTTTGGTCTTACAAAGAGTCACCAAAGTTTTTTCAACTTGAGAAAACTTGAGTTTTGATATGAAAACTCCAGTTTTGAGTTTGCCATAAGTTTTCTAAATTTTCCAGAATTTTTAGAAAAATCGAGTTTTGGTTTGGAAACTCGAGTTTTGACTTGGCAGAGAGTTTTCAAGCTTTACTCAATTTTTGGAAACTCCAGTTTTTCATAGAAAACTCCAATTTTGACTTGGCATAGATTTCTCAATGTTTTTATATTTTAAATGAAAACTCAAGTTTTGGTTTAGAAACTCGAGTTTTGGCCAAGTCGAGAGCATTGCACTTTTTCAATGTTTTGAAAACTCCAGTTTTGGATGAAAACTCCAGTTTTGATGTTTTGGACTAAAATTCATTTTTCATGTTAACAGTGAAAGACCTGGCTGTCACCCAAGAGGAGGTGAATTGGGTGTCTGATAAAACTTTAGATAACTTTGAAAATCTTTTTGCAACTTACTTAAAGCAGTTCGTATGACAGTAATAATTGTAAAGTGATAGTCAGTCAATTGAACAGATATGTTGGAAATATAAGATTATAGAGAAGAGAATATGTAAACAGCGATTTATACTGGTTCGGCCCAATCCTTGACCTACGTCCAGTCCCCAGAAACACTCTGGAATTTCCAATCCATTGTCTCCTTGTTTAACCGGGCACAAGAGAAAAGCTTTTACAGTCTCTTAATGAGATACTCTCCCTTATAGGGATATAATTACACACTCTGTAAATGAAGGATGGTCCTCTCACTCAGACTCTACTCCCCTTTACAAGTTGTAATTGATATACCCACACTCAAGATACCTCTATCTCAAGATTTGAATGAATTGTAAAATGATTGATAAGACTTTCTCACAAAGTAGATGAATGATAATCACTGAAGTACATAATCGATCACCTCACTCTTTACAGTGGACTATATAGATATTGAGAAACAGAGAGTGTATGAGCAATTGAACTATCGATGGTGAAGTAATAAAATCATTTCATTGTCTTCGTCAAGTCATTCATCCATATTTGTTGTCGTCACCCTTTCGGTTTGAAGGCTTCGCAATTTATATGTTATTGTGTTTCGACCGTTGCGAGTATTCAAACGTTGGAGGTCAGTTGGAAGTAGCCATTGAAACTCTTGTTGCTTTTTGTCCGTTGAGCTCTAATCCAACTTTAATCATAAAACGTTTATCGTTGACTTCGTTAATGCTCCGTCTTGAGTGTTATAATAATAGCCGTTGTAAAAATTCAAACTATCCGTTAGACATAGAGGCTTTCATTTGTTTTTTGACGTGCTTCTGACACACAAATTGCTTTATGCCAATTTGTTGTTAATCCATGATTAAATCATCTGAAACTCATGAACAAACTGGTTAAAAGCATTTGGTAATAGTAATGAGTAATAATCTAAAGAAATGAAATCACATAGAATGATTTAAGATTTACGAGGTCGGAGATTTCAAGATCAGATGAATGGAGGTTAATCTTATCCAGCGTTTTTCCAGAATCCAAAACAGATAGTCAACTTCAAAACATCATAAATTCTTCAATTGATATTTCGTCTGTGTTCTTGATGTTTTTGAAAAGGTATTTTAGTCTAGTTTCCAATGGCACTAGTTTCAGCTCAATTGGATTTGTCGTTTGTGAGATATGCTCAAAATACCGAAGCTGGGTCCTAAATGTGGCGGTGATTTTTGTGGAAACTTGAAAAATTCATAGCTCACTCATCTTGACTCCTTTGGGCATGAATTTTTGTCACAAATACGTGTTAGGAGTCTAGTTTCCAATGCCATTAGTTTCATGTCAATCCAGTTTCTGGTTTGAGAGATATCGTCGAATTACCGAACGTCACTAGAAACAGAGCTGAACTAAGGAAGCTAAAGCATGACCTTGCTCGAGCAAGGATTTGATTCTGCTCGAGCAAGCTTATTTTCATGCTCGAGCAAGGGCATTTTTCTTGCTCAAGCAAGCTTGTTTTCATGCTCGAGCAACGGCATTCTTCTTGCTCGAGCAGGATACTGTTCATGAGAGGAAAAAGAGCTGAAATTATATAAAAGGCCCAAAACAAACTAGTATTCATCCAAAAGCTTGAACTTGCTTATTTTAACTCCAAATTGAGCCGTTCCAACTTCTATTTGATCACAGAAACTTGAATATTGATATTCTCATGATATTTAACAAGTTCTTCTTTCTTCAAACTCAAAGCACTGAAATTACATAAATGTCCTCCAACAAACCAGTATTCATGTTGGTTATGATTAGTTTTGATGATGTCTTATATAGATGCCTATTGTTATAAGCAAAAAGATTGAGTAATATAGTTATCTCCTACATTGACTAATTATTGTATTTAATGTAGATTAATACAAGTTGAATTATAGAGATTAATCAAGAAGGAGATAAGAGTTGAAAGAAAGAAGTATCTGCAGAGGTTATTAAGAAAGCAAGATGTTATCAATGGGTTTTGGTGATAACAAAGTAGAAGAGAAGAGACCAAATAAAGAAGAACATGCATATATATATTATTATATGTGAGCAGAAGTTGGAATGAAGCCTCATCATGTTCTGGATGTTGAAGAAGGTAGAAGCTGTAAAGAATGATGAACCCAAGTTGAATTATCAAGAATGATCAAGAAAAGAGAAGAAAGAAAGAAGAACTTGCTAAATGGAATGAAGATATAATCATTCAAGTTCTTATATTGAAGCTAGATGTCTCCAAGATCATATGGAAGTTGGAATGGCTCAATTTGGAGTTAAAGTCAGCAAAAATCAGCTTCAGGAGGAGAAAACTCGAGTATGGAACTCAATACTCGAGTTTACAATGTGATCATCTCTTCAGCTCCACTCTGTTTCACGTTCAGCTCGGGCGAGGTCTGGTAATTCGACGATATCTCACAAACTAGAGATCAGATTGAGACGAAACTAAAAGCATATGAAACTAGACTCCCAATGCATCATTTTAATATAAAATTCAAGCCCAAAGGAGTTAAGATCAAGGAGATATGATTTTTACAATTTTCCACAAGAATCAACGTCACAGTCCAGACCCACCTTCGGTATTTTGAGTATATCTCACAAACAACAAATCCGATTGAGCTGAAATCAGTGGCATATGAAAGTAGACTCACAGAGCTTTCCATCAAGAGTTGAATGGACCAAAACGGAGCTCGGACCAGACAGATATTACCCTCAAAAGTTGATAGTCAGTTCAAGAAGTTGCTCAAATTCATTACACAAAGCAATATTCAAGTATTGGTTTCAATACTCGAGTATTGGACTTACAGAGAGCACTCCAAGTTCTCACCTTAAGACAATACTCAAGTATTGGTTGCAATACTCGAGTATTGAATACACAGAGAGAATTTCAACATTTACATAAGTTCTCAATACTCAAGTATTCAATTGAATACTCAAGTATTGATCATACAGAGAGACATCAAAGTTTTACACACTATGAAAACTCGAGTATTGGTTTTACATACTCAAGTATTGGACTTTCACAAAGTTTTTCAAATCAACATTTGTTTACGAATACTCAAGTATTCATTTGAAAACTCAAGTATTGACATGGAAAAACTCCACAAAATTTTCAAATGAATGCATACTCGAGTATTGATTTGGAAACTCGAGTATTGGGTATACAGAGAGATTTCCCTCTTGTCAATAACTTGAATACTCGAGTATTGATTTGAATACTCGAGTATTGACCTTAAAGTTCAAGTTCACATCACGATGATTTCTATCTGGAAGGCGAATACTCAAGTATTGATGAACATACTCAAGTATTGACTTAAGTGCACAGTGACATATTCAAGTATTGATGAGCATACTCAAGTATTGAACGCCAAACTTCTGAATTTCAAATCTGACGAATTCGCAATGCCTTCTTGTTTGATCTTAATACTTCCTATGATTAATCTCTAATGTTCCTAGATATGTTTAACCACTTTATTGGTGAGTTTCAGATGATTAAAACAAAGGATTAGAAGCAAATCTTCAAAATATCAGATTTGTGCAAGAACATCGAAAGCTGTGCAAAAGTTCTAATGGCTAGTTTCTAACGGCTATATTTCTTTATCCAACGGTCATTGAATCTTCTCAACGGTCATATATTGATCTCTACCTATAAAAGAAGACAGATTCAAGCAGAAAAACATGGAGAAACAAGCTTACACTTCCAACATGCTGAAACTCTGTTTTCACATCAATTACACTCTGTTTTTCATATCTAGATAGCTTAGAGAGTGAAATGATTTGTATTGTTCTTCAGCATTTATCTTATTCACTTCTAAGAGAGAAGATTCATTAGAAACATTCTATCTGTTTATTTGAGAGTTTCTCAAGATTGGGTAATCTTGAGAGGGAAACAGATTGTAACCTTGCATTGTGTAAGGGGGAGTATCTCGGTGAGAGATTTGGCTTCACAAGTGCCTGGGTGAACTTGTGGGATTGTAAAGGCTTCTCTTGTGCCCAGATTAAACAAGAGGATAGTGGATTGAAAATCTCAAGTGGAGCTTGGGGACTGGACATAGGTCAAGGATTGGGTTGAACCAGTATAAATCTCAGTTTGCATATTCTCTTCCCTAAACTCTTATATTTCCAGCATTTATGGTTGAATGTGTATACATATTTAAATGTCTGATTATTGCTTTGTAACCGATTTTAGTAAGTTACGAAAAGATTTCCAAAGTTCCTAAATTTTTGTACTTCACCCAATTCACCCCCCTCTTGGGTTCAGCTGGTTCTTTCAATTCATTCGGAAGCTTGAACTTGCTTGTTTTAACTTCGAATTGAGCCGTTCCAACTTCTATTTGATCACAAAAACTTCTAGAATCAAATCTTGGAACTTGTATAATGATATTCTCATTCCATTCATCAAATTCTTCCATCTTCCATCTTGATCATTCTTCGTCATTTAACATGAACTCATCATTCTCTACAAGTTCTACCTTCTTCAATATTTCCTCTTCTTATTGAACTTAACATTTTCTCCAATTTCTTCTTTCTAAAATCTCTTATCTCCTTGTTCTATTGTTCAACTTGGACTAATCTACATTAATTATAGTTTTTAGTCAATGTAGGAGATAAATATATTATACAAAATTTTTGCTCTTAAAAATGACATCTATAAAAGACATCATCAAAACTAAACATATTTAACAAACAGTCCAAAACTCGAGTTTTGATCTGGAAACTTGAGTTTTGCTTAAGTGTACAGTGACAAACTCCAGTTTTCATTTCGAAACTCCAGTTTTGCTTAAGTGCATAGTGACAAACTCCAGTTTTCAGTGCTCAATTTGAAAATCAGTTTTTCATATTTGCGAAACCCTTTTGTTTGATCTTAATACTTCCTATCATTATTCACTAATATTCCTAACTATGTTTAATCAATTTGTTAGTGAATTTTTGAAGATCAAACAAGTGAATTTGTGCATAACTTTGTTGATTATATATTTTTGAAATGCACAAGTATAAAATTTGTTTGGATTTCAATTCACACTGTTTTGAGAAAATGCATACAAATGTTTTGAAAACATATCCATACTTTGATTGCATTCTAATGATGTTTCAAATTGGAAGTTAATATTGTATACTGAATGTTGGATATGCTTCAAATTTCTCCAATTGAGTTTTCCTTATCTTTCACATATTGATCTTTGGAATTCAATGTATTGCTTAAACTCTTTAGTTTCATTCTCTAACTAGTTGGACATCATGTCTAACAAGTTAATCATATATGAATTTTAAGTTTATTTTAAGAAAAGAATTCAATTTGTGAAAATCTTATTCTTATTGGATAAATCCTTATTGGTCAATCTATTCCAAGCACTTTGAATGTTCATTAATGCATTTAGTGTTAGTGCATTAACCATTATATGGAATAACTTACTAGGATAATATTATGGAACTCTAATCATTTGGATTAATGAGTTTGTACTTCATCGTCCATGAATCCTAGTACTCCTTGTGTTACTCAAATATATAAGCATTTGTCTACATCCATATTTTGAGAAATTATTTCTATTTACTCATATTCTTGCCTTGAATGTTCTTATATTCTCAAGACTCTACTCTAAAAGGCAAGATTATCTCTTGGTCAATAGCAAAGTCATTGTGCTCATATATTTCTGTTGTGCTAAGCATGTCTTGATAATGCTTTATTTTCATGACTTTGGCTTTCTAGAAAATTCTTCAACATGTTAACTTCAATGTTCAACATATTTTCAAAAATTGAAGCATACTGATATATTCATTAAACTTATTGACTTCTACCATGTTTTAAAGTGATCATTGTTTTTTAAGCATGTTTCAAAAATGAATCTTTCAGTTATGAAAATTTGATTTCATAATGCATTATCACTTTTTTTTTTTTGAAAGAACATTCAAGATTTGAAACACTTTGCATATTTCATTATCATTCTTGAAACATTTGATTTCATTCATGAACTGTGAATTGATAAATGCTTATCTTTATGGATAAAACTTTCTATGCTCAAACTTACATATATTTTATCAATGACATCTTTTCTGCATAAAGTATATTTCCAACTTGTGATTGAGGAATAAAATTTTTGGTATCATTTATTTGTTACCCTTTATGATTCCTTGGCATGAACTTATTTGATTGGGTAAAATTATGTCAGCTTATTATGCTCTTTGCTTAAATATCACATGAGTTAATCTTTTAAGAGCATAAGGTTGTCATGTTTAATCTTGTGTGGACTCAATAATCATTGAGTACCAAAGAACATACATTTGTTTTAAAGGAACTTCTATTCTTGCATTGGAAAATAAAGATAAACAGATAAAGATAAGCTTGTAAGCTCTTGTCATGTGAACTACAAGTGATGGCTATATAGTCATGAACACCACATAAGTAACCACTCGAGCTATGTGGGAGAGGAACTTCAATAATCCTATACCGAGCTTTACCATAAACAATATTGAAGGTCATCACCTCTGTGAATTGACCAACCAAAACTCCAAGATCTTATCTAGCAAAAGGCTTAGATCAAGATGATACAGGAGTGTACTTGCCTGATAAGAAGAGCCATTGGTCACAGAAACTTATCCTTATGCATCAAATTTTAGGAGTTCCTCAATATTGATCACATCATCAGATATTGGCTAGCTAGTGATGCATCTATGGATTACAAATGATTATTGCTCAAGTAATTACGATATTACTTGAGTGAGGTATTGCATTTTGAAATAATGTTCATATATTATAATCATTTCTCTGCTCTTGCATCACTCTTCAGGCTAACTTGATTTTATTCATTCTAATTTTATCACACGAAGTTTAGCCTGAGCACATTCATTTTTAAAATGATCATTATGCTTTAAACATTTTTTTTATCATCATAAAAAGCATAAGTGATTTCTTTATACCAATTTCAGTGAATTTAAAAGTTCTTAATTCTAAGATATCATGTTGTGAGAAAAGATTTTTCCAAACCCCATAACATTTGGTGTCACACTATTATTTGGTATCATTAAAGGGAACTTCATTTTTAATCATGCATTCATTAAGGGGAGCTTCACATTCACACGTATTTGAAGAATTTTTTTTAAAAAAAAAAATTGCTCATCTACATCCACTATGTTTTATTAGTTTTGATGATGAGTTAATATCTTATATTTTCCTTTCATTATCTTTATTTGAAAATATCACTTAGAAAGGAATACTTTGATATCTGATTACACTAATAATTCTACCTTGCAAGAAAGTTTTTACAGTTGTGACAGGAGAATTCGGTCTGGGCAAGAACTTTCCTTAATGCACTATAAGGAGAAACCATTACATTGAGGAAAGAAGTTTTGATCACATTGAAGCTGAGCTATGCTTCGTAAAGGAAGAAAGTCTATCATTGCTTCATCTTAGGCCACGACAACTGAACCACATTTCATGCAGCAAGCAAATGGACTTCTTCGATCATTCATCAATTTGTGGAACCAACATGAGCATTTCTAAACTTTACCTTTTTATATTCAATAAAATTTTGCACATGTTTGGTATCTATATGTTTTAAATGTGAAAGATTTCTTGAAAACCTCTTCAAATTCTTTCAAATTTGTTTTTATAAAAACATTCCAAATTGTATGATATTTAGAATAAAAACAATTTCAAATCGGGGAGAGAAAATCAGTCTCTTGATTCTTTATAATCAACTTTTTGCTAATGACAAATAAGGGGGAGAAAATGGCAAGAAAAATATGTTGCACATCTAATTTATTTTCATATTCATACATATTTTTCTTAAAGTATTTGCCATCATCAAAAAGAGGGAGAATGTTAGTTATGATTAATTTTAATGATGTCTTATATAGATGTCATTCTTAAGAGCAAAAAGGTTGCATACTACATTTATCTTCTCATTTGACTCATTCTTATATTTTATGTAGCTGCAAAGTTTAATATTGAAGAATGATCAAGAAAGTAGATTGAAGAAAGAAGTTCTTGCACACAATATAATGGGAATATCATAATGTCAAGGAAGCAAGAAGTTATCAAAGGATTTTGGGAATAGTCAAGAAGAAGAGGAAATACTGGAGAAGGTTGAACTAGCAGAGAATGATGAATACAAGATTGAATGATGGAGAAAGATGAACAAGAAGATCAATAAAGAAGTATTGAATTAGAAAAAGAAATTGAATCAAAGAAGATGTGAAGTTAAATCAATAGAAGAGAAGAGAAGAAAGAGTTGAGTTATGGAGAATGATCAAGATAAGAAGAAAGAAAGAAGACTTGCTGAAAGGAATGAAGATATCATTATTCAAGTTCTAGAAGTCTCCACGATCAAATGGAAGTTGGAATGGCTCAATTCTGAGTTAAAGTTAGCAAAAATCAGCTTCAGGATGAGAAAACTCAAGTTCACAACTCAAAACTCGAGTTTCCTGCTTCGCTACAATGATTTGCTCTTCTAGTATGGGAAAACTCGAGTTTAGGACTCAAAACTCGAGTTTAGGAGTCAAAACTCGAGTTAGCCATCACAAACTCGAGTTAACAAGTGTCTTCAGCATCTCTGGCATCTCTGGACAAGCAAAACTCGAGTTTCCAAGCACAAACTCGAGTTTAGGACTCAAAACTCGAGTTTCCAAGTGAAAACTCGAGTTTACACTCGAGTTTCCAAGTGGAAAGTCAAGTTTACAGCGTGATCAGCTCTTCAGCAACTCTGTTTCACGTTCAGCTCGGGCGAGGTCTTGTAATTCGACGATATCTCTCAAACCAGAGATTGGATTGAGATGAAACCAATGGCATATGAAACTAGACTCCCAATACGTCATTTTGATATAAAATTCAAGCCCAAAGGAGTTCCATTCAAGGAGCTATGATTCTTACAAGTTGCCACAAGAATCAACGTCACAATCCAGACACACCTTCTATATTTTGGGTATATCTCACAAACGAAAAATCCGATTGAGCTAAAATCAGTGGCATATGAAAGTAGACTTAGCAAGCTTTCCATCAAGAGTTGAACAGACCAAAACGGAGCTTGGACCTAGGAGATATGGCCCTCAAAAGTTGACGGTCAATTCAAGAAGTTGCGAAAACACCCAACAAAGTCAAAACTCGAGTTTTCGAGTTACAGAGAGAAATGAACATTAGAGTATCTTCCAAACTCGAGTTTGTAAGTACAAAAATTGAGTTTTGCTCAGGTAGAGAGAAATCCAACACTCGACAACAAAAGAAAAACTCGAGTTTTCAAGTGCAAACTCAAGTTTTCATCTCAGTTTCAGAAAATTAGCGTTTCGAAAATTCTGATTCCTCTGATAAACATCCAGATGATTACCCAAATGATTTATAACACTTCTTAATATCATTTATATCATTTGTGTACATGTTTCAGACGATCAAAGACTATTAATCTGAAGATCAAAGGGAAAGTAAATGCTGATGTCATAGCTGGTTTAGAAAACGAAGTTCTAATGGCTAGTTCCATCTGAGTCTAACGGCTATATTTCTTTACAAGTAAATACCCTATTTGGTCCCTGAAAAAAAAAAAACACGAACCCCATTTTGGTCCTTCGAACAACAAAACCCCTTTTTAGTCCCTGAAAAGGATGAATTTCCAAAAAAAAAAAAAAAGGACCCCATTTTGGTCCCTCAAAAATTCCCAAAAACCCCTTTTTAGTCCATAAAAGTTTCCCATTTTAGTCCCTAGGGACGACAAAGGGGTTCATGTTTTTTTCCAAGGATCAAATAGGGTATTTACTCTTTCTTTATCCAACAGTCACTGAATCTTCTCAATGGTTATATATTGATCTCTACCTATAAATAGAATACAGATTCAAGCAGAAAAACGCAGAGACAAGAGCTTACATCTTCAACATGCTAATACTTTGTTTTTCACATCATTTGCTCTCTATTTTTCATGTCTAGACAACTTAGAGAGTGAGATGATTTGTATTATTCTTCAGTGTTCATTTATTCACTTCTGAGAGAGAAGATTTATTGTAATCATTCTATCTATCTGAGAGTTTTTACTCAAGATTGGGTGATCTTAAGCGGGAAACACATTGTGTTGATTACAACTTGTAAGGGGGAGTGAATCCTAGTGAGAGGATTACTTCGAATACAGAGTGTGTAATCAAGCGGTGTGTTGATTACAGTTTGTAAGGGGGAGTGAATCCTAGTGAGAGGATTACCTCTTGTACAGAACGTGTAATCGAGTTGAAAGAAGATAGTGGATTGAAAATCTCAAGCGGTGCTTAGGGACTGGATGTAGGTCAAGGATTGGGCCGAACCAGTATAACTCAGTTTGCACATTCTCTTCCCTTATATCTTACATTTCCAGCATATATGTTTGAATGTGTGTGTGTATATATATATATGAATGACTGACTATTGCTCTATAAGTTGATTTCAGTAAGTTGCGAAAAGATTTTCATAGTAACTAAGATTTTATCAAACACCCAATTCACCCCCCCTCTTGGGTGATAGCCAGGTCTTTCAAAAAGTTGATGGCACCTTAGAACGTTTAAAAGCTCAACTAGTTGCCAAGGGATATGCTCTAACCTATGGTGTTTACTATTCAAAAACCTTTTCCCCTGTGGCAAAATTGTCCTCTGCTCACATTTTCATTTATTTGGCAGCCAATTTTGGTCTGGTTCTTTATCAGTTAGATGTTAAGAATGCGTTCTTGAATGGTGATCTTCTTGAGGAAGTATACATGGAGCACTCCAGAGCCCTTATGCTTGGTTTAACAACTTTAGATCTGTGGTTAAGAAGTTCGGTCTAAATCATAGTAAGTGTGACCATTCTGTGTTTTATTAGCAGACAAATGCTGGCATCTTAGTGATATATGTTGATGATATTGTTATTACGGGTAGTAATACTTTGGAAATCTCGTCACGTAAGGTCTTTCTTAATTTTCATTTTCAAACAAAGGATTTGAGTTTGTTAAAGTACTTTCCTTGGATAGAGGTTAAGTGAAGTAATAAAGGAATCTTTTTGACACGAAGGAAATATGTTCTTGATATGCAAAAAGAAACCGGGAAACTCGAAGCAACACCAAGTAGCTTTCCCATGATCCCTAATCCCTTCTTGGACATTGAAGACATCATACCTTTCGATGAGCTACCTAAGGATGTGAGAAAGAAAGTTGACCCAAAAAAGATCAAGCCATTTGTGTATCCTAAGAGATACCATAGATTGATTGGGAAAATGAACTATCTAATGGTGAGTCGCCCCAATGTGACCTTTCCATTTGAGTGTTACATGACGATTGTTTCTTAACAATCATCATGTTTTTTTGTTATATGTTATAATTGATAGTTATAATTGTTATGTTTTTGCTATCTCGAATTCCCTCTCTCAATACATGATGGTTCATCTAATTAACTATTGAGTATTAGCATTATATTTTCTTTTGCAAACTCCCCCTTGACGTATATGATGCATCTTTGTCATAATAGTTAAGTATTTAGCATTATATATTCATGATTAAGTAGTTGAGGTAGATTGTAAAGATGTTTAACACATAAGGGTTTGTTTGACATATCAATCCTTCTTTCTCATCCAACAGTCACTACCCACTTAGATGCCCATCCTCTTTAACTCTTTTTTCCTCCTCACATTGTTGCACATTGTTGGTTGTCGTTCACCCATCCTTATGATAAATTTGATTTATGTAAATGGTTCATGATTTTTTCACCATCAAAAAACATTCTTATTCTTAAGAAATATCAAATTGCAAAAGAACAAGCAAACATCAAAACAAAGTCTGAACAGAAATAACACAAGTATATGTATAACAAAACAAAATCAAAGGGTAAATAGCTAATGATGATGATTAGAACTATAAATGTATCTATTTAAAAGTTAAAATTTGTAAACGTGTAAGTCTTAAAGCCTACATTTTTGTAGGACTTAGTAGGCTCAAAGCATACTTACACTACTACAGATTCGCCCACATATAACACGTAATAAACAACTATTACAATGAATAAATATCATGTATGTCAAGGCAGAGGTTGCACAAGAAGTTATAACACTAAAACATAATGATTAAATATGTGCACTATTATGTATTGAGAGATTGAATTCATGAAAGCACAAAACTGATGAATGCCACAACATTATGAACCGTTATTCTGAACTAGTACCACAATATTACCTTAATGCTATAGCATTATAAGTGGTGATCTATTATGCGATATGTTATGTTGATCTCTTCTTGAGTTATTTCAGGACATAAATACAAGTTATCGAGTTGGACATTAAGATGACAGTTGATTTGACAGAGACGGGAGTAGAAGATGCAGAGAATCGAATAAAAGATCTACATAATCCTTTGTAATTAAAAGGATCAATCAACAGAATCTTGGGAGTCAGGCCTAACAAAATAGGAAAGCCCATCTCACTGAACGTACGACACAAATGACCTGGTTATGAAAGGAAGAAATGGCTAGACCTAAAGACATCATAGAGTCGTAAAGGGTCAGAAAGTCATAGAGTGTGAATTTTATACAACTTGATTCACATTGAGAAGTAAGAGAGAGAGAGAGAGAGAGAGCTACAGAAAAGACCCAATCCATTCCTGAAGTTAGATGGAATGTCTTCATCCTCACTTTCTTCACCGAGGAAATGTCTCCTCATATGGTGGACACGTATTCCTTCTTCTTGAAGTTGTTAAGCTTTTTCTTTTCCTTTTCATGTTCTTCAATTGCGGACATTCTAATTTAATATGTCTAGGTTTCTCACATTTATAGCAAATGTTTTGATCTTTATACTTGAATTCACGTCTGCTACTTTGACCTCCTTTTTGAAATCTTTGGAACCCCTGGTCTTTCTTGTAAAATATTTTGAACCTTGGAACAAACATATTGAGTTCATGACCATCTTCTTCTTTTGCCTCTTTGTTTTGCTCAGCATTGAAAGCAACACCTTTGCCTTTACTATTGATTTCATCGAAGCCCTTTTTGAACTTTAGTTTTCCTTCATATTCAAATAAACTTTTGAATAGAGCATCTACTGATTTCATTTATTCACTTTGAGCTTCTTCAATGGTTGTGACTTTGGCTTCCTATTTTTTTGTGAAGGTGTTTAGAATTTTCCTCACCTGAGCGTTTTGTTCATACATTTTGCGCAATGCTGATAGTTGATTAATCAGATGGGTGAAACGCAGTTCAAATTCTGCTATGTGTTTGCTAGACTTCATGTAAAGTAAACCATATTCAATCATAAGAGTATTTATTATATTCTCCTTTATGCCGGCGGTTCCATTATGAGCTATCTCCATAGCTTTGCACATTTCTTTTGCAATTCATAAATTGCATATGCAGAAATATTCCTTCTAGCTTAGTGCACTTTTAATCATCATGATAGCTCTACTGTTGATTATTATTTGCGTTATGTCGTTTTCATCAAACTCTCATTCAAGCTTTGGTACATGAATTTTACCTTTTGTTTTTGTTGGGACGTAGTCTCCTTTCTCAATTACTTGCCAAAAATCATATTTGGTTGCCAACAAAAAGACTTTGAACTTTGCTTTCCAAAATGAGTAGTGTTCACCATTCAAGCCTGGTGGTTGATTGATGGATGCAATGTCGGGTAGTAATCCTTCTTGAGATGTTAAGCCTGTAAGAGAAGACCTACGCTTTAATACCAAATGTTAGTTACAGCGAATCACCCAAGAGGGGGTGAATTGGGTGAGTTATAAAAATTAAAAAAATCTCAATCAATAATTAAATTAGGAAGGAAAGGTTAGAGAGATATCACTGAAGTGTGCACACAGATTTATACCGGTCCAATCTTTACAACATGACTTACATCTAGTCCCTAGAGCTCCTGTGAGATTTCCACTATCTTTCACAAAACAATTACAATAAGCACAGAGTAATCTTACCAAATTCACTCCCCCATCCAACTGTAATCAAACAACCATACTCAAGGTCCCACTACCTTGAGATTTTCCAACAATCAATTTAACAAATGAATGAAGATAACTCTCTCACTAAGTAAATATATGATCACTGAAGATTGAATATCAAAAGATTGAATTTGTTGCTTTTGAAGATTTGCACAAAATCCTTTTCATTAACAATTTGAGACTTACTAATAAATATGTTTAATAGCATTGAAAATAATAATGAGTAGTGTTTAGATATAATCAGATGTTAATCACATATTTTGAATTTATGAGGGCCAAGAAGATGAAGTATTTGAAGCTTCTGTAAGATCCTTACTCGAGTATAACCTTTGTCTCCTTGAACAACCTTCAATTATTATCACAATGAGACTATAACAAATAACCTTACTTGAGTAAGCATTTAGCCTTGCTCAAGTACCACACTCAAGTAACTGCTTCAACGTGTTCGAGAAACCATTGTGAAAAACAAAGGATAACTCATTTGAACACATATGCTCAAGTAAGCAATACCTTTCTCGAGTACCATGCTTGAGTAAGACTTCGGAGTGCTCAAGCAATATCCTACAAATCAAAAGATTAGCTATCAACATATATATGCTCGACTACAAGAATTCTTGTGCTCAAGTACACCTTTAAACATGCTTGAGTAACTTGTAAAAGAACTTAGGGAATGAAATCAATATGAGTACAAAAGTTATTTGTTCAAGAAGCATGCTCAAGTAAGTCTCTTGGCATGCTTGAGTAATTAACCTGAAGAAGTAAATAGAATATGAAAAAGACATTATTGCTTGAGTAAGCATATCATGTGCTCAAGCAATGTTCTCGAGTAAGACTTCTTGGCTTACTCGAGTAATAACCTAAAAGTGCAAAAGATTAGATAACACAATATATATGCTCGAGTAGCTTAGGTCCTTGCTCGAGAATGAAGTGTGCTCGAGCAATCACTTACTTGCTTGAGCAAGTTTCTGCTTGGGTAAATTGTCATATGCTCGAGTACATGATTCAAAAGTTGAGATTTCAAAGAATGAAAAACCTTTTCCTTTTTCAAGTTGTAATCATCAAAAAAATAAAACTGAGAACTAACAAGAAGGACTTCGAGAGTAAGACCGTGAGGTTTTGGGGGAATGGTTGAGGGTTTGTGGGTAACAAAAAAGAGAGCTTCCGAGAATTCAAAAGTGTTTAGGCGTCCCAATTCAAAATTGGGACACTGAAAGGCCACTTTTGGCATCCCATTTTAAAAAGGGGACGTTAGAAGTAGTGCTCTTGGCGCCAAAAGCTGTACTTTTGGTGTTCACTTTTTAAATTGGGATGCCAAAAGTAAACTTTTGTCGTCCCAATTTTAAGAGGGACACCAAAATTCTTCACAAAATTATAAAAACACCACCGCATATATTTTTCACTTCCCATTTTAAAAAAGAGATATTTTTTAGAGAAGTAAAATTCATTTTTTTGTAGTAGTGTTTACATGTATGTAATATGCAAATGGGGGCTTATCAAAAGTGAGCTCCTCAATTTTTTTAAAGAAAATCTGTCTCACATACTTAAATGTTATTCACCAATAACCATCAATATTGCACATACATAACGGATTTTTAAAATAACCATCAAATAAACCCCTTCCTCTGGTGATCAATACTTTACCGTTGATCATTTTAATTGTTAAGTATTGTACATAATATATCACGGTTGTTATTAAACAATCACTAAATATAGATTGTTATATTTAACAGTCATTGTCTTACAACCATTAAATATACTACCCTATACATAACAGTTTTGTTTGAAAAATGGTAAAATATAGTGCCCATTATTTAACGGTTTCTAACCGTTAAATATAAATATTTGATGTCAGGATATTTAATAAATTTGATGTCAGGATATTTAATGGTTTTTATTTAATGGTTGAAAACCATTAAATATCCACACAAAAAACCATTATATATAGACAAAATGTAGTAGTAGTGTTGTTTAAGTGAACCCGTTTTTTATTATTCCTATATCATATATATCATAGTCTTACTAAGCCTCAATATATGATAGGTGTTATATTAGAACCATTATAATGGATATTGAATAAATTACGGTTCAAAGCCATATTTTATCTATGCCGAGCATAGATAGCACCCGTTTATATGACGGTTCAGAACCATAATTTATGGTCCATAATAACCATTATATATCAGCAATTATGTAATAGTGTTACAAGCTTTAGAGATTAATATCTTGCATTCTAGTGGAGGTTTTTTTTTTCTTTTGTCTTTAATAACGTAGTTAAATTGATAGCCAGTACGACTTTGGCCTCATCATTCTCTAGATACAAAAGAAGAGTGTATGTCAAAGGAAGATCTGGACAAACCTTAATCAGAATAGACATACACGAATTCAAATAATAATACAAACTCTCATGGAATTATCAGACAAACAACAAATAGATGAACAATCTCAATAACAAAAAAACTCCCATCAGTACAAACCCTTGATAACAAGTGTTAGCAAAACATGATGTGAGAAGACAGAGGTCTTGGCAGTCGCCAGTCAACAACAAATTGAAAGATGCTTACATAAAAAGATATATTCAAGATCCATCAGCATCTACGCACTATCGAGGGCAACATATTTTTCCTGGGATGACAAAGATTCCAAGAAAATTTAGTTAATTTAGCTACATCTCTCCAGAGTGGCCGAAGCAGATATACAAATAAGGGTATGGGTATAAATGAAAGCACGCAAATGAAAATAGTAAGCCACTTCAAACCACTATTGTGATGAGAGCCATGGCTTTGGTTTTTGGTATTAAAATACATGATGAATGCACTACTAAATGTTATCATCATGCTTATTATGGAGATCAATAATGTGATCAATCCAAATATCAACTTCATGGGCAATGACATGTAATGAAAATCATGTTCTGCATGGCGTGAGAGGAGGATGGAGAGGAAAATAAACATGGAAGTTGAGGATGATATCATTGCAATCGCATCAAATGTAGAAAATATCATGAACCACTTTTTCTTATCCACCAAGTAACTAGGGCTTCCTGTCTTGTCATCAACACCACCTGGTATACTAAATGTAGCAGTAAACACTCCAGTAGTAATAACTGTGGTAACAAGAATGAAAAATTCTGTTGCTTTCTCTATCCATGACTGAGCCATGCACACTAATTCTTTGTGCTCTTCTGTGAATACTTGTTGGGGAGTCAAGCCTTCTTTATTCTTCGTCTCTATGAATGAGGGTGGCACTATCTTCTTCACCACCTATCATGTTAAAGGATATGGATATATTATGCCAACAATATAATAAGTTATACCATTACAAGCTAATGACTTCCTCCGGTCTTAATTATAAGACATACTTAACCGATTTTAAAAAAATTAAGGATAGATGTTAAATTAGTTAATTTTATTCATTTTCCTAAAATGCCCTTGTATAAATTTTGCACTTCAATTACGTTATTGGTTTCACATAATCCCACATTCATATCAATAGAGGTATTTTAAGAAGAAATTGACAAAAAATAGAATGTTGTCCTATAATTAAATAAGACCGAAACAACCTCCCAAATGTTGACGAGAGTGAGTATTTTGGAATGGTAAGAATGTCTGCATGCACGTGTATTTTGTAAATAGAAGAAAAAGATTAAATATTTATGTAACGACATACCTCAAACCATAATAACTCAAGAGTCATGTAAAATGCTGCTCCAAAAACTAAGTTTTGTTGATACTCTGACGACAATTTTGCCGCCATGTGCAATAAATTGTTTTTATCTTCATCATAGTATTGTACTATCATATCTTTGATCGCGCCTATGCCACGTATGAAGTTGAAGACATCAGCTTGTCGACTCAAAACTGCAATGTGAATTATGCTTCGACCTTTTTCATCTCTTTCCCATATCAAATAAGGACAGGTACTTATAAGATGTTCTAGAAACTTAAAATTCCCAGCTCTTACAGCATTAAATGCTAAATGTGGAGGTCCCCTTATATTTACCAAGAGCTCCTCATGAGATAGCTCAAGAAATATATGATTCCACAAGTATTCTACGAGATCATACTGCTTAGTTTGCTTTGAACCTAGGAAACACAATTTAACAATTTAATTAGTTCAGATATTAAGTCATGATAGTAACAAATGAAAACTTTTTAATAAAAAAATATTTTCTGTTGGTTTGAATCATATCGCAATCTCTTTCTGATTACAGGTAAATCTGCTGCCATAAGTGCAAATTTTTAGCTGAACTAAAAATAACAAACCATAATGAATTTATTTGTCTGCCGACAAGGTTCCGATGAAAAATAAACATCGGGTATTGATTGGGTTCTAATGATATCTTAACAATAATCAACTTCGTTAATTAGTTTCGAAAGCACGTGCTAGCCGTTTATAGAAGAAGTGATAAAAGAAAAAGAAAAATTGACATACCTAGAGGCTTTCGAGACAACACATGCAATACTGTCTCCCCTTCTTCATCCCTCGCAAAAGCTAGCTTTCTTGCCTCTTGAAGATTCTTTAGCAACTCCAAGGCTAAATCTGGACAAATGAATAAATAAATAATGTCATATATAGGTATTTCTGATGCAAGTTTAACAAAATATACGATGTATTTCGCACTTGGAATTATGCACTTTTTAATAACTTGTATAGTCTCTTGTCTTGTGTGTGAGAACTTACCGTAGATTCCGGCTTTGACAAAGAGAAATAACAGCGACTTCGAGCCGTCATATCCATCTACAAATCCACCAGTTTTATGGAATAGATAGCGTGCCATTTCACTTTTTCCTTGTAAAGCAGCAAGGTGGAGTGGAGATAATTGTTTATTGAGACCCGCTTCTGTTAGCAAACTGTGATTCACTTCCCCCATTATCTGAACAATCTCCATATTCCCAGATGCGACAGCATAGAGAAAAGCAGTGTTGTAATTAATGTCTCTTGATTCCAAGTAGTCACGTATTCCTTCCCCCATCAGACGCCCCTCCAGGTAGTTCAACAATAGGCTCACAAAATTAGCATGGTTTGCTTGGGTGGCCACGTGGAGAATGGTCTCCATCCGATTGGTTAAGTCAGCACTTTCCAAGTTTGGATGGTTACTGCCTTCTAAGATTCCTTTCGCTGCCCGCCAATTACCTTCCTTTGCTGCTTCGTATAGCTTTAGGCGCTCATTGCTAGAAAGTTGATAATCAACCGCCGATTCCATTGTTAATGAACTTTAGCTCAAAAATTAGTGTAGTCTTCATGTATATAAGTAAGATCTTTCTAATTTCTATATTTATTATGAATTTTAATTTTTTATATAGTATCTTATATTCAGTACTACTAAGCTAGATTAGAGCATTCTAAATTATGAATTAAAGTGGTTATAAATCACGTATTATTTTTATATTCTTATGTTCTTTTTATGAATAAGTAACTTAATTAATTTTAAGTGTATAAATTTTATTTTCCAACATACATACATACATACATATAAGACCTTCTTGAAATTAAAATTTATTAATTTATTTATGATAAATAACTTTTTAAGAAGATGATATATTTTTTAAAAATACTTAAAATTATAGTAAAAAATATTTTCAAGTACTATATATGTGTGTAAATAATAAACAGTTGTTTTAAGGAATGGCATTCTTCCCCTATACCCAACATCCGTTGTTATATAAGTGTTTTTTTCCCTTGTATTTAATATATTTTAGGATTGAGAATTATCTTTTTTAGTTGTATGAAAAATTATGTTTGGCTTATATGAATGCTTAATAATTATTATTTTAAACAGGGAAATGTTGGTCGAAACAAAAATTTGAGAGTTAAACTTAGGGTCAAACAATGGTAGTGTGGACGGAAGCGGAATATCAAATTTAATTATAAAAGAGGTTTGTGAAATATATATTTTGATTTCAAGTGGGGTTTATATATGCTTCCAGAATAGATGAAAAGTTTCTGTAATTTAGATCAGAAGAGTGGTGGTTAATGTACTTTACTCTTATATTTTTATACAATATATTACTATTAGGTTATGATATAAAAATAAAGTACTACTAGGTTAGCTTGTAGCATTCTAAATTATAAACTAAAAATGTTATACCTTAAATATTATTTTTTAAATACTTATCATTATTCTTTTTTTTAAAAAAAGTAATTATTAAAAAATGTGTGTAGCAGGAGCTTCTTGAAAATAAAAATTATTTTTAAAAGACAAAATAATGAACTCATCAAGAAAATATTAAATTTTTTAAATACTTATGTTGCTTTTCAAAACAATAAGTTAATTATTATAAAATGTATGTAGGAGGAGTTTCTTGAAAATAATAAAAAAAACATTTATAAAATATAAACTAATTAAATCTTTAAGAAAATAATTTATATATATATATATATATATATATATATATATATATATATATATAACATTTACTTATTACGATTAGGAAATAACTTTACATTAAAAAAAAAAAACTTAAGATATGATTATAAAGTTAAAGAGCACTCCTTTAGTCATTTTGTAGGAGTTGGTAATAATCCTAGATATAAGACCTATTTCAAATATCTATAATTTTTTTCCCCAAATAAACTCTATTGATATTCCCCTAACAATAATTACATAAAAGAGACTGGAAGGGAATTAGGAAAGATGATTATGGTATTTTTGGGGAAAAAGAAGCAAAACAAACTTAACAAACTCCTAAATTGACCAAATTAGTTAATTAAGTTTTCTATAAAGGACCGCAGAAGTATATGCATGGAAATCATTTTTTATAATCTAAATAGTTCTTAGACTATGTTTGTGTAACGAAGGGTATTTTAATAAAAATAAAAATAAAATTTAACAGTCAAATTGTTGGTTTGATAGAATGAAATCCTAAATTTAAATAGGAAATATATGTTATGAAACTTTTTATTTTAAAAATAAAATGGAGGTTCCAGTAAAATGAAATAGATGGAGGTCAGTATATATTACTCCTTTTATTATGAATGTAACTCTGTTACATGCACATGATCATTTTTAAGATTTACAAATCGTTTGTATGCATGCATGCATGTAAATTCAACAGGCATGTGATTATGTTTTAACCTACGCGTGTTACTCTTTGTACTGCAAATTTGAATATATCATAGGGATCAGAAGAGAAAAGGATAGGAGAGATTACATATCAATTACAACATTATTTGAATTTGATGATTGAGTCTCCGTCGGGATGAGTATGCTGCCTGATTCTGGACAAAATCAACACAAATATTCTGACATACAAACAGAAATTTAATGGTAGAGATTCCAAGTCTATGAACGACGAAAATCATTCTTCTTTTGAACAACTTAAAATAACATTAATTCTAAAGAAACATAAAAAGCTGCTGCTGAAGCAGAAGAATATAAAGGAAATTAAAAAGACAATTATAGATGCGCTCTGTTCTTTTCTTTTTTTTTTTGGCTCAAATAGATGTTCTCTGTTTCCTAATTACCTTCCTTTACTCCTTCATTTAGCCCTGGACGCGTTTTAATATCCTCTCCATAAACAAGTTAATGATGAACGGCCATAAATGAGAGATTCTATTTCCACATTATATACGTAGTGAGCCAACTGAAGGTACAAAAAGAAAGTTAAATATCATCATTATGGTGTTGGGTTAATGTGCTCTTTGGTCACTTAAGCCCAATAAGGCTTAATTGAGACTACAGCCCAAGAACTCTATGGCCTATGTGGTTTAGGGTTAGGTCTTGTATGTAGTAGCATATAATCCTACTTTCACCTACTTGAGAGAAAGAGACGCATAAGGAGGCTCTCATCAAAAACAAACCCTAAAGGCAGACATTCATCATCTGAACGGTTGCCCACACAACCATCCTATTCCCCTCGAGAGATAGTCTGGAAGATCGATCATAGAGCGGACGAGGACTGTTCGTGGAGAGGCTTTCAGATCGCTCTTCAGATACGAGGACTGTTCGTGGAGAAGCTTTAAGATCGCTGCCTCAGATCGCTGCATCTTTCCAGGTAATCAAAACGATGAAGGTTTTAACTTTTCCTTATCGCGTGGTATGATACGCTTCCACGTTTCTGGTGGGATTCCAACAATTGGTATCAGAGCCAAGAGTGATGAGGAAAAGAACCGAGTTTTGATATTAATTTATATTTCATGTGATTTTTTTTTCCAAAAATTATTTTTCGAAAATATGGCATCTTTTTCTATATTTGTTATTTATTTCATGGTAGCTATTCATTTATAACTCATATTTGGTATTAGTTTTGATTTCAATCGGTTAATCGTTTTAATCCATGGTTAGATTTTCTCGTGTATTTCTTGATTTGTAACAAGGAGGCTAATCCCATATGATTAGGTTTCCTCCTTGTTGTTTTTAATTTTATTTTGGAATTTCTATGTATTGTCGAAATTCTGTAAAGATGGAGATCAAGAAACTGCGAAGAAGATGAGATGACTTCAGCTGAAGGCGTTGGTAGAAGTGACGGCTAGGGTTCCTCTTGTGTGTTCTAGAGTTTCTAGCTAAAGTATTGGTCTTTGGGCTTTTGGGCCCATAGATATCCTAAAGGGGCTAGAGATAGATACTATGGGCTGACAAAAGAGGAATACCAAAGTTGTAATTTTTTATTCCTATTTTTTAGGAAAGCCATGGATTAAAGTTATTTGTTTGATTATTTAATGCCTTTGTTAAATTGTATGAATTATATTTGCGATTAACATGATGTTGGTAAATAACATGTCATATACAATAGGAAGATGCCATATTGTTGCATAATCACATGTCATAATTGCATAGTAGCTATTTTGCCTTGAATTGACTAGTATGATAGTTATTATGCGAGATTCTCAAGAATCTAGATATTAATTATTAATTATTATGATTTTAAATTAAAATCTAGAATAATAATTGGATTAATTAATTGTGCAATTAGAATCTAGACATTAATTATCAATTATTATGATTTTAAATTAAGATCTAGAATAATAATTGCATTAATTAATTGTGTGATTAGAATCTAGACATTAATTATCAATTATTATTATTTTAAATTAAAATCTAGAATAATAATTACATTAATTAATTGTGGGATTAGAATCTAGACATTAATTATCAATTATTATGATTTTAAATTAAAATCTAGAATAATAATTGGATTAATTGATTGTGGAATTAAAATCTACACATTAATTATCAATTATTATGATTTTAAACTTTAAAATCTAGAATAATAATTGGATTAATTAATTGTGGGATTAGAATCTAGACATTAATTATCAATTTTTATGATTTTAAATTAAAATCTAGAATAATAATTGTCGAATTAAAATCTAGACAAATAATCTAGGAAATTTCCTAAGAGAATTGTACCTTTTGGAATAATTTGTGGGTTATTTAAAATGGTTATGTGACGCACACTCTGTCAGATCATGACTAATTTTTAGATACCTAATAATTTACTCTAAATTGAACAAATTCTTGGAAATTGAAAATTCTAAATTTAAAATATTGAATGGGTGAAGGTTTTAAATTAAGTATTTAATTTAAAAACCTACAGGCCCCAATTGTGGGTTTATTAGTGAAATGGTTATCACTAGATTTCGCTAGATTAAACCATAATATTTTCAAAATGACTTTTAAAGTTTTGTACGGCCCATCGTCGGCAACACTTAGACACTAAAGATAATTTTGAAAGTAAACAATGGTTAAATACATTCAACTTTGGTAAAATTGTAACCCTTCCATCGAGGCTCTGGCAATGGAACTGAAGGCCCAAATTAACAATATTAGTTTTACAAGAATCTTGCCCATCGTAAGCCTTGTAAAGATAACTAATGGATTGTTAAACAATAAACGAATAGTAGTTATTAGAATCTACTAGCCTATATCTGTTTGTTGTTAATTATAGTTTGTAATTAGTGTGCTTTTCCTTATCTTCAGAAAAATGTTTTCATTCAATCCTTTAGCTACAATCTTGAGCCAAAAACCTATGGATGGTACAAACTACAAATAATGGAAAACTAATTTGGATATTCTTCAATATGAAAAGCTCAACTTCGTTCTCACTACTCCTATGCCAGCGCAGCCTGCTGCAGATGCGTCTGATGCAATTCGGACTCGATTTCAGCAGGAGAAGGATAGATGGGAGAAGGCGAATGTGTCAGTTCGCTGCTACATTTTGGTCAGTCTCGCCAATCACCTTCAGGAGCAAGTGAGCATGATTGAGAGTGGAGCAACAATGCTCCAGACTCTTGATGACATGTTTGCTACACCTAGCATGGGTGATTTACATGTGATTAAGGCTTGTTTAGTGGAGAATCACGATGATAAATGGATCGTTGATTTAGGAGCCACTAACCATGTTTGTTACTCTTTGCAGTGGTTCAAACATAGCTTGCCTGTAAGTAAAGGACAAAGAGATTTGAAGCTTGGAACTGGGGAGCTTGTGTCTACACTAGCAGTAGGACAAGTTATTTTATCTTTTGATAATTGCAGGACTTTGGTTTTAGAAGACTGTTTATTTATTCCAGATTTTAAGAGGAATTTAACTTTTGTTAATTGTTTGGATAAACATGGTCTGACAGTTCAGTTTAATTCCTCAGTTTCAATAAGAAGTTCATCTTCTTTTATTTGTTCTAGTGTAAAGCTTAATGGTCTTTATTTCCTTAATCTTGTTCTCTGTGAAGTTAATCATGTTGAATTAAAAGATGTTGATCATATTAATTCATCAAAGAAAATAAAAATTTCTAATGAAACTTATCTTTGGCATTTGAGATTGGGTCATATTAACTCTAACAGGATACAAGGTTTGGTCAAAAGTGGGATTTTGAAATCCCTAAACTTTGAACTGATACCAGTATGTGAATCCTGTTTAGAGGATAAAATGACCAAGAGATCTTTCAAGGCCAAGGGAAAACGTGCCACACTTCAACTGGAATTGGTACATACTAATGTATGTGGACCAATAAATGTCCAAGCCAGAGGAGGGTATCAGTATTTCATCACATTTACTGATGATTACTCTAGATTTGGACATGTGTATCTGATGCGTCACAAGTCTGAAGCTTTTGGAAAATTCCAAGAGTTCAAGGCTGAGGCAGAAAAGCATCTAGGTGTTCAAATTAAGACTCTTCGATCTGATCGAGGGGGTAAATACCTATCTGGAGAGTTCAGGTCTTACCTGACCAAAGAGGGGATAGTTTCACAATTATCTTCTCCAAGGACACCCCAGTAGAATGGAGTTGCTGAAAGGAGAAATAGAACCTTTTTAGAAATGACAAGATCTATGCTCAGTTATTCATCTCTTTCTGATTCATTCTGGGGACATGCCTTAAAAACAGCTATGTATCTATTGAACTTAGCTCCGTCCAAGTCGGTTTCAAAGACACCAATAGAATTGTGGAAAGGGTGTAAGCCTACCATGAACCATATTCGGATTTGGGGTGCTCCGGCACATGTCTTGCAATAGAAACCAGATAAGATGGACTCACGTACTGAAGTATGCATATTTATAGGCTACCCTAAAGGAACCAGAGGTTGGTTGTTTTATAGTCCAAAAGAAAAGAAGGTCATAGTGAGCACTCACACAACTTTCTTAGAGGAGGACTATATGACAAATTATAAGCTAAGGAGTAAGGTTATTCTTGATGAGCTAGTCTCAGATCAAGTTTCACCACAACCTCAATGGGTTCCAGCTTTTGTTCCTGTGGTTGTTCAAAGAGGGGAAAATGTACCTGAACATACACAGGAACTAGAGACAGAACCAGAAGTTCAGCATAATGATGAAGTTCAACATGATGATGAACTTAATGAAGAACAAAATCATGAATTGGTTAATCCACTTAATGAGGGTCCTCATCTAGAAATTGTTAACCCACAAAATGTGGACCCCCTGTAGATGCACAACATCAAGTGCGACAAAGTCGTAGTGGGAGATTGATTCGTAAACCTGCAAGATATCTTTTTTTGGGTGAGTCAAATCAGGATGTCATCATTGATGAAGATGGTGATCCCACGAGTTATGACGAAGCACTAGGAGATGTTAATGTTCAGGAATGGCTTGAGGTTATGAATCGTGAAATGGATTCTATGTATTCCAACTCAGTTTGGTCTCTTGTAGATGCACCTGAAGGGGTAAGACCCATTGGGTGTAAGTGGATTTACAAGAAAAAGAGAGGATCGGACGGGAAGGTTGAAACCTTCAAAGCTAGATTGGTGGCGAAAGTGTACTCCCAAAAAGAAGGTTTGGATTATGATGAAACTTTTCGCCGGTTGCCATGCTCAAGTCCATCCGGATTCTCTTAGCTGTTGTAGCAAATCTTGATTATGAGATTTGGCAAATGGATGTCAAAACTGCTTTTCTAAATGGAAATTTGGAAGATGAAATGTATATGCAGCAACCAAAAGGGTTTATAGCCAAAGGGCAAGAAGAAATGGTATCCAAATTGCAGAGGTCCATTTATGGACTTAAGCAAGCATCCAGATCATGGACACATCAGATTTGATCAAGCTATTGAGTCGTATGGCTTTGAGAAAAGTCCTGATGAGCCGTGTGTGTATAAAAGGATCCAAGGTAGTGCGGTATCTTTTCTGGTACTTTATGTGGATGATATTCTCCTTATCGGAAATGATATAGAGGTATTGTTAGGCATAAAAACCTGGCTGAGCAAGCATTTTGATATGAAGGACTTGGGGGAAGCCAATTATATTCTTGGTATTAAACTCTTGCGAGACCGGAAAAATAGGGTTTTGGCAATATCCTAGGCTAAATACATTGACAAAATACTTGCCAGGTTTAGCATAGAGAATTCCAAGAGGGGAATTATACCCTTCAGGCATGGGATTCATCTCTCTAAGAAGTAATCTCCTAAAACTCCTGAGCAGAGAGAACACATGAGTAGGATACCTTATGCTTCAGCAGTAGGTAGTCTCATGTATGCTATGCTATGTACCAGACCAGATATCTGCTATGCAGTGGGAGTAGTAAGCCGGTACCAATCGGACCTTGGAGAGAAACACTGGGTAGCGGTTAAACATATACTCAAGTACCTACCAAGAACGAGATATTATATGTTGGTCTACTTGAGTGGGAGTCTTGAAACCATTGGCTACATGGACTCAGATTTCCAGGGAGATATTGACTCAAGAAAGTCCACCTCGGGATATGTGTACACCCTTAATGGCAGTGCCATTTGTTGGAGAAGTGTAAAACAATCATGTGTGGCTGACTCTACTACAGAAGCTGAGTATGTGGCTGCTTCTGAGGCTGCTAAGGAAGCTGCATGGTTAAAGAAGTTCCTAACGGACCTTCAGGTGATACCAGGTGTTAATTGTCCTATCACACTTTACTGTGACAACAGTGGGGCAGTAGCACAGTCCAAGGAACCAAGGTGTCACAAGAGACAAAAACACATAGAGAGGAAATACCACTTGATCTGAGAAATAATTAAAAAAGGAGATACATTGGTAGCAAAGATAGCATCAGACAAGAACCTTGCTGACCCTTTCACTAAGAGTTTACCTAAACGTGTGTTCGAGAGGCATGTTGCATCTATAGGTCTTAGGAGGATTCCAGATTTGCTATAGCTTTAGGTAGTTGTTATTTCACTTTGTTATTTTGTGCCTTTTGAGCAAGACATTATGACATTGCATTTTTTTCTGGATGTTAATAAATGCGGTGTTTTTCATTTATTTCGCACACTATTTACAAACTCTAAGGTCCGGATCAATTGTGGAGTATATGATCATATGGATACATTCATAGAGGACATGGTCATAAGTTCTCACAATTGATGAATTGGTTCACAGCTATTAAATTAAGTTGGGCACTTTATTTAGGCTGCAATATTTTATGAAATTGTTTTGTCCGAATCATTATGAAATATTGGTGTGAGTTAATACTTACATTGAATGGATCAAGGAGAGATTTGATTAAGGTTGTTCTTTCTGTCATAGGGAATCAAATCTCCAGATAACTATAGTCATGTAGTTACTCTTAATCCTGAGTTCATTTTAAATAGGTAGTCGAATGGTTTTCATTCTTTGATTTACCAACGGGTGAGCTTTGATCTATATGACGGCCAATAACTCGTGTTGGTTATGATTAGTTTTGATAATGTCTTATATAGATGCCATTGTTATAAGGAAAAAGATTGAGTAATATAGTTATCTCCTACATTGACTAATTGTTGTATTTAATGTAGATTAATCCAAGTTGAATTATAGAGATTAATCAAGAAGGGGATAAGAGTTGAAAGAAAGAAGTATCTGCAGAGGTTATCAAGAAAGCAATATGTTGTCAATGGGTTTTGGTGATAACCAAGTAGAAGAGAAGAGACCAAATAAAGAAGAACATGCATATATATTTTTATATGTGATACTGGAATTCTTTATAATCAAGCATAAGTTGGAATGAAGCCTCTGTTGGGATTCGTACACGCAGCGGATGAAAAATTTCTTACGAATCCTTCCGAAAGATCACTCAACGACGTTTAAATTAGAGTTAAGGAAACCGAATCATACCTTGTGTTGAACTAGTCTGCGTTCCGTTCCTTTGATCAGGTGGGCTACCTTCTCGAACAACACGTCCGCGTCTCGTTCCTTTGATCAGGTGGGCGATCAACATGTCCGCGTCTCGTTCTTTCGATCAGCAGAAGTCGACTCTTAGATCGGCTTCCTCTACTGGTATCCACACGAACAATCCCCAAAACGGTTGCGGCAGCGTGCTAGCGCTTCTTGTGCGTCTCTCTCTCAAATTGCTCTAGGGTTTCTCGCGGCTTTTCTCAATACGCTCGACTGAAAATCCCGTAGGTTTTTCTAAACCCGATAGGCGTATTATATAACCAAAATTAATCCTTTATTAATTTTGGAAATTCGGATTTTTGAATCTGGTCAACATATCAATCACATCTATCTCATAAATGTAATTGAATATATTAAAAGCCAGATTTGGAAATTCGAATTTTGAATTTAAATCAAATCTAAATTTAAAGCCTTTTGATTTAATTTATTATCATAAATTAAATCTGAGATATGATATCTATCTATTCAATTAAATCTGAGATACCATATCTCAATTTAATATTAAACAGATATACGATATCTTTATTCGAAATTAAATGAGATACAATATCTCTATTTGTTTCAGATATTTAATTTATCAAATAAATTAAATACTAAACAAATATCATATATAATATTATAATCTCAATTTATAATATATATATTAATTTCGAATTTTATATATATATATATGTATTATAAATCCTAGATCAAATTTAGTGTTCATTTAATCTTAGATTAATCTGAGATTCAATGAACCTGGACACTTTCACCCGTGTTGGATTATTCTTGTGTGCGACCCTGCAGGCCCATATGAGATTGGCAGTGGGCCAACATTGTATCAGCCCACAAGTCGCAAGCGGCCTCTAGCAAGACATTGCGACTACCCAATTCACATGGGGATCGATGACACGATACTACCTATCGTACAACCACGTCACGTCCCTTTTGTCACACGATAATTTGGTCAAGGATGAGGCATGGATAATGTCAACTTCCTTTTCTTGACCATTGCTTTCTCGATTCTCGAGTAGTCTAATAAGTGAAATGGAAACTCTTTTCCATCACAGTATGGCCATACATTTCTTAGACTCACTCATCGAGGGGCCCAGCATTATCTCTCTACATATGTGAGGGACAAATCCCATCTTGACCACTCACATTCCTCCGCATGAAAACCACTGATCCTGATCATAGCCTTTATCATCACCCGGTCAAAGGTGACTTTTGACTAGGTCAAAGACCAGTGACTCATCATGTAGGAATCTATTATGGTCTCAGGTCATAGGGCGTCGTGACGCGGTTATACATGAGATAAGCTTATGACTTAATCCATGCAGCTTTCTCATAGTGGGTCGGTTCAGCACCTTGTACTCTTACAAGTGCCCATGACTTTGATTCATATCTCCATACCTCATCAAAGTCATACTGGTCTTATTTCATCTCCACTCCCGTGTAGATGACCGACCAGGGACATTTAGGATAATCTATAAGATTATCCAAGGATGCAGTTATCAATACGAACATGCAAACGAAAATGATAACAAAAGAGAATACTTTAAATAACTTAAATATCCAAAGTACAATGAATTGCCCCTAGGGCATAATTTCCAACAGCCTCATCGTGTTCTGGATGTTGAAGAAGGTAGAAGCTGTAGAGAATGATGAACCCAAGTTGAATTATCAACAATGATCAAGAAAAGAGAAGAAAGAAAGAAGAACTTGCTAAATGGAATGAAGATATAATTATTCAAGTTCTTATATTGAAGCTAGATGTCTCCAAGATCATATGGAAGTTGGAATGGCTCAATTTGGAGTTAAAGTCAGCAAAAATCAGCTTCAGGATGAGAAAACTCGAGTTTACAAGTCAAAACTCGAGTTTCCTACTTCGCTACAATGATTTGCCTCTCGGATAGGAGAAAACTCGAGTATGGAACTCAAAACTCGAGTTTAGGACTTAAAACTTGAGTTTCCAAGTGAAAACTCGAGTTTACAACGTGATCAACTCTTCAGCTCCACTCTGCTTCACATTCAGCTCGGGCGAAGTCTGGTAATTCGACGATATCTCCCAAACTAGAGATCGGATTGAGACGAAACCAAAAGCATATGAAACTAGACTCCCAATGCGTCATTTTGATATAACATTCAAGCCCAAAGGAGTTAAGATCAAGGAGCTATGATTTTTACAAATTGCCACAAGAATCAATGTCACAGTCCAGACCCACCTTCGGTATTTTGAGTATATCTCACAAACGACAAATCCGATTGAGCTGAAATCAGTGGCATATGAAAGTAGACTCACAGAGAGTTCTATCAAGAGTTGAACAGACCAAAACGGAGCTCGGACCAGAGAGATATGGCCCTCAAAAGTTGATAGTCAGTTCAAGAAGTTGCTCAAATTCATTACACAAAGCAATACTCAAGTATTGGACACAATACTCGAGTATTGGACTTACAAAGAGCACCCCAAGTTCTCACCTTGAGACAATACTCAAGTATTGGTTGCAATACTCGAGTATTGAACACACAGAGAGAATTTCAACATTTACATAAGTTCTCACTACTCAAGTATTCAATTGAATACTCAAGTATTGATCAAACAGAGAGACATCAAAGTTTTACCCACTATGAAAACTCGAGTATTGGTTTTACATACTCGAGTATTGGACTTTCACAAAGTTTTTCAAATCAACAATTGTTTATGAATACTCAAGTATTCATTTGAAAACTCAAGTATTGACATGAAAAAACTCCACAAAATTTTCAAATGAATGCATACTCGAGTATTGATTTGGAAACTCGAGTATTGGGCATACAGAGAGCTTTTCCTCTTGTCAATGACTTGAATACTCGAGTATTGATTTGAATACTCGAGTATTGTACCTAAGGTCCAAAGTTCACATCACGATGATTTCTCTCTGGATGATGAATACTCAAGTATCAAGTTGGATACTCAAGTATTGACTTAAGTGCACAGTGACATACTCGAGTATTGATGAACATACTCAAGTATTGACTTAAGTGTACAATGACATACTCGAGTATTGATGAACATACTCAAGTATTGAACGCTAAACTTGAAAATTAAATCTGACGAATTTGCAATGCCTTCTTGTTTGATCTTAATACTTCCCATGATTAATCTCTAATGTTCCTAGATATGTTTAACCACTTTATTGGTGAGTTTCAGATGATTAAAACAAAGGATTAGAAGCAAATCTTCAAAATATCATATTTGTGTCAGAACATCGAAAGCTGTGCAAAAGTTCTAACAGCTAGTTTCTAACGGCTATATTTTCTTATCCAACAGTCATTGAATCTTCTCAACGGTCATATATTGATCTCTACCTATAAAAGAAGAAAGATTCAAGCAGAAAAACGTGGAGAAACAAGCTTATAGTTCCAACATGCTGAAACTCTGCTCTCATACCATTTGCACTTTGTTTTTCATGTTTAGTTAACTTAGAGAGTGAAATGATTTGTATTGCTCTTCAATGTTTATCCATTCACTTCTAAGAGAGAAGATTTATTGTAATCATTCTATTCTTCTGAGAGTTACTCAAGATTGGGTGATCTTGAGTGGGAAACACATTGTGTTGATTACAACTTGTAAGGGGGAGTGAATCCTAGTGAGAGGATTACTTCAGGTACAGAGTGTGTAATCAAGCGGTGTGTTGATTACAGTTTGTAAAGGGGAGTGAATCCTAGTGAGAGGGTTACTTCAGTTACAGAACGTGTAATCAAGTTGAAAGAAGATAGTGGATTGAAAATCCCAAGTGAGTTGGGGACTGGACGTAGGTCAAGGATAAGGCCGAACCAATATAAATCAGTTTGCACATTCTCTTCTCTTATCTCTTACATTTCCAGCATATATGTTTGAATGTGTTTACATATATAAATGTGTGGTTATTGCTTTCTAAACTGATTTCAGGGAGTTACGAAAAGAGTTTCAAAGTTCTTAAATTTTTATACTTCACCCAATTCACCCCCCCTCCCTCTTGGGTTCAGCCGGTTCTTACAACTCGGTATTTTGGGATTGAGACCATTTGGTTATCGGTGTTTATGAGATCAACAACATGGAATTTATAGGAAATGTCCCCTTGATATGTTTGGCTACTTGGATATTTAAGACACTGGCCAGTGCATGTAATCCATTAGAGAAATTGTTAAAGTCAAGGGAATAAATAATTGATTGGGTTACAGAAAACTAGTCAATCAATTATAGACATTCTATAAAGGGGTAATGCATATTTTTGTTATAAGTGTCATTATTCTTGGAGATCACGTTTGGGCTTTTAGTGGAATAGCACCAAACTAGATAATTTTCTATAGATTATCATGAGCCTTGATGAATGACAAATGGTAGATCCTCAGGCTAGCTCGAAACAAAGGATAGGGTATATAATCAAATGATGATGGCTTATGGGCTACATGGTCTTGGGTTTACGAACTCAAGTTTGTATCTTAAAGAGCAAGTGGGAGATTGTTGGGTTAATGTGCTCTTTGGTCACTTAAGCCCAATAAGGCTTAATTGAGACTACAGCCCAAGAACTCTATGACCCATGTGGTTTAGGGTTAGGTCTTGAGTGTAGTAGCATATAATCCTACTTTCACCTACTTGAGAGAAAGAGACGCATAAGGAGGCTCTCATCAGAAACAAACCCTAGAGGCAGACGTTCATCATCTGAACGGTTGCCCACACAACCATCCTATTCCCCTCAAGAGATAGTCTGGAAGATCGATCATAGAGCGGACGAGGACTGTTCGTGGAGAGGCTTTCAGATCGCTCTTCAGATATGAGGACTGTTCGTGGAGAAGCTTTCAGATCGCTGCATCTTTCCAGGTAATCAAAACGATGAAGGTTTTAACTTTTCCTTATCGTGTGGTACGATACGCTTCCGCATTTCTGGTGGGATTCCAACACGTGGGGACTTTGATTAAAAAAAAAACCTCCGCTATCACAGATATTACAGCCTAGATGATCTTAAGACTTCAGTCCTTGTGCGGGTGCAACTTATCTTTAGTTATGAACAACATATTTTCAGTTGTGTTGTCTTCTATTTTACACATAACAGAAAAATATGTTGTACGTAGTTACCAAAAAAATGAGAATATATAGGTTGTACAGACATAGCTAAAGAAATGTTGCACTACCCGTTGAATATATGTTTCACCTGGATCCTTAAATGAATTTCATATACATTTAGTCAGTAAATTTTCCTATGGGGGGTTTTTCAAATATTTTCATGCCTTTAGGAGGAAAGGAAAACGTTTATTTACTATTTACTACACGCACACAAAAAAGTTGGGGAGAGAGGAAGGGCTAGAGATTACCTTGTTGATTGCTACGAACATCTCCTTCCATTATTGATACCCTTAAAAGTGAACATGAGTTCAATAATTAGTTAAGTACTCTTTATTATATAAATGTGATCCTTCTAAATTCATTCTTAATACTCCCTCCGATCTTAATTATAAAAGCTAGTTGACTTTTTTGGAGAGATTAAGGAAGCTAACTAAATTACTTTAGAATATTTTTATTTTATTTTTTCTTCAAACTAATTAATTTAACTAATAAACTAATATATAATCCAAGAATATACAACATATGAAATGATTAAGTAACTTATTTAGCTTCCTTAATCTCTCCAAAGAAAGTCAACTAGCTCTTATAATTAGGACCGGAGGTAGTAATAATTTTTGATAGGGTATAATTATATTTAATAGGGTAAAAATGCAAAGATCAATTTAAAATTTCAGATAAAAGAATTTGTTCCATATATTAACTAAGGACCAACCCTATGAGAGTGATTGTTCCTTATAAAAAGGATCATAAGAAAAACAGGACGAAATGCGTGACTACATATCAGGCAATTTAAAATCTACCTAGACGAATTAAAAAACGAGAGTTGGAAAAAATGAATGGACAAGAGGGCACGTCTTGGTCATTAACTGTAAAAAAGGTAGGTTCATTCCAGTGCTTGAACATTTCAAGTTCCACGACTTCCTAATTTTAACGTCTTATATAAGTGATTACTTGCCTCCATCTCCATAGCGTCATTATTTGTTTGTTAATTTAATGATTACAATTAAGAGATTAGGAAATTTGTTGAAGAATCCTCCTTGCAAAATTTGTTATTCAGAAATAAAAACTCAAATCCTTAAATAGGCGCAACATATCTTTAAATATGTTTGTTTTACATAGAGTTAAATACATGTTACATACAAGGGAAAAATGTAACACCCATTGAAGTAGATTTCACATGGATCTTGAAACAAATTTAAGGTACATCTTGCCAATAAATTTTATAGTGGGGCATTTTTCTTTTTTTTTTTAACAATTTTCCCTGAAAGATTTTAAGAGTTAAGCTAAATAATTACTACAGGTAGAAATTATTAGTTTTAAGATAAACTACTTTTAAGAATTTATTTTTTTATAGAATTTTAAATTTACAACCCACTATGGCATCACAAAATCGAAAAATTGCTACAAAAATTAATGGTTGCAAAACTCAGTTTCTAAGTGTAATGCAATTTACTGTGTGTGCGCGCATGAGGTACAAGCTAAGGATAAGTAATTACATATCATGTTGAGGGGGCAAGTCATCATTATATTCTGAATCTGATGATCGAATCTCCGACGATGACGGCTTCATGTTCCCAGATTCTAAACAATTATGACACAGATTCAAACAACTGAAAACATTCAGGCCGCCGGACAGGGAAGTTGCAAAGATATATACTATCAAATTTCATAGCGTTTGCTTAGAAATTAAAGAGATTAAAAGTTAAAATAAATAAATAACCAATTAGATTTATGGAAAAAACATTGAAATCGATCACTAATCCAATTTCGGTACATCTACAAGTCATACCTCTACAGAATACTGAAGAATAACAATAGCAAGTAATTAAGTTCACTTGTTCCTCATATAAAATTATTGACTCAAAAGATTTAATAATATGGAGAAGACAAAATTGTTTTAAGCTCCAACAAAATTATAAGCGTACCTTGTTTCAAAGAGGGGAGAATGGGTTATCAAAATTTCATTTGATGGTTAGATGTGAATTGAAAGGTAAGTGATGATAAAATAGAAGCAGCTTTGACAGAAGAATTTATGAAGAAAAAGAGAGAAGGGGCGAATAATATGAATTAAATTACCAAAAAAATGGAGAAAATGCTTCGCACTCTCACCGCGACGACGTTAATCTTCAAGGTCTGAAGTTCAGTAAAATGAAGTGCAAGCACTACGCTATATATGTGCGTGTGTGTTCTTTTTATATAATCAAGGGTTTCCCTTTTCGAGGTTTAGAGTACAAAAGGTTTTCATTTCTTTAAATAAGTGCGTTTATCAAAATTTGAACTTTTATTTTTCTCATTTTAGGTATAAAGCTGCTTACCGCCTCAATCAACAATTTGTTAGTTGTATATGTGTACACATATATGTGTGTATATGTGTGTGTGCCCGTCCAAAGGAACGAAATTATTAAATTAGTACCGCCACGGCGCCACCGATCATCATCAAATTCTGCTGCATGCAATGTTTATGTAGATGAAAAAAATTAACTATTAGATTATTACCATCCCTAGACTTAAAGTTTTTGCTGCATTCTTTTAATAATCTATCAATCACTTTTTTTTCCTAAAATATATACAGTATATACCTTTTTTCCGTGTTAAAAAATGTATACAATATATTCATCTCTATCCCTGGCGGATATATATATGTATGTGTATAAATACCAAATTAAATATAAATTCAACACATATTACACTTTAATTTGATATATTATAAATTTCATATTTTGTGTTGTATTTATTGATTATTAAAGGGCATTGATACGTCAAGGTAGTAGAGATGATAATGTATATAATAGTCATATGATAAAAGAAGATGTCAAATGATTAATCAGAGGAAGGGTATGTGTGGCATTCAAGAGAAAATGGTATATATAAAACAATTTGAGGTAATTTATCCATGTACAAAGAAAGCCTTTGGAGTCAAAATGTGCATGAAAAAATAAATACACCAACATGTATAAATTTCCGTATAACATCCAATAAATTTAGTGTAAGGTTAAAATAATTAATAAATTTTATTTTTATATAAACTTTAATAAAAAATATATTTTGGGAATCTTTCTAGAATATTCTTAACAAAGTTAATTATTTGAACTTAAATAAAACTTTTAAAATAGAAGGGAGATATATATAATTAAAATAAAATAGAAGGATTATTAGAATGTGTTATTCTATAAAATATCAAAATATATGAGAGGTTTATATAACATATATTTTAATTTTAAGAGAAGTCTATATGAATTTTTAAAATAAAAGGGAGGTCTATGTAATTAATAATATTAGAGTCTTTTATTCTATTATTTATGGTTTAAGATGCCCATGCACTATAAATAAATTTGAAATGATGAAAAACACCAAAAAGAAAATATTAAAGTGTTAAATATTTCATAAAATAACATTAAGGTGGTGGATGTAACTGATGCTACTATGCCCTATTAATGCTTAGACAAACTTAACGATGCAATTAACTTTTCATATTCACTTAATTAGTTATAAATGACTTGTATAATCATATCATGAAGGGTTAAGGTGCGTTCAACACAACAAACTATTGATTCAGGAACGTCCAACATAATTAACTATTAAGTGGATCGCTTAGCATAACAAATTTTTAAAAAGGAGCATCCAGCACAACAAACTTTTAAAAAGGAGCGACCAACACAATGCTGTTAGCAAAAAGTTAACGTACGTTATCTAAGGTGTGTCCAACACGACAAACTATTACTCTAAAAGCGTCCAGCACAAAATTTTAAATTTTAGTAAATTAAATAATTTTTTTCTTAATTGTCATTATTCAAAACTACTTGTATACATATCTACGGACAAAAATTACTCATTCTTCAATTTTGTCAAAATTATAATTTTCAAAAATAAACAAAATTTTTAATTAAAAATATAATTATATAATTTAAATAAAACTCAAGGTGTTTTATAGTTTATTATATATGTTAAACAAAAAAATTTACATGATTTATTTTTATTTTAGAAGAAATTTATGTAAGTTAAAAAATTCATTTAATGTTAATAAAATTTAAAAAAATCTAAAAATTCTATTATATCCTGCAAGAAATGAAATGAGTTTAATTTTAATTTTAATTTTTATAAAAAGAGCTTAATGGATATCAATGTTGATACTTAATAATATAAATTCTTCGACAACTTGATGACAGGGGTAGAGCTAGGAATGAAAATTAGGGGGGGCGAAAATTACAAAACAATACCCAAAGGAGTCAGCATTGGAAATTATGAGGAGAAAATTATAGAATTTGACCCAAAATTTTAGAAAAGTATTATTTAGCCTCATAAATACTTCACTATTTTCATTTTAGTCCCTTCCCATAAGGCTTTGTAATAGGGACTAGAGTGAAAATATTTAAATTTTTATAGGCTGAATTATAATTTCTAAAAAATTTGGGTAAAATTGTGTAATTTTAGGGGGGGTGGGGCCCCCCAATTCTGCCTTTGCTTAATGATATATTTGTTAATTAAATGATGTATTGCTTATATGTATATATAACTTTCGTAGGCCAAATTGCTCATTAACCCATTATAATTTCTCTTTAACCAATTATTAAATTGTCATTGCTCAAGCCTATTAAATTATTATTAATATTTTTTCAACAAGTCTCATATGCATATAATCAGTAAATTATTTAATTAACAAATATATCATCAAATTGCTGGATTTATATTATTAAATATCAAAGTTGATGTCCATTAAACTCTTTTTATAAAAATAAAAATTAAACTTATTTCATTTTTTTAAGGATATAATAGATTTTTTAAATTTTATTAAGATTAAATGAATTTTTTAACTCACATAAATTTCTTTTAAAATAAAAATAAATCATATAATTTTTTTAACATATATAATAAACTATAAAACACATTAAGTTTTATTTAAATCATATAATTATATTTTTAATTAAAATTTTTATTTATTTTAGCAAATTATAATTTTGAAAAAAATTAAAGAATGAGTAATTTTTGTCCATAGATATGTATACAAGTAGTTTTGAATAATGACAATTAAGAAAAAATTTATTTAATTTAGTAAAATTTAGAATTTAATGTTGGGCGCTCTTAGAGTATGTTATGTTGAACGCACTTTATAAAACGGACGTTAACTTTTTACTAACGGTGTTGTATTGGGTGTTCCTTTTTAAAAGTTTGTTGTGCTTGGCATTCCTTTTTAAGAGTTTGTTGTGTTGACCAATCTACATAATAATTAATTGTGTTAGACGTTATTGAACTAATAATTTATTGTATTGTACATACCTTAACCCTGTTATGAAAACCGCGATACCGCGATCAAGACCGCGACTCATGAACACAGACAAACATAATAATGCTACCTCTAGTCCTAATTATAAGAGCTAGTTGAATTTTTTTTGGAAAGATTAAGGAAGCTAAATATGTTACTTAATCATTTCATATATTAAATATTTTTAGATTATATATTAGTTTATTAGTCAAACTAATAAGTTCGAAGAAAAAAATAAAAATAAAAATACTTTAAAGTAATTTAATTATCTTTCTTAATCTCTCCAAAAAAATCAACTAGTTCTTATAATTAGGAGCGGAGGGAATACTATAAAAAGTGGGAAACACAAGAAATATGACAGCACATAAATACATTAATAGTAGTACTACATAGAAAGTCGGAAACACAAGAAAAATACCACAGCACATGGGCCCCGTTCAACCTGAATAATGTCACTGACATTTGAATTATTTTTAAAATTTGTTTATTTTAATCTCTACTTTTCTCTCTCTCTCACGGATATCAACTTTTCAAAAACCCTCTTTACCTTAGTCTTCTTGCTCTTCTTCCAAAAAAGATAGAGGAATGCCAAGGGTCCGTTTGGTATAGGGAATATAAGAGTAAAAAATGAAAAAGAAGGGAAGTGAATAAAAAGGAAGAAAAGATTGGAAATGAATTTATAAAAGTGATCTATATATTTGACAGACATGTAAACAAAACATAAGTTGAGAGAAAATAAAAAAAAAAATTAAAAAAAAAAAGAAAAAACAGTTAATTAAGTGAGAAGCATTGGTAAAATACGTTTTGGACAAAATCGAATCACAAAATGCATTAGAATACATGATGCATTGATGCATCTAGAAAAAGACTTCAAAATTCTGGATGGACAACAAAATATTTAAGAATATTGGACATATGGATAAATCCCAGGATAGTTTAAAATATTAGACACAACCCAAGAAATAGGTTAGAATACTGGATAATTAAATCTTAACATTGTGTGAAAATCACGACAAAACATAGGGAAAATCTTTTTCAAGGCCCTTTTTATCAAAAAAATTTCAGAAAAGACCCCAAAATTCTAAAAATTTCAGAAAATGCCCCAAGATTCTAAAAATTCTAGAAAAGGCCCTTCAGAATTTATGGAGTTGTTACTGTCAATTAACTCAGCCCAATTAACAACTATATCAGTATTCCGCTAACAACTATATTAGCTCTGTTAACAACTCACGTTGGGTCTTTTCTGAAATTTTTAGAATATTGGGGCCTTTTCTGAAATTTTCAGAATCTTAGCGTCTTTTTCTGGAATTTTCAGAATTTTGGGGCCTTTTCAAGAATTTTTTTAGTAATATGGGCTTGAAAAGGATTTTCCCCAAAACATAGGGCCTGACCACCTGATTACGGGATCTTTTTCTTAGTTCTCGACAGGTGGGGATGAGGGGAATGTTCCATTAGGCCCCCCAAAATAAATGTGTTGTTTTTTTTTAAAAAAAATGTTTTTTATTTTAAAAAAGGGACTAAAATACAAATTTTTGAAAATTTTGTAAAGATTGCTACAATTTCTGAAAACAATGGGTATTTGTCTGTAATTTTCCTTAGTCCCTTTTCTTCATTGATTACAGTTTTCAGAAATTCCAGCGACTTTTCTATAACTTTTCTCAGTGCTCAAAACATTCATTCTGACACTCTAAGATTTCAAATTTTCTTCTTAAACACCTAAAATGCAAAATTAAGAACAAGTAGTACTAAAAATCCAAGAAATAATTTCTATGAATAATTAACAAATTGTCATCATTTTATTCATAATATTAAAAACCTTATATTTTTTTTTAAAAAAATTATATAATGTAAAATTTAATAAATATTTTTAAAATATTATATAATCATAAATTTTTTAATTAATTAATAAATATATATTTAGCATTCTCAAACATTTTCTTTTAAGATCCGTCACTGCCCTTGTCTTAATTGACATGCCAGCTGCATTTGCCTTTCATGTCTAGTACTACTAGTTTTCTTTGGTCAATCTTTTCATGTCTGGTAATGTGTGAGAATGGAGTGAGGCTTTAAAAGTTATTTTCTAGTAATCTTTTCTAATTTAACGATGCAATTAACTTTTCATATTCACTTAATTAGTCATAAATAACTTGTATAATCACATCATGAATTCCGCGATGAATGAACACAGACAAACATAATAGTACTATAAAAAGTGGGAAACACAAGAAATATGACAGGGCTTTTGGACAGTTTAGGTGGGGATGGCGTGAGGCTTCAAAAGTGGGAAACACATGTGCCCGGTTCAGTATGAATAATGTCACTGACATTTGAATTATTTTTAAAACTTGTCTATTTTAATCTCTTCTCTTCTCTCTCTCACTCACGGATATCAACTTTTCAAAAACCCTCTTTACCTTTGACCCAAAAAAAAAAAAAAAAACACCCTCTTTACCTTTGTCTTCTTGCTCTTCCTCCAAAAAGTTAAAGGAAGGCCAAGGGCCTGTTTGGTGTAGAGAATATAAGAAAAAGAAAATAAAAGGAAGGGAAGTGAATACAAAGGAATTAGAAAAGATTGAAGAAATGAACTTATAAAAGTGAGCTATTTATTTGACAGACATGTGAATAACACATAAGTTGAGAGAAAATAAAAATTTGATAAGAAGAAAAAGCAATTAATTAAAGGGGAAGCATGGTAAAATACGTTTAGTACAAATCTGAATCACAAAATACTTTAGAACACATGATATATCTAGAAAAAGACTTCAAAATTCCGGATGGACAACAAAATACTTAAGAATAATGGACACACAAAAAAATCACAAGATAGTTTAAAGGGAAAATTAAAATGAAGGACTTAAAATAAATAATATTTATTGAGAAGAACCGTAAAAATTGAAATTATTTAGAAGGACCAACCAACAAAGTAAAAATTCAAAAATACTAAATTGCCCCTATTCAAACCTCCTATATTTTCTTCAACATTATATGTTTAAAACAAATATGAATTTATAAATTTCATTAAATTAAACATAATTTCTCTCATTTTTACTCCTTATGTTAGTATGTAGATATTGATAGAAAAAAATAAAACAACATCTTTCATTTTTTAAAAAATTATAATTTTATTTTTAAAATTGACACAAACTTTAGCTGACATTAAAAATCATATAATTTAAGGACAACTCACATTTTTTATATATGTTATACATATTTAAAATTTTTTAAATTGACCGAGTCATGTTTAGAACATGTTATAAATTTTAAATTAATATATCGACATCATATTAATTTATATTAATATATTTATGATGTTTCAATGTTCCATACAATCTAATAACTTTTTATTTTTGTCGTTTGAGCCCATACAACTAATGCTGATAAAATATGAAATGTGTTTATTTTTGTTTGTTTTGGTTGATAAAGTTTTTCCTTGATTTATATAACTTGCATAAATCAGAAAAACCTGGATGATATAAATGTATCGGTGTCTATGCTAATAATTAAATGATATAACGACGATATGATTATGTTGATGTTAGTTAGAGTTAAAAAAAAAAATTATGATTTGGTCGTTGCAATTTTGCAGAAAATTAAAATATAATTCAAATTTGTTTTAAAATAGAATGTGGGAGATATTGAAGGAGAGAATGTTGGAAGTTTAATTAGGGGCATTTTAATGTTTTAAAGTTTATATTTTAATAATTAGTATTTTTAAATAATTATAACTTTTATGGTTCTTTTCAATAAATATTATTCTCCCTTAATCCTTCTTTCTAATTTTCCCTCATTTAAAATATTAGACACACCTAAAAAAAATAGGTTAGAATACTGGATAAATCTTAACATTTTATAAAAATCACTACAAAAACATGGGGTCTGACCGCCTGATCAATTTTCTATACGTGGGGATGAGGGGAATATTCCACATGAGTAATTACAAAAAGAAACAAGCGAAAACAGAAAACATGGGATGGACGAAAACTGTCGGCTTCCATGAGTCTTAGTTGAGATGCCAGCTGCATCTTCTTTTCATGTTTTGTACTACTAATTTTCTTTGGTCATTCTTTTCATGTCTAGTAATGTGTGAGAATTGAGTGAGGCTTTAAAAGTTGAGAAATTCTTTCATGCACGACATTACATGTGCCTTGTCCAATATATTTATATATGAATAACGTCACTGACATTTGAATTATTTTTAAAACATATCTCTTTAATCTCTCTTTTCTCTCTCACTCACGGGCATCAACCTCCGTCTCATATTCCAAAAAAATGAAGGAAGTCCAAGCTTTGCAATTTCTTTAGTTCTGGACAATGTTTTGAGTTTTGACACAGCCAAGGACAAAAAGTGAAAGACGCCCTAATTTTTCACGAGTGTCACCTCCCATATGCCTTCACCAATAAAAAAACGGCACCTTAACCGGTTAACCCATTTTAATTCTCTAAACGTCTGCTCCATTTTTCATTAATTTAATTTCCAGTTATGGCCTTTATTTTTAAACATATTCGCTTTCGCCCATAGAAGCAAAAGCATCAATATCACACAGTCCCTCTTTTGCCCATAAAAGCAAAAGCATCACATGTTTTCTCTAGATCTCCTTCCCAAACTCTGCCGCTCCATGGATCAACAAAGGTGTAAAAAGCAGGCGATGTGAATCCACAAAAGATGAGCAGGGATGCCCATCCTCAAAATATGCAGGTTTTTTCTTTAAACTTTTTTATTTGTTCAAATTAAGTTGTATTTAACTGTTTGAAATAATTTTTTAGTGACACCTAGTATTTTATATTAATTAATTTTTAGTTATCCGTAGAATTTCTTCTTTCAGTTAGTAAGTGCTACTGAAAAAAAAAAAGATATATGATTCTAGATGCAATAAGAATTAATTAATCTAATTAATTTGATAAATTGGTTGCTACTAAAACATATTATAGGAAAGTGGGTGCTACTAGAAAAATATTTCAGAATGCTAGGTATACTGAAAAAATATTTTTTGATGCTGAATATAATAGAAACTAATTAATTTTGAATAATGGATGCCAAAAGTACTTCAGAGTCACTAGTGCAAAAAGAGGTTTTAAGACCGCCTCATTTAGACCGAACAATCGACTCCCCGATCTTAAAGGTATGACCGGTGGCAGTTTTGTAAATATAAAGAACTTTAAAGGTATGACCGGTGGCAATTTTGTAAATATAAAGAATTTTTTGGACGAGATCCTTTAGCAATGGGTCTTAAATATATTATTTAGACCGTTTAACAAAACAACCGGTCTTTAAAATGTTATTAAAAAATTGAAATATCAATTTCTTTATAAAGAAATCTGGAACAGGCCGACTTATATTTTCTGCAGTCCAAAATAATAAGGAAAAAATTAAATAAAACTTTTAAGACCGGATATATATAATAGGAGGTCTTAAAGATTATACTTTTAAGACCGAACATAAATTGTGAAATAGTTTATTACTTTTAAGACTGGAGTTTAACAAAAGACGGTCTTAAAACTTAACCTTTAAGACCGTCGTTGTAATTCATCCGGTCTTAAAAATAAACCGCCAAATATACTTCTTCGCGCGAAATGTTACCTTTTGACTTACGTTGTCCCTCTGAACTCTAAAACCCCTCTTCTTGTTGTGAAACTACTCTTCCTGTTGCATTACCTCTCTTCTTCGCCCATGTACCATTAGCCTCTATTACTCTCTCATCTGCTCAGGCGTTCCTCTCTTCCTGTCTTGAAAATGAACGGTGAAAACGATTCCATTCGTGTTTCGGGAACGCCAGTTACTAGTGTGAGTCAGAACAAACCCTCTTCATCTGACAATGTGCCTTGTAACCGCCTTGCACGCCATGGTAGAAGAGGCACATGAATGATGGATGTTACCCTAAGTCGGACTTCTGGGTCAAGGCTCAAGATTCAGTTTGATGAAAAGTTGCAACCTTTCGGTCCTAATAAAAGCAAATATACTAGTTTTGTCGGCTATCTAGCACGCAGCAAGGTTAGCATCTTAACAGATGAGTGGAAAAGTGTGGACTTTGGCAAAGTAAAGCAACCTATTTAGGACACTATCCGGCTTACATACATTGTCCCTGACTTTGAGGAGTTGAAAGACAAGACATTGTCTTATTGTGCTGATCGGTGGAGGAACTTTAAGACCTTCCTAGCTAACAAGTATATTTTTGTCGAGGTTCAGCCTGAAAAAAATCCTTGGGACACGTACACATTTATTGATGAACAAACTTGGCAACAATTTGTTCAGCTGCGGACCACTCTTGAAGCTCTGGTGAGTTTATATTTAGTTTTGTTTGCCATTTTGTTTGCTTATATAACTTGTGCGGATATGTGAATGTTATTGTGTTCATCTAATCCAGTTAGTTAAATTGTTTGGTGTGTGAATAGAAGTATACATTTCCTGCCTTTGTCTATACAAGTCTGATATGTAAACCTTGAAAAGTTAAAATACTAAGAAGGTAATTGTGTAATGGTTTGTCTTGCAAAGGAGGAAATGAATAGTTTTAAAAGAGGAAAACTTTATATACCTAATTGTTACTTTCTAATGAGGACTGTTGATCCCACTGGATGCCTTAAAAAGGATCAAGTTTGTATTATTCTGTTAGCATAATTCTCTTTTGTTTCTTAACCTAGCTACCTAGCAGTACAAAACATAGCTCCAATTTCTTCTACAATTCTACATCTTCCTTAAATAAAATGTTGAAACTTGATGAAGTGAATTTGACTAGTGTTTGAGGTTCATATCAAGCAGAAGTTCTCTAATTTCTGTTAGTGAGATGGCTGGAATTTATAATTAATAGTTGTTTTCAATTTTGATTCACAGGAAAGAAGGGAACAAGCACAAGAGATAGGGAGAAAGAATGATTGCCTGCATAGGGCTTCTCGCGGCGGATATGAAAAGGCTGAAAAAAATTGATGGCGACCAAGCGGAAGAGATTGGAAGATGAAGCAGAATCCAATCCTTCTGCATTACATGATCCGCCATCTCCAATACGTCGCGAGGAGTTGTGGTTGCACATTCGGCAAAAGCCAAGCGGCTCCTACACGAGTGAACAAACTCGTGAAGTTGCTGAAAGAATTGTAAGTATTGTTATTGTTATCTTTTAGTTACTAAACATGTTTCATTACTAAGCTTCTCGTTATCTGTACCTTACAGAAAGATCTTAAAAAGAAAGAAGCAAAGGGATCTTTTGTGTCGGACGAGAGGAATGATTTTCTGACTATTGCGACTGGAAAACCGGACCATGGTGGGAGTGTAAGGGGGATTGGAGGACGGGTAGGCCTGAAGGAATACTTTGGTAAATCCGCCAAACACCATAGACAAAGTATGGTTACCCGGGAGAAGATGGAACAGACGGTGACCAAATTAAGTGAGGAAGTAGCGGCTAAAGAAGCAAGGTTTCAATCCGAGATGAGCTAGATGAGGGAGGAAATGAATCAGATGAGGCTACTTTTGAGCAATCGTCTAGAGAACAGTGTTCCCTTCACACACTCACCTGCACCTGTGCAGCAGAGCACTAGAGGGAGCTGCATTGTTGGATAGTCAAAACAACCTTGTGACCTGTATGTGGAGGGTCCTGATGGGCAATTTAAATTAGTTGCAAAAGGGACTGTCCACAACTTATTGGGATCAACTGTACACCACCAACAAATGGCTGATGATGAAGTCAGAGTGTCAGTTGAAAAGGTGATCATTGATGCACCTCTCCCTCTCCCAACTGATCAGCTGAAGCTTGTGAGTGATGTCAAGGGAACCTTCATCTCTTGGCCAATGAAGCTTGTACATGTCTACACAACTACAGAAAATGACTTTTACATCTCTAATTGGCGTCCTATTAATAAAAAAGGAAGTTAAACAAAAAAAGCGGTGGCATTTTTGTAATTATTGAAGGTGGAATATCACCTAGAGGGGGGTGAATAGGTGATCTTTGAAATCAAAGATACTTTCTTTGAGAATTTGTGAAATAGAGACCAATATGATAAAATGACACCAAACAATTTATACTGGTTCGGTCCAAACACTGACCTACATCCAGTCCCCAGAAACACTCTAGGATTCCACTAAGATTCTAAAATAATTACAGACTCTGTAAACGAAGGATGGTCCTAGCGCTCTCGGACTCCACTCCTCCTTACAAGTTGTAATTAGTACTCCCACTTTTAAGGTTCCTCAACCTTAAGATACAAGCTTAACGATGAAATAAGAGTTCAGATACTCCTCACGAGTTGATATAATATGAACACTGAAGTACAGACTAAATGGAACAGTTGTAACTACAAATGCTATTAACTTCGAATTGATTGCACAGAGTTTCGGTTGATGGCGGAATTGAATGCGTTGCTCTTTTATAGCTCTTGCCATTAATGCTGTTGAGGAGTTTGTAAACTAGTCGTTGAGACTCTTTAGTTTTCCGTTAGACTCAGTGCAACTCCGTTGGTGAACAGTCGACCGTTGGATCATTAAATGCATTGCCGTAGAATGTTTCAGAGCATAGGTTGATTCAAAGTTTTAGCTGAAATAAGTTTGCCTCGAAGGAATATCTTCATCTGCTACACGCTTTAATTCCTTTTGTAAGCTCTGCTTTTTCAGTGTATTAAATGCCTTCTGACACGCTGGAGCACTTTTTGGTGATTCAGCATTTAAGCCTGTTAAAACTTTTCTGAAAAACACTAATAAACGAATTAAACTTGATTAGAAAGAGTTTAGATCAATAATATAAAACACCCAATCAATGTTCAGAAGGTTACAAATTACGAGGATGAAGGTTCAAATATGACAGCTAGTATTCTCGAGAATTGATCCTCTCATTCTTGAGAATTACCTGAACAAAGAATCATTCCAGAAGGTATGTGAAGGGGATACTCGAGAATTAGATTGATATTCTCGAGAATGTGACGTTGAAAACACATTCGTAAACCATTATGTCGAAGCATTCTTGAGAACTGTATATCAATACTCGAGAATGTGGCGTTAAAATGAATTCTTAAACTACTGTGCCAAGGTATTCTCAAGAATTATACATCCATACTCAAGAATTGCAGCTTAAAAAATCTTGCATATAGCGTTACTGTGACATTCTCGAGAATCTATACATAATTCTCGAGAACTCCTTCTGATTTGTAAAATTCGAAGAGTTATCACTTAGCTCAATACTCGAGAATTTAAACCTTATACTTGAGAATAGTATAATGAAAGATATACAGATTTTAACTATGACAGGGGAATTCTCGAGAATGTACATCTAATACTCGAGAATCATTTGAGCACAACAGAACGAATGATTAAAGTAATTCTCAAGAATGTCTTCTCATACTCGAGAATCTATTTGAGACAAAGCATTATTGAGTATTGAAAATGCATTCTCGAGAATTACAAGTGTATTCTCGAGAATCTGAGTGGTTCATTGATGAAAGAACAGGCTATCACCCAAGAGGGGGGGTGAATTGGGTGTTTGATAAAACTTTAGAAACTTTGAAAATCTTTTCGAAACTTATTGAAAGCAGTTTGAATGACAATAATAATTGATAAAGCATTAATCAATCATTCAAACATGTATGGATATTCAGATGTATATGCTGGAAATATAAGAGATAAGGGAAGAGAATGTGCAAACTGATTTATACTGGTTCGGCCCAATCCTTGACCTACGTCCAGTCCCCAAGCCTCACTTGGGATTTTTAATTCAATATCTTCTTTAAACTCGATTGCACATTCTGTAACTAAAGTAACCCTCTCACTAGGATTCACTCCCCCTTACAAACTGTAATCAACACACCGCTTGATCACACACTCTATATTCAAAGTAATCCTCTCACTAGGATTCACTCCCTTTACAAGTTGTAATCAACACAATGTGTTTTCCACTCACGATCACCCAATCTTGAGTAACTCTCAGAAGAATAGAATGATTAAAATAAATCTTCTCTCTTAGAAGTGAATAGATGAATACTGAAGAACAATACAAATCATCTCACTCTCTAAGCTATCTAAACATGAAAAACAGAGTGTAAATGATATGAAAACAGAGTTTCAACATGTTGGAAGTGTAAGCTTGTTTCTCCACGTTTTTCTGTTTGAATCTGTCTTCTTTTATAGGTATAGATCAATATACGACCGTTGAGAAGATTCAATGACTGTTGGATAAAGAAATATAGCCGTTAGAACTTTTGCATAGCTTTTGATGTTCTGACACAAATATGATATTTTGAAGATTTGCTTCTAATCCTTCGTTTTAATCATCTGAAACTGACCAATAAAGTGGTTAAACATATCTAGGGACATTAGAGATTAATCATAGGAAGTATTAAGATCAAACAAGATGATTCCAAAAATTCGTCAAATTTGATTTTCAAGTTTGGCGTTCAATACTTGAGTATGTTCATCAATACTCGAGTATGTCACTATGCAATTAAGTCAATACTTGAGTATGTTCATCAATACTCGAGTATGTTACTATGCACTTAAGTCAATACTTGAGTATCCAACTTGATACTTGAGTATTCATCATCCAGAGAGAAATCATCGTGATGTGAACCTTGGACCTTAGGTACAATACTCGAGTATTCAAACCAATACTCGAGTATTCAAGTTATTGACAAGAGAAAAAGCTCTCTGTATGTCCAATACTCGAGTTTCCAAATCAATACTCGAGTTTGTATTCATTTGAAAATTTTGTGGAGTTTTTCCATGTCAATACTTGAGTTTTCAAATGAATACTTGAGTATTCATAAACAAATGTTGATTTGAAAAAATTTGTGAAAGTCCAATACTCGAGTATGTAAAACCAATACTCAAGTTTTCATAGTGTGTAAGCAGTTAATGGGAGGAATTTTGGGAAAGTCTAAAGATGCGAATGGGCCCTTTGAGAAGCCCAAGTCGGAATGGGTTATAGTGGGTTCTAAGAGGAAAAAGGAAGAGAAGCGAAAGCTTTTTGGCAAGGAAAATAGACTATTGGATAGCCCCAAATTTAAAATCAAGGCGGCTGCCCAAAAAGGAACTCAGATTGTGGAAATTACAAATCAATATTCTTCCTTGCCGCTAGAGGACATGATGAACAATGTGGAGACGGAGGTGGTTAGTCCTGGTAAATTAGCTGGAGAGCCTACTTCTATAGAAACGGTGGATGATGAAATGGGGGTTGGAGCTCATGAGCCAGATGACGGTTTAGAGACAGTTGTTAGTGATCCGTCGGGCAGTGGTTTGGCCCACACTTCCCTCGCACTGTCTTAATGAATTACATGATATGGAATTCATGGGGTACAGGCTCGAGGTCTTTTCCAAGCCTGATATGTGAAATTAAAAAATACTATAAGTTGGATTTTCTTGCTATCCTTGAAACTCAGTCTGATGCATCAAAAACCGAGCGCAAAATTCGTTAGTTGGGCTTTAGCAAGTATTCATATACTGTTGCATAAGGTTATAGTGGGGGTATTTGGTGTCTTTGGGAGGAGGTATCAATAAAGGTGGTGGTCATGGAAATTCATAAACAGTATATACACCTTCAGATTGATATACCGAAGCAAGGGATGTTATCTTTTACTGTAGTATATGCAAGTCCGAACTGGGTATTTCGACGTATGTTGTGGTCTGAGCTCTTTCAGATCAAGGAAACGATATTGGGACCTTGGTGTATTGGGGGCAATTTTAACGCCACAGTCTTTGCGGAGGAACGAGATTCTTGTGCGCACTTAAAGACTACAGCAGATAGTGAGTTTGTCATATGGATTGATGATATGAACCTGGTCGATCCGGGGTTTGAGGGGCCAGTGTTCACTTGGAAGCGAGGGAATACGGAAGCTCGGTTAGATCGATTGTTAGTAAATGAAGCTTGGTGCCCTAAATTTAGTGATGCAAGAATTCTTCACCCCCTGTTCTACAAATCTGATCATCGACCGGTTTTGCTACGATTAGTGGGAAATTCTTCATATGAGCAGGTTGAAGGACCTTTTCACTTTATTGCGTCATGGGTTCTTCATGATAATTTCCTTGACTTGGTTCAAAGCGAGTGGAATCCCAATAGAGGATGGGGCACAAACATCGAGAGTTTTGCTCATGCTTGTCGTCGGTGGAATAAGGAAGTTTTTGGGAATATCCATAAGAAGAAAAGTCAGCTACTACGGACGATGGATGGAGTAAATAGAGAATTGGCAAGAAAGGGAAGTCTTAAGGACTTAGAAGACCTTCAACAAAAATTATGGCTTGAATTGGATGAAGTCTTGACCCAAGAGGCTCTTCTTTGGGCCCAGAAAGCTAGAGTGAACTGGTCAATAGAAGGCGACATGAACTCTAGGTGGGTTCACATGCAGGCTAATAGTCGAAGGAAGAAGAACCGTATCAATGCTATCTGTGTTGAGTGAGGGGAACTGGTGTTTTGATGAAGCACTATTTAAAGTTTAAGCTACTAAGTACTTTTCCAGTCTATTCAAAGAAGAGGATGGGCTACAGGCTGATCTAGTGTGTGACATTTGCTACCCTAAGCTTTTGGAAATGCATACATGAGTTTGTGCCAGGGAAGTGGATGAAGCTAAGATCAAGGATGCATTGTTTAGCATGGGACCCTTGAAATCACCTGGGCCAGATGGTTTCAACCCTTTGTTCTTCCAGCATCAGTGGGAGATTGTTCGAGACTCTATGGTGCATTTTGTGAAACAAGCGTTTCATCATTCGGAGCGGGTTCGTGAGGTAAATGGTACTCTTATTGTCTTAATTCCTAAGAAGGAGCATCCTGAGACATTCAGAGACCTCAGACCAATTAGCCTCTATAATGTGATTTACAAGGTCATTACCAAGGTGGTGGCAAACAAAATGAAAGGCTTTATGGCCCATGTCATCTCCCCAAACCAATGCAGCTTTGTTCCACGACGGCTTAGTTTGGACAATATTATCGTGGCTCAAGAGGTGATTCATTCTATGCGCACGATGGGAGGGAAGAAAGGGTTCATGGCTATAAAGATTGATCTTGAGAAGGCTTACGATCATGTGAACTGGAAGTTCCTTATCAAATGCCTTTAGGAGTTGGAACTTCCCCTGAACTTTATCTAGTTTTTGGAGCAGTGTGTTAGCACTGCATCATTGCAGCTTTTGTGGAATGAGAGTAAGGCTGACTTTTTTAATTCGTCATGGGGTGTCCATCAAGGTGATCCAATCTCACCTTACTTATTTGTGATATGCATTGAGAAGCTTGCTCATATGAATCCAAGAAAGGATGGAGAGGGGCCTCTGGAAACCTATCAGGCTCACAAAGACCGGTCTATCGGTCTCTCATCTATTTTTTGTTGATGACATCATTTTGTTTACAGAAGCTTCGGTACAGCAAGCGGAGATGGTTCGTGATTGTCTGGCTTTGTTCTATGATTCCTCAGGATTGAAAGTGAATTCCGCTAAGACTCGAGTTTTCTTCTCAGAAAATATTAATCATATTAGGAAATCTGAGCTTAGTAATATCCTTGGCTTTTCTCTGACACCGGATCTCGGAAAGTACCTAGGTGTTCAACTTCACCATAAAAGGGTTGTGAAGGAATCATTTCAGGGGGTTGTTGATAAGGTTAAAGACAGATTAGCCCGATGGAAGGCCAATTCATTCTCTCTAGCAGGAAGGGCTACACTCATATCTACAGTATCCTCTGCAATTCCTGCATATACTATGCAAACTTCCCATCTGCCGGCCAGTGTGTGTGATGACCTGGATAAGCGAAATCGTACTTTCTTATGGGGTAGCATAGAGGAGAGCAGGAAGACCCATTTGGTTGCTTGGGATGATGTGTGCAAAGAGAAGAGGCGTGGTGGCCTGGGGCTTCGGCATGTGAAAGTTCATAACCAAGCCTTTCTCATGAAATTAGGATGGCAGCTTATTACTCGCAGAAAGGCCCTTTGGGTCAAAGTGGTCCGTGATAAATATAAATGTAGGGAGGATCTCCTTCCTCAAATCACAGAACGGCGCCTTGGTTCGAATATGTGGTCCGGTAGTAAGAAGACATGGAAGTCAATGCTGGGAGGAATAGTTACTGATAGGGAGACTAACACAGCAAAGTGGATGTGGGAGAAACATGGTAATTTTACAGTTAAATCCGCTTATCGTGTACTATCAGGGGATGATCAGGAACAGGGGTTTGACTAGAGTGGTTTATGGAAAGTTAGAGCACCCCAGCGGTGCAAGACCTTGCTATGGCTAGCAGCTTCATAATTGAATATTTCATACACTACTTTTTGTCTCTTCATTAATAATTTAGGACTCTTTAGCTAATAAATAATGGCTTTTATATCTATTTGGGCTTTGGGCCTTTGTTTTTATTTTAGCCATTTTTAATAGTAAAATTCCAGTTTTACATTGCTTCGCTATTTTTACCATAACTCTTGAACCAGACATCGGATTTGCCTCATTTTTGTCTCATATTTCAGATGATTTAGAGAGCTACAATTGTTATGAAGACATGAAGGGCAAATTCGGACAAGAGGGCGGTCGATTTTGGAGCCGAAGTTGATGTTTATTTCTGGATTTTATTTGGGCTTGAATTTTGTAATTAAAGCCCACTTTTAATTAAAGCCCATTTTCCATTTTAGGTTATATTTAAGTCAGCAGCAACCACAAATAGATAACATTCACGTTTTTTACACTTTTGTGGATCAAAACAGAAGCTTTCAAATTCTTTGAAATGTTCTTCGTGTTCTTCGCGTTCTTCGTTTGTTCTTCGTTTGTTCTAGTTATGTTCGGCTAAACGTTTGTGATTAACCCAACATTGATGATTCCATGATTCTTCCAGAGAGCTTGTGCTTAACCGGTAACGTTATTCGTTTCTGTTTTCATCTTTTCGGATTCGATTTCTGAAAATAGTTTGAATATTAAAGGTTTGGTTCATCCCAAGGACTGAGTTCGAACTAGGTTCGAAGCCTTGCTGTGCGATCGCACGGTGAGACGCCACTGTTCGGACAGATGCTAGGCGATCATCTAGTCGAGGGAATTTCTGGATGAACGCAGAGATTTCGGTTCATCCAGAGCCAAATGCGAGTTCGTTCATATTTCGTTCAATGATGGAAGTTTCTGGAATATAAATGTTGGGTTGATCGTTTTTAATCTGTTTCTGTTTAATCCATTCTGTTTTTGCATTCCGTTCTGTTTCTGTTTAATTTCGTTTTTATTTCTGTTGAATCAACAAAACCCCCCATTTTACCATTCTATTCCGCTGTTGCTTTTGATCAAACCCGCTGCGAATTCATCGGGGAAACGACCCAGGTTCCTTATTTATGCAAAATTGTTTTTTTTTTAACTTGGTTATTTTGGGAGATACGGCAATTCTCTGTCACAGCTCGCCAGTGCTTGCTTACAAAGGCGAATCACCAGAGAAGAGAGCTGGTTGTGGAAGCAGGCTGTGCGCTCTGTGGGCACCTGTGTGAAGACTCTAGTCATGTGTTTCTTGACTGTACTCATTCTAAAGCTCTTTGGAGGAAAGTGGTACCACCAGCAAGATGGAGCTGGTTCTGGAATCTTAGCTTCTCCGATTGGGTGTGAAGGAACATAAGGGGTAGATCGGAAGAAATCTGTCGATGGGCGTCAACGTTTTCGATCCTTTATTGGTGGTTGTGGCGTCGCAGGAACATATGTATCTTCGAGAAGAAGTGGACCCCAAATGATAACCTTATTGCAAGTACAATAGCAATGGTGGATTGTTTGATGTGTACCAAAGATCGTCTCGCAGGGACCAAGATTCAGGGGGTGCGGCCAACCCCCATCCGTGAGTTCTGGCGCCCACTAGAGGAAGATTGGGTGAAGGTGAATGTGGATGGAGCATATTCGATAGTCACGGAGAAGAGTTTGAGCAATAACAGGCTCAAGTTCATGATCTTTGTGAACTGTGAAAACTTTTCTTTGAAACTTACAAACTTGAGGTTTGAGCAAACATGTGTCGAGTTTAAAGGTGTTTTCAAAATTCAAACCTCTCTGCCATTGATGAACTCGAGCTTAAAAACTGTAGGCTCGAGTTTGAGAGTTAGACTGGCAGGTTTGTTGTTCTCTGTCAATAACAGGCTCGAGTTTGATTTAGACAGAATGTTTTTGCTTGAAGATGGCAAGTTCAAATCATTCCAAATTTTGCCAAAATCATCTCTATATTGTTTACAATGGTTAGTAATCATCAAAACACACAGAGAACTAACAGAACTAAAGTTGTAGAAGAGTTTATTCATGTTGTGTTTATTGAAAAAGAGATTGATAAATCCTTGAACGATGAGGAAGAGATCATTTTCAAAAATCAATTCTTTTCAAAAACTACTCCTACTCTTTCTGAAAATTCTGAAAATGTTTTTGAGGTTAATCCTGAAAACAATTTTGAAAATACTGATCAGTCTCAGCCTAGAGCTTGGAGATTTATAAGAAATCATCCTTTAGACCAAGTTATAGGTGATGTGAATCAAGGAGTAAAAACTAGGAATAGTGCTTTGAATGAAGTAACCTTTTCTGCATTTATTTCGCATATAGAACCCTCTAAGATAGATGAAGCCCTCTCAGACAATGATTGGGTGATAGCTATGCAAGAGGAGTTACATCAATTTGACAGAAATCAGGTTTGGGACTTAGTACCTAGACCCAAGGACCATCCGGTTATTGGGACAAAATGGGTATTTAAGAACAAACGTGATGAATCCGCCATCATTGTCCGTAACAAGGCAAGATTGGTTGCAGAAGGTTACAATCAAGAGGAAGGCATAGACTATGAGGAAACTTATGCTCCAATGGCAAGATTGGAGGCCATAAGAGTTCTTCTAGCCTTTGCATGTGTTAAAGGCTTTAAACTCTTTCAAATGGATGTGAAAAGTGCATTTTTGAATGGTTTTATACAAGAGGAGGTATATGTTGAACAACCTCCAGGTTTTGAAAACGATCAATTTCCTGATCATGTTTATCGACTTAAGAAAGCTTTATATAGTCTCAAGCAAGCTCCTAGAGCTTAGTATGAGAGATTAAGTCAATTTCTTCTTGATCAAGGATTTATCAGAGGAAAGGCTGACACAACCTTATTCATAAAAAGAAATAAGTTAAATGAAATCCTAATTGTTCAAATTTATGTTGATGACATAATCTTTGGTGTTACTAATGATGCTTTGTGTGAAGAATTCTCTAAGATTATGCAGGGAGAATTTGAAATGTCTATGATGGGAGAGCTCAATTATTTCCTTGGGCTGCAAATCAAGCAAAGAAAGGATGGGATCTTCATTCCCAAACAAAATATCTCAATGATTTGCTGAAGAAGTTTGGGATGGACCAATGCAATGGAGCTGACACTCCTATGAGTACAACCACTTCATTGGATGTTGATGAAGAGGGGAAGGATTTCAATATCACAAAGTATAGGGGGATGATTGGATCATTGCTCTATCTTACTGCGAGTCGTCCGGATATCCAATTCAGTGTTGGAATGTGTGCAAGGTTTCAATCCGCTCCAAAGGAGTCTCATGTTGAACATGTGAAGAGAATCTTCAGATATCTTGCAGACACAAAGTCACTTGGACTGTGGTTTTCCAAAGGTCAACCTGAACATTTGGTGGCATACTCAGATTCAGATCATGCCGGCTACAAGACTGATAGGAAGAGCACAAGTGGGCAATGTGAGTTCTTTGGCAACTCACTTGTGTCTTCGTTCAGCAAAAAGCAAACAAGTGTAGCTGTCTCATCAACTGAAGCTGAATATGTGGCTGCATCAAGTTGCTGTGCACAAGTATTATGGCTTAAGCAACAACTTGCCGACTTGGGAGTCCATATGAAAGAAATCCCAATATTGTGTGACAACACAAGCACAATAAACTTGGCGAAGAATCCAGTTCAACATACCCGGACCAAGCATATTGATGTGAGACATCATTTCATAAGGGATCATGTTTAGAAAAGAGATGTCAAGGTTATGTTCATCCAACTCATCTTTAACTTGCTGATATCTTCAAAAAGCCTCTAGCCAAGGAACAATTCAACTTCATAAGAAGAGAATTGGGAATGGTAAATCCCAATGAATTGTAAGCAATTCTCATCCAACTTAATGTTAGTTATGTTTTTGATGATTAATTTTTACTAACTTAAGCATCGGAGTGTATAGTTGTAGTTTTTGCAGGATGTTTTAAGATTTCAGAAGATAAATACTCAAGTATTGGCTGTAATACTCGAGTATGGAAGTGCCAAAGAACATCCCTGAAGTTGAGAAAGTCAATACTTGAGTATGGAACCTCAATACTCGAGTATCCACAAGACAGAGAGCAACCTGATGAAGAAGGGACTCAATATTCGAGTATAGGAATGCAATACTCAAGTATCCACCAGACAGAGGACTAACAAGTGTTGAAGAGTTTTGAATACTCGAGTATTCAAGTTGAATACTCGAGTATTGGACACGGGGATTCAAAAGTTCACCATACACTTTTGAAGTCCAGGTCAGTACATTTCCTTCAATACTCGAGTGTGTAAGTAGGATACTCAAGTATTCAATACTCGAGTATTGGACTTAATACTCGAGTATTGGTGCGCGGCTATATATACTGAAACTGTTCATGTTCTTCATTACTCGCACCAAAACTCAAGTGTGCCCTAAATGTTCCCTCTTCCTCTCTCATTTTCTCTCTAAAACCAACGACTCTTCCCCCAAATTTCTTCTCCTAGCTTCCAAAATGTCTTCCAAATCCAACTCTCAACCAAACCCTAGAGCACAAACAAGCAAGGAAGCGGGGAAATCCAAGGAAGCTGCTCCTCCTCCTCCTCAACGGTCTGTGAGGATGAAGTCCATCCCCACTCAGTTGCATCACGGCGTTGATCGTTCCATTCGAGGAGTGAGCCAGAACATTCTCGAAGCTGCTTCTTCTCCTAACCCCAAGAAGAGGGTGAAGAGTGGAGCTAAATACCCAAGAGGGGGGGTGAATTGGGTATCTTTAAAAAATTAAGGATTGAGCTCTGTTTTTGACTAATGAAAACAGAGGCTAATAGAGGAGTAGGGAAGGAAAGCTTTACACAATGTGATTTATACTGGTTCGGTCCTTTCTCTGACCTACATCCAGTCCCCAAGCCTCACCTGGGATTTTCAATCCACTATAATCAAATATTGATTACACACTCTGTACTAAGAGTTGTTCTCTCACTAGAACACACTCCCCCTTACAAGTTGTAATCAATACACCCAACTACCAAGTCCCCTGACTTGTAGTTATCTCAATCAATAAATGATTTACAAGTATTTAACTCTCTTACAGAGTAGATATGATGAACACTGAAGTACTTGTATCAAGTATGATACTCTATAAGTGAAAGCTGATACACAATAAATGAATTTAGTAGAAATTCGCTCAGAGTAGTTGTATATAATTTTGAAGATGTTAATGAACTCTATTTATAGCTAGAGAACATTAAATGACCGTTGTAGCTTGAATCAGACCGTTGGAGAAGTTGCCCAAGTGTTCTGAAGTGGTTTTTGGGGTCTTCTCTCTCTTGTTTTCCCTTAATCTAGTTGGTCAAGACATCAGGGCTGACTTTCTGCGAATTAATCCGTTGGAGAGGAGTTTTCTTGTTTCAGCTAACATCCTTAAATGCTTTGTAAGCGTGTGCAGAAGGATTTGGGTAGAAGGAGTAACTTTTGTGCTTTGCAATAAATGCTCTGAGGTGCTTTTTGCTTTATACTCTAACCTCTCACCAAACATTCTTTAATGCTCTGAAATCCACTAATAAATACGTTAAACATAGCAGGGAATATCAGAGAATAATATTGGAAGAAGATAGAATCAAATAACATTGATTTCTGAAATGCCCAAATTCAAAAATTCTGAACCAGCGTCACGAACTCGAGTTCAGTTCTTACAGGCTCGAGTTCGAGGCTTTAGTGTTCAAAACTGTGCAAGTTCAAAAAGTGTAAACCTGAGGTTTGCTTTATAAACCTGAGGTTTGCAGATCATTGAAAAACTAAAATGCTCTCGGGTTGAAATGAACTCGAGTTTATTAAAGTTAGGCTCGAGTTCGAGGCTTCAGTGTTTAAAAGCATGTAAGTTCAAAATGAACAAACATGAGGTTTGTCTTTTAAACTGGAGGTTCTCAAGTTATTGAAAAACTAAGAAGCTCTCGGGTTGAAATGAACTCGAGTTCATTAATGTCAGGCTCGAGTTCGAGACACTTTTGAACAGACTTCGTTTTAGCTTGAAAACACAAACCTGAGGTTTGCAAAACACACTCTCGAGTTTAAAAACATATCCAAAAGTTCTTTGCTCTCTGGAACTTTTAGGCTCGAGTTTGTAAGTCTCAGGCTCGAGTTTAAATAGCTTAAAAACAGTTCTTTGCTCTCGGCCAAAACTAGGCTCGAGTTTGAATATGTTAGGCTCGAGTTTGAGCATTGGTGAACTTTTCAAACCGAAAAACTTTTCTTTTAATGGAACAGTGCAGAGCTTGAAAATATCTTTAAGTTTCAAACAACTTGTCCCGCCAGAGATGAACTCGAGTTTGCCATGACAGGCTCGAGTTCATGCTCTCAAAACTTTCTTTGGATCCTTTCAAACTTGAGGTTTGAAGAAAGCAAGTGTAAGGTTTAACATGTTCTCAAAGTTCAAAAACTCTCTGGAAAGAATGAACTCGAGTTTGACCTTAGTAGGCTCGAGTTCATGTGAACTTTTCAAAAGTTTAATTTTAAACTTCAGGTTCAGTCTCGAGTTTGGGAATCAACTGGACAAGTTTGTGCTCTCTGTCAAATCCAGGCTCGAGTTCAACACTACCAGGCTCGAGTTTGGTTTTGACAGATTGAAAAATACAAGTTTAAATTATTCTAAACTTTGTCAAACCTTATCAATATTGTTTACAATTGTTAGTAATCATCAAAACACACAGGGAACTAACAGAGGGGTGTGACAATCAGAGAACCGATTCCTTCTCCACCAAGGAAGAAGAGAACTGTAGCTGAATCAAGCAAGGAAAAGGGGAAGAAGAAAGTGACTCCAAGGAAGGCTAGGACCAAGAAAGCATCTTCTGTAGTTTCTTCTCCTTCTGAATCGTCTTCGGAAGCCACCGCTTCTTCTGACACCGAACCTGAGAATGTACCTCCGGTGATCACCAATACCATTGAAGAAATTAGATTGCATAAGTCCGCACCGGAAGGATTTAATATAGCCACTGTGCCTCTCTCGCCTGAACTCAGCGTCAAGTTCAAGGACCTCTACACCAACCGTGGTTTCTGTGCTGTGGTGTCGGTTGACTTGGTGTCTGTTCACCAAGAATGCAACATCGACCTCTCGTCATGGTTTGCACCATATGAAACTTTCAGTTCCATTGCTGCACCATTTTATCCTAACCTTATCAAATTATTCTATTTCAACATGATATCTGACAACATCCTCAACTCGGATGGGGAGTTAGTTGAGGAAAGGGTGTCAACTACTGTCAAAGGAGTCAAATTCACTTTGTCAGCCTCTATACTCAACACCATTTTGAAAGTCACCAATCCTCCTCCTATCACCACACCTACTTATACCAATGAGGAAGTCTTCACCACATTGGTCCCCAACACAGATTTCCCTAAAAACCAGAGACATAACCTGACCTTCAAGCCTGCAACTATGTCTCCTCTCAACCGTGTGATTTGGTATATTTACTCCCGCAATTTCATCCAGAAAGGGGGTAGCTTTACCCACTTCTCTCAGAGAGATTACCGGTTCTTCACAGCGTTTGTCAAGAAGCATCCATTGAACATTGGCCATTGGATCTTCCAAGAAATGTCCCGGTTCAAGTTTTCCTCCAGGAAGCCTTCACACCATTTCCCTCGCTTGTGTCTTTGATTCTATTTTACCACAAGATTTGGTATGTTGGACCTCCTGAGAGCATGATGTATCCTCCGGCATTCGGGAAGAACCAGCTGAACTTTATGAAGCTTACATTCGAGGCTAAGGGATCCGGACAATCACAAGCACCACCAAGATCCCAGGTCAGAGCTTCTCAGTCTGAGGCTCATGAGGCTCAGTCCAGTCCTCCTCCACCTCCACCTCCACCGGACTTTGACTTGCGCATAAAGGAAGTGGTTGATGTTGCCATCACCTCACTATCGATTCGACTACAGTTTGAGATTGGCAAGCTGGGTGCTGACATCAAGATTGGCCTGAATGAGGTGGTTGCAGCTCAGGAAGAGATGAAGATCCAGTTGAACTAGATCAAAGACCAAACTGAGAAGAAATAAGAAGAAATCTTCGATCAACTCATTGATCTGGATGCGAGGTTGTCCACTACCTTGGTCACCACCATCACTGCACTTGGACATTGGCTCCTCTTCCTCCACATTTGGTTTCACTACTGCTCCTACCACATCCACCACCATGCCTGAAGCTCAACCATCCTCTCCATCATTTGCATTTCCCAGTCCACCACACCCATCTTCATCTCCCATATCCACTTCCACTCCGGCTACTGTGATTCTCCCTTCTCCCTCCACTCCTCCAACTGAACTCCTACCCTTTCCTCTTCCATCTCTAGATACTCCTGCCACTGAGCCCTTCCATCTTTCCCTATCAGCTGAGCCTCCCCGTTTTGAAGATGACAAAGGGGGAGAGGAAGAGAAGGATGCTTATTCATTAGGAGAATTTGAGTTTCTGGTGTTTGATGTTCTTCTAGTTTATGGTTTATGTTTTTTCATTTTGAATTTGGACTTGTATGTTTTGAGTTTTTGATATCAGCACTTGATGTATATTTGTTATCGACATGAATGTATCTTTTTGGTTCATGAATTTGCATGAATTCTGCTGCTAATCTCTGAGTTCTAAGTTTATGGTGCATATATGCTTTTATGAAAAATCACTTGAAAAACTTCTTTTAACTCCTTGAACTGATGTTCTGAAAATTTCATTTCAAAAGGAAACATTATCTCAAAATTCTTGAAATTCTCGGTTTACAAGTGTTGTCATCATCAAAAAGGGGGAGAATGTTAGTTCTCTATGTGTTTTGATGATAATCAACAATTGTAAACATGTTTTGAAGTTTCTGCATTTGTTAAAATTCAACTGTCAAATGGAAACTCGAGTATTGGTATGAATACTCGAGTATTGACTTGACAGTAAATTGCTCAAAACATGCGTGACAAAGCAATACTCAAGTATTGGAAGCAATACTCGAGTATTGGACTTACAGAGAGCAATCAAGTTTTTACTTTGAGTGAATACTCGAGTATTGGATTTGGATACTCGAGTATTGGACTTACAGAGAGCAATCAAGTTTTCACTTTGAGTGAATACTCGAGTATTGGATCTAGATACTCGAGTATTGGTCTTACAGAGAGCCTTCAAACTTTTACAACTTATGAAAACTCGAATATTGGTTTTGCATACTCGAGTATTGGGCTTTCACAAAGTTTTTCAACTTAACACCTGTTTATGAATACTCCAGCATTCACTTGAATACTCAAGTATTGACATGAAAAAACTTCACAATTTTTAAAACTGAATCAATACTCGAGTATTGGTTTTGGAAACTCGAGTATTGGGCATACAGAGAGATTATCCACTTGTCAATGATTTGAATACTCAAGTATTGAATGGAATACTCAAGTATTGAGTTTTTGAACTTAAACTTATTTTCTCACTAGAAGGTTCAAAACTCGAGTATTGAGTTACATACTCGAGTATTGCTCTTGGTTTCAAAGTTCAAGTCACGATGGTTCCTCTTTGGAAGTAGCATACTCGAGTATTAGCTTGGATACTCCAGTATTGACTTAAGTGCACAGTGACAAACTCGAGTATTGAAGAACATACTCGAGTATTGGGCGCTGAAACTAATTTTTAAATTTGACGAATTTGTGAAACACTTTCTTTTGATCTTAATGCTTCCATTTATCATTTTTATATGTTCTTAGCTATGTTTAACCACTTTGCTAAGTGAGTTTCAGTTGACTTAGAGGATGATTAATGAAGTCCAAGGCAAAAAGCATAAAGTGCTCAGAACATTAAATGCACTTCAGAAAAATAGCCTCTTTTTGGCTAATCCAACTGAGCACGCATACAAAACGGTAAAAAATGTTTTCTACAACATGCAAACACTTCTCCAACGGATAAATCCACAGAGAGACACCTCAGAGCAATTATACATCTGGATTAAGTGGAGATTAGAGAGAGAAGCTTACCAAAGTTATCACTAATCACCTCCAACGGTTTGATTCATTTTACAACAGTCATTTAATGCTCTCTAAGTATAAATAGAGTGCATTCAAGGCTTCTCAATAACAAGAACATCTGAAAACGCACAAGCATTCAATTGTCTCAACTACCTTTAGTTTTCATTTGTATTTTGTCTTTTGACATTGTAAACTTCAGTGTTTATCATAATCCACTCTTCTGAGAGAGTTTTTATTTGATTATTGATCATTGATTGTAAAGAACCACAAGTCAGGGGACTTGGTGGTTGGGTTCATTGATTACAACTTGTAAGGGGGAGTGAGTTCTAGTGAGAGAATCACTTCTTGAGTACAGAGTGTGTAATCATTGATATAGTGGAAAATCCCTGAGTGTCTGGGGACTGGATGTAGGTCAAGTTGATAGGACCGAACCAGTATAAATCTTTGTGTCCAAGTTTTCTCTTCCCTATCTCTGTTAACCCCTGTTTTCATTGCATAAAAATAGAGCCTTAACCGAAAAATTTTAAGTATACCCAATTCACGCCCCCTCTTGGGTATACAGCTCCATTTACAAAAAGGTACACGTTCATAAATGAGAGTAAAGTTGAAAATTTACCCCATAATTATTGAGCTACTTATCTCTCCTTGGTATGTGTGATTTGGTCAAAATGGTCTTATAAATAGGATAAGTGGTACTTTATTATGTGTGGGGGGTGAAACATGTTGAATGAATTGAAAATGCAATAGTTAATGAAAAAATATTGGCACAATAAATGAGGGCATAGTGGGAAAAACCAATAAATCAATCAGTTAGAGGTAATTGATACCTTATAATAAAGACGAAAAATTGTTGATAGTTGATACCTTATAATAAGTATCAGAGAGAGTATGATTTGTAACTAATATGATTTGTTTTGTTCTGGAAACATGACTGATTAGACTTGATTAGGAGCCAAGCCTAGGGCCTACGTACCTTGTAAAGGGATCAAAGTCCACGTAGTTCGGACACACACAGACGTGTAGCCAAGGGGGTGGGGTGTGTGCTCTGTGTGACTGTATGTAAATAGTCTAGGGTTAGAGCGTAGAACCTATCATGTGTGTACCTTAGGGCTTGACCTCTGTATTTATAGAGCTTACCTTAGGTAGGATATGTCGGACCTTGCGTGATCTCCGATGCGAGTATCCAGGCTGCTATATCTTATATGAAGATACCCCTTTATTTTAGGATATTTACCTGTTATAGATAGATTCCGATAGATATGCAATATATCTCCTCTTGGGCCTTACATTGAGTATGGGCCCTGTTCAGATCCGTAACAGATGCCCCCCACCGGTAGTTCAGGCTTCTGAGCTGCCGGGATGTATTTTGCACCCAGTTAATTTTACTAGCCGAGCTTTGCTGTCGTGGGCCTTACATTGCCGAGCTGAATTACGTTGATCTTGACTATCGAAGTGTCAAGTTGAATTACGTTGATCCTAGCTATCAAGGCGGCTTACTTCAAAGATTCGAGGTCTTGTCTCAATGATCCTAAGTAGTGCCGAGATGATTCGCCTACATTTGAATCCAGATGTTGATCTCGGCTATCGAAGTCATCTATCACAAAGATCCGAGGTAATGTCTTGAAGATCTGGGGTAATGTCGAGGAGATTTGCCTGACTTCGAGGTCGGGATCTTTCATATCCAAGTTATCCAGGCTAGATTGCTGTGAATCTTACCCTCTTGCCTATCTACCGCTCATTGCCGGGTTGTGTCATATTGACCCCGGTTACCGATGTCATTTGCTCAAAGATCCGAGGTAAGGTCTCAAGGATCCGAGGTAATATCAAGGAATTCGCTCGACTTCGAAGTCGGTAACAATCTCAGCGTACCTCGGCATTTCGGCACCTCCTTATCTCGACGTATCATCAGCCTCGACAATCATGATGGAGTCGAGACGCCATAGGCGTTGAATCAGCCTTGGCTATCTCAATTTGCTCGTTTACCTTGCCTCAAAACAACTTTGATAGAAGAAATAATAGGTCAATGAGATCAGACGCTATAGCTATATGTTTGGAGGGTTTTAGTAATTTGCTAACTCTTTCTAATGTGAATAATATAGGAAAGACAAACATAAAGCACATATAGAAAAGGCAAACATAAAGTAGACTTCTCTGCTTCCCCGAGTTGTGAAAATAACTCCTTTGGCATTGAATCAGTCTCAGCTTACCAACAACCTCGGCTATCTCAATTTGTTTGTTTTGGGATTCTCAAATGGGTATTGAACCCGCAGCTGTATCAATTCCTAGATCTCATCCTCTGTCCAGTGGCTGTTGTTGCGCAGTGGGCCTGGAGGCTGCTGTGCCGACGTCTGCTGGCACGATGATAGGAGGATCTGAAGTTGCCGAATGAGATCCTCTAGGTCTGCTAGTTTTTTATTAAGGCCATCAAAGACTCCTCTGAGTTCTTCCTGGTGATCCTTCCAACTATCTTCTTGTCATGTATAAGCTAATGATCCAAATAGAGAATCTAAATTTATACCAGAGTTGAAAAGTCTGGGTTCCCAAGGAGAGAGGATAACGATCTTGGGTTCTCAAGGAGAGATGATGATGATCTTAATTCTATCTTCTCATCATGTGGGAGCTTATGATCCATATAGAGCATCTAAATTTATGCTAGAGTTAAAAAGTGTTGCTGTTTAAGGACTAAACACATGGTTTATGTGCTTCCTGATACACACCCCTTTCTTAAAAGAATTCCCAAAAAGAGAACCTGACGATCCTTCCAACTATTTTCTTGTTATGTGGATACAAGGAAAATTATAAGAAAACCCATGTGAAGCAGCTCAAAACCAAATTTCTCTGAATCCTTCGTAGGCTGCTAAGGTTCTTGATTTTGTTGCTGTGGATTTTCAGGAACTGCCTGTGGAAAGGCATCTGACTGTTGCTTCTGGTGTTGACCATCTTTGGTTGCAGGAATCGAAATTTAACGTCCCCACAGACGGTGCCAATGTTCTGTTCTGGGAACAGGACTGATTGGACTTGACTAGGTGTCAAGCCTAGAGTCTACGTACCCGATGAAGGGATCAAAGTCCATGTAGTTTGCAACATGGATTGGCGTTAGCCAGAGGGGTGGTGTTGAAGACGGAATATCACCTAGAAGGGGGGTGAATAGGTGATCTTTAGAAAATTTAATCTTTTCTTCGGATCGTAAGCGGAATAGAAACCAATAAGAAAAATGAACACAAGAGAGTTTATCCTGGTTCGGTCTAACACTTTGACCTACGTCTAGTCCCCAGAACACCTGGGATTTCACTATCTTTCAAAATCAATTACAGACTCTGTAAACGAAGGATGGTCCTAACGCTATCGGACTCCACTCCCCTTTACAAGTTGTAATTAATACACCCACTCTTAAGGTTCCTCAACCACAAGATACAAGCTAATCAATGAAATAAGTGTTTAAATACTCCTCATGAGTTGATAAAATATGAACACTGAAGAACAGACTCAATGGAATAGTTGAAACTACAGATGCTATTAAACTTGAATTGATTGCGTAGAGTTTCGATAGTTGGAGATTTGAATGCTTCTAATATTTATAGTTGATTGCATTTATGACCGTTGTAGAAGGTTAAAGTTATCCGTTGAGACTCTTCAATTAGCTGTTGAGGGTAATAAATATTTCCGTTAAAGACCGTGTACTTTGACTGCTTCGCATTCTCTGAAAATTCACCATTGACATTCCTTATGCCATTTGTCCATTGAGATTCAGTAGGAATGTACAAAGGGAATGGTTGAGTGGCTTTAATGTTCCACAGAACGTTTCTTGCTCGAATGGTGAATGACTCTGCTTTGCATTAAATGCTCTGACACATGTTGCTTTAATTTGAATTTACCGTTAAACCATATAATATTCCTCTGAAACTCATTAGCAAACTCATCAAACATGATTAGGAGCAATAATGAGTGAAGATATAAGATAAGTAAATCATACAGAGAGATTTAACAGAATTCAGATTATGGTTTTTCAAACTGATGCATACTTGGCTAGAGTCAAGTTTTTCTAGCTAGAGTCAAGTTTCTTTATAGTTACCACACATTGGCTCGAGTTACAATATTCAAGCTCAAGTTTGAGCCAAAACTGGAGGTAAACTAAGTAGGCTGGAGTTAGTTTGTTCAATGAAAAACACTCTAGGCTGGAGTTAAAAGATTCTGGCTCAAGTCTTGATGGAAACAGGAGGCACAATGTGTAGGCTAGAGTCAAATTGTCCAATGAAGGTATTTTAGGCTTGAGTCACAATATTTTAGACTCAAGTCTAGCCCGAAACTGGAGGTAAACTCATTAGGCTAGAGTCAAATTGAGTATTTGAAAACAACTGCTACAATTTGGCTAGAGTCACTATAATTAGGCTCGAGTTTAGAGCTTGGCTAGAGTCAACAAAACTTGGCTAGAGTCAGATTTTGCATTTTGACATATTCAGATTAGAGTTTGGCTAGAGTAGTTCGATCTGTCTCGGTCTCATAATGCCCCCAGCTACTTCGGCCCTGGCTTCCACGCCTCTTGGCCTTCTGTATGCGCCTCGGGATTCCCCCCCGCGGGCCATCACTGTGGTTTTACACCTAGCACGCCTTGAGTGGTGGTGTTCTGCAACCGCAGCGTCTTTTCATTTCCCGAGTTCCGTGCACATTTAATGCGCTGACGCCTGTGCCAATCCCGTCACGCTTGTATGGGAATAGACCGTTGTGTCCCTGTTGTTTCGCGACATGGTTTAAATGGCCTTCTTTTCCCTCTTTCTCTTTCACTTCTCTCGTTACTTGTTTTATTCTGTAGTTCCTGTCTCTGGTTTTTCTAGAGTTCACAGAGAGGATTCTTCCCTGATCGAAACTTTTTCCGTTTTCTAGCATCCCAGTTTCTTCTATTTTCCTAGTACAGGTATTCCGTCTTCTTTCTGCCACTTTTGTTCGGTATTTCCTTTCATTTTACTGTTTATTTTCTGAGATAGACGTCTACGTCGTCGTTCTTTCTTCTTTCTAGGTCTTTCTGGGTTTCCCTTGTGTAGTCATACCCAAAATTCATCCTACCACTCGCCTTTAAACACTAGCCCTTAGTGCCTTAGGCTTCTGATCATGGTAAGAGACGGAAGCTTTCCTAGACCAAGGGCGTCGTTATTGCCTGAGGAGGAAATGTTCCTCCGTGCGCGTCTCCCACGGGCCACTTACTGGGTTCTTGGGGGTGAGCCACCCGCTTCGGGGGTTTTGGCTCCTCTGCGCCGAGGTGGCGCCATTCGTCCGGGGCGAGCCAGGGCTCGCCCGGCTTCAGCTAGGATTTTGGTTTCCCGTTCTTCTCGTCCTTTTCGGCCATTACCCCGCACTCTTCCTCTCGAGCCGCCTGGTGGGGCCGGGATAGGCTCCTCACCCGGACCCAGGGCCTCGGTACTGATGGCTCAATCCCTCAACTTCTATGAGGGCCCTTCTTCTGTTCGTGAAAGTCTTCTTCCGGAAGGGTATCGGGGTCCTTGCTGGGACTGCCTCGCGGAGAGTTCCGCCCTGATAGCCTGAGGTGGAGACGCCGAGGCTTCCTACATACTCGGCTCCTGCCGGCATCGGTCTGCCCCGGTCGCCCCTTCTCGCGTCCCCGTTCGTCCGAGTCCGCAGTCTTTTTCGCCTGCTACTATAACTGTGCCAGGTATTTTCGCTCTCCACTGATACTAGCTTCATTTATTTTCGTATAGGTTTAATGGCCCCCAAATCTCGGCCTTCCAAGCGGCGCTCTGAGCCGGAGGGTTCGGAATCTTCTAGCCCGCCGGAGGCCTTGTGCCGGCGATATAGCTGGGTGTCGCACGAGGTGCTGAGGACCTAGTCTCTTATGTCAGATGCGGACCTCGCCCGGCTGGAGATCCCGGATATGTCGGGGTGCGTCCTTAGGTGCCCGTCGGCTGATGAACCCATTTGTGCGACGCGGGAAGCTGGTCGGCCCAACTTCTTCTTTTTCTACCGGGACTGCCTGACTCGTGTCCAGGTTCCCCTGCCCTTCACCGCTTTCCAGATGGAGGCCCTTCTCCATCTAAGGCTTGCCCCCTCCCAACTTCATCCGAACGGGTGGGCTTACTTGGTCGCTTTCGAGCGGCTATATAACTCCTTCCCGGTCCCGATTGCGTGTACCACCAACCTCTTTTTCTACTACTTCAGCCCTTTTACCCCTGGTTCGTCCAAGGAAAGCGAGAAGCTGAAAGGGTTGGTGTCGTTGCGCATCAATCCGGAGCGGAGGCTTATGACGCCTTTTTCGGACTCCTTCAAGCGGTTTAAGGGGGCCTTTTTCAAGGTTGAGGCTGAGTTTGGGAAGCAGCCTTGGTTTCTAGAGTGTCTCGAGGGTGCTGACGTGGGCTGGCGCTTTCCCTTGTACTGGACGGAGGGCCATCATGACGTCAAGGCTGCTTCCTTCCACGTTCTGCGTAAGGACCTGTGGCCGGAGTCAGCTTCTGCCGTGCCTAGACTGGAAGCCTTCGTGGCCGAGTATGGAGTGAAGCCCGCTAGTTACTTCATAACTGGTGACGGCTCCGAGCCGCTGCCTCCTACTATTAGGGTTTTTAGCGGTGTGTTGTCTTTGTTTTTGTCTCGTTTTTTTGGATCCGTGATTCTGACTTGGTCTTTCTTTGCTTTTCCAGCTCGAGACATGAGTTCGCTGCCGCTCTACGTTTGCATGGCGAATCCTGCTGCCGCCTCGCCCAGTCACCCAAAGAAGCGGGGCCTTTCTGCAGATGCCGATGCTCCTGCTGCTGCGGCTCCCAAGAAATCGAAGGGCTCAGTTGGCTAGGGTCCTTCCTCTGCTGCTGTCGCCCAGTCTTCCCCAGCGGTAAGACCCCAGGCTTCTGAGGGGCAAGAGGCTGTCGCCATGTCCCTGGCTTCCAAAGGAAAGGAAGTCGTGATTTCTAATGAGGAGGTCGAGGCCGAACTCCGGCCAGACGCGCCTGCTGGTTCCTCGCCGGGTCCGCCTTTGCCTCAGTCACTCCCCCTTCCTCCTCCTTCTCCAACGAGGCCGTCATCGGTTGTCCCCCGTGGTTTGTTATGGGACGAGGGGGTGGTTCCGGAGGTAGACGTCGCCTTCCTTCCTCCACGGCATTTCATGGATAGCCGGGCGCTGTCTTCCACTGCGTTGGATCAGCTGCACTTGGCCCAGAGGGAGTTATGCTGGTCGGTGGGTTACGTCCAGGCTTTGATACTGGTGCGGGAGCAGTACACCCTGGTCAGTGCCGAGTGCCAGAGGCTGAGGGCGGCTAAGGCAGAGCTGAAGAGGTGCCTGGCCGCGACAGAGGCTAAGGCCGCGTCCGTCGAGGATCTCAAGGAGGAGCTGGACGTGGCTGAGGCAAAGGCCAGGTCTGCTGAGGAGGAGCTCGTTAAGGCCTGGGATGAGCGGGATGCGATCCGGGTGGAGCGGGATGCTGTGAGGGTGGAGCGAGACACCGCCAAGGCTGCGGCGGTGAAGGCCGATTAGGAGCTCTAGCTCTCCCGGGTGCGTGCTGACAAGGTAGCCGAGGAGTGTGGCCGGGCTTAGAAAGGGATGTCGGAGGGTCTTGCTGCAATAAAGGTCCTCCAGCAGCAGCGGGCCTCTCTGGCTGACGATAAGGAGGCGCTTGAGAAGGCCCTTTCGGCGGAGAAGGCGGCTCGCCAGGAGGTTTCCGATGCCCTGCTGCAGACTGCTGAGGCGTGCTTCAAGCAGGCCTTGGCACAGATCCGGTATTTCAATCCCGGGGTCAAGCTTAACGTGGACGGGTACGATTACCGTGCCTTCATCCAGGATGACTGGACTTTGATCCCTTATCAGCCTCCTGCCGCTGAGGGTCCTGCTGAGGATGCTGAGGAGGATGCCGCCGACGCCGAAGATCCCGAGGCTGAAGATCCCGAGGCCGAGCCCTCCAGCTAGTCTTAGCTCTTTGTTTTTCCTTTTTTGGTTTTGGGGCGTCTGTGCCCTTGTAATCTGTTAGAACAATTTCGGCCTTGGGCCCTTGTGTACATACTTTTTGGATTGAATGATATGAGTTTCTACTATTCTTTTGCTTGTGTTGTGAATGATTCAACTCTTTATCATCCTTTTTTTCCATAGTTCGAATGTGTGTCGGCTGCTTGTGTACGGGCCGTTTTGGTAACCTGGACAACGAATGATTTACAATTTTATCATCCTTTTGTCTAGTTTTCGGTGTACGTCGGTTGTATGAGTACAAGCCGTTTAGATGCTTTAGACAATGAATGATTTACAACTCTATCATCCTTTTGTCTATGTTTAAATGTTAGTCGGCTGTATGCGTACAAGCCGTTTTTACTCTACCACACTTAGCGTGTGGGAGGTTGGGGCAGGGTTGTCTTGTTTCAACCTCGTCAGGTGTAACTAACCTTACTGCCTCAGCCCGACTTTCTGATAATCGGACTCCAACTTTCACTTAGTCAGATTTTGTTGTACCAACGTAAGGGCTAGGCTACCATATGTCCAACCGAGGCTTCGCTTACCTCAAGTCAGTCATTTTGACCTGATCAAGGTTGGCATGATAGCTTGCTTGCTTAGTCGAGCGAGCGTTGACGCGTCAATTTCACGAAGGGCCACGTATGGCGCCCCCGCCGAGCCCTAACCAATGCCTGTCGGAGTACGATGACCGGTTTTCGTACATCTAGATGTTTTTAGTTTTTTCGGCTAGGTGCATGACCCCAGGGTCTTTTACCGGAGCCGGGCTTATTGGCCTCGGCTTTTCAGTTTCTTGGCCGGGCATTATTGCCTCGGCCTCATGCTTAAGCGGATTCTGTGCACATTCATGAATCTCCTGAGTGGAGTCCTTTATTGAAAAGAAATAGCCCTAAGAGGCTTTACAAAAAAGCAAGATTAGACCTGTCATAACTTGAACTTTTTAATCAATGAAAGAAACAAAAGTCTAACAAGAATGAAAGGTAAAAGGTGCCAATGGGGGATCTAGCTATAGTAGATCTTCAGCTTGTCGGCGTTCCATGTCCTTTTGATCGGCTTCCGTGCCAAGGTCTCGAGGATGTATGCCCCTTCATCGAGCTTCTCTTTGATCCGGTAGGGGCCTTCCCAGTTTGCCGCCAGCTTCCCGTCCTTGGCATTCTTATTGCCTATGTCGGCCCGTCGGAGTACAAGGTTCCTGCGATTAAATGACCAGGTTCTGACCTTTCTATTGTACTTAGCCGCGAGTAGCTGCTTGGCGGCTAATTCCCGGCAGTGCGCCGTGACTCGGATTTCGTCTATGAGGTCCAAGTCGGTCTTCAAGGCGTCGTCGTTCGATTCCTGCCCCTCTTGTCTGGCTCTGACCTTTCTCCAGGATGGCTGTTCGATTTCAACCGGGATCATTGCTTCGCATCCATAGGTTAGCCTGTAGGGGGTTTCTCTAGTCGAAGACTGTACGCTTGTCCGGTACCCCCAGAAAACGCTGTGTAGCTGCTCGGTCCAGCTGGTCTCGGCTTGCAACATTCGTCTCTTGAGTCCGTCCAGGACGATTTTGTTGTCGGCTTCGACCTGACCATTCGACTGTGGGTGCTCCACGGACGAGAAGTGCTGTTTAATGTCCAGGTTGGACATTAACGCTTGAAATCGATGGTCCATGAACTGGGTGCCATTGTCCGTGACGACCTCGGCTGGTATCCCGAAGCGGGAGACGATGTTGTGCCGAAAAAACTTTATTACTCTGGCCGAGGTTATTGTGGCAAGCGGCTCTGCCTCGATCCATTTGGTGAAATAATCCACTGCAACGATGAGCCATCTGCATTGTTTATTGATACTCCCTCAATAATAATCAAGTAAAAGAGATAGAGAGAATTAAGGGAGATGATTATTATGTTTTTAGAAGGGGAAAAAAGTTATGTTAACTAATTTAACTAATTTTTATAATATTATTAAATTAGGTAAATATATCTACTATTAAAGACCGGTGGGAATAAAACTTTTTATCTTCCAATATAATGAAAGCGAATGTTCTTTTTACGTAAAAAAAATAATTCCATCTTAAATGAATTAATAAGTATTCTCTAAACAAGGTTTTCCATGTATTACGTTGCGCCCACAGTCCATAATACTCCTATTGGACATTTTTCATAAACTTTTTGTGAGAGGCTCCTTCAAATATCATTGGTTTAAAATATTGTTTTGATGAGTATATATTTTATGATTAAATAGGTGTATATTTATGAGATTTAATTGGAATTATTGATATTATATACCTATTTAATTATCTTTTATGAACTTTTCTATAATTAAATAAAACTTGGGGTCAAAGAATAAATCGACATAAAATCTACTTATATCTTATTTTTATTGTGTAGAGAATATTAGCTGATTTGGAATGAAGTAGAAAAAGCAATTAAGAGGATACACAATCAGCTAAATTTGATGGTTCCCCGCAAGAAAAATAGAAACAAAATCAATTGTGTAATCTGATGGAATTGATTACAAGATATGAGATATCTTTGTAATAAGAAAAGGAGAATCAGTGACCCAATACCTAAATTATAAATAGGGAAGCAAAGAAGCAAGAAGGGGTAGATCTGAGAGACACAGAATAAGAGGGAACGAAGAAGAGCAGAGGAGTAGAGGCTGAGCGTTTCAATCCTCTTCATCATCTCCACGGAAAGAAGGAAGGACTGTAAAGGCGACGAAAAATCTTTCTTTCCTCTCTCTCTCTCCTTCTTCTTTGAACCTGAAGTTTTATCTTTTTGTTATGGATTTAAATAAAGCCATGTGTGGCTAGTTGGTTTTGCAACCTAGAAAACCTATGAACTTGTTTGGGTTTTAGAGATTATTCCCACTTGTTAGTTTTGCTTAATTTTATTTCAGTTTATTTAATCCTGTATTCATTGTTATTGCTTATTGATTGATCACCATTGAGCATGTTTTAGAGATTTAGGGTTGAACTTGGAAGAGGGAATCCTAAATTGATCTTGGGACTAAATATGTGGAATTAGTTTTAAATTTAATGTGAAGTTAGGTTTTAATCTAATCTGCGTCTAGGATAGGAATATACCTAGAAGTTCCGCATAATCAAATTAGAGTGAGGCCGATTTAAAAAGCATCTTATTTAGTTGTATGAGACATCACATAATTGATTGAGATAGGTAGATAAATGGACCGGAAGGCATTTATAGACATTAATACTCTAGATTAGCTGATTAGGTTAAGTCAAAATTAATTTAGTGGGGATAAACTCTAGGAATCAAATAAGATATTAGTGACTCTAGGTTGCTCGTTTGATTTGTAGTAGGTTGTTTATTTTAATTTTAGTTTTAATTTCTTTTCTCTAAATGAAATTTAATTTGATTTGCTCAACTTAAACGAAATTGTGAAATTAATGCTCAACTGAAGTTTGTGATATTAAGTCCTCATGGAAACGATACTTTTCTCATCACTTTATTACTTGATATAGCCTGTGTACTTGCGGAATTTATAGGCTATAAAGTTTTGCCATATCATGTTCCTTATGATTTAGTAAAAGCTTGGACTGTTTTACCCATTGAGAAACCAAAACCCATGATTTGAAGTTGAGCGTTCAAAATAAAAATGAGAGCAAGTTTAAAGGATCAAATGTTGTATTAACCCATTTTTTTCATAATATAAATCACTGAGAAAATAATTTATATATATTTTTTAAATTTTTCCGATATTACAAAATACTAAAAAATAATTTATTTAAAAGATCATTTATTTCATATACAGCGGTAAAATTACCTTTGTTGTAGTTAAGATTGGTATAGTTAATTGATAGTATTCTTTCATCCGAATGATGTTGATAGAAACAACTAATATTTTAATTATATGGGAGAGTTGGATTTATATGTAACATTTACCACGAGGCCAATATAAATATTTGAGGACTTCATTGGACTGACTGAGTTAACTCGTCGACCGCTTTCAGCTCTAGAATTTCAACCTCGTCATCCATTTTTAGGTTCGCAACCCTTAAATCTTCAGCTGTTGCTGAAGCTTTATTTCGTTCTCCCTAGTTATTTTATGACTCTCACACGTATTCTTTCTCTAGTGACTGTTGTGTTAGTTTAGAATAATCTGGGAAGATGGCGTGGTTGTTTAAGCACGAAACATCAGATTCCGAGAGTGGTGCTTGCAATTGCTTGCCCTCACACTTCATCCACATGTACGTTTCTTATCTTCTGTTCTTTTACTTTACCTCACATTTCTTCGTCGTTCTGGTCTGTCATTTGGGTAAGTATTATTGTTGATTCTTATAATTTGCTCAAATTTTTATGTTGGTCAATGTAGAGTAGTTCAGAACATGGTTTTTGGTTATTATAGTTTCATAAGGATTTTATTTGAGTTTAATGACGTTCAATATAGTTAACTACAATTAATTGTTCAAGTCCTTATAATTTTAACAAATTTTAAATTTTGTCTCTACGAGTTTTTGCTTTAATCCCCATACTTAGTAGCATTTTAGTTAACACTATTAATTTAGATCAAGTCCTTATAAAACTGTATGGATAAAAAATCACGATTTGAAACTATACTAATAAAACAAAAATTCAATCTACTGTATGGACTAACAATGATATTAACCCTTATGATTATTATTGTTGTTGTCGTCATCGTTATTATCGTATAAAGGCTAAATTATATAAACCCATATTAAACTTTGAGTTACTTGCATATAACTCCCTCAAAATTTTAAAGTTCAAATTTAGCCCCCTAATAAATCTTTCATAATTTTCACTATGAACCCCTTGCTATTAATTATTCACCGATATCTTTTTTACATAATATTCCATGTTAGATCAATATAAGACATACAGCATCCTATATGGCTTCTTATGTAATGTAATAATTTTATCGTAGTTATATTATTTTTAGTAGGAACAACTCTATTTTTGCCAAAGAACCCCTAACAAAGTCTAAAATTTCATTACATTCCCATGGACTAAAATGAAAATAAAATTTGCCAATAAAAAGACAAAAATGCCCTTACTTTATTTTCTTTTAAACTTAAAAAAGGTCAAATTATAGTTGGAGCTTCAACAACTGATCCTTGATAGCAGCCAGGCCAAAGCCGCCTCAGGCTGATTCCCATTAAAGCTCTGGTACAGTGTTGGCTAGCTGGAGATCTAATCTTAGGAAATAAATGTACAGTTATGAGTATTCCACTTGTTTATGAGGACTTACACGCTGGTAAATAAGACTTGTTTAATTTATACTGTTCATATGTCTATTTTACTTGTTCATGAGGAGTTTGAAACTTGCAAATGGGACTTATACAAGTCCCATTTGTGTATAAGTCCAATTTGGAAGTGTCAAATTCCTCGTGAATATGTGAAATAGATATATGAACCACACAAATTAATTGGTTAATATGAAAACATAGAATCATGAATAAGTCCTATTTGGGGAGAAGATGTGCGCATGCAATGATTTTCATGGGACTAATCTCACGAGTGAAGACAAATGGAGTGGAGATTGAGAGTGTTTTTTTTTTTGGGTATTATTATTAAATGCTATTTATTGTTATTTGAATTAATTTTTTAATATATTATTTTGAATTCATACAATATTTAGTCATTCAAATTTGTCTTCATTTGGTTTTGATCCCTCAAATTTTATTCTATTTAAAACATTGTTTGTTATAATTTTTTTTTTTAAAAAAAACTTGAACCAAATTCCCTTTCTAGGGATCAAATCTTATGATTTAAAATTCGATGGACCAAAATCAAAATAAGGATAAATTTGATGGACCAAATATTGTATTAACTCTATTATTTTCTTTGTAAGCTAATATATGTGTGTGTGTAAATATACGTGTATATATGTGTGTGTGTGTGATGTATTAAATTTACTTTTTTTAATCATAGGTAAGAAAACCTTAAATTTTAAGAAGCTCCTAATTTATACTCCGTCCACTCATTTTTATAATAGTTTGATAATTAAATTACGTGATTTAAGAAAATAATAAAATTAGTTAGAAGTAATAAACATACATGAAAGAAATGAACTGTTTCTCAAATAATTCCCTTATTTATAAAGGGAAGTAAAAGAGAAAATTATAGCAGTAATCAGAGAAAGTAAGAGAGAAATTGTGTTTTTAGTGAACTTTGTTTGTTTGGGTATTTTCATATTCTTTATTCTCTACAACATTGTAGCTTTGATTTTTTTTTTTTTTGGGGGGGGGGGGGGGTGATTGCATCTTTTTAAGACTCTCGTGTACCCAGTTTTGATCATAATTAAAATGATTTTTATTGATTTGGATAATTCATGGTTTTTACCCTTTTTTAGTATTAATAATTCTAACATCTCGGGTCTTATTAATATATTTGTCTATTTACTTTCGCACATATTCTTGCATGTGAGAGAAAGATTTAACCTCCGCTTTGCGCTTCAACTAATTTAAGAAGCCTCGCGCGCGTAAAAGGCCCTGAACTAATTTTTGACCACGTCTTTTTTCATATACAGGGAAATGGCAGAAGCAGAAGTAAGCTCCGTTACTGTACAACCAGAACGACAACTTCAAAAGGCTGCTTCACCTCAGTTTAGGAGGAGGCCTCTCCTTCATTTTATGAATGACCCACGTACTGTCTCTCCCCCCCTCTCTAGTAGGAGTAGTAAATAGCCTTTCCCTTTTGTAACTTCAACTAGCTCGCTCTATATATCAAGTTGAACTCAAATCTCTCATTTATGACCATCCATAAATGTTAACTTTGATTCAGAAGATCGAAGAGATAAATACCTAAGGCTATGTGTTCCCCTTCACAAAGCAGCCATGAAAGATGATTGGAAAGCAGCGAAGCACATCTTAGAGAAAGATTGGACTCTACTTCGTGCAGCCATAACCTTGCGGTGTGCCACACTTCTTCATGTGGCCACCGGAGCGAATCGCATTAACTTTGTTTATCAGCTGGTGAAGATTATGGATCCACTAGACTTGGAATTGCAAGACGTGAATGGCAACACTGCGTTTTGCTTCGCTGCAGCAACTGGGAATTTGCAGATTATTAAGATAATGGAAACAAAAAATAAGAACCTGCCAACAATAAGGGGTGGTGCCGGAATCACTCCTCTTCACATGGCTGCTTTACAAGGAAAAAGTGAAATGGCATGGCATCTATACTCTAAAACAGTTCAAGATTTTGAAGAAGCAGACTGGATCATCCTGTTATTCTACTGTGTTAACGCTGGAATCTACGGTTAGTATATTAAACACAGATGAAAGCTTAAGACTACAAACTATTATATTCATAATTTGAACCCAGTGTTGAACTTTTTTCAGATACAATTACGGGCTGGGGGCGTCAGCTGCGCCCCCAGATGCCTTCAATTTTGGGCCATTGCCAAATTTTATTCGTGATTTTTTTGCTAATTAGATTCTCTCCTATGGGTAAAAAATTTAGTTATTTTCAATTTGTTTTTTTACGATTTTTTAATTATTTAAAACTCTAAATTAGAAATAAATTACACAATTTTGGAGTATTAAATCTTTTTTAAAAAATGAAAACAGCTTCATTGTTTATAAAATGTTAAAATGTTACTCATTTTATAAAGAATCTAATAATTAAAAGAATCACAAAGCAAAAAATTTGGGGTGCATCTGACAACAGGATCAGGATCAAGCTTCTCTTTGATTTCTCTATCATCGGCTCCCATTCTTTTCTTTCAAACGGTGCCGATTTTGCACAAAATAACACTGTTCATTTTTTAAAAAAAATTAGCATTCACTATCCTAGAGTATTTTTTTAAATATCAGTCAGTACACAAAAATATTTTTTCAAGATCATATATTTTATTTCAAGAGCAAGAAGTATTTTTCAGTACCAGTTAGTATCCTGAAGTATGTTTTTAATACTTTTTAGTATATACCAGTCAATACCCCCGAAATATATTTTTAAGATCCTAAAATAATTTTTCAAGATCATGAAGTATTTGTTCAATATCAGTCAGTCTCTTAAAATGTCTTTTTTTAGTACCATTCAAATAATTTTTCAAGATCATAAAGATTTTTTTTTCTTGTGTACAAGTCAGTATGTATTTTAGGATCTTGAAAAAATATTTAAGTGTACTGACTGGTGCTAAAAAAATATTTTAAGATGGTGAATGCTAGCTAAAAAAAAAAAACTGAACAGTGTTATTTTGTGCCAAAACGACACCATTTGAAAGAAAAGAATGGGACCGGAATGATAGAGGAATCGGAGAGAAACCTCTGACAACAAGGCCAACTGACACCTCAGTCCCACAATTATGACATCGTTTTTTTTTTTTTTTTGGGTCATTTGTGCAGATTTAGCGTTGCAGTTGCTTAAGAAGAAACCAGATCTTGCTTTCAAGAGGAATGAAGCTAATGAGACAATATTGCATATATTGGCTCGAAAGCCTTTAGGCAAGTTAATCCTTTGCTTTTCACTCTTTTTTGGCACTTTCTATCCTTGTTTCTATATACTTTTGGAGTTTGTTTATTATTGAGATTGAAAGATCACATTGAATCACATTAAAAATACTTTGAATATTATTGATATAAAATACAAAAAGGCATTTACATATGGAAACTAATAGACTAACTTAGAACCTAGTATCTATAATGATAAAATATTTATTTCAAATCCTAATAAGTACTAAATAATAAACATTAACCCAAATAATATTAATGAATTATTATTTCTAAATTTGATGTTCTCAAAACTCCCTCTCAAATTGAAAGCAGCTTGAATGTGAGTAGCAACCATCTATAGCGTCTACTAATAATCTTCATAGTAAGATCCTAAATCAAGGAGCAGTTCAGGCACATCCAAAAAGGTTTGGAGACTTTTAAACAAAGGGGCTTAATGATAGAGGACACCACAAGGGACCATCCAGACCAGAGTAGAAGCAGCGACCAAAGGTCTTACTAGGGACAAAAACGACAGCCAAGACTCTGGGGACAAAAACAACCACCCACGATCTTTCCGGTGGCCAAAATAACCACCCATGGTCTCACGAGGGACTAATATATATAGGTAAACTAATAGACTAACCCTAAACCTAGAATCTTATCTAATCTAATCATAATGATAAAATATTTATTTCTAATCCTAATAAATACTAGATAATAAACATCCACCTTAATAATAATAATTATTATTTCTGAACTTCATGATGTTCTCAACATTTATGAATGAAATTATGGAGAATAACGTCAATTAAAATTTGATTTTAACTTAATCAATATCTCATTCTTTTCTTTCAATATACTTTCAGTTTTTGACAGTCTTGACTTGACTTCTCAATTAAGCAAATGGTCAAATTGTGTTTCTCAGGTTTGAAACAAACTCAGCAACGTCAGCTTGTTCAATTCGTATGGGGTATATTTCTTACACAAGACGATAGGGAGATTTTGGGCATTATAAGAGTACCATCACAAGTAGCATTTAATGCTATAGAAGTTGGGAATTTTGAGTTTCTCGCAGTGCTTATGAGTACATATCCTGATTTGATATGGGAAGTCGATGAAAGAAATCGAAGCATAATTCACATCGCGATTTTGTATCGTCATGCAAATATCTTTAATCTCCTACAAGACATTGGCCCAGTCAAAGATTTCATAGCATGTTATTTGGATAACAAAGATCAAAGCAATTTATTACATATGGCTGCAAAGTTAGCACCGCCAGATCGATTGAACTTAGTTTCGGGAGCAGCATTCCAAATGACCCTTGAGTTATCATGGTTTGAGGTATCTTTCTAGTAACAATATTTAGTCTATCTATAAATACTTTTACATTAGTAGGTAGACCCTCAACTACAGCTGTGAAAATGTTGAAAACTCTAGTGTATAGTTGTGAATAGTACGTAGTATCATTTAAGTTAAAGTATACTGTTAGTCCTTTAAGTTTTATATAAAGTATATTTTTTGTCCAAAGATTCTAACATCGTTAATGTTGCTAACGAAAAACGTTGACGCATCAAACTCAAGTGATGACTAATAGTATTTAATTACAAATTTTATATTCTTCAATTTACCCATATTTTAAATTTAAACCTAATGACATTTAATTACATAGTCATCACTTAGATTTACACCGTTTTTACTTGAGTTTGCATTTTCCATTAGCAAAATTAACGGTGTTAAAATTATAGGACTATAAGTATACTTTATAAAGTTAAGGGACCAAAAGTATACTTCATATACTAAAAATGTACTTTAGCCTATAATTTATTATTGATCTTATATTTTATATTGAAGCCATTTATATATCATTTGACAATGAAGGAAGTGAAGAAGATATTGCCACCTTCATTTATGGAGATGAAGAATGCAGAAGGCTTAACTCCTCACCAACTATTCATAAAGGAGCATCAAGAGTTATTGAGTAAAGCCGAATCATGGATGAAGGGAGTAGCAAACTCTTGCTTGATTGTTTCCATTTTTATTGCTATTGGAGTATTTTACACTTCATTCAATACACTAGGTGGTATCATTGACATTACAGGAATCCCTAATTACTTTCCAAAAAGATCATTCCTCGTATTTGGCACGTCTAATGCAATTGCCTTGATCTCATCCTCAGCCTCCACACTCGTTTTCTTGTCTATCCTTATTTCACGCTATGCAGAGCAGGATTTTCACAAGTCACTACCATTGAAGTTGATATCTGGATTGGTTGCACTTTTCATATCCATAATAAGCATGATGATAGCATTTGGTAGTGGCTTCTTCACTGCAGATCATCATTGCTTAAACTTGGTTCCTAACTTCATTTCTTTTCTTGTTTTAGGAGCTGTATCTTTATTTGCATTTTCGCTGTATGTTCTCAATCTGGTCTGACATAATCTATTCAACCTACTTTTGTAAGACTGTCTTTCGGCCATGTAAATATTTGCTTCACTAAAGTAGTTAGTTGTCTTTAAGAGTGATGGATAACTTCCTGTAATGTACATATGTACTGACGTAGTCTAAGAGTAACTTCCGTTTTTCAATTTTATGATTCTAATGCAAGTGGGAATTTTGTTATTCTTCATTGAAATTTTTTTCTTCTATCACATGCTTCACATTGTGATAGTACATATCAAATACGATGTAACAATACACCCTAGCATGAAAATTCACAAACAATATTTCCAAACTTTCCTTTAAATTCAAGCTGTCGACAAAACCCTTCCCAAGTAATAAAACTCGTGTACAAACATTCAAAAATGCAAGACTATCTTAACATAAAATTTATAAAAGGTATCTCGAAACTTATCTTATCTTTTCCATGCATAGTCAAGAATTATATTACGAACCAATAGAAGGATAAATAATAGCAACATATACAATCATCAATCCTTACTCATTTCAATATAAATAAGAAACTAAATAATTCTAAAAATTGTTCTTGATAATACCATGCCTAGAATAAGGTAATTAATATAAAAATATAACTAGTAGTAAAATATCACTAGTGCAAAAAAGGCTTTTAAGACTGGACAAAAGAGATACCGTAAGATCGGACTTGTAGTCAGTCTTGTTCTAGGCGATATTAAAAGTCTAACATTTAAGACCGGACACGAACCAGTCTTAAAGAAAATCTTTTAGACTGGAGATTTAAAACATTAGGTCTTAAAAGCCGTATTAAATAAACCTGAAATATTTTTTGTTCGATCCTAAAACTCAACTTTTAAGACCGGGCAAAAACTTGGCCGCTCTTAAAAGGATTTAAATTTTAAGATCGGACAAAAATAAATCCGGTCTTAACAGTTGAACATTTAAGACCGGCGTATCCATTCCGGTCTAAATTTTCCCGAATTTTTTCCCTGTTCTTCCAGATGAATATATATATATATATACACACACAAATCCACCACCCAATCCAGCAGATAAAAGTCGATACTTTAAACTACAAGCTATGAACATTTATGAATAAATTGAATTGGGATAAAAAATACAAATATTATTCATGATGAGTTATGTGGCCTCTTAATTAATGATTATACTATAACTACAACACCTAAATTAATTTATACAATAAGATAACTTACTTACAAATACAATGAGCTGAGTTACAAATATAATACGTAAATTAACATACATGCCTTCATATATCTGATTCCCACCCAACAACATAAACACATCCTCTTTTATAACATGCCCCTTTGGATCGGATCCTGCCACAAAAACCTCTCAAACCAATTATAATTGCAAATAATATAATGATGCTTACTATGAGCGGTTTTGCATGAATTATGTTGGTCAAGAGGATGCAATATCAAATGATCCATATTTGTATATTCTTTCTTCCCACATGATTTTCCAGCATGATTGAAAACATTTTTGCTTTTCAAAATAGAATCAGTAACTGGTTGAAAAACAATTTTATGCAACTGTTCGAAATCATTTTTCTTTAATACACAAGAAGAATTGCAATCATTTACCGCATGTGCATCTTGAGCTTCAAATAATGGTTGATCATAATCTTCCATGAGCTCTTCTTGGGAATCCTCTTCCTCTTGATCTTTTGTGTTGACTGGATTATGGAAGTAGTCAATGATTTCTCCTTCCTCAATATCTAGTTGTCCATCAGTCGTAGATGTGCAGTTTATAATTTCTGATGAACTATCAACACTACCAACTTCAACACAATTGTTAGAAGCATATATAAAATCAAAAGTATCCCAAATTTCTTTAGCACTAGAGCAAAACTTGATTTTCTCAAAATCATTTTCAGTTAAAGCATCGTGAAAAATTTTCATTGCTCTAATGTTCAAAAAAAATATTTTCTTTTCTTTTTCTGTCTAATCCTTTCCTGGTTTGAAATCAAAAGCGTTTGTAAAAACATTCCTCATATGAAAATCAGTTGCTTTGGTAAAACTTGTCATTCTAGCTTTCCAAAACTAAAAATCAATATCTTTGAAAAACTGTGGAATGGTATAATCGAAACCTTCTGAAAACGATGAACACCCAAAATCAGCCATTGAAACTCTTGAGACGGTTAAGTCCTTTAAACAAGAGCCTAGCTCTGATACCAAATGTAAGAACCGGTTGAACCCAAGAGGGGGGTGAATTGGGTGAAGTATAAAACTTTAGTATCAATATCATTTTTGCTTGTTTTAACTCTGAATTGAGCAATTCCAACTTTCATTTGATCGTGGAGACTTCTAGAATCAACCTTGGAACTTTTATAATCATATTATCATTCCATTCATCAAGTTCTTCAATCTTTCATCTTCCATCTTGATCATTTTTCATCATTTAACTTGGGCTTATCATTTTTGTAGCTTCTACCTTCTTCAATATCCAGAAAGTAATGAAGCTTCATTCCAACTTCGGCTTATCATAGAGACTTCCATTATCACAAGAACTTGAATGTTGATATTCCTATTATATTGTGCAAGTTCTTTTGATAACTTCTTTCTCTAGTCTCTTCTCTTCTTCTTGGTTATCCTCCAAAATCTATTGATAACATCTTGCTTTTCTGATGACCTCTGCAAGTACTTCTTTCTTTCATCTCTTATCTCCTTCTTGATTATTCTTTTTAATTTAAGTTCGAATAATCTACATTAAATATAGCAGTTAGTCAATGTAGGAGATAACTATATTACTCAATATACTACACAATCTTTTTGCTTTTAACAATGACATCTATATAAGACATCATAACAACTAATCATAACTCAATCTTTTTAGGAGATAACTATATTACTCAATATATTACTCAATCTTTTTACTTTTAATAATGGCATCTATATAAGACATAAGACATCATCAACACTAATCATATCCAACATCATCTCCTTTTGACAATCATTGTCATTTAGATCACATATCTTTGTCTTCTTTGAAGAGCAAGTATCCTCAACTCCATCATTTGTTGTATTTAGTTTGTGAGTCATGTCAGTTTGCTAAACATTATTGTGTTCACTTGGCACCTTGAGTTCATAAACATGCTACATCTCCCTTTGATTTAGTCCATTTTGATGTTTGGGGTCCATGTCCTGTTGAGTTCAAGCCTGGTTTCAAGTTTTGTTACTTTTGTCGATGATTTTTCTCATACCACCTTACTTTATTTAATGAAAACTCGCTCTAAGTTGTTCTCTCATTTTTGCACCTTTTGTGCTAAAATTCAAACTTAGTTTGGTGTATTTGTGAAATCCTTAAGTGATAATGCCAAAGAATATTTCTTTGCCCAATTCCAAAACTATATGCTACAACATGGCATGCTTCATTAGTCCTCTTGTCTAGATATACCAACTGAAAATGGTATTGCAGAACGTAAGAACCGACACTTATTAGAAGTCGCTCGAGCTCTAATGTTTCACATGAATGTTCCCAAGCCGTTTTAGGATGATGTCGTGCCACTGTGTGCTTTCTTATTAATCGCATGCCCTCTCCCCTCCTTAATAGTGCCACTCCATATATAAACTTGTTTCTTTCCAAACTTGTATTTCCTATTGACCCTAAAATCTTTGGTTGTGTATGTTTTGTTCGCTATGTTTGTCCTACTATTACTAAATTTGATCCCAAGTCTCTCAAGTGTGTCTTTCTTAGGTATTCTAGGATTTATAAGGGTTATCGGTTCTATCACTACTACAGAAAATGACTTTTGCGTCCCTAATTGGCGTCCTATTATGGAAAAAGGAAGTAAAAAAGAACGCAGTGACATTTTTGTAATTATGAGGTGACTTTTGGAGTCTAATTTTAATACTAGGACACCAAAAGTGAGCTCTGGCGCCAGAAGAAAGCGAAAAGTGCGCTATTTGGAGTCTAAGTCCTAGTATTAGACTCCTTAGGTAAACCCTTTGGAGTCTAAGTTTGAGTATTAGACTCCTTAAGTAAACCCTTTGGAGTCTAAGTCCCAATATTAGACTCCCTAGGTCTTTCCCCCAAACCCAAAACCCATTCTCATACACGTTGTCTCCCGCGAATCCATCGATTCTCAATCTCTCGGATTTCTTCTCAAACCTGGTTCACTATAATACCCCAAAATTTGTATATCTCTTGAATATAGTATTTTGGCCATTTAGGACCCATTTAAAATAGAAGAGTATGTTGTCTCCAAATTAGTAAGTATATTTATTCTAATTCTCGAATAACTTGTCGGTAGGACTTAATAGGGCAAAATCCAACTCCCTAAAATTTTATTAGGGATTATAAAATATTGAGAAATGCCATAAAAATCCTTAAACCAATTAAATGGAATTTCCAACAATTCAAAGAACAATTAAACTCACAATTAGTGATATGTTGTCATGTAATTCACATATTGGCAAAGTTAAGACGTAAAGGGATAGGAGGAGGCCTAAAATAATTAGAGGACACTAAAAATAATTAGTAAACATCAAAAATTAATCTTAATTGAGTTAACATGCATAATTAATTTAATGACCAATATTTACAAACAATTAGCAATATTTTGGCTAAATTCAACAATAAAGCCTAACAAGGAATTCATAATTGTAACAATTGGACTTAGTAGGATCAAAATTTAATTGGTAATCAATAAGATCATTTCAAACTAAACCTAATTAAGCTTAATCTAATAATAAACAAGGAAGAATTAAATTAGGGCTTTTTGGCTCAACAAAAACTCAAGTGGATCATTTTTGTAACCCAAGCAAATTGTCCAAACCACCAATAAAGCCCAAAATCAACCCAAGACCCATAAAATCAGAGGAGGGCACGGTTTTGGGGAGGCTTCTAGGGGAAGAGAGTGATTTTCAGCATGTGCAAATGGTCAATGGCTTCTAGAACACAAAACACTATTCCATTCTTGCACTTCAAGTTTGTTAAACTTCTTGAAGAAGGAAAAAGAAAGAGAAGAAGGGAGAGAGAGAGAGATTTTCGGTTTTTGCATTGAGTGGTGAGGATATGAGATTTCAACTTTAACCTAGATCCAATGGTGGGAATTAACCAAGAGCAAAGTTGCATTTATTTACCAAATTGCCCAACCTTTTTCCTATAAATAGGGACCCAAGCTCTTCACTTTTCTTCACACCAAGCAATACAACACTTGCTTATTTGAGAGAGAGTTGAGAGAGCTGAAGGGAATTCTTGAAGGAGTTCAAGCTCTAGGTAAGAAAAGTTCTTAGTTTTTGAGTTAAATTCATAGGTAGAAGTAGCTTTAATCTTTTAAATTCTAGAATAATTTTAGTTTCATGTTTTTATAGTCTAAAATAGCTTCATTTCGAAAAATTAGTGAAGAAAGTAGTTCTGCAAAATTTCCAGATCAAGAACACAGTTGTAACGAAGTTCTGGCGAAAATTCGTCGGTTAGGCGATTTCTGAACTAGTAACAGAAACACTCATATTTCATGTTTAAAATGCTATTGAAAAATTCTGAGAAAATTTATGATGAAAGTAGACATGTAGAGCTTTTTAAATATGTAAAGGGCATGTTGAAATGAGTTCTGTACAGAGAGAAAGAAATTCTCAAAGTTTATGTTGCGAAAATGCTGGAAATTCTGGGCAGATGATGAACACGTGAAATCTGGGAATGATTTTTGAATTCTGGGCAAGGCCTGATATTTTTTCTGGAAATTAGACATCCTAAGGAGTCTGGAACTTCTTACGGATCTTCGTTTCGATTTTTCTAGAATTAGTTATGATTTTTCAAAGATAGGTGAAATTCTGCCCAATATTGCCCAGCGTTTTTCCACGAATTTTGGAGAAATAAAATAATGATTTAGTATACCAAGGATAGAATATTTAGTAGTGGCCAAAATATATTCAAGAATATTACTTACAATTAATAAACGCAATATTCCTATGATAGGACATCTGCAAACGTGTACCGATCGTCGACCTACCGGAATTATCGACTCAGGTATGGACGCGTACTGTAACACTAACTCTGATGCTTATTGTATGCTTATATGTGATAGATAGTCTGAAACTCTGTTTTGAAAATTGATCATACACATACAACTTAATACGGGTTATGGTTTTGATAATGCCGTTAAGTTTTCCTAGTGCTGAGGACACGATAGGCCATCGTGGCACTGGAGATAGTGCAGACTGTAATAACATACATGTTGCAGTGGCCGTGTAATGTTATTACGTGAATATATGAATATTGTATGTGATTAAATGCTGTTTTACCATGGATATCTGTCATACATATTTGATACATAAGCATGAGGTTAATCGTTACCTGAGGTTCAATGGTAATTGAACCTCAGCTCTGACTTTAGGCCCAGGACCCTCAGGAGGTCAGACCGAAGAGAAGGGTAAGCAGATAGCGTGACGGAGCAGACGAGGAGATTCTGTTGGAATTTTTATTTCACCGTCTTTTGAATATTCGGATATTTTGGATGACTGTAACAGTACACAGATACATCATTATTGAATGTTATTCAGTTACTCATTTTCACGACTCTTCCGATGCTCTACTCTGATAAACCCTTTTTGAACTCTGATAATTCTATTTCGAAAACGCTTTAGAAAACGGGGTGTTACATTCACCTTGTCTCTTCCCTCACTCCGCCGTTGCTCCGTCGTCCCCCCCTCCACCGTAGCTCCTTCCATCTCTGTCCTCTCTCTCACCGTCTTCCTTGCCTCCTTTCTCACACCATCGGACCTTCTAGTAAATAGTGTATAGTATTTTGGTAAAATCAATTTTTCCTTTCCCCAAATTAACAAAATTCAAAGTTTCAAACCCTATTCTGTATTCTCTGTCTCTGCCGTGATACATACCCTATTTTGTATTCTCTCGCCTTCTTTCTCCTCACAACTTCCAAGATCTCTTCGATTCCGTCGAAAGCTTATCTGTTATCTCATACCGATTTGCTCTACAAATCTTCTCTTGTTTCTACCTTGTCTTCGTCTTAGGTCATGGAGATGGAGTGCGTCTTTGAGTTTCCTCATACTCACCTGGATCGTCAGCCGAGGAAGAGGCCACGTTTAGGTTGGGACGTCATTGAGCCCCCTAAGGTAACTTCTTTGATCCTGAACTTTCAGATCTGATGTATTTTCCTACTGTTTTTTGCTTTCTTGTTGTAGATCTAGTGAACTTTGTATAGATTAGGCATGTATGATTCAGGTATGGTCGTAGCTATTTTCATAATTTATTTTTATACTGTTCTTTTAATCTTTCTTTATGCATCTGCGTAATTTCGTTTGTCTTTTATATAAATTTTGTTTCCGATCAGAGATGGTGAAAAAGTTGATTTGGGACTTATTCCCTTTTTTGCTCCGAACTATGTTATTCGCTGCTTTGCTGCATTCCCTTCGGTTTTCCAGCTCGAGAAACCTGTATCAAGGGAAAGCGTACATTATGACCTAATTTGCTTCCACTTCTATGTCCAGTACCATTTACATTTCCAAGTAAGTCGAACTAACCTTATCCCATACGTGTCTTCATGTGCAATAAAATTTCTTAATGTTGAAGAAGGTGCTATTCATAATCTGCTATTTGAGGGAACTTACGTTCTAAATCTAATATGGTCATAAGCTTTGTCTCGTGGTGTATGTGGTTAATGGGAAAGTTTCTTCCGTGCATACTTCTACTGCGCGAACATTTCGGTTATAAGTACTTCGATTGGTATAATCTATAATTAATGGGGAAAATAAGAACCTTACTCGGTGTTTTCACCAGTTGTTGCAAAGTCCAGTTTAAGTCTATTCTGTTAATGAATATACTGCTCAACTTGGGTCATGGCTCTTAATACTTCTTCATGCGCTGAAGGCTGCATTTGTGTTAGCTTTCTACCCCAAAATGCTGCTGTCACCACCTATTCTGTATGATTGTGTCTGCCATAGTCGAAGGTTATGATACTTGAACTATGAGAAGAGCCCATCTTTAATGCTCTTTGGGGGGGGGGACTCAAGGTGAAGTACGGCCTCCAGTATTGAATTATTGGTTGTTTCTCAATGTTTGACGTATAATATTATACAATACAATCAACCTAAAGTTCAAGGTGGTTAATTGCAATTGAAATGTCAAGGGCTTGAACGAAATCTTTTAATAATTGTTAAGAAAATATCGAGTTAAAACTAAGGAGAAAAGTGAGGGAGAACATAAAGTATTATTGAAAGACTCAAGAATAAATTATATGTTATATTGGCCCTCAATCCTCCTTAATGTATAGTAATACTCCTACACTGTAACTCTTATTCCCTCTACTTTGAGTGTGCTATAAGAAATGCCCTGCTTAATTCACAAGACATTTCTAGATCCAAAACTAGAGTTCCCAGAAAATGGTGACTTAAAGGTTAGAGGAAAGAGCTAATTTTTAATAATTGTCCCTCTGTGACCCAGAAATTAATGAATTGATGAAATGGTTTCAGTGACATGCGCTTTCTTCAAACTTGTTTACCGTTGCCTTTCTATTTGCAAGTTGTATAGTTTATTTGTACTCATGTGCAATGGAGGTAACAATATGATAAGGTGATTGTCTCATGGTTAAGCTAACACAAGTTGGCTGGTGCTTGGTTTGAAATAAATGAATAGGAATATCTGGTGGTTGAGTAGTAGGATTTTGCTGGCTCTGAAAGGTTTGAGTTTGTATGGGAGGTTACTTCGGTTTTCCTAATGGTGGTTTATTTATTTTTATGATAAAACATTTTGTCAACATGGTGTTTGTGTTCTTTAAAACTAAGGAAATCATTGTTGTGACTGTGGGTATAATTTAATAGAGTCATCCTTGCGAGTAGACTTCAAGCTAGCTTTGATCATGAAAAGGCTTAAATTGCAGGGTCTCTTAGAAATTTAGCTAGTAATTTTTTATTATCCATTCATTTGGGTCCTTTGTTTTCTTTTTGTGAGGTTACTGCTAATATATTGTCTCGTAAAGTAAAGATGGCCATTACCAATTAGAAGCAGAAAGCAATCTCAAAGAAACTGGAGTGGGGGCATTTTCTTGGTTGCGTTAGTCATTTCCCCTTCCAGTTTAAAGGTTACAGGAGTATAAAGAAGAGTTAGCCAGAGAGGTGCTCTGGGGTAGGTCTTTGTTTGCTGGAGTCTAGAGCTTTTGGCTCTTGATCCTCCCAAAATGTATTCTTCTTTTATATAGGGCAAAACACTATATTCATTTACAGCATGGCATATTCTAATGCAATCACACGTAACATTATAACAATTTTCAAATGGTTGTGATAGCAATGTTTTGCAATATCACCAATTCACTGTAAAATTTGTTAACAGGTTTTACCTGCTATACCTGGTAGTGTATCTGAGTTAGAACTGATGATGGAATGACAATTTTTGCTATTTGCTGAACTGTTTTTCTATTTTCCATGATAGTCTGTTTATTTCAGCTAAAATTAGCAATTTATTTCTCAGCTGAAGACCAGCTTTCTGTGTTTTCGAATGATCAATATGAGCATATCCTAAAAATAAAAGACAATGACGCATACCATTTCTGTTGGAGGGTTGGTGGGTCTTTTCATGTTTGTTCTTTGTATTGCAGAAGGAATATGTTGCTCAATATCAAATGGAATTGCAAGCAATCTGAAGGGACCAATGAAATCTTGTAAATTTTGTTTGCTTCAAGAATGGGAATAACTTGGTTAGTATATCTACTTCTGCATTAATTGTTTATATGAATAACTTGGAGCACCGATTAAGAAGTTCTAGAACTGTAACGTGCATGGTTTTGGCTTTCTTTATTAATTCAGATTATCTATTTAGTTTCTGATGTGAAATTAGTGCTTCTAGTTGTCACATGTATTTTCTTCTACTTTGACATGACATTAATGGATCGGTTGTTCATAAATTCATTTGAACTCATACATCTTTTCTCTCAATCTTTTGCATTTTAGGTGTTTTTACTTTAGAAGGAAAAAGATAGGGTCTTCGTACCTTAGAGGAGCTGCCAAAAGGTGCATTTGTGTGTGAGTTTGTGGGAGAAATATTAACCATCAAGGAGTTGCATGAGAGGATCATTTAGTGTGCCCAAAATGGAACATACACATACACAGTTCTATTAAATGTAGATTGATGTTGTATTCTGTTTCTGTACAAGGTTAGTTGAGCTAACCTTTTAGCACATAGCTAGGTGTTGTATGCAATTATCACATTCTGGTGGTGCATGTATTCTATTTCTGTACAAGGTTAACTGAGCTAACCTTTTAGCATATAGCTAGGTGTTGTATGCAATTATCACATTCTGGTGGTGCATGTATTCTGTTTATGTAAGGATGTTTTCTGCAAGGAATTCTAGTGGTGCATGTATTCTGTTTCTGTACAAGGTTAGCTAAGCTAACCTTTTAGCACATAGCTAGGTGTTGTATGCAATTATCACATTCTGGTGGTGCATGTATTATGTTCATGTAAGGATGTTTTTTTTTCAAGGAATTTTGGGATAGTGAATATACGAAGCAATTTTTTTTTTTTAAAGAGCGCTTAAGGAGTCTAAATACTGGAATTGGACTCCTAAAGTGAGACTTAGGGTGTTTAAATAATGGAATTGGACTCCTAAAGTGAGACTTAAGGAGTCTAAATAATGGAATTGGACTCCTAAAGTGAGACTTAAGGAGTCTAACTACTGGAATTGGACTCCTTAAGTGACATCAAAGAGCGCAAATGTCATGACTTAAGGAGTCTAAGTTCTGGAATTGGACTCCTTAAGTCATGACTTAAGGAGTCCAATTCTAGAACTTAGACGCCTTATATTAGGCGTCTAATTTTAAAATAGGACTCCTTATGTTTTCCCTACTGCGCCCCCCAGATAGACGTCTCGCCCGAATTGGACTCCAAAAGTACAAAAAATAGGACTCCATATCCCTGTTTTGTAGTAGTGTGTACTCCCACTCTTCTGTTGGAAATTATGCCCTAGAGCCAAGTCATTGTACCTTAGATATTTATGCTATTTAAGGAATTCTTTTTAAGTTATCATTTTCGTTTGCGTGTTTGTATTGATAACTAAATCCCTAGATATATCTTATAGATTATCCTAAATGTCCCTAGTCGGTCATCTACGCGGGAGCGAAGATGAGATAAGACTAGTATAACTTTGATGAGGTATGGAGATACGAATCAAAGTCATGGGCACTTGTAAGAGTACAAGGTGCTGGACCGACTCATTATGAGAAAGCTGCATGGATTAAGTCATAAGCTTATCTCATGTATAACCGTGTCACAACACCCTATGACCTGAGATCATCATGGATTCCTACATGGTGAGTCACTGACCTTTGACCTAGTCAAAAGTCACCTTTGATTGGGTGATGATAAAGGCTGGGATTGGGATCAATGGTTTTTATTACACCCCTACTGGCCTCACCCTTTCGGGTGGCGGGTTAGAGGGATCCTTTTCTCTTATTATCTTTCCTTTGTTGATTACTCCCTTTAATCATACATTAGAGTACGCGCGGCAGAGCATTGAATCGGTTTGGACAACTTAAATATACAGGTAAAGTACATACATAACATAAAGTAGTCCATATAGCGTTAAGGGTACAATTGTCCAAAATAAAAACTAAACAGTGAGTATAGACCATACGGTTATCCCAAACATTGAAGCACAAGAAGCAACTGGGCATCATCTGTCTCTTCGTCTTTCCGTACAACTCCCATACCTTTTCCTTAGTCCAACTGGCCTACCGCCTTACACCTATGTCTTAGAAACCAATCTGGAGTTCAGAGTTGAACCCCAGAGTAACTGTTAGACTCATATACAATATGTATACAATTCATGCAATGCCAATCACAACCAGGAAGTACAAATAAACCTGCCTCTATCACAACCAACTGACATGTAGCAATTTCGTAGGACTGCCTGGTTAAGACAAGCCCCCGGACTCAGCACGCAAACAGGCCTCAGTAGTAAGGGAGCGATCCAAACCACCTAGCCTAGGCCTCAGTAGACATCTATAAACACACAGTCATATAGGCTCTACCTAGCCACATACCTCGGTACTGCAACAACACCCTAAAGACACACAGTCCAATAGGTACCGCAATTTGCTTCAAGTTCCATAAAATTCACATAGCAGTAGAATTTTCCAGAAACGCTGACCCAACTTCACCGATTTTTAATAAATTCTAGAAAACTCGTATCGACATGAAATTAGTGGCCATTGAACCCTTAGAATGTCTAGTTTATCCCAAAAATAACTCCCAATATCTTCTGGGTTCATATCCTTTTCTTATTTGCAAACTGAGCCACTGGTCTAGAGAAAAGTCCAGGTTCTTAGGTCATTTGCAACTTGAAAGATCTCTCAGTTGGAAACTCCAAATGACACAAATTCTTATGTCACAATTATCCTTAAGATGTCTACATTCACCATGTAAAATTTCAGATCAAACGGAGTTCATTTACTATTTCAAAACTACCGATTAACACATGCTACCCAAATATCGAACGAACTGACAAATTTTCGTATAACAAAGACTTGAGCCTTTAGGGTTTGGAAAAAAAGGTAAAACAATATGTCCCCACACAAAAAAAACTATATGGACTCAATGGAAACATCAAAAATACCAAAATCCCACTTTAACTCCACGAAAAACATCATAGGGCAGAAGCAAGAATCCCAAGTTGTCGGTTAGGGGCTTACCTTAGGTTATCGGTTGCGTATGACCTTCTTCTTCTCCTTGGACCAAGACCTTGCTGCCCAATCCTTCCTCCCTCTCCTTGAGCACGAAAAAGGCAGCAGAAAATGGCCAAGGGGAGTGTCCTATTTATAGGCCCCAAGTTCCAAATTTCGCCCCTAGATATTTTTAGTTGTGGGTTTTAGGGTTAGGGGTAAATTGGCCATTTTACCTCGTTCATCTTCCAAAGCATGGGGCCCACAAAATCAGATCTTCTAGAAGCCTTCTAGGGTCTTCTATGTGCAGAAAATGGCGCATTCCAAGGCTAAAAATAGAGTTCCAGTTTTGCCCCTAGGTGACCTTAGTTGTAGGTTTAAGATATAGGGGCAAAATGATCATTTTGCGTCGTTCTTCTTCCAAGGTAGTGGGGTCCACGAAACCTGCCCAAGATATACCATAATTTCACTTTCGAAGTCATAATTACATGTCACTCAACTTGTCTCATCAGATTCAAACATGTGGTCCAGATTAAACCGGATTATTTTATTCTTTCTCTTTCGTCATAATGACTTTGATGTGACAATCTCTCTCTTCATAATTACATAGCAAGATATTTTCTCTCTCCTCTAGGCCCACTAGAATTTCGTCTCTGTCAGTGTTCTGGGCCTGGGCCTGACTCTGAAAATCCTGTCCAACCCCGCTCAGCTACCGGTTGCCGGTCCCACCTTACCTCGTAATGCGTGCCCTTCAACTGGACTTGTGTGGGCCCGGATCATCAGTCACTTTTCCCTGACCACAAGTGGACGGAATATAATACCTTGGGGATCAAGAAACCTTTTTCCAATACCTCAGATCCACCTTGTAATGCGTGCTACCCGCTTCTCCAACTTCTAGCCCCAAAATGCCACGCGTCCGGCGTAGCACTACTACCATTGACTTTTCCTTCTATACTGGGTCCAAATACACATTTTCTCTCTCTTCCCTTCTTATTTCATTAAAAAACGCAGGACTCCCATGACTGCCCTGAAAATGCCTTATACTTACTTATATCGGTATATTTCCGCTCAACTAATCATCCTATACCTCAGGACATAGTTGGGTGGCATCTTTTCCAACCATATTTACACCGTATACGTCCTCTAAGCCCATTTTCCTTAGCACTTTAATTCCACGGCTTCAACATTCCAGGTCTACTAACCCGTATAGCCAAGTTACTTAGTCCCCGAGAGGCTTCCTAGGCCTCGAACTTCTTGGGACTCTTCCCGAACTGGGCCTAGTGGTCCGCCTATTTTAGGCTTATTCTCAATGCTTAGGGTCCAAAATTCTGGGTGTTATATTTCTCCACCCGTTTGATAAATTTCGTCCTCGAAATTTGGCTATGCTTCAGTCATACCTTTAGCCATAAAATCCGGATACCCTTCTTCATATTCTCAGATATTTCCCACGTTGCTTCCTTCGAAGATATTCCCTTCCAGCCAACCTTGATTAAAGGAATACTCTTCCACCAGAGCTATTCCTCTTGATGACCAATAATTCATTCAGGTACTACCACAAAGGTGTGGTTGTCCTGAGTATCAACATCTTCGTATTCCAATAGACGCTCCAGGGCTCGCTAATACTTCTTCAAGTGGGAACATGAAAGGCGTCGTGTAACCTGCTGTGGTTTGATGGCAATGCCAACTGACATGCCATCAGTCCCTGCTTCTCTAGTATCTCAAAAGGACCAATATAATGGGGACTTATTTTCTCTACTTTATCTCTCTGCCAATTGCTACTTTAATTCCCAGGGGCCTCCTTCTTTTACTGCATAACTCTTTTGTCTGCTTGTGTTGCAAGGAGCCTCTTCCAAGTCAAACTAATCTGCTCGGACATTTCATCAACCATCTCCAGCCTAAACAGCTTCCTTTCTGATAACACAGTCCATCTTAGGGGATCTGCACTTCCTCCCATACAGTGCCTCATAGGGAGCTATCTGTGTCATACCCCATTTTATCTATTTTGAACCGAGGTTCAATACTTAACCATTCAGGACCAACCGATCCATTCTCACAGCATATGGTCATGCAAGTCTTACTGCCTTACTTATTTTGCCCCTTGACTTATCACATATCGTCCATCCAGTTCATTCTATTACCCTAACGCTGGATCTTCTTGCCTTATTGACCAAGGAATCACCCTCAAGTTTTAGGCATCTCGTCTTCAACCTGGTGCAGATCGTATGTCTTTGCCAACTTCAAAGTGTACTCTAAACACATTAGTCTGAAGTCACCATGCCAGTAAGTGTTCCACCCAGTGCTAAGCATCACAGGTTTTGTAACCTAGGGACACCGCCTCGAGCAAGCCTGCATACCAGGCTTTACCACCTTGGGCCTTTGCTCACTGACTTCATCTGAGCTTCCTCAATTTCAAGCTCTTGAACCGTTTTCCTCTTGCTTAGCACGGTAACTGGCGTCTGACTTAACCGGTTCAAGTTTCTAGACCATTCTATCAGTTTTTGTTCCTATATTAGCATAATCACCAATTGCACCGCTTTTCATTTCAATACAATAGCAGCGACAATCATGTCACCGCTTACCATATTGTCTCCTACTCAAATTTTTGAATTTTCACACATTTGAAAATCTTTGTGGTCGCAGTACATTTTTCACAAACCGAAAAACCATAATCGTTGCCAACTCAATTTCAAGAAAACAATTCACTGCCTACCTATTTTCAGAAAACATTTACTACCGGCACACATTCCTGAGTGGGATTATTCATTTCACAATTTCAACATTTGAAAGCCCTCGCCACAACGTCAACCTTTCGGTACAGCGGTGCACCCCAATCCTTTCAATACCAACCATCGGAGTGGCAACGCACTTGTCGGCCAATATGGGAGAGTTTCCGCCCCTTCCAGGACCCAGTGTTCTTCACTGGCACATACCAGAACAGGCCACCCATCGGAATCCCATACTCGGGAAAAAGAACCTCTGCCCAGGAGTCTTGCTCCAACCGCCTGCATGGGTGCCGGCCAGACAAGGCAAATCACATGCCCTTTCCAGGCAAAACTACTCAGATTGGGTGCATACACTGCGGGTACGAGTAAAACTAATCCCCTCAAAAACAACTTTCAAGTATGGCCAGCGATTTCAAAACAGTTTCAAAACCTGGTTCCGTACTGCTTCCACCACAACATGGTTCAAACTCAATTTCAAATTCTGGGTTCTACTACCCCTTTCTATGAGACAACATCATTTCAAACCGGTTTCAAATTTTGCTGAAAACATTCAGTCGAAAATTCAGTTTTGAAAATTTAATTTCAAAATTTCACAAACATAGCAGGTGCATTGGTAAGTTCAAAAATTCAATGTTCAATATGAACTTCAACTTATATCTCAGGCTCTATCCTTGGCTATTCAAGCCATCCATTGGACACTTAGTCCATTTTATTTCATTTGTCCAATTACTCTGGATACAATGCCGATAACCCTCAGGCTTACAACTTCTTCGTCACTTCATTCGAGATTCATCGTCTAACAGCTGCGGCTTCTCCCAACCTATGATCATGCCGGTCACAAAGGACTTAGGGCTTCTTGTTGACCATATATTCAATCCAATGACTTGAAGTCATACCAGCTTGGTAAGTCTTATTGCCCATTGTAAACTTGTATCATAGTTTCTTCCCGTGATACACATAACGCTGGAGCACCCCATACCAATACCTTGATATCGCATCAGATAATCCTTATTTGGGGTAATTCTGTGCATGATATTCCGATAACGATCCAGCTCCAGGCACGGCCACAGATTCAGCTTCCCCTAACAGGAATTTAATCCACATCTTTTCGAGAACCTACTAGCCACTATCATCTACAGCCATCGATCCTAATCACAAGATTGAAACTTGTGGCTATTGAGGTTCTATCAATCAATCCATTCTATCAAGGCACTAATCCTTAATCTCACTTCCTCAAGGAACATTTTGTATTCAAGATCTTTGCCTATGTTGATATAGCAACTATCAACCTCAAAGAATCCCATATAGGTGTTGGGATCCGTACACGCAGCGGATTAAAATTTCTTACGAATCCCTTCAGAAGGATCACTCAACGACGTTTAAATCAAGGTTAGGGAAACTGAATCATACCTTATATTGAACTCGTCCGTGTTTTGTTCTCTTTGATCAGGTGGGCTACCTTCTCAATCAACACGTCCACGTCTCGTTCTCTTGATCAGGTAGGCGATCTACACGTCTGTGTCTCATTCTTTTGATAAGCAGAAGTCGACTCTTAGAATCGGCCTCCTCTACTGGTATCCACACGAACAATCCCCGAACACGGTTGCGGCAGCGTGCTAGCGCTTCTTGTGCGTCTCTCTCAATCTGCTCTAGGGTTTCTCGCGGCTTTCTAATACGCTCAACCAAAAGTCCGTAGGTTTATTTCTAAACCCGATAGGCGTATTATATAATCAAAATTAATCCTTATTAATTTTGGAAACTCGAATTCCGAATCTGGACAATATATCAATCAAATCTATCTCATAAATGTAATCAAATATATTAAAAGCCAGATTTGAAATCTGAATCTTGAATTTAGATCAAATCTAAATTTAAAGCCTTTTGATTTAATTTATCATTATAAATTAAATCCGAGATATGATATCTATCCATTTAATTAAATCTGAGATACCATTTCTCAATTTTATATTAAATAGATACATGATATCTTTATTCGAAATTAAATGAGATACAATATCTCTATTTGTTTCAGATATTTAATTTATCAAATAAATTAAATACTAAACAAATATCATATATAATATTATAATCTCTATTTATAATATATATATTAATTTCGAATTATATATATATATATATATATAAATCCTAGATCAAATTTAGTATTCATTTAATCTCAGATTAATCTGAGATTTAATGAATCTGGACACTTTTTCCCGTGTTGGATTATTCTTGTGTGCGACCCTACAGGCCCATATGAGATTGGCAGTGGGCCAACACTGTATCAGCCCACAAGTCGCAAGCGGCCTCTAGCAAGACATTGCGACTATCCAATTCACATGGGGATCGATGACACGATACTACCTATCATACAACCATGTCACGTCCCTTTTGTCACGCGATAATTTGGTCAAGGATGAGGCATGGATAATGTCAACTTCCTTTTCTTGACCATTGCTTTCTCGATTCTCGAGTAGTCTAATAAGTGAAATTGAAACTCTTTTCCATCACAGTATGGCCATACATTTCTTAGACTCACTCATCGAGGGGCCCAGCATTATCTCTCTACATATGTGAGGGACAAATCCCATATTGACCACTCACATTCCTCCGCATGGAAACCACTGATCCCGATCCGAGCCTTTATCATCACCCGGTCAAAGGTGACTTTTGACTAGGTCAAAGACCAGTGACTCATCATGTAGGAATCTATGATGGTCTCAGGTCATAGGGCGTCGTGACGCGGTTATACATGAGATAAGCTTATGACTTAATCCATGTAGCTTTCTCATAGTGGGTCGATCTAGCACCTTGTACTCTTACAAGTGCCCATGACTTTGATTCGTATCTCCATACCTCATCAAAGTCATACTGGTCTTATTTCATCTTCACTCCCGTGTAGATGACCGACCAGGGACATTTAGGATAATCTATAAGATTATCCAGGGATGTAGTTATCAATACGAACATGCAAACTAAAATGATAACAAAAGAGAATACTTTAAATAACTTAAATATCCAAAGTACAATGAATTGCCCCTAGGGCATAATTTCCAACAATAGGTACTGTCCTCAACATACCTCAAATAACACAATATCGATCAATATTATTAAGGGTTCTACTCTCAATCATTCTTTCTAGGGGAAAATCATGAGATTAAGATCATTCCCTAGCAACTAGTAACCTTAAGATACCTCATACATATGGGTACTATGCCTCAATCCATTCAGATCAATCAAATGCCTAAAGAATCCCTCATTATCAAATCAGATCATTAGGTTCATCAACCTAATTCTAAAATCTCAAGCAAACCCAATAAATATGCTACGGTCATCATGATTCATAACCTATAACATTCAATCACTATCCTCAGATAAACCTCAAATTGATAATCATCAGGTTCCATATTGACTCCTAAAACCTCAACATCAGTTGGGCTTAAGAGTCACATTACCCCAATAATACCCAAAATAGGAACTAGGATCATAATTCATCTTCCTAGTCTAAACCTCAAAACATTCCATGAATATCAACCTATTCACGAGGTCTTAATTTATATCTTAATCCTCAATATCACATGGGTATATCCTGATATTATTCTATTACCTCAAGGTTAATCATCAATCCTCGATCATACCCGAATTATTCAGTATTGATCACTAATCACAGGGTTCCTACTCTCAGGTACTAGAACCTTAATCCATCCTCATTCACATTTAAGATCAAATTTAAACCTAGTCTCACTTATATGCTGACATCCTCATAGCATCTCTAGGGATCACTATAAGCCAAAGCTTAAGGTACTAAAGCCTCAAACCAAGGAATCTCAAATTCTTATAATACTTCCCAGGGGGTCACCCATCCCGAGATTTCTCTTGTCTAAGCACGCTTAAATTCGGGGTGCCCTTCTTGATTGAGGGTACTCATACTAGTACCAACCGTTCGCCTTTTCCGAAACCATATATCAGCTCCTTCATACACTTCCCTTCTAGTTTCGTTATGGCAATCGGTCCCTGATTTCCATATCAGAGGACCCAAGGTTAGCAACAGACCTCATACTCCGTGCTAACTCCTCTATAATAAGAGTCTTATCTTACTGGAGCCCAACCCTCTTCCTTAGGGTATTTATCCTTGATGCTCCAATTGCCCATCTGTACCTTTAACCATGTACCATTTACCAGTACCGTACAAACCATGCTCTGATACCAAAATGTTACACCCCTACCGGCCTTGCCCTTTCGGGTGGCGGATTAGAGGGATCCTTTTCTCTTATTATCTTTCCTTTGTTGATTACTCCCTTTAATCATACATCAGAGTATGCACAGCTGAGCATTGGATCAATTTGGACAACTTACAATATACTGGTAAAGTACATACATAACATAAAGTAGTCCATATAGCGTTAAGGGTACAATCGTCCAAAATAAAAACTAAACAGTGAGTATAGACCATACGGTTATCCCAAACATTGAAGCACAAGAAGCAACTGGGCATCATCTGTCTCTTTGTCTTTCCGTACCACTCCCATACCTTTTCCTCAGTCCAACTAGCCTACCGCCTTACACCTGTGTCTTAGAAACCAGTCTGGAGTTCAGAGTTGAACCCCAGAGTAACTGTTATACTCATATACAATATGTATACAATGCATGCAATGCCAATCACAACCAGGAAGTACAAATAAACCTACCTCTGTCACAACCAACTGACATGTAGCAACTCCGCAGGACTGCCTGGTCAAGACAAGCCCCTGGACTCAGCACGCAAGCAGGCCTCAGTAGTAAGGGAGCGATCCCAACCACCTTGCCTAGGCCTCAGTAGACACCTATAAACACACAGTCATATAGGCTCTACCTAGCCACATACCTCAGTACTGCAACAACACCCTAAGGACACAGTCCAATAGGTACCTCAGCCCGATCTTACATGCCCTCGGTACTGTAGCAGAAACCCTAAGGACACACAGTCCAATAGGTACTACAGCCCGATCTCAGTACTACAGCAAAGTCACTGCAGCCCGATTTCCTACATCATGATAAAACAAATATGCAAAATAATAACTCTTCCTTGACATTGAAAATAGGGTCCACACGTGCAAACACCCTAGATACAGCCAAACATCATGCTTTTAGTCATATGAACACAATTTGCTTCAGGTTCCATAAAATTCCGCAGGACCGCCTGGTCAAGACAAGCCCCTGGACTTAGCGTGCAAACAGGCCTCAGTAGTAAGGGAGCGACCCCAACCACCTAGCCTAGGCCTCAGTAGACACCTGTAAACACACAGTCATATAGGCTCTACCTAGCCACATACTTCGGTACTGCAACAACACCCTAAAGACACACAATCCAATAGGTACCGCAGTCCAATCCTACATGCCCTCGGTACTGTAGCAGAAACCCTAAGGACACACAGTCCAATAGGCACTGCAGCCCGATCTCCGTACTGTAGCAGAGGCACTGCAGCCCGATCTCCTACATCATGATAAAACACACATGCAAAAGCAACAAAGAGTATGCAAGTCAACAGTTACTACCTGACACGTCTTGCAAAATAATAACTCTTCCTTGACATTGAAAATAGGGTCCACACGTTCAAACACCCTAGATACAGCCAAACATCATGCTTTTAGTCATATGAACACAATTTGCTTCAAGTTCCATAAAATTCACATAGTAGTAGCAGAATTTTCCAGAAACGCTGACCCAACTTCACCGATTTTTAATAAATTATAGAAAAATCGTATCGACATTAAATCAGTGGCCATTGAACCCTTAGAATGTCTAGTTTACCCCAAAAATAACTCCCAATATCTTCTGGGTTCATATCCTTTTCTTATTTGCAAAACTGAGGCACTGGTCCAGAGAAAAGTCTAGGTTTTAGGTCATTTGCAACTTGAAGGATCTCTCGGTTGGAAACTCCAAATGACACAAATTATTATTTCAAAATTATCCTTAAGATATCTACTTTCACCATGTAAAATTTCAGATCAAACGGATTTTATTTACTATTTCAAAACTACCGATTAACACACGCTGCCCAAATACCGAAAGAACCGATAGATTTTCGTATAACAAAGACTTGAGCCTTTAGGGTTTGGAAAAAAAGGTAATCCAACATGTCCCCACACAAAAACACCATTTGGACACAATGGAAACATCAAAAATACCAAAATCCCACTTTAACTCCACGAAAAACATCATAGGGCAGAAGCAAGAATCCCAAGTTGTTGGTTAGGGGCTTACCTTAGGATGTCGGTTGCATATGACCTTCTTCGTCTCCTTGGACCAAGACCTTGCTGCCCAATCCTTCCTCCCTCTCCTTGAGCACGAAAAAGGCAACAGAAAATGGCCAAGGGGAGTGTCCTATTTATAGGCCCCAAGTTCCAAATTTTGCCCCTAGATATTTTTAGTTGTGGGTTTTAGGGTTAGGGGTAAATTGGTCATTTTACCCCGTTCATCTTCCAAAGCATGAGGCCCATGAAATCATATCTTCTAGAAGACTTCTAGGGTCTTCCATGTGCAGAAAATGGTGCATTCCAAGGCTAAAAATAGAGTTCCAGTTTTGCCCCTAGGTGACCTTAGTTGTAGGTTTAAGATGTAAGGGCAAAATGGTCATTTTGCGTCGTTCTTCTTCCAAGGTGGTGGGGTCCACGAAATCTGCCCAAGATATACCATAATTGCACTTTTGAAGTCATAATTACATGTTACTCAACTTGTCTCATTAGATTCAAACATGTGGTCCAGATTAAACTGGATTATTTTATTCTTTCTCTTTCTTCATGATGACTTTGATGTGACAATCTCTCTCTTCATAATTACATAGCAAGATATTTTCTCTCTCCTTTGGGCCCATTAGAATTTCGCCCCTGTCAGTGTTCTGGGCCTAGGCTCGACTCTGAAAATCCTGTCTGACCCCGCTCAGCTCCCGGTTGCCAGTCCCACCTTACCTCGTAATGCGTGCCCTTCAACTGGACTTGTGTGGGCCCGGATCATCAGTCACTTTTCCCTGACCACAAGTGGATGGAATATAATACCTTGGAGATCAAGAAACCTTTATTCCAATACCTCAGATCCACCTTGTAATGCATGCTACCCGCTTCTCCAACTTCTAGCCCCAAAATGCCACGCGTCCGGCATAGCACTACTACCATTGACTTTTCCTTCTATACTGGGTCCAAATACACATTTTCTCTCTCTTCCCTTCTTATTTCATTAAAAAACGCAGGACTCCCATGACTGCCCTGGAAATGCCATATACTTACTTATATCGGTATATTTCCGCTCAACTAATCGTCCTATACCTCAAGACATAGTTAGGTGGCATCTTTTCCAACCAAATTTACATCGTATACGTCCTCTAATCCCATTTTCCTTAGCACTTTTATTCCACGGCTTCAACATTCTAGGTCTACTAACCCGTATAGCCAAGTTACTTAGTCCCCGAGAGGCTTCCTAGGGTTCGAACTTCTTGGGACTCTTCCTGAATTGGGCCTAGTTGTCCGTCTATTTCAGGCTTATTCTCAATGCTTAGGGTTCAAAATTCGGGGTGTTACAATTTTCATGCGGAGGAATGTGAATGGTCAAGATGGAATTTGTCCCTCACATTTGTAGAGAGATAATACTGGGCCCCTCGATGAGCGAGTCTGAGAAATGTATGGTCATACTGTGACGGAAAAGAGTTTCCATTTCACTTATTAGATTACTCGAGAATCGAGAAAGTAGTGGTTACAAACAGGAAGTTGACATTATCCATGCCTCATCCTTGACCAAATTATTGCGTGACAAAAGGGACGTGACATGGTTGTACGATAGGTTGTATCGTATCATCGATCCCCATGTGAATTGGGTAGTCGCAATGTCTTGGTAGAGGCCACTTGCGACTTGTGGGCTGGTATAGTATTAGCCCACTGCCAATCTCATATGGGTCTGCAGGGTCGCACACAAGAATAACCCAACACGAGCAAAAGTGTCCAGGTTCATTGAATCTTAGATTAATATGAGATTTAATGAATACTCAATTTAATCTTGAGTAAATATATATATGTGTATATATATTTAAATTCGAAAATAATATAATAATATTATTTAATGGAGATTATAATATTATTATATAATATTTGTTTTATATTTAATTTATTTGGTAAATTAAATATCTAAAACAAATAGAGATATTGTATTTCATTTAATTTTCGAATAAAAATATCATTATCTATTTAATTTAAATTGAAATATTGTATCTCAGATTTAATTAAATAGATAGATATCATTTCTCGGATTTAATTTATGGAGATAAATTAAATCAAAAGGCTTTTAAATTTGGATTAAATAAATAGATTAGATTAAATCTATGATTCTGATTTCAGATCTGGCTTTTAATACGGATTAAATAAATATTATTAGTTTAGATCTATCAGATAGATTTAATTAATATATTTTAATCCAGATCTAAAATTTGAATTTCAAAATTAATGACGATTAATTTTGCATTAAATACGCCGATTGGGTTTGGAAAACCTACGGGACTTTTAGTCGAGCGTATTTTTTTTTTAGAAAGCCGTGAGAAACCCTAGAGTGAAATTGAGAGAGATGCAAAATTCTAAAGGTGCTAGCACGCTGCCACCATTGTGTTTAGGATTGTTCGTGTGGATACCGATAGAGGAGGATGATTCATAAAGTCGGCTTCTACTAATTGAGAAGGTAGCCCACCTGTTCAAAGAGAACGAGACGCGGACCGTTTCAGCGTGTAGTTAAAATTCAGTATCCTTAGCCTTGATTTAAACGCGCTTGAGTGATCCTCAGGACGGGATTCGTAGAAAATTTTAATCCGCTGCGTATACGGATCCCAACATCTTTGACATTATCTTGTATTTACAGATGTTACCTTCCATGAGTCGACCTCGTTCTTTCTTGTTTCTACTCCACCTATATTCCAATACACCACCGAAAGTCTTTATGATCTTTTGAACTATACAGTTTGACCAATGCAAGCACTTGACATCGCACCTGCTAAACTACCTATCTATCATATTTATCGAAAATGTCTTAAGGCAAGTAATGTAGTTGATTTGGTTCATGAACCACCAGTGCCAACTTCAACGTTTACTTCGAAATTTGTTCCCTCTGCTCCTGTGTTTGAACCAACAATAGTGCTTGATACTCCTGATACTTCTACTCCAGCCTTTGAACCACCAACAGTGGTTAATATTTCTGATAGTTTTGATGACTTGCATATTGTCTTACGCAAAGGTAAATGTACTTATACCTATCCTATCTTTTCCTTTGTTTCATTATAACCATTTGTCTTCTCCATTCTGCTCCTTTATAATATCCTTAGATTCTCTCACCATCCCTTGTACTCTTCAACAAGCCTTGGCCTATCCCGGTTGGCGTGCTATGATGGAAGAAGAAATGATGGCCTATGATAAGGTCAGTACCTGGACTCTTGTTGATTTCCTCTCGTAAAGAGGGCAATTGGGTGTAGGTTGATGTTCATGGTCAAAACAAAAGCTAATGGCACCTTTGAACATTTGAAAGCTCTATTAGTTGCCAAGGATATGCTCTAACCTATGGTGTTAACTATTAGAAAACCTTCTTCCCTATGGCAAAATTGTCCTTTACTTGCCTTTTCATTTATTTGATAGCCAATTTTGGATGGGATCTTCATAAGTTGGATGTTAAGAATACGTTCTTGAATGGTGATCTTCTTGAGGAAGTATACATGGAGTAACCACCTAATTTTGTTGCTTAGGGAAGCGTGGAAAGGTATGTAAACTTTAGAAGTCAATATGGCTTGAAGCAAAGCCCTCATGCTTTGTTTGATAGGTTTTTGGGCTTTCTTACCAATTTTCCCCTTATTAAATAACTATTTACCAAAATGCCTTTGTCTAGAAACTATTTAACCATATACCCCTGTTTAGTCGACTACACTCCTTTGTAGTCAACTAAAACATGGGGGCATTTTTTTTTAATATCCCCGAGATTTAGTCGACTAAGCCACAGTGCTTAATCAACTAATTCACGAAAGAGGGGTATTTTTAAAAACCACAATCGTGGCATAATCAACCTTAATCGACTAAAGAAGCCACCCTAACCTCTCCCCTTCTGTTTTTTTCACCAAATCCTTACTGAATCCGTTGGTGGGTAGCGAAGGAAAGTTCATTATTGTATCATTTGAGTCGATTTCGGTATGTTCTCATCTCCATTTTGAATTTACGTTGTTGTTCTTGCATTTATGCAAACCCCCATTTGCTTTTTTGCGTTTTGTGCTTTCATTGGGTGATTTTGTTGTGTATCTTTGATTGATTTGTGTATATTTGTTCTGTTCTCATCTCCATTTCGAATTTCTGCCATTGTTCTTGTGTTTATGCGAATCCCCATTTGCGTTTTTGTGTTTTGTACTTTCATTGGGTGATTTTGGTGTGTATCTTTGATTCATTTGAGTATTTCATTCGTATTTATGGATGAAAATGACGAATGTACATGTGAAAGTGAAAAGATTTACATCGGTTGATAATTTTTTCATTTTTGGACGAATTTCACTTCGGTTTTCATCAATTTTGTTGTTGTTGATTGTGTTTTCTTGTTAAAATGATGAATGTTTGTTGTTTATACTGATTAATGTTTGTTTACATTGCTTAGATGTTAAGATTTTTGAATAATTCATCTCCTTGAATGTTTGTTGTTTATGTTGATTGTGTTTGCTTGTGAAAATGATGAATGTATATGGGAAAGTGAAAATGATGAATGTTTCTTGTTTGTTGATGGTTTATGATGTCCCTTTGTAGGTTGTTGTTGTCATCATGCGTCGTAGACAAGCTCCTTCTGACACTGGCAATGAGCGTGGGAGGTGGATTAAGCAATAGGCAAACCAAGGGGCATCTTCCTCTAGGCCACAGCAGCCTAAGCCCGTTGTGGATCTCCCTTTTGATTATCTGTTTGATAATGTAGAAGAGCATGATCGATTTATGGCGAATTTTGCCACCAGACCCATCTGCAAGTCGAAGTCATTAGATATCACATTCTTTGCGAATGAGGGATTTAAGATAGTGCCGATGTTGGATATTTCCCATTTGAGAGGCTTGGCGGAGAAGACTTGTCCCTATTCAGAGGTTATGGTGAGAGATTTTTACCATAACATAAGCTACAAAAATGGTGATCTACAGTCTCACGTCTGCGGGGTTGACATATTGATGACAACTGTCGACTGGACAGAGTTACTGGGATTTGATTTTGATGCAATGGAGACTGTTCGGTATGATGGGGATAACACTGTAGCCTTAGAGGGATTTCATCGGGATGAGGCTGTGCATGAGGCCAGGAGCTCATAGAGCTATAATTTCTGTGGGCCAACTGACTGTTAATGCCTGTATCACCTTCTAGTGGAATAAACATCTCAAATTCGTCCTCCTCATCGCTATGCATATTCTCATCTTCCTCATCCTCCTCTTCTTCTATCAATGTTATCTGACTTAAGACTTGTGAAGGTGTAGATAAATCGACAGGTCTGTCTTCTTGACCAAAACACTGTGGATATCTTGTATGCATGGGTACAAATGATGATTCACTAGATTCAAGATCAACACATATCTCAATAAAATTTTGTGATTTTCGATTAGCAAATGCATCTATGACACACTCTACGTCTTTATCATCACATACATCGTTACTAATGTAGTATACACTATCCTTAACCACTATAGTCTCCACTTTGGCAATTAATCGATGAATGTATTGGCTTCCATGTAGCCCCAATTTTTGATAAATTCTTTCTTTGAGCTCGTTGTACGTAGTGCCCCGTTTGATTTCATCATTTTCGTTTTTCCTTCAAATTGAACACCATTGAGACCTACAAAATGCCTCCCACTATGGTAGATTACAGTAACGTGCGTGTTTGGACTTGAACTCATCCTTCACACCAGAATTTGGGAGCTGCAAAATGAAGGGTTTTAGGTTACAAAAAAAAACAAAAGCTTAACAAAGTGAAACTACAAAGATTACACAACAATTATACCTTCAACAAGGTGGGATGGTATTAAATGTTGATGGGCCACACTAAAATTAAGAAAAGAAAGAGTATTGGACGAGGAACGGGGTGCTTAGTCGATTAGGGTTCCAAATGCCGCGATTGGGGTTTCTAAAAAACCCCTCTGTCATGATTTAGTTGACTAAGCACTGTGTCTTAGTTGACTAAATCTGCTTAGTCAACTAAATTGCGGGGATATTAAAAAAAAATATGCCCCCGCGTTTTAGTCGACTACATGAGGGGTGTAGTCGACTAAACAGGGGCATATGGTTAAATAGTTTCCAAATAGGGGCATTTTGGTAAATAGTTATTTAATAAGGGGCAAATTCGTAAAAAAGCCTAGGTTTTTGTTAGTTCTCTATGTGTTTTGATGATAACTGGTAATTGTAAATCCAAAAGATTGTTATTGATTCAAGCCAAAGTGGTTTATTGTGAAAGATAGCTTGGTTCAATAATAATGTAACTCTTTATACTAATGTGACTTGAGTCAGAGTCTTATAACTCGAGTTGTACCTCTCTGTGTGAAAAGCCAAATGATCTTTGAACGAAGTGACGCGAGTCAGGGTCAAATGACTCGAGTTAGAGTTTTGTGAAAAGCTTTTGACTCGAATCAAGCATATGTGACTAGAGTAAGATGTCTCAGCTTTTTCAAAATATATCCATTGTTCAAAGATGACTCGAGTCAATCATGTAATGACTCAAGTCATGGCCTGTTTTCAAGTTTCTCCAAGTCCAAACCTAATAGCAGCTTTTTAAGAAATTGATATGACTCGAGTCATATATGTTATAACTCGAGTTAAGTGAGTTACAGAGAGCTCGAAATGAATTTTTGAAAAGGATGACTCATGTTAAGTCGGTATGACCCGAGTAAAGTTATTGCTAAAACTCTTCTCTGATTTAAAATTGAATCAGTGACTCGAGTTAAATATGCATGACTCGAGTCAACAATGGATGACTTGAGTTAGCTTTATCAGCTTTTGAAATCCTCGTTCTCTTAATTTGTAATTCATTGATTATACTTTGGGTACTTTATATTATTTATTATTATTATTATTATTCCTAACAAAGTTTAATCAGGTTGCTAATGAGTTTCAGATGATTTTAACATGGTTTAAACACCAATTTACTCTAAAGCAAATATGTGTCAGAGGTCCATTAAATGCTTAGCAGAGACAAAGCATGAAAGTGAAAATTGATCTTCTGAGCTACTATAAAGCATTCTGGCCATTTCCAGTCAACATTCTAACTGAGTCTCAACAGACAAATGGAATGAAGAATGTCAACGAAGGATAATGGCTATCATCAAAAGAATACGAAGAGACAGAGTAACGTTCGACTTCAACAGATATATTCATTACACTCAACGACTCATGAATCTCTCTTCAACGGTCATTAATGCCATCGACTATAAAAGCCAGAAGCATTCAATTCTTCACCTACCGAAACTCTGCGCATTCAATTAACGATATTAGCATTTATTGTTTCTACTCTTGTAGACAATATCTTTGGATATTTAAATCTTTAGTGTTTATACATCTACTCTTTTAGAGAGTTTACTATTGATAATCAATATTTGTAAGAATCTCAAAGTATTGGGACTTTGGGATTGAGACATTTGATTACAACTTGTAAGGGGGAGTAAGTTCTAGTGAGAGAATTACTCCGAGAGTTACAGAGTGTGTAGTCATTTAAGTTAGTGAAATCCTAGAGAGTCTGGAGACTAGACGTAGGTCAAGGATTTAGACCAAACTAGTTTAAATCTTGCATGTCTAATCTTTCTTTGTCCCTATCTGTTATACTCTGTTTTTGGTAGGAAGTTTCAAAGGTTTTTCGAAGAAAATTTTAAATCATCCAATTCACCTCCTCTTAGTGATATTCCATCTTTCATTTGGTATTAGAGCATTGGTTATCTATTTGTGGATCAACATCTTAGATAAAAGATCCAATGGAAGGAATATTTCCTGATGGAGCTTTAATCAACAGACCACTGGGTTTCAATGGTGAGCATTACTCCTTCTAGAAGGCTAAATTCAAAGTCTTCATTTTAGCCATCGAATATGGTTTATGAAGAGTGTTCGAGAGAGGAGATTATGCTCCATCTACTATTGAAGATGGTGTTAGAACACCAAAGCTAGAAGAAGAATATGATGAGAATGACAAAAAGCTAGTCACTCTCAATGTAAAGTTATTCTCATGATTCAAAGTGCACTAAGTCAAAACGAATATTTTCGTATCTGTACTTTGACATTTGCAAAAGCTATATGGGATGCTTTGGAGATTGCTCATGAAGGAACAATTGAAATCATGGAGAATCATGTTAATACCCTGATAACTAAATATGATTTACTTCGTATGAAGTCTGGGGAATCCATTGAAAAATTCTAGCTCAGATTCACACATCTGATCAATCAACTTGCTCCCTTGGGTAAAGAATATGATCAACCTGTTCCAGTGAGAAAAATCTTAAATATTCTCATCAAGGAATGGGAAGTTAATGTGACTACGATTGAAGAAGCTTGTGGAGAATCAATGGTGTCAGTGGCAACTCTCTTTGGCAGCCTATCTGAATATAAAGGAAAGATTAAGTTCAAAAAAGGACTTGATGAAGTTAACACAAGAAAAAGGGAATTGCCGTCAAGGAGATTCAAGAAGTTCTACAAGAAGAACCATGGATTCGAAAAGTTTCACAAGGGTAGCCCCAGTACAGAGCCTAAGAAGCTAATCATTTACTACGAGTGAGAAAAGCTTGGCTACATCAAGTCTGAATGCCCCCAGCTGAAGAACAAGGAGAAAGACAAGAAAATATTCAACAAGTTAAAAAGGAAGGCCTATGTCTCAGCCATTTAGGGAGATAGCTCATCTAATGAAGATGAAGCTGATGATGAAGAAAGAGCCAACATTTGTCTCATAACTCAAGAAGAAGAATCTGAGAGTGAAGAGGTAAATGACACTAGACCCACTTTTGATGAATTACTCATTGAGTATAACTCTCTTCACTCTGAATTTTGAAAATTAGCTAACGAACTTCTTGCTTCTAAAAGAAAAGTGAAAACTCTTGAAGAACAAGTTCAAACTATCTCTTCTTCTCCAATTTCTAATTGTGAAAAGATTTCTGAAAAGATTTGCGAAAATTTGTGTTTTAGAGAAAAGAAATACCTATCTTTCTAAAACACTTGAGGAATTCACTCAAGGCAGTGAAATGATTAATGTGATTTTAAAACAACAACGATTTACAAATGATAAATCTGGAATTGGTTACAAACTTGACTTTGACAAAAAGAAAGGTGAGAAGAAATTTGGAGAAAAGAAGTATTTAAACTATTTTTGAAAAACGTTTTATTCTTCTAATCCTTTTGCCCACTGCAATTATTGTAATTGTAAAGGGCATACTACTTCTTCTCGTTTTCATAAGAAAGTAAAAAAAAAAAACTAAACCTATTGGTAATTAAAAATGTGTGCCTAAGGGATCTTATGAGGTTCCTAAGGCACAAGCTAACCCAAAAGGACCCAAGAAAAGATGGGTACCTAAGACTTGATCTTTTGTATTTTGTAGGTTTGTCTTAGAGCATTATGAAGGTTGGAGCTAGATACCCAAGAGGGGGGGGTGAATTGGGTATCTTTAAAAATTTAAAGCTTTTACTCTGTTTTGGCTAAGTAAAACAGGGTAAGACAGAGGAGAGAAGAAGAGAAGCAATACACAACACGATTTATACTGGTTCGGTCCTTTCTCTGACCTACGTCCAGTCTCCAAGCCTCACTTGGGATTTTCAATCCACTAACTTCACAATATTGATTACAATCTCTGTACTCAGAGTAGTTCTCTCCCTAGAACTCACTCCCCCTTACAAGATGCAATCAATACACCCAACCACCAAGTCCCCCGACTTGTGGTTATCTCAGTCAATAAATGATTTACAGGAAAAAACTCTCTTACAGAGCAGATAAAATGAACACTGAAGCACAAGTATCAAATTGATACAATATAGATGAAAGCTGAACACAATAAATGACACTTAATAAATTTTCGCTCTCAGTTGGTGTATCAGCTTGAGAAGAAGTTAATGCACTCTATTTATAGGTAGAGAACATTAAATGACCGTTGCTTGATGAATCCAACCGTTGTAGGTGATTAGCACTAAGTCTGGTCTTCTTCTCTCTCTAAATTTCTGCTAATCCAAGAGTTAATGTGATTTGATGTGGCCTTCTGAGAATTTGCCCGTTAGAGATGACTTTACTTGTTGTAGTAAGCATTCTTTAACGTTTAGAAGGCGTGCTCAGATGGATTAGTTGAAAGTAGGTTGATTTGCAGAAGTGCATTAAATGCACTGTGCACTTTTTTGCTTTTTGGCTTTGACCTTCATTAATCTTGATCTGTGCTAACTGAAATTCACTTAACAAACTTGTTAATCATAGTAGGGAACATAAGTGAATGATATATGAAAGCAATTAGGTCAAACAATAAAGATTTGCAAATTCGTGTAATTCAAAAATCAATTTTGACTGTTGTATACTGCGGTAAGTTCCTCTATACTGAAGTATGGCACTGTGCATAAGTGTCCATACTGCAGTATCCAAAGTCATACTACTATATGGAGCTTTCAGAGGCAAATCATCGTGACTTGTGTTCGAAAAACAAAACCTATACTGCAGTATGTAAGTTGTGTACTCGAGTATAGCACTGTTTGAGAGAAAAATTTAAGTTCAAAGTGCCTTTATACTGGAGTAAGCATTTGTATACTGGAGTAAGCAAGAACATGTCTTAAGTTGAAAATCAGTTTAAGAGCCCAATACTGCAGTATGCAAACCTATACTGCAGTTTGCAATAGCTATAAAATTTGGGAGCTCTCGGCATAGGCCTATACTGCAGTATACATACCCATACTGCGGTATTGACTTGTTTTGAAAACCTTGGCTGCTCTCTGGATGGCTCTATACTGCAGTATACATACCTATATTGCGGTATTGACTTGTCTTTGAAAAATGACTGCTTTCTGGATGGCCCTATACTGCAGTATACATACCTATACTGCGGTATTGACCTGTCTCGAAAAATCATTACTTTCTGGATGGCCCTATACTGCAGTATACATACCTATACTGCGGTATTGACCTGTCTTGAAAAAAATTATTGCTTTCTGGATGGCCCTATACTGCAGTATACATACCTGTACTACGGTATCGACCTGTCTTGAAAAAATCCTTGCTTTCTGGATGGCCCTTTACTGCAGTATACAGACTCATACTGCAGTATGCAATTATCAGATGGTTTTTAAAGGATCTTGGAAACTTCAAAACATGTTTACACTTGTTGTTAATCATCAAAACACATTGAGAACTAACATATTAAAATCCAACAAGTAGTATATTGACAGTGGATGCTCTGGATACATGATGGGAGGTCATGCCAAATTTGCTACTCTTAAGCCTAAGGATGGTGGCAAGGTGACCATTAGTGGAAATCAATTCAAAAGGATTGCTGGAATTGGTGAAGTAGGCAACAACGGTGGACTTCAAATCAAAGATGTCTACCTTGTATAAGGCCTATACCACAACCTCCTTAATATGAGTCAAAGCACAAATAAAGGTAACTTGGTTATCTTCAATTTTGAAGAATGCTTGATTGTAAGCAAGGATGATCTGCCCTTGGATAATATCAAGTCCAAGGCCTTATTTAGGGTATCTAGAAAAGGTAACTGTTATTCTCTAAATCTCTCTAGTAATAGAAATATTTTTGAAATTTGCTTTATTAGTAACTTGGAAGAAAGTTGACTATGGCACAAGCGTTTAGCTCATGTCAATATGTTTCAACTTGACAAGTTGCTATGAAAGGATTTAGTCTTTGGTTTACCAAAACTTATTTTCAAAAATGACATGATTTATGATGCTTGATAGAAAGGTAAACAGACTAAATCATCTTTTAAATCCAAAAATCAGATTTCATTTAACAGACCTCTCTAACTACTCCATATGGATTTTGTTGAACTAGCAAGAGTAAGGAGCCTTAGTGGCAATCTTTATACTCTGGTCAATGTTGATGACTTCTCAAGATTTTGCTGGACTATATTTGTGTCATCGAAAGATGAAACCTTTGATCAATTTGTTGTGTTTGCTAAGAAGGTCCAAAACGAGAAAGGTATCTCTATTTCAGGTATAAGAACTGATCATGGAGGAGAATTCGAGAATCATGCCTTTGAAGAATTTTGTGATACTCATGGAATAGATCACAACTTCTCTACCCAAGGACTCCTCAACAAAATGATGTTGTGGACAGAAAGAATCAAGTCCTCACTGAGATGGCTAAAGTTATGTTGAATAAGAATCAAACATATCAAGTTTTCTAGGCTGATACAATGAGCACTGTATGCTACATATCTAATCATGCATATATCCAGAAGAATCTTAAGAAAACATCCTATGAGTTATACAAAGGGAGAAAACCCAACCTTGCTTATCTGCACATCTTTGGTTGTAAGTGCTTTGTGCACAACCATGGTAAGGAGAAATTAGGGAAGTTTGACATAGAATCTGATGAAGATATCTCGGTTACTCTAATAGAAGTAAGGCTTATAGAGTTTTCAATACTCATATTCACATTGTTGAAGAGTCTATTCATGTTGTGTTCAGTGAAACCAAGTCTAATAAGCCTTTGGATGATAATGAGGAAAATGCTTATAGAAATCAATTCTTTTAAAAAACTACTCCTGCCTCTCTTGAAAATTCTGAAAATGTTTTTGAAATTTCTTCTGAAAATATTTGTGAAAACAATGTTCAATCTCAACCTAAAGCTTGGAGGTTTATTAGGAATCATCCTTTAGACCAAGTGAGAGGTGATGTAAATCAAGGAGTGAGAACCAGAAAAAGTGCTTTGTATGAAGTTACTTTCTCTGCTTTCATTTCTCAGATTGAACCCTCTAAGATTGATGAAGCCCTTTCAGATAATGATTGGGTTATCGTAATGCAAGAGGAATTGCATCAATTTGATAGGAATCAAGTTTGAGACTTACTACCTAAACCTAAAGACCATTTGGTTATTAGGACTAAATGGGTATTTTAAAACAAACGTGATGAAACAACAATAATTGTTCGTAACAAGGCAAGATTGGTTGCTAAAGGCTATAATGAAGAAGAAGGAATTGATTATGAAGAAACTTATGCTTTAGTGGCAAGATTGGAAGCCATTAGAGTTCTTCTAGCCTTTGCTTGTATCAAGGGATTCAAGCTTTATCAAATGGATGTTAAAAGTGCATTTTGAAACAGTTTTATTCAGGAGGAAGTTTATGTTGAACAACCTCCTGGTTTTGAAAGTGATCATCATCTAAATCATGTTTATAACCTCAAGAAAGCCCTATATAGCCTTAACCAAGCTCCTAGAGCTTGATATGAGCAAATGAGCAAGTGCCTTCTTGATCAAGGTTTTATTAGAGGAAAAGTTGACACAACATTCTTCATTAAAAGTAATAAGCTAAATGAAATCTTAAGCGTTCAAATTTATGTTAATGACATTATTTTTGGTGCTTCTAACGAGTCTATGTGTGAGGAATTTTCTAAGACAATGCAGAGAGAGTTTGAGATGTCCATAATTGGTGAACTCAACTACTTCCTTGGTCTTCAAATCAACCAACGCAAGAATGACATCTTCGTATCTTAGACCAAGTATTCAAGAGATTTGCTGAAGAAGTATAGTCTAAATAAATGCAATTGAGCTGACACTCCGATGAGTTCAACTGCTTCTTTGGATGCTGATGAGAAAGGAAAAGAATTTAATATCACAAGATATAGAGGAATGGTTGGTTCATCACTCTATCAAACAACAAGCAGACCTGACATTCAATTTAGTGTAGAAATATGTGCTTGTTTCCAATCCGTTCCTAAGGAGACTAATGCTAAATATGTGAAGAGGTTATTCAGATATCTTGCTGATATAGAGGAGTTGGGATTATGGTTTCCTAAAGGTCAAGTTGAACATCTAGTGGCGTATTCAAATTCTAGACATGCCGGGTGCAAGACGGATAGAAAGAGTACAAGTGGCTAATGTCAATTTCTTGATAGCTCACTTGTCTCATGGTTCAGCAAGAAGCAAACAACCGTCTTAATATCATCAACTGAATCTGAATATATTGCTGCATCAAGTTGTGTTGCCCAAGTGTTATAGCTCAAGCAACAACTTTAAGATTTGAGAATTTATATCAAAGAAATCTTAATCCTATGTGACAACACAAGCACAATAAGCTTAGCGAAAAATCCAGTACAATATACTCAGACCAAGATTACTGATGTTAGACACCACTTCATAAAGGATCATGTTCAGAAGAAGGGTGTCAAAGTGATGTTCATCCCAACTCATCTTTAACTTGCTGATATTATCACCAAACCATTGGCCAAAGAGAAGTTTGTATTTATCAAAAGAGAATTGGGAATGATAAATCCTAATGAACTATAAGTTACTCTTACTGAATGTAAGTTATATGTTTTTGATGATCAATAGCTAATGACTTAAGCTTCGGAGTCTCTAGATGTCGTTTTGTTTGACTGTATAAATCTGCATCAGTTACTGACAGAGTAAGAATGACTCGAGTCACATAGGGTCAACTCGAGTCATGCTCAATTATTCTCTGAAAATCAAAGCAAAACTTTTATATTGATGATGAGCACAAATCATATCATATTTTCCCTATACTTCATGACTCAATTGAATGATAAAAATAAGCTTAACTATGACTTAAACAAGCAAAAAGGCATGTATTCATGATATAGGGACTGAGAGATAGAAATCATCCACATGTGCTAAGAACAGCGTAATTCGCGATGCTTCTGAGGAAAACTGTGTAGCAGAGTTGATATGATGCTATAGCATTCTGACAGCAAATCGAAGGGCAATACAAGGCACACGAATGCTATAGCAAAGTAGAGGGCACAATGCTATGCGGCTTATATTTTGACCTTTTTATCCAGATGATTTCAGGAATTAAAGAAAAGGGCGATATTGACTGATAGGTTGCTGACGTAACGGAATAGAAGATGCGGAGGATTGCAACTAAAAGATTTGAAGAATCCCACAGAATCAACAGAAGCAATCTAATCTACTTAAATCAGAAGATACAATAGATCCCAACGAAATAGGAAAGTCTCAAACCGCAGCAACTTGCACCAAAAGAAAGCCCGATTATAAAAGGCAGCCGAGCGAACCCTAAAGCAGTCAGAGAGCCTTAGACAGAATTCTATCTTCGGCAGACTTAAGAGGAGAGTGAGAAAGTTCACAAAGCACGCAATTTCCAGGACAACCCAGCATCATTCCCTGCAGTTCGACGGAGAGAAGACGACGTGGAGTTGTGACGTGACAGGACTTCATCCACGCCACGGAACTCTGTTCATGCTTTCTATTTTCCTTTGTTTATTTCGTATTTCAATCATGGGTCATTTTGTTAATGTTTGTTTCTGTTACACCTTCACCGGCCTCGCCCTTCTGGGTGGCGGGTTAGAGGGATTCTTTTTACCGTATTACCTTACCTCTAAATATTAGGTCATTTAGCATATCAGAGTACGCGAAACAGAGCGCAGGATCGATTTGGACAAACTACTGTACTGATAAAAGTAGAAGCAACAGAAAATATAAATCCTCGGAGGGTTAAGGGTACAGTAATCCAAAAATAAACCCTAAGTATGTAATACAGTCACCCAAAAAGAGCGATACAAAAGACGGTAGGGCATCCCCTACTCTTCACTACATCACCGGGTCCTACCTTCTGACAGAAAGTCTTTACTTATCAGTACGTTCCTCTGCAGCTGTGGAAGTGCCTGGAGTCCGTGATTCGGGCCCCAGAGTAACCGTCAGTACTCAAATACTAAATGTGTCAAGAGTATGTATGTTACCATGCAAACAGGAATATATTAACATGCCAAAAACATACCATATATGCATCCAGATCATATCACAGTAAAGCACATACCACATTTTAAGAACCCGTACAACTGCCTTACCAAGGCAAGCCTCGGACTCACTGGCCTCACAACCCGTAGAGCCGCCTTTTCTAGGCTAGCCCCGGACTGATAATTCAACCCGTACAGCCATCAACCAAGTTGGCCTCGGACTGAATGTCCCTAGCGCTAGGTATCACATAACACTGTATGCATATTTGGCACAAACATATACAAGGAAAAACACACATGGTAGATACAAACATACAACAAAACACATAGAGATATTTGGGTAAAGCGGTTACTACCTGTTGTGGTAATTATTGTCCTTAATATTTAGTAGGTCCGTAGACTTTCCAAGGATCCCTTAAACCTATAAATCATTAAAAATACACTTACTTAGTGTTACAAAAATACTTCTCCATTTAATTGCTTGCATAAACCATGCCTACTAATTGTTTGTAAAACCGTGCCTACCTTCAAAATTCTTTATGTTAGATACCATGAAGTCATTACTTCTTCCAAAAATTCACTTCCTCTACCGTGACACATATTGACCGAGAGGCTACAATTACACCAATCTAACTATGAAATCTTTCTTTCAAAATTTGTCTTCCAAAAATTTAGGTTTATGTATTCACAATCAAAATTTCCTTCCTTTAGTGTCAAACCGCATGAAAATATATAACAAAGCATTTTCCTTCTTCACTCAATGACATAGCAGCAACAAGGAAACATAATAAAACATTACTCCTTCATTATTTAGTGATAAGGTAGCAAGGAAGCATATCACAACATCACTTTTCTTCGTTTAGTGATACAACAGCAAAAAGGCAGCAAGAAATTGTATCAAACTTTAATTCTATCACACTTCCTTATACCCAAACACACGCATAATAAACTCTCAAGCTTCAGTTGGTAATTTCCCATCAGCTTCCATTATTCCTTGACCCAAAACCAAATTTCAGCATGTTATATACCTTCCAAAAGTACTACCCGTTTTGGACAATGGACATGAGCAACTTACCTCTTAGTCAACTTGTTGAATCAGCTAGCCTTCACGGAATCACCTCTTTTCCACTTCTTAATAATCTCCCGTGGTCCAATTCCCTTTTCGGTTTGCTGGAGATATGTGGTCCAATCCAGCTAGGTGTCACGGTCACACACTCCCACTTGCTTTCTTTCGGTGTACTCCCTGGTTAATGTCCGAATTGGCAAACAGAAAACAGATCATTTGATTTAATTATGTTGGCATGTCGGTTAGGCACAAGAAGCCAATTTCCAGACTTCAATTTCCTACTTTTTACATAATGCCATTTAGTTACAATCTAATGGAGCTGCTGGCCGAAATCAGAGAGTTCAAGAGTTACGGTTTCTTTTATTGGTTAAGAAATCATTGGATCATTTGCTAAGTATTCTTGTGTCGGTTCATGTTGTACGGAGCAAGCTGGTTAATTATTTAACATTGGAACTTCATCCTTTTTACTTAAATGCCATGCTTTCTATTAGTTGCAACTGCTTGTGTACCCAAAAACAAAATCGCACGAGGGCTGATTCGGCTTCATCTTTAAAAACATGTATCAAAATTAAATCCTTAATCCTATCTAAGGATTTCTCTTTCTCAATTGACTTCTCTAGGCCATAAAATAATGCCTCTAAAATTTCTAAACCAAAATTACTCCTTGATAATTATTCTCTAATTAATTTTCCTGTCCATAGTTCCTAATAAATTTTTATGTAACCTTCTTCACATCCCCCTTGGATCGAATTTAATTCACAAAACCTAATAAAAATAAAATTCACTTAAGCAAATAAAATCCACACTAAGGCATATGAAAAATGGGGATGTTACAGTTTCGTGTCTTCCTCGTCAGTCATGAACTGATTTTTATATGGTTGGATGAGGATGAATCTTTAAGTGTCAAAAGAACCCAGTTGCAAGTTTTTAATTCAATAAATTTGGTTTGCGTATCAGTGTTTTAATCACTAGTCGGTTAACAGAAGTTAAGGGCTAGATTTGTGGCCACTGGCAAGGAGTTAGGGTTAGACCTCTAAGAAACATTGTTTGCTAGGCAGCCCGTGCACGGCTTGACCTATTATTGTAGGCTTCAGGAATGGGTCTACCTCTCATAACCATAACACCTTGAGCATAGCAAAGATCTAACTAGAAAGCTGCCATAGGAATATGAAAGGAGTATAGTTAGCATCCTACGTATCGGACGCGGAAGACTCGGTAGACTATAGAGGTGGGTTGACCAAATAGCTTTGTGAGTAGTGGCTATGCTGTAGCAATTGCGAAAGCTGTACAGTGTAGATGCTGTAGCATTGGGGGATTGACGCACATAAGGGTGACTCTAAGTCCAGCCTAACCTCTTATTGATATCTTCTCACGTTTATCGCTATTTTGTTTACTTTTGCTAGTAGCATAGTCACCACAAACTTTGAGATTTTGCGCCAAGACAGAAACCTCGAGGTTTCAAAACCAAACTCGAGGTTTTGAAACCTTAGAAAATTTAGTTGCTCTCTGCCTGGACAAAACTCGAGGTTTCTTCCAAAACCTCGAGTTTTCACACTTTGTGAAAACTTAGAGAGATTTCTGTCAAATCTCAAAACTGGAGGTTTTATCTTAAAACTGGAGGTTTTGTAAATCACAAAATTTTAAGTATTTTCAGCTTCTACAAAACTCGAGGTTTTGTCCAAAACCTCGAGTTTTCACTCAATGTGAAAACTTAGAGAAAATATTGTCAAGTTCAAAACTTGAGGTTTTGTACAAGACTCGAGGTTTTGAAACTTGGATAAAGTCTGATTTTTGCTTTTTAGTCAAAACCTCAAGGTTTCTTGCCAAACCTCGAGTTTTCTCAAAAACTTGTGAAAAGCGAAGTTTCAAATCAAAACACAAAACTTGAGGTTTTATTTGAAAACTTGAGGTTTTGAATTGTTCAGAATCTGAGAGACTCTCTGTATGACCAAACCTCGAGGTTTCTCCAGAAACCTCGAGTTTTGCTATTTCATAGAAAAACTTGAGAAGTCTCTGTGTTTGGAAACCTCGAGTTTTCTCTGGAAACCTCGAGTTTTCTTTAATCTCAGAAAGCTTGAGTTTCTCTCTGTAAGACCAAACCTTTAGGTTTTTCTGCAAACCTCGAGTTTTGTTCTCACAGTGAGTTTTACACAGTTGACAGCAAAACTTCAAACTTTGTTTACACTTATTGGCAATCATCAAAACCCTTAGAGAATTAACATTCTCCTGCTTTTTGATGATGACAATACTTGTAAAACAAATTTCTTTGAGAATTTTCATTTTGAATCAAGATTGAAAAAATTATATGAAAGCTTTTCATTTTGAAAATCACAACATAAGCTATTCTTAAATATCAGAGTGAAAATAGCAGAAGCTTAAAAACACATATAGTTCATATCTAACTGCATTTGCTTCTATTTCTGAAAATTGTTTTGTAAGTAGTTTGAATGAAAGCTAGCTATGGCACAAGCGACTTGCCCATGTCAATATGTTTCAGCTTGACAAATTACTGAAAAAGGATTTGGTAATTGGTATTCCCAAATTACATTTCAAAAATGACATGGTTTGTGATGCATGTCAAAAAGAGAAACAGACCAAATCTTCTTTTAAAGCAAAAAATGAGATTTCAACAAGTCGACCTCTTCAATTACTTCATATGGATCTAGTTGGACCAGCTAGAGTAAAAAGTCTTGGTGGAAATCTTTACACTTTGGTCATAGTTGATGATTATTCTAGATTTGCATGGACAATATTTTTATCTTCAAAAGATGAAACATCTGATTAGTTTGTTGTATTTGTTAGTATCCTATGTGTTTTGATGATAATCAACAATTGTAAACTCACTTGGAAGTGTTTGTCTTTGGTAAAAACTTACTGTCAAAGACAAACTCGAGTATTGGTATCAATACTCGAGTATTGACTTGACAGAGAGATGCTCAAATCCATTTTCACAAAGCAATACTCAAATATTGGTTGCAATACTCGAGTATTGGACTTACAGAGAGCACTCCAAGTTTTCACCCTGAGACAATACTCAAGTATTGGTTGCAATACTCGAGTATTGGACTTACAGAGAGCACTCCAAGTTTTCACCCTGAGACAATACTCAAGTATTGGTTGCAATACTCGAGTATTGGACTTACAGAGAGCACTCCAAGTTTTCACCCTGAGACAATACTCAAGTATTGGTTGCAATACTCGAGTATTAGACTTACAGAAAGCACTCCAAGTTTTCACCTTGAGACAATACTCAAGTATTGATTGCAATACTCGAGTATTGAACACACAGAGAGAATTTCAACATTGACACAAGTTCTCAATACTCAAGTATTTAATTGAATACTCAAGTATTGGTCATACAGAGAGACATCAAAAATTTACACCTTATGAATACTCGAGTATTGATTTTACATACTCGAGTATTGGACTTTCACAAAGATTTCAAGTTTTAACACCTGCTTATGAATACTCAAGTATTCATTTGAAAAACTCAAGTGTTGACATGGAAAAACTCCACAAAATTTTCAAATGAGTGCATACTCGAGTGTTGATTTGAAAACTCGAGTATTGGGCATACAAAGAGCTTTCCCTCTTGTCAATGACTTGAATACTCGAGTATTGTACCTAAGATCCAAAGTTCACATCACGATGATTTCTCTCTAGATGATGAATCAAGTATCAAGTTGGATACTCAAGTATTGACTTAAGTGCATAGTGACATACTCGAGTATTGATGAACATACTCGAGTATTGTGCGTTGAACTTGAAAATCAAATTTGACGAATTTGTGAAACTCCTTCATTTGATCTTAATACTTTCATTTATCATTCTTATATATTCTTGGCTATGATTAACCATCTTTTTGATAAGTTTTTAGACAGATCAACGAAAGTTAATTGAAGGATAAAGTGAAAAGCAAAAAGTGGTTCAGTTCATTAAATGCACTGCTCAGAAAGTTGCATAAACTTGGCTAATTCCTCTGCACACGATTGCAAAGCATTAAAGAATGTTTCCTACAACAAGCAACCTCATTTCCAACGGACTAATTTGCAGAAGAACAAGTCAGATTACTTGGCCAGCTGGATTAAGCTGAGTTTAGAGAGAGAAGATGCCTAAAACACTTGCTAATCACCTGAAGACTTCTCTCAACGGTAATATTGAAGATGCAACGGTCAATTAATACTTCCTGAGTATAAATAGGACCTCATTCAAGTCTCTACAACAACCACGACTGCTGAAATCGTATTGCATTCAAGTGTTCATTTATTTTCATCAGTTTTCTCTTGTATAGTATCTTTTGATACAAAAGCTTCAGTGTTTATTATCATCTACTCTTAGAGAGAGTCTTTCTTTGATTATTAATCATTTATTGTAAAGAACCACAAGTCAGGGGACTTGGTGGTTGGGTTCATTGATTACAACTTGTAAGGGGGAGTGAGTTCTAATGAGAGAATCACTTCTTGAGTGCAGAGTGTGTAATCCTTGATATAGTGGAAATCCCAGTGAGGCTGGGGACTGGACGTAGGTCAGTGGTTAAGACCGAACCAGTATAAATCTTCTTGTGTCTTGCTATTCTTCCCTCACTCTAAATTACCCTGTTTTTATAGTTCAAAAACAGAGCACTTAGTCAAAAATTTGATAATACCCAATTCACCCCCCCTCTTGGGTATTTAGCTCCATTTACAGTATTTGCCAAGAAGGTCCAAAACAAGAAAGGTCTTTCTATTTCAAGAATTAGAACTGATCATCGAGGAGAATTTGACAACAATTTATTTGCGGAACTTTGTGACAACATGGGGATAGACCTCAACTTCTCAGCCCCAAGGACTCCACAACAAAACGGTGTTGTAGAAAGAAAGAATCGAGTCCTCACCGAGATGGCAAGGGTTATGCTGAATGAGAACAACACTTCCCAAGTATTAAGGGCTGATGCAATGAGCACCGCTTGCTACATCTCAAATCAGGCATATCTATGAAAGAAGTTGAACAAGACTCCCTATGAGTTGTACAGAGGAAGAAAGCCCAACCTGAGTCATCTTCATGTATTTGGTTGTAAGTGCTATGTTCACAATAATGGTAAGGAAAATCTGGGTAAGTTTGACTCTAAGGCTAATATAGGCATATTTCTTGGGTATTCAAATAGAAGTAAAGCCTATAGAGTTTTCAATAGAACTAAAGTTGTTGAAGAATCAGTTCATGTTGTGTTCAGTGAAGAAGAGACTGATAAATCCTTGAATGATGAGGAAGAAAACATTTTCAGAAATCAATTCTTTTTGAAAACTAATCCATCTCCTACTGAAAATTCTGAAAATATTTTTGAGGCTGATCCTGAAAATAATGTTGAAAACCCAGATCAGTCTCAACCTAGGGCTTGGAGATTTATTAGAAATCATCCTTTAGACAAAGTCATAGGAGATGTAAATCAAGGAGTAAGAACTCGAAAGAGTACTTTGAATGAAGTCATCTTTTCTGCATTCATTTCACACATAGAACCCTCTAAAATAGATGAAGCCCTTTCAGACAATGATTGGGTGATAGCTATGCAAGAGGAGTTACATCAATTCGACAGAAATCAGGTTTGGGACTTAGTACCTAGACCCAAGGACCATTCGGTTATTGGGACTAAATGGGTATTTAAGAACAAACGTGATGAATATGCAATCATTGTCCGGAATAAGGCAAGATTGGTTGCAAAAGGGTACAATCAAGAAGAAGGGATAGACTATGAAGAAACTTATGCTCCAGTGGCTAGATTGGAAGCTATAAGGGTTCTTCTAGCCTTTGCATGTGTTAAAGGTTTTAAACTTTTTCAAATGGATGTTAAAAGTGCATTTTTGAATGGTTTTATTCAAGAAAAAGTTTATGTAGAACAACCTCCAGGTTTTGAGAATGAGCAGTACCCTGATCATGTTTTCAAACTCAAAAAGGCATTATATGGTCTCAAGCAAGCTCCAAGAGCTTGGTATGAGAGATTAAGCCAATTTCTCCTAGATCAAGGATTTGTTATAGGGAAGGCTGACACAACATTATTCATTAAAAGGAATAAATTGAATGAAATTCTGATTGTTCAAATTTATGTTGATGACATAAGTTTTGGTGCTACTAATGATGCTTTGGGTGAGGAATTTTCAAAGATTATGCAGGGAGAGTTTGAGATGTCAATGATGGGAGAGCTGAACTACTTCCTTAGTCTACAAATCAAGCAAAGGAAGGATGGAATTTTCATCTCCCAAACCAAATATCTCAATGATCTGCTGAAGAAGTTTGGGATGGACCATTGCAATGGAGCTGACACACCAATGAGTACAACCACATCATTGGATGCTGATGAAGAGGGCAAAGATTTCAACATCACAAAGTATAGAGGGATGATTGGATCACTACTCTATCTAACTGCAAGTCGCCCGGACATCCAGTTTAGTGTGGGGATGTGTGCAAGATTTCAATCTGCTCCAAAGGAGTCTCATGCTGAACATGTGAAGAGGATCTTCAGATATCTTGCAGACACCAAGACACTGGGTTTGTGGTTTCCTAAAGGTCAGCCTGAACAATTGGTGGCATACTCAGATTCAGATCATGTCGGCTACAAAACAGATAGGAAGAGCACAAGTGGCCAATGCGATTTCTTTGGCAATTCACTTGTGTCTTGGTTCAGCAAAAAACAAACTAGTGTGGCTGTGTCATCAACTGAATCTGAATATGTGGCTGCATCAAGTTGTTGTGCTCAAGTGCTGTGGCTAAAACAACAACTTGCTGACTTGGGAGTCAATCTGAAGGAGATCCCAATTTTGTGTGACAACACAAGCACAATAAGCTTGGCGAAGAATCCAGTTCAACACACAAGAACCAAGCATATTGATGTGAGGCACCACTTCATAAGGGATCATGTTCAGAAACGAGAAGTCAAGGTCATGTTCATCCCAACTCATCTTCAACTTGCTGATATCTTCACAAAGCCATTAGCCAAGGAGCAATTTAATTTCATAAGAAGAGAATTGGGAATGGTAAATCACAATGAGTTGTAAGTATTTCGTGCTCAATCGAGTGTTAAATTATGGTTTTGATGATTAATTGTTACTAACTTAAGCATCGGAGTGTCTAGACATGTTTTGTGCAGGATATTTGAAAGCAGGAGCTTTATACCCAAGGGGGGTGAATTGGGTATCTTTAAAATTTTCGAAACTTGTTCTGTTTTCGATCACTCAGAACAGGGCACAACAGAGAGGATAAGGAGAAGAAGCTAAACACAATGCAATTTATACTGGTTCGGTCCTTTCCTGACCTACATCCAGTCCCCAAGCCTCACTTGGGATTTTCAATTCACTAACTCAACAATATTGATTACACACTCTGCACTAAGAGTTGTTCTCTCACTAGAACACACTCCCCCTTACAAGTTGTAATCAATACACCTCAACTACCAAGTCCCCTGACTTGTAGTTATCTCAATCAATAAATGATTTACAAGTATTTGACTCTCTTACAGAGTAGATATGATGAACACTGAAGTGCTTGTATCAAGTATGATACTTTACAAGTGAAAGCTAATACACAATAAATGAACTTAGTAGAATTTTGCTCAGAGTAGGTGTATCCACTTGTGAAGATGTTAATGGACTCTATTTATAGCTAGAGAACATTAAATGACCGTTGTAGCTTGAATCAGACCGTTGGAGAAGTTGCCCAAGTGTTCTGAAGTGGTTTTGGGGTCTTCTCTCTCTTGTTTTCCCTTAATCTAGTTGGCCAAGACATCAAGACTGACTTTCTGCGAATTAATCCGTTGGAGAGGAGTTTTCTTGTTTCAGCTAACATCCTTAAATACTTTGTAAGCGTGTGCAGAAGGATTTGGGTAGAAGGAGTAACTTTTGTGCTTTGCAATAAATGCTCTGTGTTGCTTTTTGCTTTATACTCTAATCTCTCACCAAACATTCTTTAATGCTCTGAAATCCACTAACAAATACGTTAAACATAGCAGGGAATATCAGAGAATAATATTGGAAGAGGATGGGATCAAATAACATTGATTTCTAAAATGCCCAAATTCAAATTTCTGAACTCGCGTCATGAACTCGAGTTCAGTTCTTATAGGCTCGAGTTCGTTGCTTCAGTGCTCAAAAATTATGTGAGGTCAAAAAGTGTGAACCCGAGGTTTGTCTCCCAAACCTGAGGTTCTCATGTCATTGAAAAACTAAAAAGCTCTCGGGTTGAAATGAACTCAAGTTCATTAATGTCAGGCTCGAGTTCGAGACAATTCTGAGCAAACTTCGTTTTAGCTTGAAAGAACAAACCTGAGGTTTGCAAAGCAAACCCTCGAGTTTAAACCATATCCAAAAGTTCTTTGCTCTCTGGAACTTTTAGGCTCGAGTTCAAAATGATTAGGCTCGAGTTCGAATGTTTTGAAAAGCTTTGGAGGCTCTTGGCCAAAACTAGGCTTGAGTTTAAGAATGCTAGGCTCGAGTTTGAGTATTTGAAACTTTTCAAACTGGAAACTTTTCTTTCAATGGAACAGTGCAGGCTTTGAAAATACCTACAAGTTTGGGAAACTTATCCCGCCAGAGATGAACTCGAGTTTGTTATGACAGGCTCGAGTTCATGCTCTTAAAACTTTCTTTGGATCTTTTCAAACTTGAGGTTTGAAGAAAGTCAGTGTAAGGTTTAACATGTTTTCAAAGTTCAAAAACTCTCTGGAAAGAATGAACTCGAGTTTGACCTTAGTAGGCTCGAGTTCATGTGAACTTTTCAAAGGTTTAAATTTAAACTTCAGGTTCAGTCTCAAGTTTGGAAATCAACTTGACAAGTTTGTTCTCTCTGTCAAATCCAGGCTCGAGTTCAACACTAATAGGCTCGAGTTTGGTTTTGACAGATTGAAAAATACAAGTTTAAAGTATTCTAAACTTTGTCAAACCTTATCAATATTGTTTACAATTGTTAGTAATCATCAAAACACACAGGGAACTAACATTCTCCCCCTTTTTGATGATGACAACACTTGTAAACAGTTGATTTTGAAATCTAGTTTTTGAATCTCTCTTTGAAATTCAGTTTGTGAAAGTTTTAAGGATTATCAGAGAAACTGAGCAAGTTATCAGAGTTAAAATTAAAATGATAACAGAAGCACAAGCAACTCATAAGCAACTGACATTTCATATATAAGAACACAAGATACAAACATACAAAATTCAAATAACATCATGAAATTTCCACAAAAACATTCAATACTATACTCTATTTAATACATAGAATCCATATGAACATCCATAAAATCACTCAACACTCTCTCCCCCTTTGTCATCAGCAAAAGGAGGGGAAGAGGAGGTAGGCTGGGCTCCAGGCTGTGGGTCAGGTACAGAAGCTAGGGGTTCAATGTGAGGTTCAATGATAGGGGGTGCAGACACAGAATCAGGCTGAGGATCAGGCATAGAATTAGAAACTGGAGCAGGCACAGAGGTAGAAGCAGTCGATGACTGAGTCTTCAATATCTTGTCCATCTTGTCGCTCAAACTCATCATCGTGACCAACATAGTGGATATGGTGGAGGCTTGATCACTGATCTGGTTCTTCAAGGCCTCTTGTTCAACTCTGAACCCTTCTTGAATGTCCACCAAGTCACTGTGGCCTTTGTTGACCTCAGCAACCAACTTCCCTACGGCTAACTCAATACCCTCAACTAAGTTTGAGACTGCCTTGTCCACAATCTCTTGAACCTTAACATCAAAGTCTGAGGGAGGAGGAGCACTTTGAGCTTCCTCTGCTCGGGAGTGAGTTGCTCTGGATCTTGCTGGCTTGGATCTCCCCGGAGCTCTGGACTGGTCTGACTTCTCTGGCCTATCAACCCCCATGAGGTTCATGATGTGTTGTCCAAACTCAGCAGGAAATTGTGGAGGATCATTTGCGGCCAAATGCCATATTCTCTCATGAAGAGAATGATCGAGACTAAACTTGGGAAGGGAATCTGAGAGGACTGCCGGGAGTGAAAAGCAAACTTAGCTATCTCCTGAAATAGCCAATACCCTACATTCTGAGGCTGCTTGTCCAAGATAGAGGCAAATATGTTAAAGTCTTTCTTGGCAAAGTGGGTGAAATTGCCTCCCTTCTGCAATAAATCCCTCGTATATATGTACCAAATTGCCCGGTTCCTTGGGGGCATTGCAGCAGGTGTGAAGTTAAGGATTTCCAAGCCCTCAGGAACAGGTTCATCTGGCCTAAGCAGTCTAAAAGTGGCTTGTTGGGAATATCTGTGAACCTCAGGTTTAGGAGGGTTGGAAATTTGGAGAATTGAATTGAGATAGGCTGGGGTAATTGTGATTTTCTGGCCCCGGACCTTGGTAATAATCCTTTCTTCTACTAAATTACCCTCTGAATCCAAGACATTATCAGATTTCATGTGAAAATAGAAGACTTTCACAAGTTTTGGACTGTAGGGTGCCTTGATAGATATCAGAGGTTCAAAATGTTTTAGCCAGGGACTTAAATCAATACTACACTCGTCCTTAATCTTGGCTAAATCCACAGATACAATTGGACAGAAGACTCTCTTTTCATCAAACTTTTTCTTAAACAAGTTGCCCTCATCTGCTGACATTCTACAAGGCTCCTCATTAAACCCTGTAGGACATCTCTTATGATTGTATATCTCGTAAAGAGAGGGTAGAGTCTGTGATACCTGAGGAGCAGGTTGCTCCTGTGGTTGAGGAATGGGTTGCGCCTGGCCTTGATAGCTTGCTTGTCCGGGAGTGGGTACAGAGTGAATACCGGCGGTCTTCTTCCGCTTGAAAGGTTGCTTCTCCCTTAATGGAACCGTGGGTTGAGTGGCTTTTCCTTTTCCTAGAACTTCTGGCTCAGGATCATGTCTCTTCTTGGATCGTTCTTCTCGAATCACAAGCCCTTTAGACCTAGGAGGAGATAAGTTTGTATTCTCTCCTTGTACTCCTCTAACAACTTTGTCAATCCCATGCCATAGACGAGTTGAGCGAGTTTTTTTCCTGACAGGACGATCAGATTGCGCTTGAGAGGAGGTTTGGGAAGGATTAGGGTTTGATTTCTCAGTGGGAGGTTTCTTGGGAGACATTTTCGCAGAGAACAGAGGATGAAGAAGATGAAGAAGACGAGAGGAATTAGGGCAAACTGGAGGTTCGAGTGAAGTGAAGTGGAAAGTTCACAACTGTAGTATATATAGGGCACATGATGAACTCGAGTTCACAACTTGTGGGCTCGAGTTCGTCATAAAAATCCACTTACCTAGACTTCAAGAGTGTACTGTGAACTCTTGAACTTCCTCGTGAACCTGAGGTTCTCACTTATGGGCTCGAGTTCAGAATGATTTCTCAGCAGGGTTGCTCTCTGTGACTTTCGAACTCGAGTTCTTTATTGATGGGCTCGAGTTCACCTTGTCTGAGTTCCATCGTTGCTCTCTGTCAGAAGTGAACCTGAGGTTCATTCACTAATGAACTCGAGTTCATTCACCATTTGCCTTTCAACTCTTGTTTGCCTGCCTCGAGCTCGAGTTCACCTTTCTTAGGCTCCAGTTGGTCCAGCCTTAAACTCTCATTTCTTCTCTGTCTCTTTTGTGCTCGAGTTTGTCCCCAATTTCAGCAAGTTTTAGACAAAAACATCCTGCAAAGAACATGTCTAGAAACTCCGATGCTTAAGTCAGTATTGGTTAATCATCAAAAACATAACTAACATTAGATTAAGAGAGGATTTCTTACAATTCATTGGGATTTACCATTGCCAATTCTCTCCTTATGAAAGTGAATTGTTCCTTGGCTAGAGGCTTGGTGAAGATGTCAGCAAGTTGAAGATGAGTTGGAATGAACATCACTTTGACATCTCGCTTCTGGACATGGTCCCGAATGAAGTGGTGCCTCACATCAATATGCTTGGTTCTTGTATGTTACACGGGATTTTTGGCCAAGCTTATTGTGCTTGTATTATCGCACAATATCGGGATCTCCTTCAAGTACACTCCTAAATCAGAAAGTTGTTGCTTCAACCACAGCACTTGAGCACAGCAACTTGAGGCGGCCACATATTCAGCTTCGGTTGATGACACGGCCACAGTTGTTTGTTTCTTGCTGAACCAAGACACAAGTGAGTTGCCAAAGAACTCGCATTGGCCACTTGTGCTCTTTCTATCCGTCTTGTAGCCAGCATGGTCCGAATCTGAATATGCTACCAAGTTCTCCGGATGACCTTTGGGAAACCATAGTCCAAGAGTTTTTGTATCTGAGAAATATCTGAATATCCTCTTTACATGTTCAGCGTGAGACTCTTTAGGAGCGGATTGAAATCGTGCACACATCCCTACACTGAATTGGATGTTTGGGCGGCTTGCGGTTAGATAGAGCAATGATCCAATCATTCCTCTATACTTGGTGATGTTGAAATCCTTGCCCTCTTCATCAGCATCCAAGGAAGTGGTTGTGCTCATTGGTGTGTCAGCTCCATTGCACTTGTCCATCCCAAACTTCTTCAGCAAATCATTTAAATACTTGGTTTGGGATATGAATATCCCATCTTTTCGTTGCTTGATTTGCAGTCCAAGGAAGTAGTTGAGCTCACCCATCATTGACATTTCAAATTCACCCTGCATAGTCTTGAAAAATTCCTCACACAAGGAGTCATTAGTAGCACCGAATATGATGTCATCAACATAAATTTGAACAATTAAGATTTCATTCAATTTGTTTTTCTTTATGAAAAGTGTTGTATCAGCTTTGCCTCTGATAAATCCTTGATTGAGTAAGAATTGACTCAATCTTTCATACCAAGCTCTAGGAGCTTGCTTAAGGCCATAAAATGCTTTCTTTAATTTGAAAACATGATCTGGAAAATGTTCATTTTCAAAGCCTGGAGGTTGTTCAACATATACCTCCTCTTGAATAAAACCATTAAAAAATGCACTTTTGACATCCATTTGAAAAAGTTTGAAACCTTTCGCACAAGCAAAGGCTAGAAGAACTCTTATGGCTTCCAATCTTGCCACTGGAGCATAAGTTTCTTCATAATCAATTCCTTCTTCCTGATTATAGCCTTTGGCTACCAATCTTGCCTTATTTCGGACAATGATTGCTGACTCATCTCGTTTGTTTTTGAATACCCATTTGGTGCCAATGACCGGATGATCTTTAGGCCTAGGTACCAAATCCCAAACTTGATTTCTGTCAAATTGATGCAACTCCTCTTGCATAACTATCACCCAATCATTATCTGAAAGGGCTTCTTCTATTTTAGAGGGTTCAATGTGTGAAATGAATGTGGCAAATGTAACCTCATTTAAAGTACTATTTCTAGTTCTTACTCCTTGGTTCACATCACCTATAACTTGGTCTAAGGGATGATTCCTTATATATTTCCAAGCTCTAGGTTGAGACTGATCAGGGTTTTCTAAATTGTTTTCAGGATCAACCTCAAAAACATTTTCAGTATTTTCAGATTGAGAAGGAGTAGTTTTCGAAAAGAATTGGTTTTTGAAAATTGTCTCTTTCTCATCATCCAAGGATTTATCAGAGTCATTTTCACTGAACACAACATGTATAGATTCTTCTACAATCTTAGTTCTAGTATTAAAGACTCTATATGCCTTACTTCTATGAGAATAACCAATAAATATAGCTAAATCAGCCTTGGGATCGAATTTACCAAGATTGTCTTTACCGTTATTGTGCACATAGCACTTGCACCCAAAGACATGAAGATGACTGAGGTTCGGCTTTCTTCCTTTGTAGAGTTCATACGGGGTCTTGTTCAGCTTCTTTCTCACATAGGCTCTATTGGAGATGTAACAGGCCGACCTCATGGCATTCGCCCAAAATACTTGGGAAGTGTTGTATTCGTTCAGCATTGCTCTTGCCATCTCAGTGAGTACTCTGTTCTTTCTCTCCACTACTCCATTTTGTTGAGGAGTTCTAGGCGCTGAGAAATTGTGGTCAATTCCCATACTATCGCAGAACTCAGTAAAGGCATGATTTTCGAATTCTCCACCATGATCAGTCCGTACTCCTGAAATTGAAAACCCTTTCTCGTTTTGGACCTTCTTGGCAAAGGAAACAAACTGATCATAGGTTTCATCTTTAGAGGATAAGAATATTGTCCAAGTAAATCTAGAAAAATCATCAACAATGACCAAAGTGTATAGATTTCCACCAAGACTTTTCACTCTAGCTGGTCCAACTAGATCCATGTGAAGAAGTTGAAGAGGTCTATTGGTTGAAATCTCATTTTTCGCTTTAAAAGAGGATTTGGTTTGTTTTCCTTTTTGGCAAGCATCACGGATCATATCATTTTTGAAATTTAACTTAGGAATGCCAATGACCAAATCCTTTTTCAGCAATTTGTCAAGTTGAAACATATTGACATGAGCTAATCGCTTATGCCATAGCCAACTCTCATTCAGGTTACTTACAAAACAATTTTCAGAACCAGAAGCATTGCTAGAGAGATTCAAAGTATAACAGTTTCCATCTCTAGGTGCTCTAAATAAAGCTTTATTTTTCAAATCATTTAAAGAGATCAAATCCTTTTTAACAATAAAACATTCATCAGAGTCAAATATTACCAAATTACCCTTATCGGTGCTTTGGCTCACACTTAAGAGGTTGTGACACAATCCCTCTACAAGGTAGACGTCTTTGATGAGTGGGCCTTCGTTGCTGCCTATCTCACCAATGCCAGCGATTTTCCCGGATTGATCACCTCCAAATGTGACTCTACCTCCATCTTTTGGCTTTATTGATAAAAACTTTGATTTGTCTCCAGTCATGTGCCTTGAGCATCCACTATCGATGTACTACTTGTTTGGCCTTGATGCTCTAAGACATACCTGCAGATCACAAGAGATCATGTTTTAGGTACCCATCTTTTCTTGGGTCCTTTGGGGTTAGCATGCACCTTGGGAACATATGTTCCTTTCGGTACCCACACATAATTACCAACAGGTTTATCCTTTCTTTCCTTTCTATGAAAGCAAGATGAAGTAGAATGACCCTTCCTATTGCAATATGTACAATGTGCAAAAGGGTTTGAGGAATGAACAGATTTAGTAAAATAATTCATATAGGATTTTTGTCCATTCTTTTTCTTTCCTTTCTTCTTATCAAAGTCTGGTCTATAACCAATGCCCGATCTATCGTTTGTAAAACGTTGTTGTTTCAAAATCACATTGAGCATTTCACTTCCATTAGTAAATTTCTCAAGTGCTTTTGTAAGTTGTGAATTATTTTTCTCTAGGATAGAGCATTCATCACAAATCAGAGATTGAGGAGAAGAGAGGTTTTCAATTTGCAGCTCAAGAAAGGAATTTTTCTTTTTCAATGACATATACTTGTCTGCAAGTTTTTCAAACTCCTTTTGAACAACATTGTATTCAGCAAACAATTCATCATAGGAAGGAAGAGATTCATATGCCTCATTTCTTTCATTGTGTTGCTCTTCTTCCTCAGCGACTAGGCATATGTTGGCTTTTTCGCTTTCGTCTTCGTCAGCTTCATCCTCATCCGATGAGCTATCTCCCCATATTGCTGACACATATGCCTTCTTTTTGAATTTCTTGAACTTCTTCTTTTCTTTCTCTTGATTCTTCAGCTGAGGGCAATCTACCTTGATGTGTCCAGGCTTCTCACATTCATAGCAGATGATAGGTTTTTTCGATTCATAACTTGAGCTTCCCTTATGAAACTTCTTGAAGCCTTGATCCTTCTTGTAAAACTTTTTGAACCTCCGGACCATCATGCTAATTTCTTCATCCTCATCTTCATCTTCATCATCTTTTTCGACATTCAGAGCTACCCCTTTATTTCGATTGTTGCTTCCATTAACATCCTCCAAGTCTTTCTAAAAATTTCAGCTTGCTCTCATACTCAGACAAGCTTCCAAATAACGCAGCAACAGACGTCATAGACTCACCACGAGCCTCTTCAATAGCAGTGACCTTTGCTTCCCAATCTTTCGTGAGAATGTTAAGAATTTTTCTCACTTGAGATCGTTGGTCAAAGATCTTTCCCAATGCAGCTAGCTGATTTGTGAGGTGAGTATATCTAAGCTCTCTCCAATACTTTCTCCTTGTTTCATCCTCAACAAATCATATTCAGTGGTCAGAATATTAATCCGATTCTCCTTGATCCCAGAAGTTCCTTCGTATGCGATCTCCAGCGCCTTCCACATTTCTTTTGCTGATGACAGATTGCAGACACGAAAGTACTCCTTTTGGCTAAGAGCACTCTGAAGCATTAGGATGACTTTGCTGTTGAGAGTGATATTCTTTTTATCATCATCGTTGAACTCAGCTTCGGTCTTTGGAACAGTGATCCCCTCTTCAACTTTGACCGGAACATAATCTCCTGTCTCGAAGACTCTCCACAAGCCATATTCGGTAGCCATGACAAACACACGAAATTTTGCCTTCCAGAAAGAATAGTGTTCGCCATCGAAACCGGGAGGTCTGTTGATTGAAGCTCCATCTGGAAGAATCCCTTCCATAGTGATCCTTCTCGAGCTGTTAGACTCTTCTGAGAAGACCTTGCTCTGATACCAAATGAAAGCAGGAGCTTTATACCCAAGAGGGGGGTGAATTGGGTATCTTTAAAATTTTCGAAACTTGTTCTGTTTTCGATCACTCAGAACAGGGTACAACAGAGAGGATAAGGAGAAGAAGCTAAACACAATGCAATTTATACTGGTTCGGTCCTTTCCTGACCTACATCCAGTCCCCAAGCCTCACTTGGGATTTTCAATTCACTAACTCAACAATATTGATTACACACTCTGCACTAAGAGTTGTTCTCTCACTAGAACACACTCCCCCTTACAAGTTGTAATCAATACACCTCAACTACCAAGTCCCCTGACTTGTAGTTATCTCAATCAATAAATGATTTACAAGTATTTGACTCTCTTACAGAGTAGATATGATGAACACTGAAGTGCTTGTATCAAGTATGATACTTTACAAGTGAAAGCTAATACACAATAAATGAACTTAGTAGAATTTCGCTCAGAGTAGGTGTATCCACTTGTGAAGATGTTAATGGACTCTATTTATAGCTAGAGAACATTAAATGACCGTTGTAGCTTGAATCAGACCGTTGGAGAAGTTGCCCAAGTGTTCTGAAGTGGTTTTGGGGTCTTCTCTCTCTTGTTTTCCCTTAATCTAGTTGGCCAAGACATCAAGACTGACTTTCTGCGAATTAATCCGTTGGAGAGGAGTTTTCTTGTTTCAGCTAACATCCTTAAATACTTTGTAAGCGTGTGCAGAAGGATTTGGGTAGAAGGAGTAACTTTTGTGCTTTGCAATAAATGCTCTGTGTTGCTTTTTGCTTTATACTCTAATCTCTCACCAAACATTCTTTAATGCTCTGAAATCCACTAACAAATACGTTAAACATAGCAGGGAATATCAGAGAATAATATTGGAAGAGGATGGGATCAAATAACATTGATTTCTAAAATGCCCAAATTCAAATTTCTGAACTCGCGTCATGAACTCGAGTTCAGTTCTTATAGGCTCGAGTTCGTTGCTTCAGTGCTCAAAAATTATGTGAGGTCAAAAAGTGTGAACCCGAGGTTTGTCTCCCAAACCTGAGGTTCTCATGTCATTGAAAAACTAAAAAGCTCTCGGGTTGAAATGAACTCAAGTTCATTAATGTCAGGCTCGAGTTCGAGACAATTCTGAGCAAACTTCGTTTTAGCTTGAAAGAACAAACCTGAGGTTTGCAAAGCAAACCCTCGAGTTTAAACCATATCCAAAAGTTCTTTGCTCTCTGGAACTTTTAGGCTCGAGTTCAAAATGATTAGGCTCGAGTTCGAATGTTTTGAAAAGCTTTGGAGGCTCTCGGCCAAAACTAGGCTTGAGTTTAAGAATGCTAGGCTCGAGTTTGAGTATTTGAAACTTTTCAAACTGGAAACTTTTCTTTCAATGGAACAGTGCAGGCTTTGAAAATACCTACAAGTTTGGGAAACTTATCCCGCCAGAGATGAACTCGAGTTTGTTATGACAGGCTCGAGTTCATGCTCTTAAAACTTTCTTTGGATCTTTTCAAACTTGAGGTTTGAAGAAAGTCAGTGTAAGGTTTAACATGTTTTCAAAGTTCAAAAACTCTCTGGAAAGAATGAACTCGAGTTTGACCTTAGTAGGCTCAAGTTCATGTGAACTTTTCAAAGGTTTAAATTTAAACTTCAGGTTCAGTCTCAAGTTTGGAAATCAACTTGACAAGTTTGTGCTCTCTGTCAAATCCAGGCTCGAGTTCAACACTAATAGGCTCGAGTTTGGTTTTGACAGATTGAAAAATACAAGTTTAAAGTATTCTAAACTTTGTCAAACCTTATCAATATTGTTTACAATTGTTAGTAATCATCAAAACACACAGGGAACTAACAATATTAAGAACCTGAGCTCTTGCTGTCAAAGAGCAAAACCTCGAGGTTTTGATAAAAACCTCGAGTTTCAGCCATAGACTGTTGAGGTTAAAGAGAATCTGAAGTTCTGAAGAAGAGTGAAACCTTGAGTTTTCATCAGACAGAGAACACCCCAATATTTCTGAGATCTTTGAAGACATTGAAACCTCGAGTTTTCAATAGAGACCTCGAGTTTTCTTGAGGCAGAGAATAATCCTGCTATGAAGAATGAAGCAAACCTCGAGCATAAAAACCTTGAGTTTTGGCATCTAAAGGTTCAAAGGTTCACAGAACACCTTTGATGTCCAGGTTAGCCTATTTCTACTAAACCTCGAGGTTTAAACAAAAACCTCGAGTTTTTGAGTTTGTCTATATATATGGGTCACTATAGTGTTCCTCAAAACTCTACCTAAAACTCAAGTTTTGCCCTAAGTCTCTCTCGTTTCTCTCTGAAATCTTCTTCTCCATGCTCAATCTCTCTCTGAAACCCCAAGATGGCTTCAAAATCAAATACCCAGGCCACTTCCGACCCTAAATCTACCGAACAACCCTCCAAATCATGGTCTCCTCCTCCTCCTCCTCGTCAACCAAACACACCAGCTCTTCCTTCTGCTTCTGAGCATCCTGTGAGATTAAAGACGGTCACTAAACGTCTTCACCGTGGAGCAGACAGGAAAATTAGAGGAATTACTCAAGACATTCCTTCAGATGTCTCGCCTCCTCCTTCAAAGCGCGCCAAAGCCTCTTCTTCTTCAAAGGCCAAAGGAGTTCAAATCATCGAACCTGTTGGAAATTATGCCCTAGGGGCAACTCATTGTACTTTGGATATTTAAGTTATTTAAAGTATTCTCTTTTGTTATCATTTTCGTTTGCATGTTCGTATTGATAACTGCATCCCTGGATAATCTTATAGATTATCCTAAAAGTCCCTGGTCGGTCATCTACACGGGAGTGAAGATGAAATAAGATCAGTATGACTTTGATGAGGTATGGGGATACGAATCAAAGTCATGGGCACTTGTAAGAGTACAAGGTGCTGGACCGACCCACTATGAGAAAGCTGCATGGATTAAGTCATAAGCTTATCTCATGTATAACCGCGTCACGACGCCCTATGACCTGAGACCATCATAGATTCCTACATGATGAGTACTGGTCTTTGACCTAATCAAAAGTCACCTTTGACCGGGTGATGATAAAGGCTAGGACCAGGATCAGTGGTTTTCATGCGGAGGAATGTGAGTGGTCAAGATGGGATTTGTCCCTCACATATGTAGAGAGATAATGCTGGGCCCCTCGATGAGTGAGTCTAAGAAATGTATGGCCATACTGTGATGGAAAGGAGTTTCCATTTCACTTATTAGACTACTCGAGAATCGAGAAAGCATTGGTCAAGAAAAGGAAGTTGACATTATCCATGCCTCATCCTTGACCGAATTATCGCGTGACAAAAGGGACGTGACATGGTTGTACGATAGGTAGTATCGTGTCATCGATCCCCATGTGAATTGGGTAGTCGCAATGTCTTGCTCGAGGCCGCTTGCGACTTGTGGGCTGATACAGTGTTGGCCCACTGCCAATCTCATATGGGCCTGCAGGGTCGCACACAAGAATAATCCAACACGGGTGAAGGTGTCCAGGTTCATTGAATCTCAGATTAATCTGAGATTAAATGAATACTAAATTTGATCTAGGATTTATATATATATATATATATATATATATATATATATATATATATATATATATATATAATTCGAAATTAATATATATATATTATAAATTGAGATTATAATATTATATATGATATTTGTTTAGTATTTAATTTATTTGATAAATTAAATATCTGAAACAAATAGAGACATTGTAATCCATTTAATTTCGAATAAAGATATCGTATATCTGTTTAATATTAAATTGAGATATAGTATCTCAGATTTAATTAAATAGATAGATATCATATCTCGGATTTAATTTATGATGATAAATTAAATCAAAAGGCTTTAAATTTAGATTTGATTTAAATTTAAAAAATTCGAATTTCCAAATCTGGCTTTTAATATATTCAATTGCATTTATGAGATAGATGTGATTGATATGTTGACCAGATTCAAAATCCGAATTTCCAAAATTAATAAAGGATTAATTTTGGTTATATATAATACGCCTATCGGGTTTAGAAAAACCTACGGGATTTTCAGTCGAGCGTATTCAGAAAAGCCGCGAGAAACCCTAGAGCAACTTGAGAGAGAGAGACGCACAAGAAGCGCTAGCACGCTGCCGCAACTGTTTTTTGGGGATTGTTCGTGTGGATACCAGTAGAGGAAGCCGATCCAAGAGTCGAGTTCTGCTGATCGAAAGAACGAGACGCGGACTTGTTGATCGCCCACCTGATCAAAGAAACGAGACGCGGACGTGTTGTTCGAGAAGGTAGCCCACCTGATCAAAGGAACGGAACGTGGAATAGTTCAACACAAGGTATGATTCGGTTTCCTTAACTCTGATTTAAACGTCGTTGAGTGATCCTTCGGAAGGATTCGTAAGAAATTTTTAATCCGCTGCGTGTACGAATCCCAACAGGAACCTTCACCAACTCTGTCTAAGAAGAAGAAAGAGACTGAGGTTAAAGGGAAAGGCAAGGAGAAAGTGATTGAACAATCAGAAAGTGCAAAGAAGAAAGCTACTGAGAAGGCTGGACCAACCAAGAAGAAGAGGCAAGTAAGGATGAAGAGGGCCACTGCTAATCGGTCAAAGCCTCAGAACTCATCTAGAGCCACTGCCCAGCCAAGCTCCCACGATCAAGCTTCTTCTCAAGCTACTGAATCAACATAGAATCAAGAGGATCGTGTGCCAGAAGTCATGGAAAATGTCATTTCTGATATTTACAGAAACATGTCTCCTCCTGAAGGTTTCTTTGTTGCTTCATCTACTTTCCCATCTAAAGAGGCAAATGATAAGTTTAGGGAGGCCTACCTCCATAGAGACTTTTGCCCAAGTGGTTGCTGCTAACCTGACTGATTTTTTCGAAGAAAACCATTTGGATTTATCACCTTGGCTAAAACCATATGAGAGCTTTGTCTCTATCTCTACTTCATATACTCCTCATTTAATTCGACTATTTTATTACAATATGGAGTATACAAATGAATTAGGACCAGATGGTGAACTGATAGAAGAAAAAGTGACTACTGTTGTGAGAGGGGTTACATTCACTTTATCTACCAAAATCATCAATCAAATTTTGAAAATTACCAATCCCCCACAAATGCCAGACTTTTCTTATAGTAACCAAGAAGTCTTTGAGACACTTAGACCAGGAGAACCTTTCCCACCTGACCAACAAATTAAATTATCCTTTATCCCTGGTTCTATATCTAATGAAAACAGGGTTCTTTGGTATGTCTATTCTAGGAACTTTGTCCAAAAGGGCGGCAATCTCACTCATTTTACCCAACAGGACTACCAACCCTTCACAGCTTTTGTGAAAAAGGTTCATTTCAATCTTGGTCACTGGATTTTGCAGGCTATGAGAAATTTAAATTCTCTCACCGCAAGCTGTCTCATATTCCTTTCCCATCACTAGTATCAGTCATCCTTTATTACCACAAGATATGGTATGTGGGTTCCCCTGATTCTCTAGAATATCCCCCATTCTTTGGAAAGAATATGCTGAATCTGATGAAAGTCAAGTTTGCGGAAGAAGGCTCAGATCAGTCAAGAGCACCTTCAAGATCACAGCCAAGGAGAACGCGATCACATGCTCAAGAGGCCCAGTCTGCACCTCCTCCTCCTCAGTCCACATTGCCAGCTGATTTCTCTTAACAAATCAAAGCAATTGTGGATGCTGCACTTGCCTCAATGACCATGAGAATTGAGTTTGAATTGGGCAAATTGAGGGCTGAGATGACCAAAGGGACCAATGGCCTAATTGAAATTCAAGATGCAATGAAAGAACAACTTGAACTCATTGCTGGTCAGTCTGCTGAAATGAGGGAAAAGACAGAAGAAATCAATACAAGATTGTCCACTCAAGCTGTGTTCAATATGGAGCTTAGTGATAAAATGGATAAGATTATCAATCATTTCATCATTGGCTCCACTCCTCAGACTGACATTCCAGCTGGTCCAAGCACTACCAGTCCAGCCTCTGGCTCATCCTCACCATCTTTCACCTTCACTAGTCCTCAGATTCCTACCTCATCTCCAGAGCCATCCACTCCCATTTTCCCATCTCCTGTGACAGCTACTACACCTCCCATTGTTGCTCTTCCATCTCCATCCACCCCCACTACTGAAATATTTGATCCTTCTGGAGAAACTGAAGTTCTCCACCTTTCTCCTCCCTCTACTCCCTTGGTTCAATTACATTTTGAAGATGACAAAGGGGGAGAAACACTAGGATAGAATTTGAGTTATTAGTTGAGTTTTTGGTTAGCTTTTGGTAGTTGGATAGTTTTTGGTTGTTATGTATTGTATTTTCATTTTGTGGTCTTGTTGTGGTCTTGTAATTTGACATTTCATATATGCAAATGCAGTTAGATATGAACTATATGTGTTTTTAAGCTTCTGTTGTTTTCACTCTGATATTCAAGAATAGCTTATGTTGTGATTTTCAAAATGTAAAGCTTTCACATTTTTCAATCTTGATTCAAAGTGAAAACTCTCTCAAATTCTCAAAGATATTTGTTTTACAAGTATTGTCATCATCAAAAAGGGGGAGAATGTTAGTTCTCTAAGGGTTTTGATGATTGCTAATAATTGTAAATAACGTTTGAAGTTTTGCTGTCAACTGTGTAAAACTCACTGTGAGAGCAAAACTCGAGGTTTGGCCTTACAGAGAGGAACTCAAGTTTTCTGAGACAAAAGAAAACTCGAGGTTTCCAAACATAGAGACTTCTCAAGGTTATCTGTGAAATAGCAAAACTCGAGCTTTCTGTACAAACCTCGAGGTTTGGTCATACAGAGAGTCTCTCAGATTCTGAACAATTCAAAACCTCAAGTTTTTAAATCAAACCTCAAGTTTTGTGTTTTGACTTGAAACTTCACTTTTCACAAGTTTTTGAGAAAACTCGAGGTTTGGCAAGAAACCTCGAGGTTTTGACTAACAAGCAAACATCAGACTTTATCCAAGTTTCAAAACCTTGAGTCTTGCACAAAACCTCAAGTTTTGAACTTGACAAGATTTTCTCCAAGTTTTCACATTGAGTGAAAACTCAAGGTTTTGGACAAAACCTCGAGTTTTGTAGAAGCTAAAAATACTTAAAATTTTTTGATTTACAAAACCTCCAGTTTTAAGATAATACCTCCAGTTTTGAGATTTGACAAAAATTTCTCTAAGTTTTCACAAAGTGTGAAAACTCGAGGTTTTAAAAGAACCCTCGAGTTTTGTCCAGGCAGAGAGCGACTAAATTTTCTAAGGTTTCAAAACCTCGAGTTTCGTTTTGAAACCTCGAGGTTTCTGTCTTGGTGCAAAATCTCAAAGTTTTTGTATTTGAAGAAAACTCGAGTTTTGTAAAGAAAACTCGAGGTTTTACAAGACAGAGAGCAAACGAGTTTTTCACTGAGTTAAAAACTCGAGGTTTCAATAGAAACCTAGAGGTTTTACATTTGAGAGAATTTTTCAAAACTTTCCAACTTGAGTGAAAACTCGAGGTTTTCCCAGGCAGAGAGCATTTCAAAGTTTTGAAAACCTCCAGTTTTGCTTAGAAACCTCAAGTTTTGATGTTTTGGACATTAAACCAGATTTGCATGCCAAGTCCAAAACTTGAGGTTTGGTGAACAAACCTCGAGGTTTCTGCGTTGAGTTTGAAATTTGAATTTCACGTTTTTGGAAATCTGTCTTGTTTGATCCTAATACTTTCCAGTATTAATCCTCTATATTCCTAGATATATTTAACCACTTTCCTGCTGAGTTTTAGACAGATTAATGAAAGTTTATTGAAGATCTCAGCAAAAGCAAAAAGCATGTCAGGATAATAAATGCAGTCCAGAAAAGTTGCATTCTTTCAGCTAATCCTTCTGCACATACTTACAAAGCATTAAAGAATGATTTCTACAAAAAACAATCTCTTCTTCAACGGATTAATTTGCAGAGAGTCAACTCTGAACCATTGTCCAGCTGGATTAAGGAGAAATTAAGAGAGAGAAGAGGACCAAAGTTGCACCCAACTTCTACAGATCACTTCCAACGGTTTAATGCAAGATGCAACGGTCATTTAATGATCTCTGAGTATAAATAGAAGAGCATTCAAATCTTCACATGTGGAACAACATCTGAAAACGCATAACTTCAGTGTTCATTTATATCTGCTCTTTAAGTGAGTTTTATTTCAGTATATTCATTTATTGTAAAGGAATCACAAGTCAAGGGGACTTAGTGATTTGGGTTCATTGATTACAACTTGTAAGGGGGAGTGAGTTTTAGTGAGAGAATCACTTCTTGACTGCAGAGTGTGTAATCATTGTGATAGTGGAAAATCCCAAAGAGTCTGGGAACTGGATGTAGGTCAAGTTGTTGAGACCGAACTAGTATAAATCTCTGTGTCATAGCTATTCTTCCCTTACTCTGTTCATCTCTGTGTTAGTGTTGTAAAACAAAGGATTTATCGAAAAACTTTAAAGATACCCAATTCACCCCCTCTTGGGTATTCAGGCTCCACTTTCATGCAGTATGACAATTGGTGTCCAAGAAGCACCCATAATGATAGTAGAACAGAAGTTGATTAAGGATTTTAAAGACTTGGATCGATCGTGATGAGTGGCAACAAGTAAGAGCAATTTCCCTGGAGTTTACATCGCTAATCTCCTTGTTTAGTCATAAGAAGAATGGTTTAATATTGGAAATCGTAGAAGCTCAGGAGCAAGATGAGCTGGTGAAGTCCATTCGAGAGAGGATATCCCGTGGAGAATCGATGGATTATGACCTCTTGCCGAATGGACTAATGCGATATAAGAAAAGGATCTATGTGCCATCAGCAGAGGAATTGAGATGAAAGTTATTGGATGAGGCACATAAAAGTAAGTATACTACTCATCCAGGAGTAGTGATGATGTATTGGAATCTGAGAATAAGATTTTGGTGACCAGGTATAAAGAAAGACAAAGCAAGGTATGTTGCCGAATGTTTAACTTGCCAAAAGTTAGGATCGAACATCAGCGACCGGGAGGTGTATTGCAAGGGATGGGGATTCCCAGATGGAAATGAAAAGACATTACCATGGATCTAGTAGTAGGCCTTCCTAAGACAAGGCACTACAATGCTATTTGGATAATTGTCGATTCACTTACAAAATCATCACACTCTATTCCAATAAGTGTAAATTATTCTCTAAAGTAGTTGGCGGAGATTTATATCAAAGTGATTATACGGCTCCATGGTACACTAAAGAGCATCATCGCGGACAGAGATCCTCGATTCACTTCCCAATTTTGGCAAGCATTGCATGAAGCAACGGGGACGAAGCTGAAGTTTAGCATAGCTTATTACCTCCAGACTGACAGCCAACCAACAAGGACTATCCAAACGTTGGAAGATATGTTGCGAGCTTACGTTTTGGACTCAAGGGTAGTTGGGATCGGTGCCTACCCTTAGCGGAGTTCACTTACAACAATAACTACCATTCCAGTATACAGATGGCTCCTTACGAAGCGCAGATCAACCCTTGAAAGGACTCAGTTATCAAAAAGGAAGTTGTTCGGACTTGAGATGGTTGATGAAATGGCCGAACAAATCAGTTTGATTTGAAAGAGGCTCCTTGCTGCTCAAAGGAAACAAAAGAGTTATGCGGATGAGAGAAGGAGGCCTCTAGTGTTTGAAGTCGGTCGTCATGTATTCTCAAAGATGCCCTTTGTTACTGGAATTGGTAAAGCGATAAAGCGGAGAAAACTAAGTCCTCGTTACATTGGTCCTTTTGAAATACTAGCGAAATGGGGACTAATGGCATATCAGTTGGCATTGCCACCAAACCTTAGTAGGTTGCATGACGTCTTCCATGTTTCCCAACTGAGGGAATATCAGTCGGCCCCGGAGCATGTGTTGGAATATGAGGATGTCGATGTCCAAGATAATCACACCTTTGTGGTGGAATTTGAGTGAATTAGTGGTCATCAAGAGAAACAGCTCTGGTGGAAGAATATTCCTTCAAGTCGAGGCTGTCTGGAAGGGATTTTCTCTGAAGGAAGTAAGGCAGGAAATAGTTGTGGATATGAAGAAGTATATCCGGATTTTAAGGTTAAAGGTATAATTGAAGTATAGCCAAATTTCGAGGATGAAATTTATTTAACAGGGGGAGAAATGTAACATCCCGAATTTTGGACCCTAAGCATTGAGAATAAGCCTGAAATAGGCGGACAACTAGGCTTAGTTTGGGAAGAGTCCCAAGAAGGTCGAGGCATAGGAAGCCTCTCTGGGACTAAATAACTTGGCCATACGGATCGGTAGACCTAGTATACTGAAGCCATGGAACTATGGTACTAACGTAAAATGGGCATAAGAGGCGTGTACGGTGTAATTCCGGTTGGAAAAGATGTTGCCTAACTAGATCCTGAGGCATATGACAATTAGTTGAGTAGAAATATGCCGATACAAGTAAGTATATGGCATTTTCGGGGCAGTCATAGGAACCCTGCGTTTTTGAAGGAAATAAGAAGGGAAGAGAGAGAAAGTGTGTATCTGGACCCATTATAGAAGGAAAAGTCAGTGGTAGTAGTGCTACATCGGACACGTGGCATTTCGGGGCCAAAAGTTGGATTATTGAGTAGCACGCAAAACGAGGAGGATTTGGGGTACTGGAATAAAGGTTTCTTGATCCCCAAGGTGGTATGGCCCGTCCACTTATAGACTGGGAAAAGTGACTGATGATTCGGGCCGACACAAGTCCAGTTGAAGGGCACGCATTACGAGGTAAGGTGGGACCGGCGACCGGGAGCTGAGCGAAGTCGGACAAGATTTTTGGAGTCAGGCCCAGGCCCAGGACACTAATAGGGGAGAACTTCCAGTGGGCCCAGAGGAGAGAGAAAATATCTTGCTTTGTAATTATGAAGAGAGAGATTGTCACATCAAAGTCATCATGAAGAGAGAGAAAGAATAAAATAATCCGGTTTAATCTGGACCACATGTTTGAATCTGATGTGACAAGTTGAGTGACATGTAATTATGACTTGGAAAGTGCAATTATGGCATACCTTGGGCAGATTTCGTGGACCCCACTACCTTGGAAGAAGAACGACGCAAAATGACCATTTTGCCCCTACATCTTAAACCTACAACTAAGGTCACCTATGGGTAAAACTTGAACCTTATTTTTGGCATGGGAATGCATTATTTTCTGACCTTGGAAGACCCTAGAAGGCTTCTAGAAGGTATGATTAGTGGGCCCCTTGCTTTGGAAGATGAACAGGGTAAAATGACCATTTTGCCCCTAACCCTAAAACCTACAACTTAAAATAACTAGGGGCAAAGTTTGGAACTTGGGGCCTATAAATAGGACACTCCTCCCTCCATTTTGGCTGCCTTATTTCGTGCTCAAGGTGAGGGAGAGGAGGTCCAGCTGAAGGTCTTGCTCCAAGGAAGAAGAAAGCACCCACAACCGAAATCCCGAGGTAAGTCTCCTAACCGGCAACCTAGCTACTCTTGCTTCTGCCCCATGGTGATTTTCGTGGAGTTGCTGTAGTATTTTGGTATCTTTGAGGTTTCCATTGAGTCCAGAAGGTGTTTTTGTGTGGGGACATGTTGGATCACCTTTTTCCAAACCCTAAAAGCTTAAGTCTTTGTTATACGAAAATCTATCGGTTCTTACGGTTTCTGGGCAGCGAATGTTAATCTGTGGTTTTGAAATAGTAAATGAACTCCGTTTGATCTGAAATTTTACATGGAGAAATTAGACATCTTGAGGATGATTTTGATGTAAGATTTTGTGTCATTTGGAGTTTCCAACCGAGAGATATTTTAAGTTGAAAATGACCTAAAAACATGGACTCTATCTCAGACCAGTGGCTAAGTTTTGAGAATCTGAGAAGGACTCGAACCTAGATGGATTTGGTAATTATTTTTATGGTAAACTAGACATTCTAAAATCGGGGAAGTTGGGTCAGCGTTTCTGGAAAATTCTGGTGCTATGTGAATTTTTTGGAACTTGAAGCAAAGTATGTTCATATGACTAAAAGCATGATGTTTGGTTGTATCTAGGGAGTTTGCACGTGTGGAACCTATTTTCAATGTCAAGGGAAGAGTTTATTATTTTGCAAGGCGTGCCAGGTAGTAATTGTAAACTTGCATACTCTATGTGGCTCTTGTATGTTTTACGTTATCATGATTGTGGATGTAGGGTAGGTAGCATCTATGGGACTTCATGTTCTATGGTTGCTACTAAGGCCCAAGGTATGTAGGGTAGGTAGTACCTGTATAGGTGCTACTGAGACCCGAGGCATGATGGGTAGGTAGTATCTCTTTTGGGGTGCTACTGAGGCCCTTAGCATGTAGGGTAGGTGGAGCCTATGTGACTGTGTGTTCATAAGTGTCTACTGAGGCCCAAGGTATGTGGGGTAGGTGGAGCCTATATGACTGTGTGTTTATAGGTGTCCACTGAGGCCCTAAGGTAGGTAGTTAGGGTCAGCCGCCTTAGCTACTAAGGCCCTTTGCGCGCTGGTTCCGGGGGCTTGTCTTGATCAGGCGGTTCTGTAGAGTACATGCCATGTTGTGTTTCCTGATTGTGATTTACATTACATGCATTGCATACATATTGTATATGAGTTTAACAATTACTCTGGGGGTTCAACTTTGAACTCCAGACTAGCTTATAAGATACAGGTGTAAGGCGGTAGGCCGATTGGATTGTGGAAAAGATACAAGTAAAGAGCAGTGAAGCCCAAGATTAAAGACGTATGGAACTCCTTATCTCACTACGTATATTTTCATGACTGTACAAACTTATTTATTGCGCAGTACATACGTTGGACTATTGTACTCTTAACCCTTCGGGGATTATTTTTTGTAAATGTTTGTACCTTTACTAGTACATTGTAAGTTGTCCAAACCGACCAATGCTCTGCCGTGTGTACTCTGATGTATGATTAAAGTGACTATTTATCACAGGAAAGGTAATCAATGGAAGAGATCCCTCTAAGCCGCCACCCGAAAGGGCGAGGCCGATAGGGGTGTAACATATGGCAGATCAAGTAGATCGTCCTACTTTGAAAGAATTAGCTACCCCTGATGTGGGCAATCAAAATTTGTGTATTCAATATCCTGAACTTGCCGCTAACTTTGAACTGAAATCTGGTCTTATCCATTTGTTGCCCAAGTTTCATGGTCTTGTAGGTGAATGTCCTCACAGACATCTAAAGGAGTTCCATGTGGTATGCAGCACAATGAAACCTCAAGCAATTGATGAGGATCACATTAAGGATCACATTAAGCTGAGAGCCTTTCCATTTTCCCTAGATGGTGTCGCTAAGGATTGGCTATACAATTTGCAACAAGCATCTATTGGGAGTTGGGATGATATTTAAGGTTCTTTCCTTCCTCAAAGGCCATTGCTATTTAGAAGGAGATCACTAGTGTTAAACAAATCAATGGGGAGATCATGTATGAGTATTGGGAGTGTAAGTGGAGCTAAATACCCAAGAGGGGGGGTGAATTGGGTATTATTAAAATTTTCGAAATTTACTCTGTTTTGAGATAATAAAAATAGAGGTGAACAGAGTAAAAGGGAAGAGCAGCTGGACACAGAGATTTATATTGGTTCGGTCCTAACAACTTGACCTACATCCAGTCCCCAGACTCTGTAGGATTTTCACTATATCAATGATTACACACTCTGCACTCAAGAAGTAGTTCTCTCTCTAGAACTCACTCTCCCTTACAAGTTGTAATCAAAGAACTCCCAAATCACCAAGTCCCCTTGACTTGTGATTCTTTTCAATAAATGATATTCAGAAAGAAACTCTCTCTAAGAGCAGATATTGATAAACACTGAAGCTCTTTGTATCACAAGATACTATACAAGTGAAAACTGAAGAAAATAAATCTAGACTTGAATGCAATTCGTTTTCAGTAGTTGTGGTTATTAGGAAGACTTGAATGCTACTCTATTTGTACTCAGAGATCATTAAATGACCGTTGCTTTCCCAATAGATCTGTTGGAGAAGTTCAACAGTGGTTAGCAAGTGGTTTAAGCCTTCTTCTCTCTCTAATCTCCACTTAATCCAGCTGTCCAAGTGTTCAGAGTTGACTTCCTCTAGATTAATCCATTGGAGAAGCAGTTGCTTGTTGTAGAAATCATTCTTAAATGCTCTGTAACCGTGTTCAGATGGATTACCCTAAAGTGTACAACTTTCTGGACATAGCATTTAATGTTCTGAACTGCTTTTTGCGTTTTCCCTTAACCCTTCAATAAACATTCTTTAATTCATATGAAATTCACTAACAAAGTCATTAAACATAGCTAGAAATATCAGAGAATAATATTGGAAAGTATTAAGATCAAACAAGAATGTTTTCCAAAATCGTCAGATTTGAATTTTTGAATCACCGCTGTGAACTCGAGCTTAGTTCATGTGAACTCGAGTTTGGTGCTTCAGTTTGTGAAAGCGTTTCAAGTTCAAAACTTATAAACTGGAGGTTTGAAATCAAAAACTGAGGTTTTCAACACATTGAAAAGTCACATTGCTCTCGGGTTGATTTGAACTCGAGTTTGTAAGTCTGAACTCGAGGTTCCTTCATCCAGAGAGGAATGTCGCGATTTTGAGTTCTGGAGAGTTTATGATTAAGAGGCAAACTCGAGTCTATTACTGACAAGCTTGAGTTTGACACTGTTCAAGACAAAACTTTGTTTTAGCTTTCAAAAGGCAAACCTGAGGTTTCCAATGAAAACTCTAGAGTTTTCTCAACTTGAAAAGTTCTTTACTCTCTGTAAGGTTTGAACTCGAGTTTGCAATGTTAGGCTCAAGTTTGTTCAACTTAGAAAAACTCTTATTCTTTTTGACCTGAAGTAAACTGGAGGTTTATGAAATGAGTCTCGAGTTTACTTTGGTTGAAAAATTTTGAAGGCTCTTTGTCAAGTGTAAACTCGAGTTTGCAATGATGAACTCGAGTTTACATGTTATGTAAATTCTTGAGATTTTTCAAACTGGGAAAACTTTACATAGAATGAAATAGTGCAGAGTTTGTGAAAATCTCTTAATTTTAAAAATCCTTCCCGCCAGAGATGAACTCGAGTTTGTCATAACAGGCTCGAGTTCACAGGTTATGTAGACTTTTGAAGATTTCCTCTGGAGGTTGCAAACTTGAGGTTTGAAGGGAGAGGTGTCGAGTTTAAAAGTGTTTTCAAGTCAAAAACCTCTCTGCCTCTGGTAAACTTGAGGTTACAATTGTAACCTCGAGTTCACACAAAGTTTTTGAAAACTTTGGAAAACTCTTAAGTTCAAACTTTTGGTTCAGTCTCGAGTTTGAGGATTAAACTGGTGAGTTTACACCCTCTTTCAATGGGAAACTCAAGGTTGCACATAATAGGCTTGAGTTTGTCGAAGACAGAGTGTTTTTGCTTGAAATTGACAAGTTTTAATCCACTCTAATCTTGATCAAAAACATCTCCACATTATTTACAATTGTTAGTAATCATCAAAACACATAGGGAACTAACAAACTCAAGTTTTGACTTGGTTCAGATTTCTCAATGTTTTCATTTTTAAATGAAAACTCGAGTTTTGTTTTGGAAACTCGAGTTTTGATCAAGTCGAGAGCTTTAAACATTTTCAACATTTTGGAAACTCAAGTTTTCTCTTAAAACTTGAGTTTAGTCTTGGCTCAGTTTTATCAACGTTTTCATACTAAAATGAAAACTCGAGTTTCACTTTGAAAACTCGAGTTTTGGCCAAACAGAGAGCCTGAAACTTTTTCAATGTTTTGAAAACTCAAGTTTTGGATGAAAACTCAAGTTTTGATGTTTTGGACTTAAACACATTATCTTTCATTAAAAGTCCAAAACTTGAGTTTTGAGTTTGTTTCAAGAATGTCTTTCAAAGCTCAAATCGCTACTTTCCTCTCTGGATGGAGGAAACTCGAGTCTTATTATTGAAACTCAAGTTTTGTTTAAGTGCACAGTTGAAAACTCAAGTTTTGGAGAACAAACTTGAGTTTCTATCGTAGAGTTTGAAAATCAAATTTGACAAATTTGTAAAATCTTCTTGTTTGATCTTGATACTTCCAATTATCATTCTCCTATATTCCTAGCTATGTTTAACCACTTTGTTAGTGAGTTTCAGATGAATTAAAGAATGTTTATTGAGGATCTAAAGCAAAAGCAAAAGGTGACATCAGCACATTAAATGCATAACTCATAAAGTTGCATTCTTTTGGATAATCCATCTGCACACGTTTAAGAAAGAATTAAAGAATGATTTCCACATCCAGCAATTGCCATTCCAACGGATTAATCTTGAGGAAGTCAACTCTAAACTTCTGGACAGCTAGATTAAGTGAAGAATAGAGAGAGAAGAAGACTAAACCACTCCCTAATCCTTGCTGAACACGTCTGACAGTTCTATTAGCTAAACCAACGGTCATTAAATGCACTCTTAGTATAAATAGAGTTGCATTCAAGTCTTCTCAACAACTACAACTACTGAAAACGAATTGCATTCAAGTTCTTCATTTATTCTTTCTGTTTTCAACTGTATTGTATCTTTTGATACATTGTGCTTCAGTGATTATTTCTATCTACTCTTAGAGAGAGTTTCTGGTAGTAAATCATTTATTGTAAAGAATCACAAGTTAGGGGACTTGGTGATTGGGTGCATTGATTACAACTTGTAAGGGGGAGTGAATTCTAGTGAGAGAATTACTCTTGAGTGCACAGTGTGTAATCAATTGCTATAGTGGAAATCCCATAGTGTTTAGGGACTAGACGTAGGTCAAGTAGTTGAACCGAACCAGTATAAATCTCTGTCTCTAGTTGTTCTTCTCTTTACTCTGTTCATCCCTATTTTGCTGTTTAAATTCAGAGCCATATTCAAAAATTTTTAACATACCCAACTTACCCCCCTCTTGGGTATTTAGCTCTACTTTCAGATCCGGTTTTCCGGTCGCAACTGTCAGAACATCATTCCTTCCATCCGACACAAAAGATCCCTCTGATTGTTTTTTTTAAGATCTTCCTGAAAGATGCAGATAATAAGAATCTTAGTAATGAATCATGTTTAGTAACTAAAAAATAACAATAATGATACTTACAATTCTTTCAGCAACTAGACGAGTTTGTTCACTAGTGTAGACGCTGCTTGGCTTTTGCCGCATATGCAACCACAACTCCTCACAATGTATTGGAGATGGCGGATCATGTATCACAGAAGGATTGGATTCTGCTTCATCTTCCAATCTCTTATGCTTGGCGGCCATTAATTCTTTTTCGGCCTTTTCATAACCGCCGCGAGAAGCCCTATGCGGGCAATCATTCTTTCTCCCTATCTCCTGTGCTTGTTCTCTTCTTTTCTATGAATCAGAATTGAAAACAACTATTAATTATGAATTCCAGCCATGTCACTAACAAAAATTAGAGAACTTCTACTTCATATGAACATCAAACATTAGTCAAATTCACTTTATCAAGTTTCAACATTTTATTTAACAAAGATGTAGAATTGTAGAAGAAATTGGAGCTATGTTTTGTACTGCTAGATAGATAGGTTAAGAAATAAAATAGAATTATACTTACAGAATAATACAAACTTGATCCTTTTTAAGGCATCGACTAGTATAAGCAGTCCCCATTAGATAGTAACAATTGAGTATATAAAGTTTCACCTTTTTAAGACTATTCATTTCCTCCTTTGCAAGACAAACCATTACACAATTACCTCCTTAGTATTTTACCTTTTCTGGGTTTACATATCAGACTTGCATAGACAAAGGCAGGAAATATACTTCTATTCACACATCAAACCATTTAACTAACAGGATTAGATAAACACAATAACATTCACATATCCGCATAGGTTAGTAAGCAAACAAAAGGACAAACAAAACTATATATAAACTCACCAGAGCTTCAAGAGTGGTCCGCAGCTGAACAAATTATTGGCAAGTTTGTTCATGAATAAATGTGTATGTGTCCCAAGGATTTTTGTTAGGCTAAACCTCGGCAAAAATATACTTGTTAGCAAGGAAGGTCTTAAACTTCATCCACCAATCAGCACAATAAGACAATGTCTTGTCTTTCAACTTCTGAGAATCAGCGACAGTGTATGTAAGCCAGACAGTGTCCCAAATAGGATCCTTTAGTGTGCCAAAGTCCACACTTTTACACTCATCTATTAAGATGCTAACCTTGCTACGTGCTAGATAGCCGACAAAACTAGTATATTTGCATTTATTTGGACCGAAAGGTTCCAACATTTCATTAAACTGAATCTTGAGCTTTGACCCAGAAGTCCGACTTAGGGTTACATCCATCATTCATGTGCCACTTCTACCATAGCGTACAGCGCGGTTACGTGGCTCATTGTGAGATGAAGAGGGTTCATTCTAACTCACACCAATCACACTAGTAACTGGTGTTCCCGGAACACGAATAGAATCATTTTCACCATTCATTTTCAAGACAGGAAGAGAGGGATGCCTGAGCAAATGAGAGAGTAACAGAGGCTGTTGGTACGTGAGCGAGGAAGAGAGATAATGCAACAGGAAGGGTTTCGCAATGTGAACAGAGGTTCTTCAGTGAGAGTAACAAAAACTTTCGCGTGAAGAAATGTATATTTGGCAGTTCATTTTTAAGACTGGATTAAAAAATAGACGATCTTAATATTTAACATTCAAGACCAGTCATATTAAAGTCCGGTCTTAAAAGTAATGTTTAATTTTCAGGAACTGGCCACAATAAAAGTCCAATCTTAAAATATTTAACTTTACGATTGGACAAATTATAAGACGGCCTTAAAAGTTAACCTTTAAGACCGGTCCTTATAAACCTCCGGTCTTAAAATTAATGAATTTTTTGTTTAATTTTTTTCTATATTTCGTACCGGAAGTATTATATGTCCGGTCTTAAAAGAATAACTTTTAGGAGTGGCTGTTGAATATGTGCGGTCTTAAAACTTTTAGAGTTTTATATTTAAATTTTTCCTTTTTATGTTGGACCACAGAAAATATAAGTACGGCTGTATGAGATTTCTCTATAAAGTAATTGAAACTTCAATTTTCTTAATAACATTTTTAAGACCAGTTTTTTTTTTTTAAGGATCTGAATAATATATTTATGACCTATGAAAAAATAATCCGCTATAAGAAGTTCTTTATATTTATAAAACTGCCACTTGTCATACCTTTAAAGTTCTTTATATTTACAAAACTGCTACCGGTCATACCTTTAAGACCGGGGCGTCGATTGTCTGGTCTAAATGAGGCGGTCTTAAAACCCTTTTTTGCACTAGTAAGTGAAGATGAAATAAGACCAGCATGATTTTGATAAGGTATGGAGATACGAATCAAAGTCATAGGCACTTGTAAGAGTACAAGGTGCTAAACTGACCCACTATGAGAAAGTTGCATGGATTAAGTCATAAGCTTATCTCATATATAACCGCATCACAATGCCCTTTGACCTGAGATCATCATGGATTTCTACATGAGAGTCGCTGTGTAACGCCCTCTTATAGCTCCCGATCATAATTAGAGTTCATAAACAAAGGAGCGTATGGATCTAGTTTGGACAAATGAGTAGCTGATAAAAATGCGGAAAATATTTAAACTTAACTTGGTTTTGCAAAATAAACTTAATCCCTTCGAGATATTTAAATATATATAGTCATCCCTGAAATTAAAGTTAACACAATACGCATTATCCCAAAACAAATATGCACAAAACAAAAAGGAACTTCTCTGAGTTCAACTTTCTTCTGCCCCCGCTCACAGCACTGCCTTCCCCTTCTTCAAACTTCTACTACCTGCGGCTTTGAGATTCACGAATGAATCTCAGAGTAACATGTTAACCTCTATGCATGGAGTATAAGCATATGTAACAAAAAAATTACCACAATCAGGAATACCACATAGCATACAGACAGTATAAAAAGTCAATTCAAAATCCCAGTGCTAGGAAACTTGCACAAAACCTACCCGGTTCAAAATTTCATAGTGCTTGGAAAGACAAGTAGGACCTACCCGATGCTATGCCTATCTCTCCAAGGCCCAAACCAGAACATACCCAGTCCCGAGTCCCTCAGCACAAGGAAACCACAATGTGGAACCTACCCGGATCCGAATTCCTTAGCACAAATGTGAATGGCCAACACAAACTTTGTATGCAATCAAATATGTTTATAAAACACATTCCACAAATTATGGCATTTAAAACATACACAAGTACACTCACAAACATAGAAGGTTAGAGTTACTACCTAGTGCGTAGTAACCTAAATTTCGTCCAAGTAATTTTTCAGGGTGCATGCGCTTGAGAAATTACCTATAATTTGGGATAACTAGTTATTAATTAAACCATAAATATTAAACATAATAAATATGTCCTTATTATCCTGTTTAGTCTCTTTTTAACCTTATTTCATTGGGGTTTAATCTAATAACCCAAACTTATAAAATTCTAGCTCTTAACCTTAAGTCTTCTAAAAAATACAGTCACTTTGATTATTTTTAATTAATTGTAGAAAACTCATTTTTGAGTGATTCCAACTCTCACGTGCTCTTTGACCTCTCTGATTTCAAGGAAAAATATTTTCAGAGGTCCGAATGTACTATAAAAATCTCAGGTTCCAATTTTGCCCCCGTTGTCTAGATTGATGTCCAGAAGTTTGACTAACCTTTGAAAATCCATTTAAAATCGTACATAGCTCTAAAATTTCCAAATTTTATATCAAATTAAAGCTTGAAACATCCTCTACCAATCTGGAAATTTCATTATTTATAAAAATACCAATCATTCCCAGTTTTAAAAACAATGTAGACTGTCCAGTGAGTTTTCCAAACACATCCGTTGACTTTGAAAATTAGAAAATCACTGACCAGAGCTTCATAAATTACAAAATTTACATTTCTCACACGATTAATGGGTCCTCTGCATGCATGTAAAATTTTACCCCATTATAACTACTTTAACCTATTCAAAACACATGTTTAATTCTTCTGCCCGGTTTTGATGTGCATGACGTAGGGTCATTTTTGAGAATTTAGTATCCACTTCCCAGATTTGAAAATAATGAAAATGACCCATCATTGTAAAGGTATGGGTGTCCTCTGTCTCCTGGAAAATTCCCATAATTTTTAAAGGACATTAACCCAGTCAACACACACCCACAAGCTACCTGGGTTCAGTTGTTCAAAACTGGCAGATTTTCCTTTTCCTTCAAGCTCTTTATTTTATGTGCAAAAATACCTTCAAAAATTCACCAAAAATATTTTTCCCACACAATATTTCATAAGGAAAATGATGATGACTTCAGATTTCCCAATTTCCAACTTTTTCTTGTTGTTTACCATGAATTTCCATATCTGGGTTTTAAACCAAAACTCAAATTTTGAAGAAGAAATAGAGGTGCTTACCACTAGGCTTGCCTTTGGATTTGTGATCTCTTTTACCACACTAATCCTTACTCAAAATTCAGCCTATACTCAAGGGAATCACATGCATGTGAGTTTTTAACCATAAATATTAACATGCATGTAGAAAAATCCAAGATACCATGATAAAGTTCAAGTTTTCTTACCTTGAACTTCTTGTATCTCTTCTTCATCCTTCAAACCAACCTTGGAGGCGAAATACTAATTGAAGTTGATGATGATGAGGATGAAGCCGTGGAGCAGATGTTAAAGAAAGTGGTTTATTGTTGGTGTTGTTAGTTCTCTATGGGTTTTAATGATTACTAACAATTGTAAAGAAAGCCTGGAGTTTTTATTTGATAAGTTGAAAAACTTGCTGTCAAAGGAAAACTCGAATTTTGGTTTCAAAACTCGAGTTTTGACCTTACAGAGAAGAACTTAAATTTTCCGAACTAAGCAAAACCGCCGATTTTCAGAGAAAACACAAGTTTTCATTACTCAAAGACTTCTCAGCAATTTTCTTAAAATTGCAAAACTCGAGTTTTACATGAAAACTTGAGTTTTGGTCATACAGAGAGCCTCTAAAGCTTTGAACATTTGAAAACCTCTAGTTTTGCTCAAAACCGCCAATTTTCAGTTTAACGTGAATTCTCTAAGTTTTCCTCAGATTTGGGAAAACTCGAGTTTTGCTTTGAAAACTCGAGTTTTGAATTGGCAGAGAGGATTCATGTTTTAACTAAGTTTCAAAACCACCAGTTTTAGAGAAAACCTCCAGTTTTGGTTTTACACAGTTTTTCTCTAAGTTTTCATGATTAAATGAAAACTCGAGTTTTGGTCTGACAGAGAACTCTCATATTTTCTCAGATTTTGAAAACTGCCAGTTTCTAGGAAAACCTCCAGTTTTGACTTGGCGCAATTTCTCAAAGTTTTCATATTTAAATGAAAATTTGAGTTTTGATGTGAAAACTCAGGTTTTGGCCAAGTAGAGAGCCTTGATGTTTTAATATTTTGAAAACTGCCAGTTTTGCTTCAAAACCTCCAGTTTCGATGTTTTGGACTAAAATCGATCTTTCATGTTCAAGTCCAAAACTCGAGTTTTGAGAAACAAAACTCGAGTTTTCATCACTTAGTTTAAAATTCAAATCTGACGAATTTGGAAAACCTTCTTGCTTGATCTTAATACTTCCTATTATCATTTTCTAATATTCCTAGCTATATTTAACCACTTTGTTAGTGAGTTTTAGATGTTTTAAAGAATGTTTATTGAAGGTTTAAAGCAAAAGCAAAAAGTGACGTCAGCACATTAAATGCTAAACCTAGAAAGTTGCATAGTTTTGGGTAATCCTTCTACACACATCTACAAAGAATTAAAGATTGCTTCTTGCATCTAGTAACTGTTATTCCAACTGATTAATTTGCCAGAAGTCAACTCTGAACTTCTGCCCAGCTGGATTAAGTGAAGATTAGTGAAAGAAGAAGACCAAAGCTTAACCAAAACCTTGTCTAATGAAGGCAACAGTTATATTGAAGAATCCAATGGTCATTTAATGTTCTATTGGTATAACTAAAACTGCATTCAAGTCTTTTGAACCAACACATCTGCTGAAAACGAATTGTATTCAAGTCTACATTCATTTCTTTCACTTTTCACCTGTATTGTATCTTCTAATACATTGTGCCTCAGTGCTTATCAATATCCACTCTTTGAGAGAGTTATTTGATTATAATTCATTTGTTATAAAGAATCACAAGTCAGAGGACTTGGTGATTGAGTTCATTGATTACAACTTGTAAAAGGGAGTAAGTTCCAGTGAGAGAATTACTCTTGAGTGTAGAGTGTGTAATCAATTGAGATAGTGGAAATCCCAGAGAGTCTGGAGACTGGACGTAGGTCAAGAGGTTGGACCGAACCAGTATAAGCTTTTGTGTCTTGCTCTTCTACTCTACTCCTTGTTCATCTCTGTTCATCTTTATTTTGCTGTTAAAGAATAGAGCATTTTCCAAAAGTTTTAAAAATCCCTAATTCACCCCCTTAATGATTTAGCTCCTTCTACAGGTGTGGGAGGGAAAGCCGTGATTGGAGATTGGAGGATAAAAGATAACTTTGAAATTGTGTTGAGAGAAAAGGAAGTGCCGAGAGTATTTTGAGAGGATGAGAATGAAATTTAATCAATGTGTGTTGGCTGATTAGGCTACGGTTAAGGAGGATAAAAAGGTGAAAAAATCTGAATTAGTTTGTGTTGCCGTGGCCATTTACATGCACTTTGCCATATGTAATTGTGTATGTGTGCTACGTGTGTGTCATGTGTTGGTATTGCAAGTTGCCATGTGTCATGTGTTTAGAAGTTTCCACGGATAGGGAGGGAATAAGGGACAAAAATCTGATTGCAAGTATATATATTTGTTGTTTGTGCCGTGGAGAAACCAAAGGAAATGAGAGATTAATATTGAATGTGTATGTGTAGTGTGCTACGGCATTAAGAGAAGGGTTAAGGTGCATCCAGCACAATGAACTATTGGCTTAGGAACGTTTAGCACAATTAACTATTAAGTGGACCGCCTAGCACAATAAACTTTTAAAAAGGAGCGTCCAGCACAATAAACTTTTAAAAAGGAGCGCTCAGCACAACGCCGTTAGTAAAGAGTTAACGCCGTTAGCTAAAAGTTAACGTCTGTTATCGAAGGAGCGCCCAGCACAACAAACTATTATTCCGAGAGCGCCCAGCACAACAAACTATTATTCCAAGAGCGCTCAGCACAAAATTCTAAATTTTACTAAATTAAATAATTTTTTTCTCAATTGTCATTATTCAAAACTACTTTTATAAATATCTATAGACAAAATTTACTCATTCTTCAATTTTCTCAAAATTATAATTTGCTAAAATAAACAAATTTTTTGATTAAGAATATAATTATATGATTTAAATAAAACTCAAGGTGTTTTATAGTTTATTATATATGTTAAACAAAAAAAAATATATGATTTATTTTTATTTTAGAAGAAATTTATGTGAGTTAAAAAATTCATTTAATGTTAATAAAATTTAAAAAATGTACACAAACTATTTAACAACAGTTTAAATTATTTGTCAATATTAAGATGTACAACATTATATAGGTGTGAAAAAGGCTAACAACATAACATAGCCTTATTGAATACGGAATATGGGATAAGTCCCACAAGAAAATGTATACTTCTTTTTATTCATTCAAACTTTCCTTCACGCATTCGCCGACACAAAAGAGTAATCCTATAGCACAAAGTAGAATCAATAAAGGATTAAGGGGTAATTTTGACTTCAAAATTTTTTAGGAGATAATTTTATCTTGAATGTGTAAAAAAAGATCAATTCTACCATGATGATTTTTCCAATTAATTTTTTAGATTTTTTAAATTTTAGTAACATTAAATGAATTTTTCAACTCACATAGATTTCTTCTAAAATAAAAATAAATCATATATTTTTTTTGTTTAACATATATAATAAGCTATAAAGCACCTTGAGTTTTATTTAAATTATATAATTATATTTTTAATCAAAACTTTTGTTTATTTTAGCAAATTATAATTTTGAGAAAATTGAAGAATGAGTAATTTTTGTCTATAAATATTTATAAAAGTAGTTTTGAATAATGACAATTGAGAAAAAATTATTTAATTTAGTAAAATTTAGAATTTTGTGCTAGACGCTCTCGGGATAATAGTTTGTTGTGCTGGGCGCTCCTTAGATAACGGACGTTAACTTTTTGCTAACGGCATTGTGCTGGGCGCTCCTTTTTAAAAGTTTATTGTGCTGGACGGTCCACTCAATAGTTAATTGTGCTGGACGCTCCTGAGTCAATAGTTCATTGTGCTGGACGCACCTTAACCCTTAAGAGAATGAAAGAGATAACAATAAAAATCTGATTTGCGTGTGATTATGCATGCTTGAGAAATGTTTTGTGAGTTGCAAGTAATTGTGTGTTGTCTCTAAAATATGACACCATGTGTCATAGTTTTTGCATGTGTGTGACAAGTGTCACACATGCAGGGTGACATGTGTGTGTTGCCTTGGTTTACGTGCTTGGGTTCCGATGTAATTGTCTCGATTTGCGTTTTGGGTTTCCATTGTCGTTGTCTCAGTTTGCAAGTTTAGGTTTCCAGTGTTGTTGTCTCAGTTTGTGTGATTGGTTTCTGGTGTTTGTTGATTATGATTAGTTTTGATGATGTCTTATATAGATGTCATTTTTAAAAGCAAAAAGATTGAGTAATATATTGAGTAATATAGTTATCTCCTACATTGACTAACTACTATGTTTAATGTAGATTAGTCCAAGTCAAATCATGCAGAATACTCAAGAAGGAGATAAGGGATTAATGGAAAGAAGAACTTGCAGAGATTGTCAAGGAAGCAAAATTTGTTATCAATAGATTTTGGAGAATAACCAAAAAGAAGAAAAGCGACTAGAGAAAGATGTTATTAAAAGAACTTGCACAATATAATAGGAATGGAATATCAATATTCAAGTTCTTGTGATACTGGAAGTCTCTATGATAAGCAAGAGTTGGAATGAAGCTTCATCACTTTATGGATAAGGTAGAAGCTGTAGAGAATGATGGGCCCAAGTTAAATGATGAAGAATGATCAAGTTGGGAGATGGAAGAAACAAAGAGTTGAATTATGTAGAATGATCAAGAGAAAAGAGAAGAGAGGAAAGAAAGAGTTGAATTATCAAGAATGATCAAGAGAAGAGATGGAAGAAGGAAGAACTTGATGAGTGGAATAAAGATATAATTATTCAAGTTCTTATATTAAAGCTAGAAGCCTCCAAGATCATTGGAAGTTGGAATGGCTCAATTTGGAGTTAAAGTCAGCAAAAATCAGCTTCAGGATAAGAAAACTCAAGTTTCTTGCTTTGCTACAATGATTTGCTCTTTTGGTATGAGAAAACTCAAGTTTAGGACTCAAAACACGAGTTTAGGAGTCAAAGCTCGAGTAAGCCACCTCAAAACTTGAGTTTCTAGTGTTTTCAGCATCTCTGGCGCCTCTGGACTAGGAAAACTCGAGTTTCCAAGTACAAACTCAAGTATTATGGCTTAAGCAACAACTTGCTGATCTAGGAGTCAACCTGAAGGAGATCCCGATTCTGTGTAACAACACAAGCAAAATAAGCTTGGCTAAGAATTCCATTCAACATACTCGGACCAAGCATATTGATGTGAGACATCATTTCATAAGGGATCATGTTCAGAAGAAAGTTGTCAAAGTCATGTTCATCCCAACTCATCTTCAACTTGCTGACATCTTCACAAAGCCATTGGCCAAAGAACAGTTCAGTTTCATTAGAAGAGAATTGGGAATGGTAAATCCCAATGAACTATAAGTTCGCCTTTACCCAATGTTAGTTCAAGTTTTGATGATTAATTGTTACTAACTTAAACATCGAAGTGTCTAGAAATGTCTTATGCAGGATGCCTAATCCTAAAGCTTGCTGAAAAAGGGAACAAACTTGAGCCTATCACTTATGAACTCGAGCTCGAGATAGACAGAGAAGAAATGAGGATCTGATGTTGGACAAACTCGAGCCCATAAGTGAGCAACCTCGAGTTCATTTCAGGCAGAGAGCAATCTTGAACTCAACAACATGAGGGAACTCGAGCCTACAAAAAGTAACCTCGAGTTCACGGGATATAGAGAGCAACCTAGTTCAAAGTTTGACATGAACTCGAGCCTGTAAGTATGAACCTCAGGTTCATAAGTGAAGTTCAAGAGTTCATAGATACACTCTTGAAGTCCAGGTTAGTAAAATCTATGACGAACTCGAGCCTACAAGTGTAACCTCGAGTTTGTCGCGATTGCTTTATATACTGAAACTTGATTTTTCTTCCTCACTTCACTCAAACCTCAAGTTTTGACCTAAAGTTGCCCCAAAACCTCTCTTCTTCTCTCTCAACCTCTGCGAAAATGGCTTCCAAGCAATCAATTTCCAAAGATTCAAACCCTAAACCGACCCAATCAACCTCTTAGACTTGTCCAAAACGTCCTGTGTGATTGAAGACTCGCTTTACATGATTGCGCCATGGAGTTGGCAAGTCAGTCAGAGGTGTTCAAGGGGAAAACTCTGAAACTTTCCGCCTAGACCCAAGGGAGTCACAATCGATGAAGGGCGCACCAAGAAGAGACACGAACCTGAGCAAGCTTCTCAAGGAAGAGGGAAAGCTCCTCAATCAGCAGCGCCTCTGAGAGAGAAACAGCCAATTAAAAGGAAGAAGACCGCTGGAGTGCACTCGGTTCCTACTGCTAGGCAAGCCAGTTCTCATGCCCAAGCTGTACTTCAACAATAGGAGCAAGATGCTCCTCAGGTATCCCAGACAAATCCTGCCCTTTATGAGATTTACCTTCACTCTAGGATACCTAGTGGGTTTTCTGAGGAACCCTGTAGAATGTCTCCTGAAGAAGGGGCTAAATTTAAAGATAAATTTGATGAAAAGAAAGCCTTTTGTCCCATAGTGCATGTTGATTTAGCCAAGCTGAAAGAGGACTGTAACCTAGACTTATCTCCCTGGCTAAAACAATTTGAGTCACTGATTTCCATTAGGACTCCTTATAGTCTTAAGCTTGTGAAAGTATTCTACTTTCATATGCAATCTGATAACCTAGTAGATGAAGAAGGAAATCTGATAGAGGAGAGGATAATCATAAAGGTGAGGGGCCAGAAAATAACCATTTCTCCTTCCTACTTAAACTCAATCCTACAAATTACCATTCCCCCAACTCCTGAAACACACAGATACACTCAACAGGCAATGTTTAGACTTCTCAGACCCAATGAGCCTGTTCCTGAGGGTTTGGAGATCCTAGATTTTACACCATCTACAATGCCCCTAGAAACCGAGCAATTTGGTATATCTACACTAGGGATCTTCTACAAAAGGGAGGCAACTTTACACACTTTGCCAAGAAAGACTCCCATTTTTGCTTCCATTCTAGATCAGCAGCCCTACAATGTTGGCCATTGGCTCTTTCACGAGATGTCCAACTTTGCATTTCAATCTAGGCAAACATCTCAGATTCCTTTCCCTCCAGATCTTTTGGCACTTGGCAGCCAATGATCCTCCAATCTATCCTCCAGAATTTGGTAGACACATTCTAAACTTGATGGGGATCAATCCAGAGGAGAGATCAGATCAATCCAGAGCACCTGCTAGATCAAGGACGGCAAAATCCAGAGGCACCTATTCACAAGCACAAGAAGCTCAGAGTGCATCCCCTCCTCCTCAATCATCACTTCCTACAGACTTTGATGCTAGAATAAAAGAAATTATGGACAAGGCAATTTCTGATTTGACTGAAAGTGTCAAGCTTGCAGTTGGGAAGTTGGTTTCTGAAGTTAATAAGGAGCATAGTGATTTGGTGGACATTCAAGAAGGATTCAGGGTTGAACAAGAGGCTTTGAAGAATCAAATCAATGACCAAGCCGCCAGCATCTCTACCCTATTGATCACCATGATGGGTTTAAGTGACAAAATGGATCAGATATTGAAGAATCAATCCATGGCCACCTCCACCTCAGGTTCTGAACCTGCTATTCCAGTTTTCTTTCCTAAACCTAACCCCAAACCTCCCACTGTACCCTAGCCTGCCCAGACCACCTCTACTCCACCCTCTTTGACTGATGACAAAGGGGGAGAAGAGAGTGCTAAGTGATGAGGAGAACTCATGTTTCTGTGCTTTAGTTTCTGTTTCTGTGTTTTAGTTTCTGTTGAGAACTCATGTTTCTGTGCTTTAGTTTCTGTTTCTGTGTTTTAGTTTATGTTTCTGTGTTTTGGTTTTAGTTTCTGTGTTATAGGAATTTTTTGTTTTTAATTGTATGTATGCTTCATCATTGTGTATATGTGCTTATTGAAACTTTAATAGATGTTCAAATTTGTGTTAAATACATGTCTTGTTATTATCTTCTGTATTTCTGCTGCTAAATCTCTGATTAAACTTCATTGGTTGCAAATAACACTGTTTGAACCTCACCACTTGCACATTTTCTGCAAAACTCACACGAAACTAATTTTTAAGAATCACTGATTGTTTACAAGTGTTGTCATCATTAAAAAGGGGGAGAATGTTATTTCTCTATGTGTTTTGATGATTACTAACAATTGTAAACAATGTGGGAATGTTTTTGATCAAAAATAGAATGAGTTAAGAATTGTCAATTTCAAGCAAAAACACTCTGTCTACGACAAACTCGAGCCTATTATGTGCAACCTCGAGTTTTACCTTTAATAGAGGATGCAAACTTGCCATTTTAATTCTCAAACTCGAGACTGAACCTGAAGTTTACAACTTAAGAGTTTACCAAAATTTCAAAAGCTTTGTGTGAACTCGAGTCTACATTTGCAAACTCGAGTTCACCAATGGCAGAGAGGATTTTGTTTTGAAAATATCCTTAAACCCGATATCTCTCTCTCCAAACCTCAAGTTTGCAATTTCAAGAGAAAAGTTTTCATAGTTTACATGACCTGTGAACTCGAGCCTATCATCATTGCGAACTCGGGTTTACACTTGGCCGAGAGTTTTCAAAGTCTTTCAACCAAAGTAAACCTGAGACTTATTTCACAAACCTCCAGTTTACTTCAGGCCAAAAGCACTTAGAGTTTTTCAAAGTTGAACTAACTCGATCCTAAGATTTCAAGCTCGAGTTCAAACCTTATAGAGAGCAAAGAACTTTTCAACTTGAGAAAACTCTAGAGTTTGTCCTGAAAACCTCAGGTTTGCGCATTCAAAGATTTAACCAAGTTTTGATTTAAACAGTGTCAAACCCGAGCCTAATATTGCAAACTCGAGCCTAAACCTTACAGAGAGTAAAGGACCTTTTAAACTCTAGAGTTTGCACTGAAAACCTCAGGTTTGACCTTTGAAAGCTAAAACTAAGTTGTGTCTTGAATAGTGTCAAACTCGAGCCTGTCACTAATAGACTCAAGTTTGCCTCTTAGTCACAAACTCTCCAGAACTCAAAATTGCGACATTCCTCTCTGGAAGAAGGGAACTCAAGTTCAGACTTACAAACTCGAGTTCAAATCAACCCGAAAGCAATATGTCTTTTCAATGAGTTGAGAACCTCAGGTTTAGATCTCAAACCTCCAGTTTCTATGTTTTGAACCTTCAGCGCCTTTACATACTAAAGCTCTAAACTCGAGCCTGTAAGAACTAAGCTCGAGTTCATGATGCTGATTCAGAAATTCAAATCTGACGATTTGAGAAATCATTCTTGTTTGATCTTAATACTTTCCAATGTTATTCTCTGATATTCCTAGCTATGTTTAATGATTTTGTTAGTGAATTTCAGATAGTTTGAAGACTGTTTATTGAAAAATTAAAGCATAAAGCAAAAAGCAGTTCAGAACATTAAATGCTATGTCCAGACAGTTGCACCTTTCTGGCCAATCCATCTGCACACGGTTGCAAAGCATTAAGGATTGATTTCTACAACAAGCAACCTCTTCTCTAATGGATTAATTCACAGAGAGTCAACTCTGATCACTTGGCTAGCTGGATTAAGTGGAAATTAGATAGAGAAGATGCCTAAACCACTTCCTAACCTTGGTAGATGTTCTCCAACGGATCTATTGGGAAAACAACGGTCATTTAATGATCTCTGAGTATAAATAGAAGAGCATTCAAGTCTTTCCAACAACAACAACAACTGAAAACAAATTGCATTCAAGTCTTCATTTATTTTTTTCAGTTTTCAATTGTATAATATCTTTTGATATCAGGAGCTTCAGTGTTTATTAATATCTGCTCTTAGAGAGAGTTTATTTCTGATTATCATTTATTGTAAAGAATCACAAGTCAAGGGGACTTGGTGATTTGGGAATTCTTTGATTACAACTTGTAAGGGGGAGTGAGTTCTAGTGAGAGAACTACTTTTAAAATACAGAGTGTGTAATCCTTGAGTTAGTGGAAAATCCCAGAGAGTCTGGGGACTGGATGTAGGTCAAGTTGTTAAGACCAAACCAGTATAAATCCTTGTGTCCTACTATTCTCCTTCTAGCACTATTCTCCCTTGTTTTTACTACTCTAAAATAGAACAAGTCCTTAAATTTTTAAAATACCCAATTCACCCCCCCTTGGGTATTTGGCTCCGTTTTTCAGAAATTTTCCAAGTTTTCATAAAATTTTGTGAAAACTCGAGTTTTGATGGAAAACTCGAGTTTTGAATAGACAGAGAGGATTCATGTTTTAACCAGTTTTCAAAACCGCCATTTTTTTTGTTTTTTTGAGAAAACCTCCAGTTTTGGTTTTACACAGTTTTTCTCTAAGTTTTCATGATAAAATGAAAACTCGAGTTTTGGCCTGGCAGAGAGCACTCATGTTTTTCTTAGTTTTTTGAAAACTGTCAGTTTTCCCCAAAACCTCCAGTTTTGACTTGGCGCAAAATCTTCAAGTTTTCATATTTAAATGAAAACTCGAGTTTTGATTTGGAAACTCGAGTTTTGGCCAAGCCGAGAGCATTGCACTTTTTCAATGTTTTGAAAACTCCAGTTTTGGATGAAAACTCCAGTTTTGATGTTTTGGACTAAAATTCATTTTTCATGTTAACAGTCCAAAACTCGAGTTTTGATCTGGAAACTCGAGTTTTGCTTAAGTGCACAGTGACAAACTCCAGTTTTTGTAAGAACCGGCTGAACCCAAGAGGGGGGAGAATTGGGTGAAGTATAAAAATTTAGGAATTTTGAAAATCTTTTCGTAACTCACTAAAATCGGTTTACAAAGCAATAACCAGACATTTAAATATGTATACACATTCAACCATATATGCTGGAAATGTAAGAGATAAGTGAAGAGAATGTGCAAATTGATTTATACTGGTTCGGCCCAATCCTTGACCTACGTCCAGTCCCCAAGCCTCACTTGGGATTTTCAATTCACTATCTTCTTTCAACTTGATTACACGTTCTGTAACTGAAGTAACCCTCTCACTAGGATTCACTCCCCCTTACAAACTGTAATCAACACACCGCTTGATTACACACTCTGTACTCGAAGTAATCCTCTCACTAGAATTCACTCCCCCTTACAAGTTGTAATCAACATTATGTGTTTCCCACTCAAGATCACCCAATCTTGAGTAACTCTCAGAAGAATAGAATGATTACAATAAATCTTCTCTCTCAAAAGTGAATAAATGAACACTGAAGAACAATACAAATCACTTCACTCTCTAAGCTATCTAAACATGAAAAACAGAGAGTAAATGATGAGAAAAACAGAGTATTAGCATGTTGAAGATGTAAGCTCTTGTCTCTACGTTTTTTTGCTTGAATCTGTCTTCTATTTATAGGTAGAGATCAATATATGACCTTTGAGAAGATTCAATGACTGTTGGATAAAGAAATATAGCCGTTAGAAACTAGCCATTAGAACTTTTGCACAGCTTTTGATGTTCTGACACAAATATGACATTTTGAGATTTGCTTCTAATCCTTCGTTTTAATCATCTAAAACTCACTAGCAAATTGATTAAACATAGCTAGGAATGTTAGAGAATGATACTGGAAAGTATTGAGATCAAACAAGAAAGATTTACAAATTCGTCAATTTTGAAATTCTGGATCTGCAATAAAACCTTGAGGTTTTCTCTGAAACCTTGAGGTTTGTCTCTAAACCTTGAGGTTTGGGCTGTAGCATGTAAAATTGATTTGAGTCCAAAACATCAAAACTGGAGGTTTTCAAAATTGAGAAAAGTTGTTTGCTCTCTGTTTGCCAAAACCTCGAGTTTTGTTCAAATGTGAAAACTTTGAAATTTTGCGCCAAAGCAAAAACCTTGAGGTTTTGAAACAAAACTTGAGATTTTGAAAAGTTAGAAAACATGGTTGCTCTCTGCCTCCACAAAACTCGAGGTTTTATCCAAAACCTCGAGTTTTCACTCAACGTGAAAACTTTGAGAAAATCTTATCATGTTCAAAACTGGAGGTTTTACAATGTTCAAAATCTGAGAGACTCTCTGTATGATAAAACCTCGAGGTTTTACCAGAAACCTCGAGTTTTACATTTTCCTGAAAATGCTGAGAAGTCTTTGTGTGATGAAACCTTGAGTTTTCTCTGAAAAACCAGAGGTTTTGCTTTGTTCAGAAAACTTGGATTCTTCTTTGTAAAGCCAAACCTTGAGGTTTCAACTGAAACCTCGAGTTTTCCCAAAATATGGAAAACTTGGGACATTCTTGACCAATCTCAAACACAAGTTTATATTTCCAGGCTCGAGGTAAGAATCCAATGCAAGAAGAATCAGCTCCAAACTCATTGTATTATGTCCGTTATGATCCGATGAATGAAGCTATTCTTGACCAGCGTTTTTGCAATGTTCTACACTGACTGTCAACTTTCAAGGGTCATATCTCCCTAGTCTGAACTCCGTTTTTGTCCGTTCAAGTCTTGATGGAAAGCTCTGTGAGTCTAATTTCATATGCCATTGATTTCAGCTCAATCTGATTTGTAGTTTGTAAATTACACTCAAAATACTGAAGCTCATTCTGGATTGTGATGTTGATTCTTTTTGAAACTTTAAAAAATCATATCTCCTTGATTTGAACTCTTTTGGACTTGAATTTTGTACCAAAATGACGCATTGGAAGTCTAGTTTCATATGCTTTTGGTTTCATCTCAATCTGATCTCTAGTTTGGGAGATATCATCGAATTACTAGACCTCGCTCGAGCTGAACGTAAAACAGAGTTGCTGAAGAGTGCTAAAAACTTGAGGTTTTTGTGCAAACCTCAAGGTTTCACTGCTAAACTCGAGTTTTCACTTGTAAACTTGAGTTTTCCTAGTCCAGAGATGCCAGAGATGCTGAAGACACTCAAACCTCGAGTTTTCTCGTCCTAAACCTTATATTTGCTCGTTTTAACTTTGAATTGAGTCATTCCAACTTCTATTTGATCGTGGAGACTTCTAGAACTTGAATAATGATATCTTCATTCCATTCAACAAGTTCTTCCTTTCTTTCTTCTTCTCTTGATCATTTTCCACAATTCTAATCTTTCTTTCTTCTCTTCTCTTGATCATTCTCTCTCATTAAACTTGAACTTATCATTCTCTGCAAGTTCTATATCTTCTTCAATATTTCATCTTCTTCTTGATTATTCCCAAAATACTTTGATAGCTTCTTGCTTCCTTAACATTCTCTGCAATTTCTCCTTTCCATTAATCCCTTATCTCCTTCTTGATTATTCTGCATGATTCAACTTGGACTAATCTACATTAAGTATAGTAGTTAGTCACTGTATGAGATAACTATATTACTCAATATATAACTCAATCTTTTTGCTTTTAATAATGACATCTATATAAGACATCATCAAAACTAATCATAACTAACAGTTTTCATTTCAAAACTCCAGTTTTGCTTAAGTGTACAGTGACAAACTCCAGTTTTCATTTGAAAACTCCAGTTTTCAGCGCTCAATTTGAAAATCAGTTTTTCAAATTTGTGAAACCTTCTTGTTTGATCTTAATACTTCCTATCATCATTCACTAATATTCCTAACTATGTTTAATCAATTTGTTAGTGAATTTTTGATGATCAAACAAGTGAAGTTGTGCAAAAATTTGTTGATTATATATTTTTGAAATGCACAAGTATAAATTTTGTTTGGATTTCAATTCACACTGTTTTGAGAAAATGCATACAAATGTTTTGAAAACATATCCATACTTTGATTGCATTCTAATGATGTTTCAAATTGGAAGTTAATATTGTATACTAAATGTTGGATATGCTTCAAATCTCTCCAATTGAGTTTTCTTTATCTTTCACATATTGATCCTTGGAATTCAATGTATTGCTTGAACTCTTTAGTTTCATTCTCTAACTGTTGGACATCATGTCTAACAAGTTAATCATATATGAGTTTTAAGTTTATCTCAAGAAAAGAATTCAATTTGTGAAAATCTCATGCTTATTGGATAAATCATTATCGATCAAGTTATTCCAAGAATTATGAATGTTCATTAATGCATTAAATGTTAGTGCATTAATCATTGTATGCAATAACTTACTAGGATAATATTATGGAACTCTAGTCATTTGGATTAATGAGTTTGTACTTCATCGTCCATGAATCCTAGTACTCCTCTTTACTCAAATACATCAAATTTATCTTCATCCGTATTTTGAGTAACTATCTATGTATATTCATAATCTTGCCTTGTATGTTCATATACTTTCAAGACTTTCATCAAAGAAGCAATATTATTTCTTGGCCATAGCAAAGTCATTTTGCATATGTGTCTCTATTGTGCTAAACATGTCTTGCTAATGCTTTATCCTCATGATCTTTCCTTTTGGGGAAATTCTTCTACATGTTAATTTCAATGTTCAACATGTTCTCTAAAATCGGAAGCATTATGACACATTCTGATATATTGACTTCCACCATGTTTGAAATGGGCATTGTTTTTCAAGCATGTTTCAAAAATGAATCTTTCAGTTATGAAAATTTTGATTTTATAATGTATTATCACTTTTTTTTTTTTTGAAATAACATTCAAGATTTGAAACACTTTGCATATTTCATTATTATTCTTGAAAAATCTGATTTCATTCATGAACTGTGAATTGATAAATGATTATCTTTATGGATAAGATTTTCTATGCTCAAACTTACATATATTTTATTAATGACATCTTTTCTACATAAAGTATATTTTCAAATTGTCATTGTGAAATAACATTCTTGATATCATTCAGCTGTTACCTTATTTGATTCATTGGTTTGAACTTATTTGATTGGGTAAAATTATGTTCTTGATATTTGATTATTATACCCTTTGCTAAATATCATATGGTTAAATTATATAAAAGCATAAGAGTTCTTGTGTCTAATCTTGTGTAGACTCAAGAATCATTGAGTACCAAATAACACATATTTTTGCAGGAGTTGACTAGAATGATATATTGTCAAATACAAAGAACATGGGCAAACAGAATAGACCATTTTCAGTGGCTATGTCTGCAAATTTTGCAACATTTCTTGAATGACATCCTACTACTAGCAAGAGGATTAGACGAAGAAGATAAGGAGCATACCAGCTTGATAAGAAGCTATGAGTAGAAACTAAATTGAGATCCTGTGCAAAGCTCATTTGGAATTTCAGCTTCTAAGATGCATTCAGGACAATTGATAATAGCTATTCAGTAATGCATCTATGGACTACAAATGATTATGACTCAAGTAATTACGATATTACTTGAGTGAGGTATTGTATTTTGAAATAATGTTCATATATCATAATCATGCTAGAATAACTTGATTTTATTCATTCTATCTTATTTCATGAAGCTTAGCCTAAGCAAACTCATTTTTTTAAAAAAATGATGATCCTTATGCTTTAAACTCTTTTATCATCATAAAAAGCGTAAGTGATTTGTTTACCAATTTCAAGTCCACCCAAGTGAACTTGAAAGTTCTCAATTCTAAGGTATCATGTTGTGAGCAAAGATATTTTAAAACCTCATAACATTTGGTGTCTTATTAGTATTTGATATCATGAAAGGGAACTTCACATTTTAACCATGTGCTCATTAAGGGGGAGCTTCACTTTCACATGTTTTTCATATCTTAAAAGCTCATCTCCATTATTTGAAGAAAACCCTTTTAAGCATTCTCATCTACATTCACTATATTTTATTTGTTTTGATGATGAATTAATTGTATATTTAAAAATATCATTTAGAAAGGAATACTTTGATATCTGATTACACTAACAAGTTTTTTTTTTTCAAAGAAAGTTTTCAATTTGTAGCAGGAGATTTTGTTATGTGTTACAACTTTCCTCAATGCACTACAAGGAGAATATACTAATTTAAGGAAAGATGTTTTGACAATCAATCTGAGATTTGCTTTACAAAAAATGAGGAACATCTCTTGGAACGAGCTGAGATATGTTCAACATAAGAGTTTTATGAAGAAAAGGCAAAGGATTGAATCTGAGTGCTGACATTATTCATTCATATGAGATACAACTCAAGAAGTCAGTACTTTGGTCTTATTCCACATCTCGAAGGTTGTTAGAGCACATCACGGATCTCTTTCAACAAGAAAGCTATCAAATGGACTGCACAAATTGTTCACCAATTCGGGAAACCAACATGAGCATTTCTAATCTCTATCTTTTATATTGAAAGAAATTTTGCACATGTTTGGTATCTATATGCTTTAATTGTGAAAGTTGTCTTGAAAACCTCTCCAAATTATTTCAAATTTGTTTTCATAAAAACATTCTAAATTGCATCTTATTATCAATGAAAACACTTTCAAATAGGGGAAGACAATCAGTTTCTTGACTCATTCTAATTTGATTTTATATTTGTCTCCCTACAAGTTTTTTTTTCCTTCTTTACTTTAACTTTTTGCTAATGACAAAAGAGGGGGAGAGAATGACAAGAAAAATATGTTGGTCTAATATATTTTCATATTCGTACATATTTTTCTTAAAGTATTTGCCATCATCAAAAAGAGGAAAATGTTGGTTATGATTAGTTTTGATGATGTCTTATATAGATGTCATTTTTAAAAGTAAAAAAATTGAGTAATATAGTTATCTCCTACATTGACTAACTACTATGTTTAATATAGATTAGTCCAAGTCAAATCATGTAGAATAATCAAGAAGGAGATAAGGGATTAATGGAAAGAAGAACTTGTAGAGATTGTCAAGGAAGCAAAATTTGTTATCAATAGATTTTGGAGGATAACCTAAAAGAAGAGAAGAGACTAGAGAAAGATGTTATTAAAAGAACTTGCACAATATAATAGGAATATCAACATTCAAGTTCTTGTGATACTGGAAGTCTCTATGATAAGCAAAAGTTGGAATGAAGCTTCATCACTTTATGGATATTGAAGAAGGTAGAAGTTGTAGAGAATGATGGCTCAAGTTAAATGATGAAGAATGATCAAGTTGGGAGATGGAAGAAACAAAGAGTTGAATTATGAAGAATGATCAAGAGAAAAGAGAAGAGAGGAAAGAAAGAGTTGAATTATCAAGAATGATCAAGAGAAGAGATGGAAGAATGAAGAACTTGATGAGTGTAATGAAGATATAATTATTCAAGTTCTTATATTAAAGCTAGAAGCCTCCAAGATCATTGGAAGTTGGAATGGCTCAATTTGGAGTTAAAGTCAGCAAAAATCAGCTTCAGGATAAGAAAACTCGAGTTTCCTGCTTTGCTACAATGATTTGCTCTTCTAGTATGAGAAAACTCGAGTTTAGGAGTCAAAACTCGAGTCAGCCACCACAAAACTCGAGTTTCTAGTGTCTTCAACATCTCTGGCACCTCTGGACTAGGAAAACTCGAGTTTCCAAGTACAAACTCAAGTTTAGGACTCAAAACTCGAGTTTTCAAGTAGAAACTCGAGTTTCCAGTGTTGATCAGCAACTCTATTCTACTCTGTTTCACGTTCAGCGCGGGCAATGTCTAGTAATTTGATGATATCTCCCAAACCAAAGATCCGATTGAGGTGAAACTAGTGGCATATGAAACTAGAGGTCCAATGCGTCATTTTGATATAAAATTCAAGTCCAAAGGAGTTCAGATAAAGAATCTATGATTCTTACAAGTTTCCAGAAGAATTAACGTCACAGTCTAGACCCACCTTCGGTATTTTGGGTGTATCTCACAAACGAGAAATCTGATTGAGCTGAAATCAGTGGCATGTGAAAGCACACTCATAGAGCTTTCCATCAAGAGTTGAACGGACCAAAACGGAGTTCAGACCAGAGAGATATGACCCTTGAAAGTTGATAGTCAGTTCAAGAAGTTGTGAAAACGCTCAACAAAGTCAAAACTCGAGTTTGTAAGTACAAAACTCGAGTACTTACAAACTCAAGTTTTCAGGTTACAGAGAGCAACGAACTTCAGAGTATCTTCCAAACTCGAGTTTGTAAGTACAAAACTCAAGTTTTGCTCAGGCAGAGAGAAATCCAACACTCGACAACAAAAGGAAAACTCAGGTTTTCAAGTGCAAACTCGAGTTTTCATCTCAGTTTCAGAAAATCAGCGTTTCAAAAATTCTGATTCTTCTGATAAACATCCAGATGATTACCCAAATGATTTATAACACTTCTTAACATCATTTTTATCATTTGTATACATGTTTCAGACGATCAAAGGCTGTTAAACTGAAGATCCAAGGGAAAGTAAATGTTGATGTCATAGCTGGTTCAGAAAACGAAGTTCTAACGACTAGTTCCATCTGAGTCTAACGGCTATATTTCTTTATCCAACAGTCATTGAATCTTCTCAACGGTCATATATTGATCTCTACCTATAAATAGAAGCTAGATTCAAGCAGAAAAACGCAGAGACACAAGCCCACATCTTCAAAATGCTCATACTCTGTTTTTCAATGTTTAATAGTTCATCATAGAGAGTGAAAATATTTGTAATGCTCTTCAGTGTTTATCTTATTCACTTCTGAGAGAGAAGATTCATTAGAAACATTCTATCTGTTTATTTGAGAGTTACTTAAGATTGAGTAATCTTGAGAGGGAAACAGATTGTAACCTTGCATTGTGTAAGGGGGACTATCTCGGTGAGAGATTTGGCTTCACAAGTGCCTGGGTGAACTTGTGGGATTGTAAAGGCTTCTCTTGTGCCCGGATTAAACAAGAGGATAGTGGATTGAAAATCTCAAGCGGAGCTTGGGGACTGGACGTAGGTCAAGGATTGGGTAGAACCAGTATAAATCTCAGTTTGCATATTCTCTTCCCTAAACTCTTATATTTCCAGCATATATATCTGAATGTCCATACATGTTTGAATGACTGACTATTGCTTTATCAATTATTATTGTCATTCAAACTGCTTTTAATAAGTTGCGAAAAGTTTTTCAAAGTTCCTAAAGTTTTATCAAACACCCAATTCACCCCCACTCTTGGGTGATAGCCGGTTCTTACAGTGTTGTTGTCTCGGTTTGCGTGTTTGGTTTTGCTGTCAGTTTTGTTGCATGTTTTTCAAGGAGGTATTGTTTAGGTTGTTTTTCATCGTTTGTTATCTATTTTCTCCCAAGTAATCAATATTCAATAATAGTTCATATCACACTAGATATTCAACTTTGGCAAATATTATTGAATATTCTCAATCTTACAGGGTCTTTGGTAAAGCAAAAGCCAGTACATTACACGCTAATCTTTGACCTAGTCAAAAGTCACCTTTGACCGGGTGATGATAAAAGTTTAGATCGGGATTAGTGGTTTTCATATAGAGGAATGTGAATAGTCAAAATGGAATTTGTCCCTCACATTTGTAGAGTGATAATATTAGACCCCTGATAATTGAATATTGTTACACTTAATTGTATCTCTTGGTGAATAAATTTAGGATTGTTTAGTCATTAAATAATGGGTTTTATTACCTAATTGAGCTTTGAGCTTTTAATGTGATTGATTTCATTTTTTTGAATAAATTCCAGATTTACAGTGATTTAGTATTTTTGCCATAACTTTTGATCTAGATATCCGATTAGCCTGATTCTTCTTTCGTTTTTTAGATGATTCAGAGATCTACAATTGTTATGAAGACTCGGAAGGCTGATTCAGACAAGAAGATGGGTGAAATTGGAGCTAAAGACAGACCTATTTTTCTGGATTTTTATTCTGCTCGAATTTTGTAATAAAAGACCAATTTTTAGAGGTTTCCTTTTTTATATAGGGATTTCCTATTGATTAGGGGTTTCCTATTTAGAGATTTCCTATTTTTAGTCATTTTTCCTACATAAGGAAAAGGAGAGGGTGGCTACAAACATATTCTGAATACACGTTTGAAGCAGTTTTGGATTGAAAGACAGAAGTTTAATTTTCTCTACAATGTTCTTCACGTTCTTCTTCATCTTTTCTTCCGCGTTTTGTCTAGCCATGCTTGGCTAAACTTTTGTGGTTAATCCAACGTAAGGATTCCATGATTCGTCCAGAGAACTTGTGCTTATTCGGTAATTTAACTCATTTCTATTTTCATCTTATCGGATCCGATTATTGGAAATAGTTCGAATATTAGATTTAATACTCGGTTTGGTTCATCCCAAGGACTGAGTTCGAACTAGGTTTTAAGTTTTGCTGTGCGATTGCACAGTGGGACGCCGCTGTTCGAAATTATTCTAGGCGATCGTCTAGTCGAGGGATTTTCTGGGCGGATGCAGAGATCTCGGTTCATCCAGAGCCAAACGTGGGTTATTTATATTTTGTTCAATGATGGAAGTCTCTGGAATCTGAACGTTGGGTTAATCATTTTTAATCTGTTTTTGCTTAAACCATTCTGTTTCTGCATTTCGTTCTGTTTCTGTTAAATTTCATTTTTAATCTTTTTGAATCAAAACCCCCCCATTTTTACTGTTTTTGTTTCTTTGTTGCTTTCAATCAAACCCGCTGCAAGTTCGTTGGGAAACGACCCAGGTTCCCTATTTCTGCAAAAAAAATTTGTTCTCGAACTTGGCTTTTTTCCCTATTTGCCACTTTTTAGATAAATAATTACCAATATGCCACTCTTTTCAAAATAATTCTCCATCTGCCACGTTTAGTCGACTAAATGACCATTTAGTCGACTAAAAGTCGTGGTTTCAATTTTTTTTTGGTTGACCGAGAATTTAGTCGACTAACCCAACTGGGTTAGTCGACTAAATATTATTTAGTCGACTAACCCGTTGGGTTAGTCGACTAAATTCTCGTCTGGATCCTATTAATATATATATATATATATATATATATATATATATATATATATATATTTGTAAATAATATTATAATCAGATCCTATTATGTAGGAAAGAGTTAAATCAGATTCTATTTTTTTTAAAAAAATTATAAATGCAACACGCAGACACCTGAATGCTTAAATATTCCAACGGCAAATCAAATCACCTATTTTCCTGGGCTATATTTTTATATATGGAATAAAAAAAAGTCCACAAACCTACGTACGTATGCCTCATGTCTCGTAACTGCAACTCAATATACGTATAAGAACAATAATAAGACCCTGATTCCTTTTTTTTTTTTTCCTTTCCTCATTGCAGCAAACTCACGACTCCTATGGCTTTTTTTTTTTCCTACGAGTTCATGCTCTAGCACCTACGTTGGAAATAATGGAAAGAAGAGGTAAGAAAGCTTGAAGTTTACCTCTGTTTTGCGAGTTTGAAACAGAGCAGATGAATGGAAGTGATCTCTCTATCCTTCAAGGTTCTCACCCTTTCACTCACAGCTTCCTATTCTCGGATTTAATTTGAATAGCCAAAATTGAAGATTTTCAAGATTTTTTAAATGATAAATTCATTTTTCTAAACAGTAGTAGATAGAAGATCTTTATTTTGAATTTAAAAAACCCTACTGTCGAAATTTAGTCGACTAACCCGATCGGGTTAGTCGACTAAATCTCGCGGGTTTTTAAAAAAACCCTTCAGACGAAATTTAGTCGACTAAACCTAGTGGTTTAGTCGACTAAATTTCGTGGTCAGCCAAAAAAAGGGACCCGACGACTTTTAGTCGACTAAACCGGCGTTTAGTCGACTAAAAGTGGCAGATTGGGAAAATTTTTCAAAACCATGGCAGGTTATTTTGGGAGAGACGACAAATCTCTGTCAAATTATGGCGCCGCTGCCGGGGAATTTGCATCGGTTTGATTAGTAACATTTTTTATTTTTATTTTATTTTATTATATTTTTTTGGGTCTCGTTGGGACGTAACGGGTATTTCAGAATTGTTTGACCTACTCCGATTGGGCTAATTTTTGGTGGGCTGAAGGAAAACGATATTTTAAGACGAACACAGTACCTATAGTACTGTGGTTCCTCGGATTTTAGCCAAATTCCATCGTTTAGACCACTTTTTCAATTTTTGAAGTTTTTTTATTTCATTTTTGGGTTCCCCAATGGTCTAGGATTTGCCCTGTCCAAGTCCCATAAATTTTAAAAATCATTTGATATTGTTTCTGGACTTGTTTTGGTCAATTTCTACCATAGGTTCTTGTTTTCTTTGTGTTTGCTTTTGTGTCTTAGTGTTTTTTTTTATCACTTTTAGTGTGGCATTTTCGTAATTCTGAGTTTCTTGTGCCATTTTTGTGATTTTGATTTTTCTGCAAATTCTGCCTTGTGATTTTGCTGCATGAGTACTAGGAGCACTGTCAATCCAGAAGACTTGTTACCATTTGATCCTGAAATAGAAAGAACAATTCTCACTGCTAGAAGAGTAAATCGTGGAATTAATACTAAATTGGAAATTGAACTTGAGTCTGATTGTGACCATTCTGATTGTGTCCATTCTGTTGATCTTTCTGATTGTGCTTCTGATAGTAGTCCTGATAGTCTTGTTGTTTTCACTGATTCTAGTAGCATTGCTAACTCAGAAATTATGGCAGAACAAGCAGGTCATCATACCTTGAAAGAATTAGCTACCCCTAATGTGGGCAATCAAAATTTGTGTATTCAATATCCTGAACTTGCTGCTAACTTTGAACTAAAATCTGGTCTTATCCATTTGTTGCCCAAGTTTCATGGTCTTGCAGGTGAATGTCCTCACAGGCATCTAAAAGAGTTCCATGTGGTATGTAGTACGATGAAACCTCAAGCAATCGATGAAGACCACATTAAGCTGAGAGCTTTTCCATTTTCCCTAGATGGTGTCGCTAAGGATTGGCTGTACAATTTGCAACCAGCATCTATTGGGAGTTGGGATGATATGCAGAAGCTATTCCTAGAGAGGTTCTTTCCTTCTTCAAAGGCCATTGCTATTCAGAAGGAGATCACTAGTGTTAAACAAATCAATGGGGAGACTATGTATGAGTATTGGGAGAGGTTCAAGCGATTGTGTGCTAGCTGTCCACACCACCAGATTTCAGACCAGCTTCTAATTACATATTTCTATTCTGGTTTGCTACCGTTGGATAAGAGTTTTGTGGATGCATCTAGTGGTGGGGCCTTAGATAGAAAGACACCTGAAGAGGCCCGAGAGTTGCTATCTATTATGGCTGCTAATTCTCAGCAATTTGGCACCAGAGCCAATAGCAATCCTGTTTATCAGATTCATACACCTCCAGCCCAGTACGATTCTCAGAGATTAGAGACTAGACTTGATGATCTGACCTCCCTTGTGAGGCAGTTGGCAGTAACACAGACAGTCCAGTCTTCTCCTCCTCAGATTGGGTACTCCTGTGGGTTTTGTTCTGACCCTTATCATCCTACTGATTCTTGCCCTACTTTGCATGATCCCACTTATCAGGACCAGTCAGTAGCTGCAGTGGGTGTTTTTCCAGGTAAGCCACAATACCAGCAGAATAATGCCTTTTCCAATACCTACAATCCTGGTTGGAGAAATCACCCCAATTTCCGTTGGAACCAGAATCAGGACCAGAGTAACCAATATCAGCAAAATTCTGGGAATTACCAGCAGAGACAGTACAGACCACAGAATTTCCAACATCAGTCTGCACCTCCTTTGCCAGCACCAGCTACTCGACCAGCCATATGTGCACCTCCACAGGCCACACAACAGCAGGCTAGTAGCAGTGGTTCCTCATTGGAGGATATTATGAAGCAATTTGCCACAGACACTATGCAGTTCAAACAGCAAACTGAGACTTCCCTTCAAAATTTGCAAACTCAGATTGGCCAGTTGGCAACATCACTGAATCAGCTTCAACCTCAGGGACCCAACACTCTTCCTTCACAGACAATTCCCAATCCTAAGGGCAATGTAAGTGTTATCTCACTACAGTCTAACACACAATTGGAGGAACCTAAAAAAGCTGCAGATGTGACTTCCACATCAGAAAAAGAGTCAGACAACATGACGATTGACTCTAAAAATAAAACGGCAATACAGCAAGGTGAAGAGGAAGACATCCCCATTCCTCTTCCTTTCCCTCAGAGAGTAGTTCAGTCCAAGAAGTTGGCGGAAAAAGCACACGAGAAGGATATACTTGAGACATTCCGGAGAGTAGAGATCAACATTCCTCTCTTAGATGCAGTCAAACAAATTCCTAAATATGCCAAGTTTCTGAAGGAGTTGTGCACCAACAAGAGGCGACTGAAGGGGGGTGAACGAGTGAGTTTGAACCAGAATGTATCAGCACTCATCCGGCCTACCATGCCTCGCAAGAGCAAGGATCCAGGGACGTTTTCTATCCCTTGTATTATTGGTAACTATAGATTTGATGATTGCATGCTAGATTTAGGTGCTTCTATTAATGTCATGCCTGCATCTATTTATAAATCTCTTGGTCTTGGTCCTTTACTCCATACTGGTGTGGTTGTTCAGTTAGCTAATCGGAGTAATGCTCATCCTTCTGGTGTAGTTGAAGATGTCTTAGTCAAAGTTAATGAATTGATATTCCCTGCTGATTTTTACATCTTAGATATGGAGGATGAGTCTTCTAGCAGTAGGTCACCAATCATCCTAGGGAGACCTTTCATGAAAACAGCAAGGACTAAGATAGATGTGCATTCTGGTACTCTTTCCATGGAATTTGGTGATATATCTGTGAATTTCAATATTTTTGATGCCATGAAACATCCTAGGGAAGAGCATTCGGTTTTCTGCATTGATGTTATTGATGATGCTGTGGATGATGTTCTTGCTGATTGGTGTTCTGATTATCCTGATTTATTATCTGAGAGTGATTCTGCCATTTGTGCATGTGTTGATAATGAATGGTGCCCTGTTTGCACTAACTTGGTCAATGCTGTATTATTTGATGATTTTGACTTGCTTGCTGGTTCTGCATTACATGTGGATTCTGATATTGATTCTGAGTTTGAGCTTCATCCTAGTCCTAATGTGCATCCTGATTCTGATTGTGATGAGCTTAACTCTGATTTTGGTGAGCTAAATTCTGATGTTAAAATGGAGCTGCATAGACACAGTTCTTCTGCTTCTTTGAATGTGGTTTCAGGTATTTCTAATGTGATGGCAGCAGACTTGTTGCAACAACCACCTAAGCTTCAACCCTCCACTGAGCAACCACCCACACTTGAGTTGAAATCCCTTCCAGATCACCTAAAGTATGCATTTCTGGAGGTGGATGAACAATTGCCAGTCATTGTGGCCAACAATCTTCTTCCTGACCAAGAAGAGAAGCTACTAAGCCTATTGAGGGCCAACAAGAAAGCCATTGGGTGGACATTAGCTGACATTGTTGGGATCAGCCCTTCCATGTGTATGCATCGAATTCTATTGGAAGAGGATTCTAAGCCGGCGAGGCAACCCCAGAGACGCCTTAATCCTCTTATCCTTGATGTGGTGAAGAAGGAGGTCACTAAGCTTCTACAAGCTGGTATCATCTATCCCATATCTGATAGCCAGTGGGTTAGCCCGGTCCAAGTGGTTCCTAAGAAATCCGGAGTCACTGTGGTAGCCAATCAGAAGAATGAGCTCATTCCTACTCGAGTTCAGAATAGTTGGAGAGTCTGCATCGACTATAGGAGACTCAACCAAGCCACTCGCAAGGATCATTACCCTCTACCTTTCATTGATCAGATGTTAGAACGATTGGCTGGTAAGTCTCATTATTGCTTCCTGGATGGCTACTCTGGATACTTCCAGATCCATATTGCTCCTGAGGATCAGGAAAAGACGACCTTCACATGCCCCTTTGGCACATATGCCTACCGAAGGATGCCTTTTGGCCTTTGCAACGCACCTGGCACCTTTCAGCGTTGTATGGTAAGCATTTTCTCTGAGTTTCTAGAGGACTGCATGGAGGTTTTCATGGATGATTTCACTGTATATGGGTCTGATTTTGATGCATGCTTAGCTAATTTGTCTAGAGTTTTGCATAGGTGCATTGAGTCTAATCTTGTGCTTAATTATGAGAAGTGTCACTTTATGGTTGAGTCGGGTATAGTCTTGGGACACATAGTGTCTAGGAAAGGGATTGAAGTGGACCCTGCTAAGATAGATGTTATTACTGCTTTGCCTTACCCCACATCTGTGCGGGAAGTTCGCTCTTTCCTTGGTCATGCAGGCTTCTATCGGCGTTTCATTCGGGATTTCAGCAAGATTGCCCGACCCTTGTCCAACCTTCTGCATAAGGACACTGACTTTGTATTTGATGATGAGTGCAAGGCGGCCTTCGATCACTTGAAGCGTTGCCTGACTACAGCTCCAGTGATCCAACCCCCTAATTGGTGCCTTCCATTTGAGTTGATGTGTGATGCCTCCAACTATGCGGTTGGTGCTATCTTGGGACAACGGGTTGACAGAGCATCTCATGTGATTGCATATGCCTCTAAGACTTTGGATACTGCCCAGTCTAATTACACCACTACTGAAAAGGAGTTGTTGTCTATTGTATTTGCTTTTGATAAGTTTCGGTCATATCTGCTAGCAAGTAGAGTAGTTGTATTTTCTGACCATGCAGCGTTGAAATTTCTTTTGAAAAAGGCAGATGCTAAGCCACGGCTCATCCGGTGGATGCTATTGCTCCAAGAGTTTCGATGTTGAGATTCGAGACCGAAGTGGAGCACAAAACTGGGTAGCTGACCACTTGAGTCGCATCACCCATTCTCCTTCTCACCCCGCTTCTATTCAGGATGATTTCCCTGATGAGCAGCTTCTACAGCTGCAAGGTAAGCTTCCATGGTATGCTGATTTGGTTAACTACTTGGTAGCTGGTGTTTTGCCTGTCGATTCCACTAAGGCCCAAACCCTTAAACTAAAGAGTGAATCTAAATATTATGTTTGGGATGATCCTTATCTGTGGAAATTTTGTAGTGACCAAGTAGTTAGGAGATGTGTGCCTGATCATGAGTTTCACTCTATATTGCATTTTGCTCATGCTTCTGCCTGTGGTGGTCACTTTGGACCCCAAAGAACTGCTAGGAAAGTGTTAGACTGTGGATTATTTTGGCCTTCATTGTTTCATGATTCCCATCTGTTTTGTAAGTCATGTGATAACTGTCAGAGAGCAGGAAGTATTTCTCGTAGGCATGAGATGCCCCAGAACCCTATATTGTTTTGTGAGATCTTTGATGTTTGGGGTATTGATTTTATGGGTCCATTTCCTGCTTCATATGGTTTTACTTACATACTGCTGGCTGTTGATTATGTCTCGAAATGGGTTGAGGCGAAAGCCACCCGGACTAATGATTCTTCTGTGGTGGTGGATTTTGTTAGGTCTAACATTTTCTGTAGGTTTGGTATTCCTAAGGCCATTATAAGTGACCAGGGTTCTCATTTTTGTAATCGAAGCATGGGTGCCTTGTTACGCAAGTATGGAGTGCTCCACAAGGTCTCCACAACATACCATCCTCAGACAAGCGGTCAAGCTGAAGTCTCGAATAGAGAAATTAAGCAAATCCTTCAGAAGACTGTCAATTCTACCCGGAAAGATTGGAGTAAGCGACTAGATGATGCTTTGTGGGCATATCGCACCGCCTACAAGACTCCGATTGGGATGTCTCCTTATCGGCTTGTCTTTGGTAAGGCATGTCATCTTCCGGTTGAGTTGGAACATCAAGCCTATTGGGCTATTAAGCAGTGTAACATGGATTTGGCTAAGTCTGGGACGGAGAGGAAGCTACAGTTGCAAGAGTTGGATGAGCTGCGATTGGATGCCTATGAGAGTTCACGACTATACAAGGAAAAGACTAAGGCATTCCATGACAAACATATTCTGAGGAAGGAATTTTCTGTGGGCCAAAAAGTTCTTCTGTTTAATTCTCGTTTGAAGTTTATGCCAGGTAAGCTTCGATCTAGATGGGATGGCCCTTTTGAGATCACTAACATATTTCCATTTGGTGCTGTTGAGCTATGTGATCCAGCTACAGGACAGACCTTTAAGGTCAATGGGCATCGCCTCAAGCACTTTCATGAGGGATCCCAGCAGCAGCCTGAGGGAGCAAAGATTCTCCTCATTGATGCCACTTATCCTCCATAAACCAACCCTTGGGGAGTATTCTTCTTTCTTCTCCCTCCTTCTCTTTTATTTGTTTTCCTTTTTCCTCTTTTGCTTTTTGAAATAAATACAATCTCTCTTTCTATGATTGCTACATATTATGAACTTGGACATGTTGGTTTTAATGGATCATTCTGTCTGGTCTGCAATTCTTGACTCTTTGATTACATGTCTTGGTAGTCAATTTGATGTTGTTGATTGCCTAAGTTGGTATTGACCTTGTGAGGTTTTAGGCCTGCATGAATGGAATTCATCTTTTACCATTCTTTCTTTCATGTGTGCATCTGCTCATGATTTGTGTTCTCTAGAACTTGCTCCTTTTCTTTTTGAAGCTCATTTTTCACTTACGTGCATAAGTATGATGGAAGCTTGTTTTCTTTCTTTCATTTTCCCACATTGGCCAAATAGCCTTTCCCTTATATTATATTTCCTTTGCTAGCCCCTTTGTGCCTTCTTGACTCATTCTTTTCTAAGCCACATTACAAGCCTAAGCGTAAAACCATTTTATCCCGCACCTTGGAAATTTATTGAGCATTGGTTTCACCTTAGTTTTGTGCTTAAGTGTGGGGGTTGCCCAGGTGTGCAACATTTTAAGTGTGGGGGGAGTATTTGATTGTGTATCATTTATCATTTGGCATTGATTTTGGTCATTGTTATTCTAAAAGAAAAAAAAAGTACAAAAAAAAAGAAAAAAAAAAGAAACAGAAAAAAAAAGTACAAAAAAGTACAAAAAGGAAAAGGAAAAAAGGAAAAAAAAATTCAAAAGAAAGAAAAAAAAAAAGAAGAAAAGAAAAGAAAAGAGAAAAAAGAAAAAGAGAGGAAGCAATGTAAAGAAGGAGAAATAAAAAGGAATGTTACTGAGGTCATTTGCTATTACTAACTGATGTTCTTTGAATTTTTTGGGTGCTTAGCCAATCATATCCATACTTATTCACACCTATACCCTAGCCCCATTACAGCCTTCAATAACAAGCTCTCTTGATTTTTGCATGCATGTGTCATAAGTGGTGGAGAAGTAGAAATTGAGCAAGCCTATGGTAGGACTATTTTCTTGAGCAGAATTTGAGCGATACACTTATTTATCCTATACACTTGAGAGATTGATTGAGGGCATCCCTTGAGAGACCATCTTGTGTGATTAGCATCATTGATTGAGATTGCCAGGATTTGTAATTTGAGATGAAAGAATTTTGGTCTTGATTGATTGGTCTTTTGAAGTCTTGTGTCCTTTATTAAATTTTTCCATTGTTAGTGATTGTTAGAAAGGAAGAGTTTTTCATTTTAGTCTTTTTCTTTGAATTTTGCCCAGGAGTGCAAAAAGATAAGTGTGGGGGAATTTGATAATTGAATATTGTTACACTTAATTGTATCTCTTGGTGAATAAATTTAGGATTGTTTAGTCATTAAATAATGGGTTTTATTACCTAATTGAGCTTTGAGCTTTTAATGTGATTGATTTCATTTTTTTGAATAAATTCCAGATTTACAGTGATTTAGTATTTTTGCCATAACTTTTGATCTAGATATCCGATTAGCCTGATTCTTCTTTCGTTTTTTAGATGATTCAGAGATCTACAATTGTTATGAAGACTCGGAAGGCTGATTCAGACAAGAAGATGGGTGAAATTGGAGCTAAAGACAGACCTATTTTTCTGGATTTTTATTCTGCTCGAATTTTGTAATAAAAGACCAATTTTTAGAGGTTTCCTTTTTTATATAGGGATTTCCTATTGATTAGGGGTTTCCTATTTAGAGATTTCCTATTTTTAGTCATTTTTCCTACATAAGGAAAAGGAGAGGGTGGCTACAAACATATTCTGAATACACGTTTGAAGCAGTTTTGGATTGAAAGACAGAAGTTTAATTTTCTCTACAATGTTCTTCACGTTCTTCTTCATCTTTTCTTCCGCGTTTTGTCTAGCCATGCTTGGCTAAACTTTTGTGGTTAATCCAACGTAAGGATTCCATGATTCGTCCAGAGAACTTGTGCTTATTCGGTAATTTAACTCATTTCTATTTTCATCTTATCGGATCCGATTATTGGAAATAGTTCGAATATTAGATTTAATACTCGGTTTGGTTCATCCCAAGGACTGAGTTCGAACTAGGTTTTAAGTTTTGCTGTGCGATTGCACAGTGGGACGCCGCTGTTCGAACATATTCTAGGCGATCGTCTAGTCGAGGGATTTTCTGGGCGGATGCAGAGATCTCGGTTCGTCCAGAGCCAAACGTGGGTTATTTATATTTTGTTCAATGATGGAAGTCTCTGGAATCTGAACGTTGGGTTAATCATTTTTAATCTGTTTTTGCTTAAACCATTCTGTTTCTGCATTTCGTTCTGTTTCTGTTAAATTTCATTTTTAATCTTTTTGAATCAAAACCCCCCCATTTTTACTGTTTTTGTTTCTTTGTTGCTTTCAATCAAACCCGCTGCAAGTTCGTTGGGAAACGACCCAGGTTCCCTATTTCTGCAAAAAAATTTGTTCTCGAACTTGGTTATTTTGGGAGAGACGACAAATCTCTGTCAACCCCTCAATGAGTGAGTTTGAGAAATGTACAGTCATACTACGGTGGAAAGGAGTTTCCATTTCAATTGTTAGACTACTCAAGAATCGAGAAAGTAATGGTCAAGAATAGGAGGTTGATATTATCCATGCTTCATCTTTAACCAAATTATCGCGTGACAAAAAGGACGTGACATGGTTGTATGATAGGTTGTATTGTATCATCGAACCCCATATGAATAGGGTAGTGGCAATTTCTTGCTAGAGGTTGCTTGCAATTTGTGGACTGGTACAGTATTGACCCACTGCCAATCTCATGTGGGCCTACAGGGTCGCACACAAGAATAGCCTAACACGAGCAATAGTGTCCAGATTCATTGAATCTTAGATATGTCTAAGATTTAATGAATACACATTTAATTTAGGATGGGCACACACACACACACACACACACACACACATATTATTATTAAATAATAATATTATTATATGATATTTTTTTTATATTTAATTTATTTGATAAATTAAATAACTAAAACAAATAGAGATAGATTATCTCAGATTTAAATTGAATTGAGATATAGTATCTCAAATTTAATTAAATAGACAAATATATTATCTCAGATTTAATTTATAAACGAAAATTAAATCAATAGGCTTTTAATTTGAATTGAATGAATAGATTAGATTAGATCTGTTGGATAGATTTAATTAATATATTAATTTGATACAAATTCGAATTTCAAGATTAATTTAGATTAATTTTGAATATTTTAATACGGCCTAATTAGGGTTTGAGAAACTCTATATTAGATTAAGATCTAGTCATATTAAAAAAGAGACGAGCCGTAAAAACTGAAACTTTAGAGGAAAGATGTGAGGCGCAAAAGCTTGAAGGCGCTAGCACACTGCCGTCCGTGTTGGAGTGCTGTTTGGTGTAGATACTGTTAGAGGGAGTGGACTCATGGAGTTGGCTTTTAACTGATCAAATAGACGCACAAGAATATACGAAAGGTATGGTTCTTAACCACTCCAATTTGAACGCCGTTGATAGATCTTCTTATTGAGATTCGTAAAATTTTATAAGATGATATCTTCTAGTGGGACCATTGTAGCTAACTGTTCATAGCGCGATTTAATTAAATCTTGACGCCTTTAGTTTATTTAATGTTGTATGAATTAATATCTGTTGTGATTTAACTTTCAAAGTTGTTTGGGTATGGTAAACAACAAGGCTCTAGTATTTACAAGTGTTGTAATATTTAAATATGGCCTGTGTGCCATGCATTTCTCTAAATATTTTTGATGTACATTCTCTTCTCATCACACTCCCCTCGTATGTAGAAACGAGGTTTCTCCTGATGCATTTCATTTTCTTATTTAGAGAAGTCTTCTCATTGGCTTGAGAGAATTTTAGGTTAGGTGAGCCATGTTGTGTCACATTTTAGTTATGCTTTTGATTAGATCATGCCGTGCTTATTTTGAGTTTATGAGATACAATTGTCATTGCATTCATATAAATAGGATTATACCCTCTAAATGAAATCTTAAGTCGTAATGCCGTCAATCAATGAATACTTGTCAAAGACTAGATCGCTCTTTCGTAAGTATCGCCAAAGTGGATGCGCTTGAGTTATCTTGGTGAGACAAGTGTGAGTAATGGTGATACTCACAATATTCATTATTGTCTTGACTTAATTGTGATTATCAAAACGTTTTTGGATCTCAAAGCATTAGATGGGAATAAACATGTCGGGTCATTTGATGATCGAATCTCATAAAGATCTAAGAGTTACATATGATGTAATTGGCAAAAATGTTGCCTACTTAAATAACTTGAATTTAAGCCAAACATGGATCTTAGCCCACTAATTATAATGAGGGTTGCTAATTCAGTGAGAGATTACTAACTAAACTTTGCATATTTTAATTGTAAAATCATGTCGACTAGTAATATTGCAACACTATCACTGCGATCAGTTCTTGAGAAGGACAAACTCAATGAGACAAACTTTCTTGACTGGTTTAGGAACTTAAGAATTGTTCTCAAGCACGAAAGAAAGTTCTATGTCCTCAATCAACCCATTCTTGACGAGCCTACAGTTAATGCTCCAAGAGCTTAGAAAGATGCTCACATGAAGCATCAGAATGACTATGTGGATGTAGGGTGCCTGATGCTTGCCACTACGGTTCCAGAGCTCCAAAGAGATCTAGAACATATGGAGGCATATGAGATGATTGCCCATCTCAAGGAAATGTTCCAACAATAGGCAAGGCAAAAGAGTATGAGACCACAAACGCCTTACATTCTTGTAAGTTGGCTGAAGGTGCATCAGTTAGTCCTTATGTTTTGAAAATGAAAGGCTACATTGATTACCTTGAGAGGGTTGGATTTCCCATGAGCCAGGAGTTGGCTAAAGATATGATCTTGAACTCACTTCCGTAAAGTTATGACCAGTTTGTCATGAACTACAATATGAATAACATGGAGAAATCAATTTCTGAATTGCATGGGATGATCAAAACAACTGAGCAGAGCATTAAGAAGAAGCCCAGTACTATTTTGATGGTTCAGAAGGGAAAGGGTATGAAAAATAAAGGCAAGTGCAAAATAAAGGGTAATGGCTCGGCTGGTAAGACCAATGAGTCAAATAGGCCCAAATCTAAGCCTGCAGAAAACTCAAGTTTTGACTCAGTTCAGAAATCTTGAAATTGTCTCTGTAAATCCAAACCTTGAGTTTAACATCTTAAACTCGAATTTTCTTAACTAAGAAAACTATTTGAAAACTCTTGGCTTGACACAAACTGGAACTTATAAATATAACCTTGAGTTTGTTTAATTATAAAACATTGAAAGCTCTCAACCAAGTGCAAACTCGAGTTTAACTCGAGTTTGAAACTGCAAACTCGAGTTTACAAGTTTTGTAAACTCTTTGAAGATTTTCTCTGGAGGTACTAACTTGAGGTTTATAAGTAGAGGTCTCGAGTTTAAAAGTGTTTTTAAATCAGAATGCTCTTAGCCTCTTGCAAACTCGAGTTTCCAATGTGTAAACTTGAGTTTACTCAAAATATGATAAAACTTTGAAAAAATTCTAAAGTTCATATATAAAGTCCATTCTCGAGTTTAAAATGCAAACTGGCGAGTTTTACCCTCTGTCAGTAGCAAACTCGAGTTTGCCAATTTTAGGCTCGAGTTTGGCGCTGACAGAGTGTTTTTGGGTGGAGATCAACATGTTTCAATATACATTTAGCTTATCCAAAAACATCCATACATTGTTTTACAATTATCAGTTATCATCAAAACACATAGAGAACTAACAAAGAAGAATTACAAACTTTACCTTGAAGGTCTAAAAAAGAACAAGAAGGATAGCAGGGCTATCGCTTCATGTATCTATGTCATAGATATTCACTTTTCTACTTCCTCAACATGGGTATTAGATACTGCATGTGTGTAATATCCTGAATTTCAAGATTAGAGACTTGAAGAATAAGTCTAAAGTAGGCAGACGACTAAACCGGTTTGGGTAGAGTCCCAAGAATGATAAGAGGTAAGAAGCCTCTCAGCGATTAATGACTCGGTTATACAAGTCGGTGGACCTAGTATGTATAAACTGTGAAATTAAAAGTGCCAATGGAAAAGGGGCACAGGAGACCTATACAGTGTAGATCTAGTTAGAGAAAATGTCATTTAGCTATGTCTTAAGATATGAGACAATTAGTTAAGTAAAAATGCGCTAAAATAAATGTGTACATGACATTTCCTGAACTAGTAAGGGATTACTGCATTTTTTTAGGAAATGGAAGAGGAAGAGACACTACAAAATCCCCTAATAGGAAAGAAAATTCAAATGTAATAATAACCAAAGGAAACATGTCACCACGAGCTTAAAACTGACTTTTTGAAAAGTAAGTAATGATTATAGGGTAGAAAAGTCAATTCCTTACCCCATAAGGATCCATTTGTCCACATGGAGAGAGAGAAGGAAAACCAAATGATTTTATCCATACTCAGGCCCAAACTCAAAATACGGGTTCCACAGGTGATTGATCGGTAGAAAAGAGACCGATAGGGACTAGTTAGGGGTTTCCTTTAGACTGAAAGAGACAAATGTGGGGCCACTTTGGGAAGTTAAGAAGGCGCCACATGTGAGTGTCTATTCAAGGGAGAATATCTAGAAAAGTTGAAGAAAAGTACAAAGGGAAACAGCCTGTTGACCAGCGGGACCCACATGGACTGGAAGAAGGAGATTGAACTCGATAAAGTGAAAAGTCAGTGGAAAAGTAGGAGGGCAAACTTGGTGGGATCAAAGTGGCGCCACCTAGCCCCCATAATGATTAAAAGATAAGCTTGAAGAAAATGAAAGAGAAAAGTCAGTCCAAAAGTCAAACGCGGGACCCATTTGCTGAAAAAAGGGGAATTAATCAGATAAATTATGAAAAATGAAATAAAATTATAGAATCTGATTTGAAGGGTCCAAAAGGCACCTCCTAGACCTAGGAAGAATCTAGAAAACTTGGGAAAAAGAAAAAGAACAATAAAGAAGTTCCGGGCCAAAATTGGTAATTTTCATAAATTCCATGCCAAAGTAGGCAATTTTCCCCAAATAAAAAGCAAATATCTAGATATTTTTCAGGGAGAATGCTCCACATGTCAGGGTAGGGAACTCTCAAGATTTTCTTGGAGAAGAAGTCAGAAAGCCAGATGAACTCCATTTATTACAGGACAGGATGTGGGTCCTACCGATTGACCAAAATAAGTAATTTTCATCAAATAAAGAGATAAGATATGAAGGAGAGGCCAGGGATTCGCCACCTCATCCCCTAGAAGCCTCTGGAATTTCTTGCAAGATAATCCAAAAAGTCAGATTCAATTAGACAGGAATTTGTCACAGTTATTCGGGACTGCTTGGCTACTTCTTTACTATTTTAAAAAGGGGCATAACTCTTCTCTTTCCTCTCAAAAAGTGGCGTGTTTTTTGTTGAAGGAAGAAGAGAAGTAAGCTCCATAACCAGGACCAAGAACCCAATCACTTAGGCTACCAAGCTAAAGCTCCGAATCAGGTAAACACTGAAAACCCGTATCTTTGGAGCTGGAACTTGTAGTTTTCGTCCAACTGGATGGGGCTTCATGTTAGGATCTGATTTTGGAGCTTTTAATGGCCCCAAAGTGTTTAAAACATGATTTTGTATGGGGTTAATGGAAGTGGAGCTAAATACCCAAGACAGGGGGTGAATTGGGTATTCTAAAAATTTCGAAGATAACTCTGTTTTCAAACAGCAAAACCAAACATGAACAGAGTAAGGAGAAAAGAAACTAGACACAAAGATTTATACTGGTTTGGTCCAACCACTTGACCTACGTCCAGTCCCCAGACACTCTGGGATTTCCACTATAGCAATTGATTACACACTCTCACTCAAGAGTAATTCTCTCACTAGAATTCACTCCCCCTTACAAGTTGTAATCAATGCACCCAATCACCAAATTACCAAGTCCCCTGACTTGTGATTCTTTACAATAAATGATTTTCAAAGATAAACTCTCTCTAAGAGTGGATAATAATGAATACTGAAGCACAAAGTATCAAAAGATACAATACAGTTGAAAACTAAAAGAATAAATGCAAAACTTGAATGTATTTCGTTTTCAGCAGTTGTAGTTGTTGAGAAGACTTGAATGCAACTCTATTTATACTAAGAGTGCATTAAATGACCGTTGATTTCCCTAATAGAACCGTTGGAGATGTTCAGCAAGGATTAGGGAGTGGTTTAGTCTTCTTCTCTCTCTATTCTTTACTTAATCCAACTATCGAGAGGTTCAGAGTTGACTTCCTCAAGATTTATCTGTTGGAATGACAGTTGCTGGATGTGGAAATCATTCTTTAATTCTTTCTTAGATGTGTGCATATGGATTACCCAAAAGAATGCAACTTTCTAGGTTTTGCATTTAATGTGCTGACGTCACTTTTTCTTTTGATTTAAACCTTCAACAAACATTCTCTAATTCATCTGAAACTCACTAACAAAGTGGTTAAACATATTTAAGAATAGTAGAGAATAATACTGGAAAGTATTAAGATCAAACAAGAAGGTTTTACAAATTCGTCAATTTTGAAATTCTGGATCTGCGATGAAACCTCGAGGTTTGTTCTTCAAACCTCGAGTTTTGGATTGTAGCATGTAAAGTTGATTTATATCCAAAACATCAAAATTGGAGGTTTCTATCCAAAACTGGAGGTTTTCAAAACATTAAAAACTTCAGAGCTCTCGGGTTGGCCAAACCTCGAGGTTTTATCAGAAAACTTGAGTTTTCATTCAAATATGAAAGCTTTGAAAAATCGCGCCAATCCAGAACCTGGAGGTTTTCTTGGAAACTGGAGGTTTTCAAATCAGGGAAAAGTTGTGTGCTCTCTGGTTGCCAAAAACTCGAGTTTTGGACCTCGAGTTTTCTCACCAAAACTCGAGTTTTTCTCAAATGTAAAAACTTTGAGTTTTTGCGCCAAGATAGAAACCTAGAGGTTTTAAAAGTAAAACTGGAGGTTTTGAAAACTAAGAAAACACAGATGCCCTCTACCTAGGCAAACCTCGAGGTTTGTCCTCAAACCTCGAGTTTTCACTTGATTTTGAAAACTTTGAGAAAACTATGTCAAACTCAAAACTGGTGGTTTTTCACAAAACTAGAGGTTTTGAAACAATGGCTAAAATCTGAGTTTTCTTTGCCAAGTCAAAAACCTCGAGGTTTCTTATCAAACCTCAAGTTTTCACAAAATTTGTGAAACCTGGAATTTTCATGTTAAAAACAGAAACTTGAGGTTTTAGACAAAAACTGGAGGTTTTCAAGTGTTCAAAACTTAAGAGACTCTCTGTAAGACAAAACCTCAAAGTTTTACCAGAAACCTCGAGTTTTGCATTTTCCAGAAAATGCTGAGAAGTCTCTGTGTGATGAAACCTCTAGTTTTCTCTGAAACCTCAAGTTTTGCTTAGTTCAGAAATCTTGAATTTTTCTTTGTAAGGCCAAACCTCGAGGTTTCTGTGCAAACCTCGAGGTTTTTGCTCTGACAGTGAGCTTTTTCATCTTTTGAAAGGAAAACTTCGCATCTTGTTTACAATTGTTAGTAATCATCAAAACCCATAGAGAACTAACAGTTAACCCATGGTTTGATTTTCTGAACTCAAAAACACCAAAGAACCCCCAAGAACAAGCTTGTCGTTGATTCTGAAAGTTCTGGCAGCGAGCCTTCAACTGGGTTCTAAAAATAGCAAATGAACTTGAAATAATCTGAAATTTTATAGATACTAATTAAACTTCCTGATCTTCAATTTTGCATCATTTGGATTTTTCTACTAAGAGATAAAAATTGCTAAAGTTGAACCAAGGAGCAACTGAGTGAATCTGGACCAGAGAGTGAAAAATGGGTTACACGCCAAAATAAGTGTGCTTTTGATTTCTGGAAATATTTTTACTGGAAACTAGACATTTTAATGGTTCAAATGGCGTTAGTTTCATGCAAAAATGAGTTTTTTGAAATTTATTAAAAATCCTAGAAGTTGGGTCCGATTCATAGAATTCCTGGAAAAATTCTTTGTCAGCTCGGTTTTGACAAAAGAATTGTAGGGGTACTTTTGGAAATACTAAAAATGGGTTATTTTGATATTATTAGGTCAAGGGCATTTTTGGAAAGGTCACTGGGCATAATGAATATTAAGGGCAGTGTATAGCACACCAGGTAGTAACCACTTTACTCAGATACTTTTATGTGTTTTGTTGTATGTGTTGCTTGCTATATGTGTTTTTGGTATATGTGTTGCCAAATATGCATACAGAATATGTTTGTGATTGTGTCCCTAGTGCTGAGGGTGCCTGTCGGGGTCTGTCATATGTGGCAACTCAACGGAAACAGGCTTGTGATTCCAGAATTCCGAGGTTGTCCTGGTTTAAGTTAGTTCACTAAAGGTTTTGATGATCTCCAATAATTGTAAACAAAGCGTGAAGTTTTACTTTCAAATGTTGTAAAACTCACTGTCAGAGCAAAACTCAAAGTTTGCATAGAAACCTCGAGGTTTGGCCTTACAAAGAAAAATTCAAGATTTCTGAACTAAGTAAAAACTTGAGTTTTCAGAGAAAACTCGAGGTTTCATCACACAGAGACTTCTTAGCATTTTCTGGAAAATGCAAAACTCGAGGTTTCTGGTAAAACATCGAGGTTTTGTCTTACAGAGAGTCTCTTAAATTTTGAACACGTGAAAACCTCCAGTTTTTATCTAAAACCTCAAGGTTCTATTTTTTACTTGAAAATTCCAGTTTCCACAAGTTTTGTGAAAAGTTGAGGTTTGGTAAGAAACCTCGAGGTTTTGCCTGGCAGAGAAATCTCAAATTTTAACCAGTGTCTCAAAACCTCCAGTTTTGAGTTTGACAAAGTTTTCTCAATAAGTGAAAACTCGAGGTTTGAGGACAAACCTCGAGTTTTGTCCTGGCAGAGAGCATCTGTGTTTTTCTCAAGTTTCAAAACCTCCAGTTTTACTTTAAAACCTCTAGTTTTATGTCTTGGCGCAAAAACTCAAAGTTTTCACATTTGAACAAAACTCGAGTTTTGTTAAGAAAACTCAAGGTTTTGGCAACCAGAGAGCACACAACTTTTCTCTGATTTGAGAACCTCCAGGTTTTGACTTTGGCGCAATTTTTCAAAACTTTCATATTTGAATAAAAACTCAAGCTTTGGCCAACCCGAGAGCTCTGAAGTTTTTAATCTTTTGAAAACCTCCAGTTTTGGATAGAAACCTCCAGTTTTGATGGTTTGGACATAAATCAACTTCACATGCTACAGTCCAAAACTCAAGGTTTGGAGAACAAATCTCGAGGTTTCATCACAGATCCAGAATTTCAAAATCGACGAATCTGTAAATCTTTCTTGTTTGATCTCAATACTTTCCAATATTATTCTCTACTATTCCTAGTTATGTTTAACCACTTTGTTAGTGAGTTTCAGATGAATTAGAGAATGTTTATTGAAAGTTTAAAGCAAAAGTAAAAAGTGACGTCAGCACATTAAATGCAAACCCAGAAAGTTGCAACCTTTTGGGTAATCCGTCTGCACACGTCTAGCAAATAATTAAAGAATGATTTCCATATCCAGCACCTACTTTTCCAACGGATTTATTCTCCGGAAGTCAACTCTAAACTTCTGCACAGCTGGATTAAGTGAAGAATAGAAAGAGAAGAAGACTAAACCACTCCCTAACCTTTGCTGAACATCTCCAACGGTTCTATTAGGGAAATCAACGGTCATTTAATGCACTCTGAGTATAAATAGAGTTACATTCAAGTTTTCACAACAACTACAACTGCTGAAAATGAAATTCATTCAAGTTTTGCATTTGTCCCTTCAGTTTTCAACTGTATTGTATCTGTTGATACTTTGTGCTTCAGTGTTCATTATCATCCATTCTTAGAGAGTTTTTATCTGTAAATCATTTATTGTAAAGAATCACAAGTCAAGGGGACTTGGTGATTGGGTGCTTTGATTACAACTTGTAAGAGGGAGTGAGTTCTAGTGAGAGAACTACTCTTGAGTACAGAGTGTATAATCTTTTGTGATAGTGGAAAATCCCAGAGATTCTGGGGACTGGACATAGATCAAGTGGTTTGGACCGATGCAGTATAAATCTCTGTGTCTAGCTGCTTTTCTCCGTACTCTGTTCATCTCTATTTTGATGTTTGAAAATAGAGTTATTTTTGAAATTTTTTAAAATACCCAATTCACCCCTTCTTGGGTATTTAGCTCTACTTTCATTTGGTATCAGAGCAAGGTCTTCTCAAAAGAGCTTAACATCTCGAGAAGGATCATTATGGAAGGTATTCTACCTGAAGGAGCTTCAATCAACAGGCCACCCGGTTTCAATGGAGAGCACTATTCATTATGGAAAGCAAAGTTCAAAGTTTTTGTAAATGCCACTGAATATGGTCTCTGGAAAGTATTCGAAAGAGGAAATTACAGACCAACAGTTCTCCACGATGGTCTAAGAGGAGATAAGCCAGAAGAAGATTATGACGACAATGATAGAAGAAATATCACACTCAACAACAAAGCGGTTCTTTTGCTGCAAAGTGCTCTTAGTCAACAAGAGTATTTTCGTGTTTGCAATCTAAGTCTGCTAAAGCTATGTGGGATGCTTTGGAAATAGCTCATGAACGAACTGCTAGAATCAAGCAAAATAGGGTCAATACACTCATGACTGAGTGTGACCTTCTTCGTATGAAGCCTGGAGAATCCATTAGCGATTTTCAGCTAAGATTTACTCATTTGATCAACTAACTTACTGCATTGGGCAAAGAATATGAGCAACCTGTCCAAGTGAGGAAAATTCTCAACATCCTTAGAAAGGAATGGGAAGCCAAAGTCACAGTCATTGAAGAAGCTCATGGAGACTCCATGGCATATGTAGCAGCACTCTTTGGTAGCCTCTCTGAATATGAGGCAAAGCTCAAATTCAAGAAAGGACTTGTAGAAGTACATGACAAGAATAAGGGAATTGCCCTCAAAACAGCCAAAGAAGCTAAAGAGTCAGAAGATGATGATGAAGACAAAGATGAGGAGATTGGCATGATGGTCCGAAGGTTCAAGAAATTTTACAAGAAGGACCAAGGATTCAAGAAATTTCACAAAGGTAGCTCAAGCTATGAGGCAAAGAAGCCTATCATTTGCTACGAATGTGAAAAGCCTGGCCACATCAAGTCTGAGTGTCCCCAGCTGAACAACAAGGATAAAGAAAAGAAGAGATTCAACAAATTCAAGAAGAAAGCCTATGTTTCAGCCATTTGGGGTGATAGCTCGTCTGATGAAGAGGAAAAGGATGAAGAAGAAAAAGAAAATATTTGTTTGGTTGCTGAAGAAGAAGAGCAACCTGCCAATAATGATGAGGTACATGATTTGAAACCATCTTATGATGAGTTATTCGCTGAATACATTGTTGTGCAAACTGAATTTGAAAAACTTGCTGAGAAATACCTTGCTTTGAAAAAGAAAAATACTACTCTTGAACAGCAAGTGGAAAAACTTTCTTCTTCTGAAATTTTGGTTTGTGAAGAATGTCCTAATCTAAAGAAAAAGAATTCACATCTTACTAAGGCACTTGAGAAATTCACAAGAGGAAGTAAAATGCTCAATGTCATTTTGAAGCAACAAAGATTTATCAATGACAGATCAGGAATTGGTTACAAACCTGATTTTATTAAGAAGGTAGAAAGAAGAATGGTGAAAAATCTTATATGAATTATTTTACAAAGTCTGTCCATTCGTCAAATCCCTTTGTACATTGTAATTATTGCAATAGAAAGAGTCATACTACCTCTTCTTGTTTTCATAAGAAAGAAAGAAAAATCAAAACTTCTGGAAATTAATTATCAATGGGTGCCAAAGAGATCTTACAAGGTTCCTAAGACACAAACTAACCCCAAATGATCCAAGAAAAGATGGGTACCTAAGACTTGATCTATTGTGTCTTGCAGGTATGTCTAAGACTTAATCTTTTGTGTCTTCCAAGTATGTCTAAGAGCATCAAAATCCAACAAGTGGTACATTGATAGTAGATGCTCTAGGCACATGACGGGAGACCAGTCCAAATTTGTCTCAATCAAGCCCAAAGATGGTGGCAAGGTGACATTTGGTGGAAATTAATTTGGAAAGATTGCTGGAATTGGTGAAATTGGCAACAATGAAGTACCATTGATCAAAGATGTCTACCTTGTGGAAGGACTTTGCCACAATCTCCTCAGTGTCAGTCAAAGCACTGATAAAGGTAACTTAGTTATCTTCGATTCTGAGGAATACTTGATTGTGAAAAAGGATTTTCTCCCTTTAGAAAACATCAAATCAAAAGCATTGTTCAGAGCACCTAGAGATGAAAATTGTTATACTCTTAACCTCTCTAGTAATGCTTCTGTTTCAGAAAAATGTTTTGTAAGTAATTTGGATGAGAGTTGGCTATGGCACAAGCGATTAGCTCATGTCAATATGTTTCAACTTGACAAATTCCTCAAAAAGGATTTGGTGATTGGTATTCCTAAACTTCGTTTTAAAAATGATATGATTTGTGATGCATGTCAAAAAGGAAAACATACCAAATCCTCTTTCAAATCGAAAAATGAGATTTCAACTAGTAGACCTCTTCAATTACTTCACATGAATCTCGTTGGACCAGCTAGAGTAAAAAGCCTTGGTGGCAATTTATATACTTTGGTCATAGTTGATGATTTCTCTATATTTGCATGGACTATATTTTTGTCTTCTAAAGATGAAACATTTGATCAGTTTATTGTGTTTGCCAAGAAGGTCCAGAATGAGAAAGGTTTTTCTATTTCAGGAATCCGAACTGATCATGGAGGAGAATTCGAGAATCATGCATTTGCTAAATTTTGTGACAACATGGGAATTAACCATAACTTCTTAGCCCCTAGGACACCTCAACAAAACGGTGTTGTGGAGAGGAAGAATCGAGTCATCACTAAGATAGTAAGAGCAATGCTGAATGAGAACAACACTTCCCAAGTTTTATAGGCAAATGCTATGAGTACTGCATGTTACATCTCGAATCGGGCATAGCTCCGGAAGAAGATGAACAAGACACCATACAAGCTATATAAAGGAAGAAAGCCAAATTTGGCTCATCTACACATCTTTGGGTATAAGTGCTTCATCCATGATAATGGTAAGGACAATTTAGAAAAGTTCAATCCCAAAGCGGATGAAGGTATATTTTTAGGTTATTCAAATAAAAGTAAAGCATTTAGAGTTTTCAATACTCGTACTCGCATAGTTGAAGAGTCTATGCATGTTGTCTTCTGTGAGTCTAAGTCTGATAAATCCTTGGATGATGATGAAGAAAATGTTCCCAAGAATCTTTTGTTTTTTTAAACTACTCCTGCATCTACTGAAAATTCTGAAAATGTTTTCGAGGCTGATCCTCAAAATGATTTAGAAAATCCAGATCAGTCTCAGTCTAGAGCTTGGAAATTTATTAGAAATCATCCTTTGAACCAAGTTATAAGCGATGTTAATCAAGGAGTAAGAACTAGAAATAGCACTTTAAATGAAGTAATTTTCTCTGCATTTATTTCTCATATAGAACCCTCTAAGATTGATGAAGCCCTTTCTAACAATGATTAGTGTTAGATATGATTAGTTTTGATGATGTCTAATATAGATGCCTTTATAAGAACAAAAAAGTTTTGATGATATATTTATCTCCTACATTGACTAACTACTATGTTTGATGTAGATTAGTTCAAGTTGAATTATAGATCAAGAAGGAGATAAGAGATTATAAAAAGAAGAAAGTGGAGAAAATGTCAAGTTCAAGAAGAAGAAGAAACATTAAAGAAAGAGGAACTTGCAGAGGTTGTCAAGGAGCAAGATGTCATCCCAAGTTAAATGATGAAGAATGATCAAGTTGGGAGATGGAAGAAGGAAGAACTTGCTAAATGGAATGAAGATATAATTATTCAAGTTCTTATGTTGAAGCTAGAAGCCTCCAAGATCATATAGAAGTTGGAATGACTCAATTCAAAGTTAAAACAAGCAAAAATGAGGTTTTGGATGAGTAAACTCAAGTCTCTTAGTATTACCCTCAAGTTTACTACCTTGCTGCAGTAATTTGTCTCTCTGACATGAACAAACTCGAGTTCAGGACCACAAACTCGAGTTTAGGACTTCAAACTCGAGAAAGAAATCACAAACTCGAGCCAATAAGTGTCTTCAGCATTTCTAGTGTCTCTGGACTAAGCAAACTCGAGCCTATAAGTGCAAACTTGAGTTTACAGCGATCATCAGCACTTCAGCTCAACTCTGTTTCACGTTCAGCTCAGGCGACGTCTGGTAATTTGATTATATCTCCTAAACCAGAAATCGGATTGAGGTGAAACCAGTGGCATATGAAACTAGACTCCCAATGAGTCATTTTGATATAAAATTCAAGCCCAAAGAAGTTCAGATCAGGGAGCTATGATTTTTACAAGTTGCCACAAGAATCAACGTCACAGTCCAGACCCACCTTCGGTATTTTGGGTGTATCTCACAAACGAAAAATCTGATTGAGCTGAAATCAGAGGCATATGAAAGTAGACTCAAAGGGCTTTCCATCAAGCTTCAAACGGACCAAAACGGAGTTCAGACCAGGGAGATATGGTATTTAAAAGTTTACAAAGTTGCAAACTCAAGCCAGACCAAGTCAGAAGTAACCAAGTCACAATACAACTTACAAACTCGAGTTTATTAGTCACAAAGTGGAGCTTGAGAGTTCCAGAGAAGAAATGAACATTTGGAAAAAGCCAAACTCGAGCCTATAAGTGAACAAACTCGAGTTTAGCTCAGACAGAGAGCAATGTAACTTTTCAGTATGTTGAAAACCTCAGATTCTGTTTGCAAACCTCCAGTTTAGACAAGACAGAGAGCATTCCAGTTTTTAAAGTACTGAAAACCTCAGGTTTGAAATGAAAACCTCCGGTTTTGATGTTTTGGACTAAGATCAATTTTTCACATTAAAGTCCAAACTCGAGTTTAGATAAACCAAACCTCAGGTTTACATCGCTGATTCAAAATTTCAAATCTAACGAATTTCCATTGCCTTCTTGTTTGATCTTAATACTTTCTATGATTAATCTCTAATGTTCCTAAATATGTTTAACTACTTTATTGGTGAGTTTTAGATGATTAAAATGAAGGATAAAAAGCAAATCTTCATAATATCATATTTATGACAGAACATCAAAAGCTGTGGAAAAGTTCTAATAACCATATTTCTTTATCCAACCGTCATTGAATCTTCTCAACGGTCATATATTGATCTCTACCTATAAATAGAAGACAGATTCAAGCAGAAAAACGCAGAGATACAAGCTTACATCTTCAACATGCTAATACTCTGTTTTCACAACATTTAATCTCTATTTTTCATGTTTAGATAGCTTAGAGAGTGAAATGATTTGTATTGTTCTTCATTGTTTATTTATTCACTTCTGCGAGAAGATTTATTGTAATCATTCTATCAATTTTAGAGTTACTCAAGATTGGGTGATCTTGAGTGGGAAACACATTGTGTTGGTTACAACTTGTAAGGGGAAGTGAATCCTAGTAAGAGGATTACTTCGAGTACAAAGTGTGTAATCAAGCGGTGTGTTGATTACAGTTTGTAAGGGGGAGTGAATCCTAGTGAGAGGATTACTTCAGTTACAGAACGTGTAATCAAGTTGAAAGAAGATAGTGGATTGAAAATCCCAAGTGTGGCTTGGGGACTGGACGTAGGTTAAGGATTGGGCCGAACCAGTATAAATCAGTTTGCACATTCTCTTCCCTTATCTCTTACATTTCCAGCATATATGTTTGAATGTGTATACATATTTAAATGTGTGGTTATTGCCTTATAAACTGATTTCAGTGAGTTACGAAAGTTTTTTAAAGATCCTAAATTTTATACTTCACCTAATTCACCCCCCTCTTGGGTTCAGCCGGTTCTTACAATTGGGTGATAGCAATGCAAGAGGAATTACATCAATTTGATAAAAATCAAGTCTGGAATTTGGTACCTAGGCCCAAAGACCATCCAGTCATTGGCACCAAATGGGTATTCAAGAACAAAAGTGATGAGTCAGCAATCATTGTCCGCAATAAGACAAGATCGGTTGCCAAAGGCTATAATCAAGAAGAAGGAATTGATTATGAAGAAACTTATGCTCCAGTGGTAAGATTGGAAGCTATAAGAGTTCTTCTAGCCTTTACTTGTGTAAAAGGTTTTAAACTCTATCAAATGGATGTAAAAAGTGCTTTTCTAAATGGTTTTATGCAAGAGGAAGTTTATATGGAACAACCTCCTGGTTTTGAAAATGAACATCATCCAGATCATGCTTATCGTTTCACGAAAGCTCTTTATGGTCTTAAACAAGCTCCTAGAGCTTGGTATGAGCAACTAAGCAAATTCCTATTATTCTTTGATTATATGAGCATTCAATGACTTATCTCATAATCTTCTCCTGCAAATAAAAATCTCATGCAGGCCAGAATTCAATGACTACAACATTAGATTCAAGAATTTTCACTTCTTTCTCCACATTTTAAACCTTTCAGGCATCAACTTTTATCTAACACAATAATTTTCACAACATTGGCCATACTGAAAGTTTCAGTCACAACACTTAGATTTAACATTTCAAAATGTAAAATAAATTCATCAAGTATCAGATGTAAAAATAAATAAAAAATGTGATTCTCTTCGGACAATGAAATTCCACAGCAAACCCCAACATGGACACATTTTATTGTGAAATGTATTTCCTATATATATTTAAGGAAAAAGTATCTTTTTCATCCAGCTGGAAATTCGTTTAGGGAAGAAGCGGGCTATGCAAACTCCCATCAAGTATCAGATGTAAAAATAAATAAAAAATGTGATTCTCTTCGGACAATGAAATTCCACAGCAAACCCCAACATGGACACATTTTATTGTGAAATGTATTTCCTATATATATTTAAGGAAAAAGTATCTTTTTCATCCAGCTGGAAATTCGTTTAGGGAAGAAGCGGGCTATGCAAACTCCCATCGCAAAAGCTAGAAACCTCCTGTCCATGATCCATTGATTTAACGACAAAATTTTCATGAATATAATTATAATATACATAACAAAGCTAGCAACGGCATATAGTGGCTCACCTCTCACAGACTACCAACTTGACTAGGGCTTGTTTGTTTTCCCCAGCTTAAAAGTAACAAAAGTTCACCCGTGAAGAATGCAAAGAAATGGGAACATCAGGTACAACAAGGCAAACCGCAATGACTCAGTTTTCAGGCAAAAGTTTTTGGCAGGAAAAAGTATAACCCATTTTTAAAACAAGAAATTAAATCAATAAATTCCTGATTGAAACTGAATCTGCTCTCCTCCTGTTTCATACCTCCTATCTTCCACATCAGGTTTTCCTGGCATCCTTCCCAAGTTTTCCCTGCAACCAAACAAGGAATAAGGGGGAAAAAAACAGACGCACATCCACACAAGCCCATGATCAAGTAGAACCCAATTTGTAACTCCATTGTAGAATTTAATGGCCTACAAGATATTATGTATAATAATTAAGTTCTAAATAGACTTGAATTGGTCAAGCAGAGTTTTTCAGCCGGGTGTTTACCACAGTGAAAGAATACATCACTACCGTTTCGCTTTCACTAAAATGCTCTCTCAATTACTTTTCCCATCTTTTCTTGCCAACCAAACAGACACCCAGAAGAAAATATCTAATTCCCACAAGAAACAGAATTCGCTTTAGAAATTACGAAGTTATTGTGGAATCTAAAACAAAGGAACAGAAATTTTGTGATTTATGAGCAGAGAAGTGTGAAGAAACTTACTCCTCCAGGTTGCGAAGCAGCAGAACAAAACGCAGAAGATTTTAGGATTTAGAGCTTCAACTACATTGAAATGAGAAACTTACTCCTCCAGGTTGAGAGAGCTTCGCTTCTATTCTGCGTTCGAATCGTGCATCGTGAGTGAAGGTGAATAGTTGATTAGGGCTAACGAGACGGCTGAGTTGACAGTTGAGGGGGGAAAAAGAATAATAAATAAACATTAACGGGTTGAGGGACAGTGGATACAGGAAACGGGTACAGGGCAAACAGGCTCAATCCTGCGGGTTTAATCAAATATGAAGCATGGTTCTATCAAATTCACTAATGCAAAATTCAATTATCATATTTGTTTATTAACTCTATTATACTCATGTTCATTAAATAAACATCTTTTTCTTTATCATTTGAGACTAGGATATGACAAAGCCATGCTTCATATTTGAAGTTCCTAATATTCAAAATGCATAAGTATAGTAACCTAGCATTTAAGCCATAAGTAGCTGCAATCAATTTTGGGATGCTTACAATATAAATCATTTGTTAACAGTATACAGACGTCGGGGGAAAATAATTTGACTCCTTTGGAGGTGGCGAAAATATTACGACTCCTTAGGCAAAATAGTTTCGAGGAAGAAAAACAAATATAAATATTTTAAAGTAATTTATTTAACTTTCTTAATATTTCTAAAACAAAGTCAACTTTATCTTATATTTAGAGCCACATGGAATATATCAATGTTTATAAAGAGGGTGAAACTACATTTTTTTTTCAAAAAGTATATTGATTAATGTGATGAGCACATTAAAAAAGATATATATTATCACACAGTCTCTCAAAATTAATACTCCCTTCGGTCCTAATTACTTCTTCTATTCTTTTATGTTTTGTTGCTTCTTGATTGCTTTGTAGGTGCCACTAGCCTTATTTGGAGGTATAGGAAACTATGCCTCTGCTTTGTATACTACTACAGTAAAAGCTAATGTTTTGATAAGGTTGAGTCTGAGGTTCTTAACCTTGTCGAGGCAATAAAGAATAGTCCAAAATTTGCACAAATTACAAAGGACTTGTCTGTGCCTAAACATACCAGAATTAAGGCAATGCAGGAAATTTCGAAGGAAGCTAAATTTTCAGATATTATGACAAACCTCCTTAGTATTATAAGCTTCCCTTTCTTTATTCTATTGACAAAGTTGTTGTTGTGCTTATAATGCTAAAATGACTATTGAAATATCTTGTATCTTGGTTCGAATGGCATGCGATTTAGATGTCCTAGGTTGTTGTGGATCATTTTAGCATCAGTGAAAAATCCATACATATCAATGAAAAAGGTGATTATTTGTGATAAGTCAATGCAGATCATTCACCTAATCAACACAATATCGAGATTTATGGGTTTGTAAAGCTATTTCTTGGTCATTATTTTTAGAAGAAAATAAAGTAAAATAATGCTTGCATCGCTGCTTTCACAAGCTTAGTGAAATCCAATAGGGTTTTTACATGTTTAAACCATAATATTTAAAATCAAAATGATTTGTTTGATCCATGCTTGATTCATTTACCATTTGTCTTAAATTGATCATCACTGGTTGGAAATTCTTTGTTCTGTTTTATCCAAGGTTCTAAACCCTGGACCGGTCACTAGACCGGTCTGTTAGTTTCATATGTGTTTTGATGATTAACAACAATTATAAACATGTTTTGAAGTTTCCAAAATCTGTTAAAAACCATCTGACAGTTGCATACTCGAGTATAGGTATGCATACTCGAGTATAGGATTGACAGAGGATTGCTCAACTGCATTTTACAAGTCAATACTCAAGTATGGAAAGTCATAATCGAGTATTGAAGTTACAGAGAGCAATCAAGTTTTGAAAATAGGTGCATACTCGAGTATAGGAAATACATACTCGAGTATAGGCCATCCAGAAAGAATTCAAATTTTTCAAACTGAGTCAATACTCAAGTATAGGAAGATATACTCGAGTATTGGACTTACAGAAAGCAAATGTGTTTTCAACTTGAGTGCATACTCGAGTATCATATTGGTATACTCGAGTATAGGCCTTACAGAGAGCAAATGAGTTTTCACTTTGAGTGAATACTCGAGTATGACACTTACATACTCGAGTATAGGCCTTACAGAGAGCTCTCAAAGTTTTATACCTGTTGCATACTCGAGTATAGGATTTGGATACTCGAGTATTGGGCTCTTAAACTGTTTTCAACTTGACACCTGATCTTGTATACTCCAGTATTGATTTGTATACTCAAGTATTGACACGGAATAACTTCACACATTTTGAAAAATGAGTTGCATACTCGAGTACAGGTATGCATACTCGAGTTTGGGGCCACACAAAAAGGTTATTTCTTTGTCAAGGACTTGTATACTCCAGTATACAAATGGATACTCAAGTATAGAGACTTTTTGAACTTAAAATTTTTCTCACAAATAGTTGCATACTCGAGTACAGTACTTACATACTTGAGTATAGACTTTGGTTTTCAAGTTCAAGTCACGATGGTTTGCCTCTGGAAGCTACATACTCGAGTATTAGTTTGGATACTCCAGTATTGACTCATGTACACAGTGACATACTCGAGTATAGAGGAACATACTCGAGTATAGAGCGCTGATAACTGATTTTCAAATCACATGAATTTGTGAAACATTATCTTTTGATCTCATATGCTTTTGTATATCACTTATCATTGTAACTTAACTATTTTAACGAGTTTGTTCGTGAGATTACCGAAGTTTTTGAATCTGATTGAGAATAAGATGAAAGCTTCACTTTGTGCAACTTGCAATATTATATCTTATCCTTCAAGACAAAGGCAAATGGAAGACAGGTTAGCATTGCAGACAACCTAATCACTTTTGAAGAAAGCTAAACATCATCATTCTGCAAACAGAATATCATGGGTCACAACATTCAAGGCCAAAAGAATCAAATATTCAAATCTGGAAGTGTGGCCAGCAAGATATTCCATCTGCAGCCTTTGCAACAGCTTTATCCATGAAGAAACACTCATAATAGCTATATTTTCGAATGGATTCTAGCTCCAACGGATCTATAACATTCACAAGCTTCAAGATGCTATAAATACTTGAAGATTTGAAGAATACAAAGAGCAGAAAGCAGAAAAACAGAAAAGCAAGTTACAAAAATGCATACAGAGCCTTGAGCATTTTTCTACTTACATATTTGACTTGTATCTTTGATACATTGTACTTCAGTGATTATCATCATCTACTCTTAGAAGAGAGTTTGTTTTCTGTAAATTATTTTCTGTGAGAATCTCAAAGTAGTGGGACTTTGAGATTGGGATTTTTGATTACAACTTGTAAGGGGGAGTGTGTCCAAGGTTGAGGAACATTCTTCGTTTGCAGAGTGTGTAATCATCTAGTGAGATAGTGAAAATCCCAGAGTGACTGGGGACTGGACGTAGGTCAAGAGATTAGACCGAACCAGTATAAATCTTGTGTGTCTTGCTCTTCTACCCTCATACTCTCATTTACTCTGTTTCAGCAACCACAAAACAGAGTATTTCGAAAAGAATTTCAAAATCCCCAATTCACCCCCCTCTTGGTGATTTAGCTCCACTTACATTTGGTATCAGAGCCTGGTTTTCTCTAAAGAGCTTAACATCTCGAGAAGGATCACTATGGAAGGAATTCTACCCGATGGAGCTTCTATCAACCGACCACCAGGTTTTAGTGGTGAGCATTATTCTTTCTGGAAAGCCAAATTCAAAGTCTTTGTTTTAGCTACTGAATATAGCTTATGAAGAGTATTTGAGAAAGGAGACTATGTTCCAACCATTCTGGAAAATAATCTCAGGATTCCAAAACCTGAAGAAGACTATGATAAGAATGATAGAAGAAACATCACTCTCAATAGCAAAGCTGTACTTATGCTACAAAGTGCCTTGAGTCAACAAGAATATTTTCGTATATACACTCTGAGTTCAACTAAAGCAATGTGGGATGCTCTGGAGATAGCTCGTGAAGGAACAATTGGAGTCAAGCAAAATAGAGTTAATACTCTTATGATAGAATATGATCTTCTTCGCATGAAACCAGGTGAAACCATTAGTGAATTTCAACTAAGATTCACTCATCTAATTAATCAGCTTGCTGCCTTGGGAAAAGAATATGAACAACCTGTTCAAGTAAGGAAAATCTTAAATGTCCTCAATAAAGAATGGGAAGCCAAGGTCACTACCATCGAAGAAGCCCGTGGAGAATCGATGACATCTGTAGCTGCCCTCTTTGGTAGCCTTTCTGAATATGAAGCAAAGCTTAAATTCAAGAAAGGACTTGAAGAAGTTCATGGGAAGAGTAAAGGTATAGCTCTCAAAACTGTCAAAGAGATAAATTCAGACGATGAAGTAGATGAGGATGAAGATGCAGAGATAGGCTTGATGGTTCGAAAATTCAAGAAATTTTTCAAAAAGGATCAAGCCTACAGAAAGTTTCACAAGACCAGCTCTAGCACAGAAACAAAGAAACCTATTACATGCTACGAATGTGGACAGCCTGGTCACTTCAAGTCTGATTGCCCACAGCTCTAGAACAAAGAAAAGAAATCAAATAGGTTCAAAAGAAGAGCTTATGTTACAGGTATTTGGGGAGACAGCTCATCCGATGAAGATGAAGCTCAAGAGGAAGAAAGAGCCAACATTTGTCTCGTAGCTCAAGAAGAATCTGATAATGAAGAGGTAAATGTTTCTAATTCACTTTATGATGAATTATCTTCAGAATACAATTCACTTTTCATTGAATTTCGAAAAATAGCTAAAGAACTATTATCTGGACAGCCTGGTCACTTCAAGTCTGATTGCCCACAGCTCTAGAACAAAGAAAAGAAATCAAATAGGTTCAAAAGAAGAGCTTATGTTACAGGTATTTGGGGAGACAGCTCATCCGATGAAGATGAAGCTCAAGAGGAAGAAAGAGCCAACATTTGTCTCGTAGCTCAAGAAGAATCTGATAATGAAGAGGTAAATGTTTCTAATTCACTTTATGATGAATTATCTTCAGAATACAATTCACTTTTCACTGAATTTCGAAAAATAGCTAAAGAACTATTATCTGCAAAGAAGAAAATTAAATTGCTTGAAGAACAAGTTCAAACTACTTCTTCTCCTACTTTAGTTTCTGAAAATATATCTGAAAAGAATTGTGAAAAGGTTTCAGAAAAGATTTGTGTTAATTGCTGTACCTTAGAGAAGAGGAATTTGTTTCTTACTAAAACTCTTGAAAAATTCACTAAAGGGAGTGAAATGCTTAATGTTATTTTAAAACAGCAAAGGTTCACAAATGATAAGTCTGGAATTGGTTATAAACCTGATTATGATAAACAAAAGGGAAAGAAGAAGTTTGGACAGAAATCATATATAAGTTATTTTCGAAAATCGGTTCATTCGTCTAATCCTTTTGTTCACTGCAACTATTGCAATCGAAAAGGTCATACTACTTCATCTTGTTTTCATAGAAAAGAAGGAAAAAGCAAACCTATAGGTAATTATCAATGGATGCCAAAAGGATCCTATAAGGTTCCTAAGACACAAACTAACCCAAAAGGACCCAAGAAAAATTGGGTACCTAAGACTTGATGTCTTATGTTTTGCAGGTATGTCTTAGAGCATCAAAATTCAATAAATGGTTCATTGATAGTGGATGCTCAAGACATATGACAGGGGATCAATCTAAGTTTGCTACAATCAAACCTAAGGATGGTGGCAAGGTAACATTTGGTGGAAATCAATCAGGCAAGATTGCTGGAATTGGAGACGTTGGAAACAATAAAGGACAAAAAATCAAGGATGTTTATCTTGTCGAAGGTTTATGCTATAATCTCCTTAGTGTGAGTCAAAGTATAGACAAAGGTAACTTGGTAATCTTTAACTCAAAAGAATGTTTGATTGTTAGCAAAGATATTCTTCCCTTAGAAAACATTAAATCTAAAGCCTTATTTAGAGCTCCTAGAGAAGGAAATTGTTATACACTTAATCTTTCCAACAATGATGCAGTTTCTGAAAAATGATTTGTAAGTAATTCAGATGAAAGTTGGTTATGACACAAACGATTAGCACATGTTAATATGTCACAACTTGACAAATTAGTTAAGAAAGACTTAGTAATTGGTATTCCTAAACTTTGTTTCAAAAATAACATGATTTGTGACTCTTGTCAAAAGGGGAAACAAACCAAGACTTCATTTAATTCCAAGAATGAAATTTCAACTCATAGACCTCTCCAATTACTTCACATGGATTTAGTAGGTCCTGCTAGAGTTAGAAGTCTAGGTGGCAATCTATATACTCTAGTCATAGTTGATGATTACTCTAAATTCGCATGGACTATATTTTTATGTTCTAAAGATGAAACATTTGATCAGTTTGTTGCCTTTGCCAAAAAGGTCCAGAACGAGAAAGGTCTCTCTATTTCAGGAATTAGAACTGATCATGGAGGTGAATTTGATAATCAAGCTTTTGCTGAGTTCTGTGAAAGCATGGGAATTGATCACAATTTTTCAGCTCCAATGACTCCTCAACAAAATGGAGTAGTTGAAAGAAAGAACAGAGTCCTCACTGAGATGGCAAGAGCAATGCTGAATGAAAACAATACTTCTCAAGTATTTTCGGCTGATGCAATGAGTACGGCTTGTTACATCTCAAATAGAGCATATCTCCGAAAGAAATTGAACAAAACTCCCTATGAGCTGTACAAAGGAAGAAAGCCAAACTTGGCTCATCTGCATGTATTTGGATGTAAGTGTTTCATTCACAATAATGGTAAGGATAACTTGGGTAAGTTTGATGCCAAAGCAGATGAAGGTATTTTTCTGGGATATTCTAATAGAAGTAAAGCATATAGAGTATTTAACATTCAAACACGTAGTGTAGAAGAATCTGTACATGTTGTATTTTGTGATTCTTCTTCTAACAAATCTTTGGTTGATGATGATGATGAAGCAATTTCGAAAAATCAATTTCACTCAAAAACTACTTCTGAAAATTCAAAAGATGTTTTCGAAACTGATCCTCAAAACAATTTTGAAAATCCTGAACAATCTCAGCCTAGAGCTTGGAAATATATTAGGAATCATCCTTTAGGCCAAGTGATAGGTGATATCAATCAAGGAGTAAGAACCAGAAAAAGCACTTTGAATAAAGTAACATTTTCAGCATTCATATCTCATATTGAACCCTCAAAAATTGATGAAGCCCTTTCAGACAATATTGGGTGATAGCAATGCAAGAGGAGTTACATCAATTTGACAGAAATCAAGTTTGGGATTTGGTACCTAGGCCTAAAGACCATCCCATTGGCACTAAATGGGTATTCAAGAACAAACGAGATGAATATGCAATCATTGTTCGTAACAAGGCAAGATTGGTTGCTAAAGGCTATAATCAAGAAGAAGGAATTGATTATGAAGAAACTTATGCTCCAGTAGCAAGATTGGAGGCCATAAGAGTTCTTCTAGCCTTTGCTTGTGTTAAAGGAATTAAGCTTTTTCAAATGGATGTAAAAAGTGCATTTTTAAATGGTTTTATACAGAAGGAAGTTTATGTTGAACAACCTTCAGGATTTCAAAATAAACAATATCCAGATCAAGTTTATCGTCTCAAGAAAGCATTATATGGTCTTAAACAAGTTCCTAGAGCTTGGTATGAGCGATTAAGCAAATTTCTACTTGATCAAGGTTTTGTTAGAGGAAAAGCTGATACAACTCTCTTCATTAGAACTAATAAGCTAAATGAAATTTTAGTTGTTCAGATATATGTGGATGATATTATATTTGGTGCTTCTAATGATGGTTTGTGTGAGGAATTTTCCAAGACCATGCAGGGTGAGTTTGAGATGTCAATGATGGGAGAGCTCAACTACTTCCTTGGGCTGCAAATCAAGCAACGAAAAGATGGGATATTCATATCTCAAACCAAATATTTGAATGATTTGCTGAAGAAGTTTGGGATGGACAAGTGCAATGGGGCTGACACACCAATGAGCACAACCACTTCCTTGGATGCTGATGAAGAGGGCAAGGATTTCAACATCACAAAGTATAGAGGAATGATTGGATCATTGCTCTATCTCACCGCAAGCCGTCCAGACATCCAATTCAATGTTGGGATGTGTGCTAGATTCCAATCTGCCCCTAAAGAGTCTCATGTTGAACATTGAAGAGGATATTCAGATACCTCTCAGATACAAAGGCTCTTGGACTATGGTTTCCCAAAGGTCAGCCGGAGCACTTGGTGGCATACTCGGATTCAGACCATGCCGACTACAAGACTGATAGGAAGAGCACAAGTGGCCAATGTGAGTTCTTTGGCAACTCACTTGTGTCTTGGTTTAGCAAGAAGCAAACAACTATAGCCGTGTCATCAACCGAAGCTGAATATGTGACTGCTTCAAGTTGTTGTGCTCAAGTGCTATGGTTGAAACAACAACTTGCTGATTTGGGAGTGCACTTGAAGGAGATCCCAATATTATGTGACAACACAAGCACAATAAGCTTGGCCAAGAATCCTGTGCAACATACAAGAACCAAGCATATTGATGTGAGACATCACTTCATTTGGGATCATGTCCAGAAGCGAGATGTCAAAGTGATGTTCATTCCAACCCATCTCCAACTTGCTGACATCTTCACCAAGCCTCTAGCCAAGGAACAATTCACTTTTATAAGGAGAGAATTGGGAATGGTAAATCCCAATGAACTGTAAGCAATTCTCATCCAATCTAATGTTAGTTATGTTTTTAATGATTAATCTTTACTAACTTAAGCATCGGAGTGTATAGCCATTGTTTTTGCAGGATGTTTTGAGGTTTCAGAGGTTGTATACTCCAGTAAAGGCTATGGTACTCGAGTATGGAAGTTGCAGAAAGAAAAAATGAAGTTCAGAAGAGCTATACTCGAGTATAGTAGTGGATACTCGAGTATCCAGAAGGCAGAGAGCACATTGCTGAGAAAAATGACCGTATACTCGAGTATGGAGTGCTGTACTCGAGTATGGTCCAGACAGAGACCAAAGTTGCAGTTGAAGGAACTGCATACTCGAGTATGTTAGTGACTTACTCGAGTATGGGTATCGGGCTCTTCAAAAATTCACCTTACATTTTTGAAGTCCAAGTCAGTATACTTCCTTCAATACTCGAGTATGTTAGTAAAAGTATGCAATACTCGAGTATGCGAGTGCTATACTCGAGTATAGGCATGTGTCTATATATACTAAACAGTTGTGTTCTTCAATACTCGCGTCTATACTCCAGTAAACCCTAACAGTCACGTCGTTCTCTCTTCTCTCACTTCTGTAACCGTCGTGTTTCCCCAAATTTCTTCATTAAATCCTCTTAAAATCACTTCCCAATCTCATTTTCGCTCAAAGCCTAACCTCCCAATGTCGAAAAAGCAAAGCAAAATTGATCAGTTTCTTCTCAACCACAGAGGTCACCACGAATGAAGTCGATTCCGAAGAGGTTGCAGATCGGCATTGATCGTTCAATACAAGGAGTGAACGATAATATCCCTGAGGCTCCTTCACCAAACCCCAAAAAGAGGGGTGTGTCGATTTCTGGAGTAACACCGTCTTCCGCAAGCAAGAAGAAGAAGACCGGCGAGCCAAGCAAGGACAAAGGAAAGAGGAAAGTCGTTCACTGGAAGACGAGGTCCAAGAGGGCTTCCACTACTGTCGTCTCTTCTCCTTCTACGGTTGAAGTCACTGGTTCGTCTTCGGAGACAGAGTCTGAGCAAGTCTCTCCGGTAATCGCCAATGCCGTCGAAGAGATAAAACTTCACAAGTCAGCGCCTGAAGGATTCAAGATCGCCCCGGTTCCTCTCTCGCCTGGCCTGAACGCCAAGTTCAAGGACCAATACACTGACAGGGGATTCTGTGCTGTTGTGTCAGTTGATTTGGCACAAGTCTACTAGGATTGCAACTTTGACTTGTCGCCGTGGTTTGGGCCATACGAGACGTTTGTATTTATTGAGGCGGCTTACTATCCGAAGTTAGTAAAGATGTTCTACTTCAACATGGTCGCCGACCACATTCTAGATTCTGAGGGTACATTGGTTGAAGAGTGGGTCACTACATCTATCAAAGGTGTTCAGTTCACCTTATCGGCTGCCATCCTCAACCGGATTCTGAAGGCTGCCAACCCTCCTTTGGCTTTCACTCCGACATACACCATTGAGGAGGTGTACACTACACTTGTGCCCGGCAAGGACATACCGGACGATCAGAGAGCTCACCTGTCATTCAAGCCTTCGGACATGTCCCCGCTAAACCGAGTGATTTGGTACATCTACTCAAGGAATTTTGTCCACAAGGGAGGCAGCTTCACTCACTTTACACAGAAGGACTATCGGTTCTTCACTGCCTTCGTGAGACAGCATCCTATCAACATCGGGCAGTGGATCTACAAGGAGATCAGTCACTTCAAGTTTGTATCCCGGAAGGGATCATACATGCCATTTCCCTCCTTGGTTTCACTGATCCTGTTCTACCACAAGATATGGTACGTGGGACCTCCAGAGTCGATGAAGTACATTCCGGCCTTTGGCAAGACACAATTCAATTTAATGAAGATTCACTTTGAGCCAGAAGGATCCGGTCAGTCGAGGGCCCCACAAAGATCTCAGGCCCGTGCATCTCAGTCGGTTGCGCACGAGGCACAGTCAGCTTCACCTCCACCTCCATTGGACTTTGATCAGAGGGTCAGAGAGATTGTGGATGCCGCACTTGTATCACACTCTTTGGTGATGAAAGCTGAATTTCAAAAGATAAGTGCTGATATCAAGTTGGGTCTCATGGATGTGATTGCTGGCCAGAATGAGATGCAGGCACAGTTGGATCAGATGAAGGAGGAGTTCGAAAAGAAACAGGACGAGATCTTCGATCAGCTCATTGACCTAGATGCTACGCTATCTACTACCTTGACTGCTACGGCTGCTGCCCGGGACAATGCTGAGAAGCTGGTGAAGCATTTCGACATAGGAGCCTCCTCATCCACCTTTGGATTCACTACCGGTCCTTCCACATCCACCTCTGTCCCAGAAGCCCAGCCATCCACTATACCAGAGACTCGGCCTTCCCCACCTTCCTCACCATCCTTCGCCTTCCCTAGCCCACCTCACACCAAATCCTCTCCTGTCACCTCATCCCCAGCCTCCACTTCCACTCCAACCACTGTGGTATTATCTTCACCTGTCACACCTTCCACAGAGATCCTACCCGATCCACTTCCATCTCCCGTTACCCCCTCCACTGAGATTTTCCATCCACCTTCTCCCATTGCCACCTCTTCTGTACTTTGGCCTACCACACCTGCTATCATATTCCTACCTCCGCCTCCCTCTGCCTCTGATATTCCTTCCGAGCCATCCACCTCCACTGATCCTCCCCACATTGATGATGACAAAGGAGGAGAAGCAGAGAAGGACGCTTAGGCTTTAGGAGCTTGTGTAGTTAGGATGTTATGTGTGTTTTGTATTTTTTGATATCAGTGATTTTTAGTGTTATCAGTGGCTTTGCAGTGCTTTATCATTTCTAATAACTGTTTCAAATTGTATGTAGTGTGCTAAATGAATATATTTTAAGTTGTTCATGTCTTTGATTGCTTATCTGCTGCCATTCTCTGAGTTTTATGGTTCAACATGTCAATTTGAATGTTTTCTGAAAAATTTGCACTGATAATTGAAAACTTCATTTCAAAAAGGAATCCATTTTTCAAATTCATTACAAAGATAGTTTACAAGTGTTGTCATCATCAAAAAGGAGGAGAATGTTAGTTTCATATGTGTTTTGATGATTAACAACAATTGTAAACATGTTTTAAAGTTTCCAAAATCTGTTAAAAACCATCTGACAGTTGCATACTCGAGTATAGGTATGCATACTCGAGTATAGGATTGACAGAGGATTGCTCAACTGCATTTTACAAGTCAATACTCAAGTATGGAAAGTCATACTCGAGTATTGAAGTTACAGAGAGCAATCAAGTTTTGAAAATAGGTGCATACTCGAGTATAGGAAATACATACTCGAGTATAGGCCATCCAGAAAGAATTCAAATTTTTCAAACTAAGTCAATACTCAAGTATAGGAAGATATACTCGAGTATTGGACTTACAGAAAGCAAATGTGTTTTCAACTTGAGTGCATACTCGAGTATCATATTGGTATACTCGAGTATAGGCCTTACAGAGAGCAAATGAGTTTTCACTTTGAGTGAATACTCGAGTATGACACTTACATACTCGAGTATAGGCCTTACAGAGAGCTCTCAAAGTTTTATACCTGTTGCATACTCGAGTATAGGATTTGGATACTCGAGTATTGGGCTCTTAAACTGTTTTCAACTTGACACCTGATCTTGTATACTCCAGTATTGATTTGTATACTCAAGTATTGACATGGAATAACTTCACACATTTTGAAAAATGAGTTGCACACTCGAGTATAGGTATGCATACTCGAGTTTGGGGCCACACGGAAAGGTTATTGCTTTGTCAAGGACTTGTATACTCCAGTATACAAATGGATACTCAAGTATAGAGACTTTTTGAACTTAAAATTTTTCTCACAAACAGTTGCATGCTCGAGTACAGTACTTACATACTTGAGTATAGACTTTGGTTTTCAAGTTCAAGTCACGATGGTTTGCCTCTGGAAGCTACATACTCGAGTATCAGTTTGGATACTCCAGTATTGACTCATGTACACAGTGACATACTCGAGTATAGAGCGCTGATAACTGATTTTCAAATCACACGAATTTGTGAAACATTATCTTTTGATCTCATATGCTTTTGTATATCACTTATCATTGTAACTTAACTATTTTAACGAGTTTGTTCTTGAGATTACAGAAGTTTTTGAATCTGATTGAGAATAAGATGAAAGCTTCACTTTTTGCAACTTGCAATATTATATCTTATCCTTCAAGACAAAGGCAAATGGAAGACAGGTTGGCATTGCAGACAACCTAATCACTTCTGAAGAAAGCTAAACATCATCATTCTGCAAACAAAATATCATGGGTCACAACATTCAAGGCCAAAAGAATCAAATATTCAAATCTGGAAGTGTGGCCAACAAGATATTCCATCTGCAGCCTTTGCAACAGCTTTATCCATGAAGAAACACTCATAACAGCTATATTTTCGAATGGATTCTAGCTCCAACGGATCTATAACATTCACAAGCTTCAAGATGCTATAAATACTTGAAGATTTGAAGAATACAAAGAGTAGAAAGCAGAAAAACGGAAAAGCAAGTTACAAAAACACATACAGAGCCTTGAGCACTTTTCTGCTTACATATTTGACTTGTATCTTTGATACATTGTACTTCAGTGATTATCATCATCTACTCTTAGAAGAGAGTTTGTTTTCTGTAAATCATTTTCTATGAGAATCTCAAAGTAGTGGGACTTTGAGATTGGGATTTTTGATTACAACTTGTAAGGGGGAGTGTGTCCAAAGTTGAGGAACATCCTTCGTTTGCAGAGTGTGTAATCATCAAGTGAGATAGTGAAAATCCCAGAGTGACTGGGGACTGGACGTAGGTCAAGAGATTAGACCGAACCAGTATAAATCTTGTGTGTCTTGCTCTTCTACCCTCATACTCTCATTTACTCTGTTTCAGCAACCACAAAACAGAGTATTTCGAAAAGAATTTCAAAATCCCCAATTCACCCCCGCTCTTGGTGATTTAGCTCCACTTACACGGTCTAGGTACTAGGTCAAGGGTCAAGTCAAATCGGAGTTACACTGATGCTAAATTGGGGCCAAACCGGTGAAAAATGGAAGATTTTAGGGTATTACTATGAAATTCAAAAGAAAACCTAAAAAAAATCGATTTTTTTTAAATAAAATAAAGTGAACTGGTTTGACTCTCAAGCCAGACCAGTTTATCAACCGGTTCGCTGATTTCTGATCTAGTTTAGTCAATCAGGTCCGGCTCTGAGAATGCTAGTTTTATCTAAGTACAAAACCTATGTAAAGTTCCATTGGTGTCTACTATTTGGTTTTCAGATAACAATTTGTCTTGTGGAAAGACTTTTTTGAAATACCCAATCATATTATGTCTACCTGTAAAAACTATACCTGTGTTGTTTGATTTCTGGAGAGGTTGATAAGAAGCTCTTGAAATTATACCTAAGTTTTTTCATTTATGTATTGGGTCAATGGACCCACTCCAATATTATTTGATATTTTTTTACGATATTACTTGAATGCTTCTATTATTTGTTTGTTTATTTAATTTTTGCAAAATTTGCCAGAACGTAGAAGTATGGTGCTTATCTTAAAGAATGTACGTAATGTGCAAGTCTTAATGTTGAACAACGTTATTTGGATCTTTTATCAACTTATAAGCATGGTGCAATTGAATATGCTTATATTTCATTTTTTCCTAGTTTCTTGACAGATTATTTTGCCTAGTTTCCTTTCATTTTTGTTAATTGTCTTGCTTGAATTGTCGATTCTTTTGGTTCATTCAGATATTTGTATTATTTCATGTTATGTAACCTGGTCATCCAAGGAACTCCATTATACTTACAATATTTTTATTCATTACTAATATTAATATGCGACCTACCTTTACATTCAATGCAATTGACCTTCTTCTACTCAAATACAAATTGGTAAAATGAAATATAAATTGTGATGGAAAACAACACTCAAACATTTTCCTCTCATACACTAGAAGCATACCCTGTATAAGAGATAATTCGTAGCAGTCCAAACTCCAAGTAGAACACTATATATATAATGAAACTAGAATATTAAGTCAAAGTTAGCGTTTGAGAGGATAGATCAACACTACATCTTTAAACAACCCACCCTTGAAATAGCCCTCGATGGTCACCTTCTGATCCTTTCAACTCTACATCCCTGTTAATTAACTCCTTGAATTTCCTATTCTGCTTCATGACCTTCATCTTCACTTTTATCTCCTAAGTCCTTCTGCCTCCATTTTCTATGCTCTATCTGTCCATCTTAGGTACACAATCATCCTCATGGAATATCTATCCCTGATTCCATGCTTGTACCATCTATAATATACTTGAGATTTGTCACTGTGATTCTTTATATCACCTAGTGAGCTTGAACATTTTATTATCATTATTCTTTCTTCAACATTTATTGTCAGTCATTCATTCTTAATTTAAGTTCTTTCTTCATGTTGAACATTATTGTGTATGAATGAATGAGAGAACAATAGTTCTAGCTCCCTTGCGTCTCTTCCTAAACCCCTGGATTCTCTTCTCCTCCTCATCCTCTAATTTCTCTACAACCTACTCAACATAATTCTGTAAATGAAACATCCATTTAGGGTACTCATCCTTATTCATTAGACCTTTGAATATTAAGGAAAGGGCTCACATACATTACAAGGTGTATTCTCAGCAAACAATATTGTCAATGGTGGCTTCCATGATCTCCATGGTGGAATTGCATGGTTGTCTGAGCTCATCTCTCATAGAACCTCCAAAGTAATGTGCCTTTTATCAAGCTTGCCTCGGTGTCCACCACTGGAAATGACTAAGACTGCAATTTTTGTTTTTTTGGCTGCCTCCCCCATATGTGTTCCTTGGGGCATAAACTTTCCTTTCAGTGTGAAAGCACCCCTGAATAGCCACTCATTTGTAATGCACATTAGTGCAAGTTGGACTTTTAACCCTTGAGTCTCCTTCTCCCTTGTTCTTGTGTTGTTTCTGCTGAAAGTTTAGAATCTATTTTGATACATGTATGAGATTTGACACAAATATTTCAGTCATAGGATGATGTGCATTAACCAAAATGATTGAGATGATTCCTTACGTTTGAAAATGAAGCTTTTAGTCAACTTGTCGATGATTCCTTACGTTTGAAAATTATATTGTATTTTGAATTTTATATGATATTCTGTAAATGTGAAGTACTTAAATGATATTAACTAACAACTTATTTTAAAATAGTAAGACTTTTCCATTGTTTTTCTGCTGATATTGATTTATTGGTTTGTCACTGTTATATTCTTTTACAAAAAAGTACTTCATTAAATCAATATATTTACAGTGTGCTTATTTGGTGCATCTATATATTTGCGTATGAAGGATTTTTTGAAGTCTACTTCATGATTTATAGCCTTCTATTATAGGCTTCCTAAATGCGGCAACTTTTCACTTAGTTAGCCTCTCTATTTGATTCTGTTGTTTCACAATGAGGTTGTGTTGTGAAATAATTGGGAAGTAGTTGCATTTTCTAATTTCGTGCGTTGGACCAGCCACTTCCCCCTCAAGAAGAGAAGCAACTGAAAGAGATCCTTCAGGAGATCATAGGTGCAGGGAAAAAGGTTCCTATTGAAAAGAAGGTATTGTGTCATCATCTTTCTTCTTGTTACCTCTTCCTGTGGCTCGCGCACGCATACAAACAATGCCTTCTTAGGTCATTATCATGATTCTTGTTTTTGGCCCTTCAGATTGATCCTAGCATCCTTGGTGGTTTAGTGGTAGAATTTAACCATAAGGTCCTAGATGTTTCCATTAAGACCAAGGCTAGCCAGATGGAGCGGTTCCTCCGAGAGCCCTTAACTCCTGGCCACATCTAGATGGAAACATTTTCTTGTTTGACATTTGCTTTCACCTGCTACAATTTCCCTGAACAGTTTAAGGAAGAGATGAAGTAATCTAAATTACTTTTATATATTTCTCAGATCTTGTATTTGTGGGATGCAACGCAATCTTTTTGGAAATAAAAGCTACTTCCTCCAAACTTCTGCATAATGCCTTGTTGCCATTTGCTACTTGCGTCCGCTGCCCTCCTTTGATATTGAAATAGAAATATGTGAGAACAACTAGAGCGTTAAAATCTATCCACATGACATTGTTTGAGGAAGCAGTAAACATGAAGCATAAATCCTTCTTTTATTAATACAAATAAGTTTCAAAGTGTTCCTATTAGATAGAAGGAGATCACTCCTATTATAAATCCAATAAGGACTTTCCTAGAAGTTTACATTTTTTTTCCCTTGAAAATAATAACATAGAAAGTGAATGACAAAATAGGATATGACAGAAATGAGGCTATCATATTTCACACAAACACATATTTAAATGGTAAAGTTAGCCAACGAGGTTTTTTTCCCCTATAGGTATATGCATTCTTCTATTGAAGGCAAATCATATTCAAGATACTATTAGGTACTAAATGTGGGCACTTTTTTTAGTAGGGATTTGATTTTTTATTCGCTGCATTGTGAAGAATTGACCCCTTAGTCATATGAGAATTGAGGATGGAGAGGAGAAAAGTAAAGTGAGTATGGGTGGGGTATGTTGGGAAAAAATAAAGTAGGGGTGGGATTTCAAAGACAACCCCAAGTTGATTTTAGGAAAGCCTACGTCAGACTTATGTACTAAATCTAGTGACAAAGTTTCATTATCAGTTATGGGCATATGGCACTTCTTGATCCATATTTTGAGGGTACATTCAAATTGAAATTTTTCTAAAGGGAAAATTAATAAAAATTAAAAATAAGCCCAGAAGTTTTTTTTTTTTTTTTGGGTCTTTGTCATCTTTTCACTAATTTGATAAATTTTTATTTTTTACTCGGAATAAACAAAAGGGTCAAGTTACACATATCCAAATTTAACTCCAGTTTAACGGAAAAACGGTACACCGTTGGCCATCACGTGTTTTCGAACCTCGCTTCCTATTCTCTACCTTCAGAGTTCATCGCAAACAAAGCGTCTCTGGTTCCTTGTTTTCCCTTATAGAACGCAGAATCATCTCAAATTAGGGTTTCTCGGCGATGGCATTGTGTGGTCAATTCAGATCAAGCATCTTTCTCGCCAACAAAATGGCATATCTTACTTCTGATTCTATCTCTTCTCAGAGATCCACATTTTGTTGATTCCTGATAGCCACGTTCACTTCCCTGGTATCTGAGCTCAAACAACTTTTGAAAGTATTTACTTTGCAATGATTTTGATTGGATGCCATATTCACATCTTTGACGTAGTTGAACGGTATTTGGTTTCTCCTGAGTACATGCAAGGAACACATAGATTGTTTAGGGACTGAAGTTCTTGTGTTTTTTTTTTTTTTTTTATGTTGAAGGAAAATTTTCCAATTATTTGAAGCAGTCCATAATCAGAGTTCCAAAAAAAAAAACCCTTTGGCCTTGTCTAAGCATCTTCTTACTGGATTTCCCCGTTTCTTCTTGGGTTAGGAGCAATTCCTACCTTCTCATCAAAAAAGGAAAAATAGCCTATATAAGAGAAAGAACTTCTTCTTGCAAAATAATCATTTTACGGCAACGGATTAGTCAAAGTTAAAGTTCTCGTTTTGGTCTCATTTTTGTGGGTTGATGCGACAGGATTTCTTCCTTCCATCCTTTGTTTCCTTTAGCACTAGTTTGTAATTTTGGATCTGTTAATGACATCGTTAGCTTTTAAAAAATGTTTCTTCATTTTTTCATACTAAAGAAGATTGGTGAACAAATTGATGGTGAGAAGTTTAATCTCCAAATCCTTATTCTCTTCAATTTTTCCTTCGTATTGTGAAATTGGGACATGGAATTTATGAGACTGTTTTGATATTCTCTATGAATGCATTTGAAGGTATTTGAATATATTGGTCTTCAACATGTTCGCTGACATACACACTTGCATTCTGTGAAGGGAATTTTATGGGTGTTGATTATATATATAGTCTTCTACTTTCTTATGAGTATACATATGTTGTGATTACAAAGAGGACTAGAGAAAAATAATCAGGAAGATTGTTCTATAAGCTGAACATCAATGCAAGGAATTCAGCATACTCATTATCTAGCTGGCAATACGCCCATCCTTTGAATCCGACTCCGGACTTCCCGGATATCCTATAATGTTATTGTTGGATTACTTCCATTTTCATACTTTATATGATATTATAATAAATATCATATCACTTGAAATAATATACTAAAGGGTTATTTTCACTTCTTTTGACATTTCTACCCTTGGTGGATTTACTATTCTATTTTTACCCTTACATTTTCCCAAAGCAATTCCAACATTTTATTGGCAGATATTTTAGAAACTTTGGAAAATCATAATTAATTCTACAAAACTCCTTTTTGAGTGCTTCAAAATTATGCAATACCCTTGACATGTTTATTCTCAAGGAAAAATATTTCCAGAAGCCAGAACATTAAGAATCATTCCCAATTTTTAAGTTTCGCCATCACTATTCAGTTTAAAATTCTAGAAACGAGGCCTAATTTAAAAAATTCCTAATTTCTTGTCCAGAGCTCAAAACGTTACATATTTTATATATTTAGAAAGCCCTACATGTCTACTTTATTCATACAAAATTTTGTGACTTTTGAAGATCATTTCAAACATAAAATAATAGCCACTACATTCGCTGCCAGTACAAAGTTTAAACTGAAAATTCTACAATTTTCAAAATCTTGATCCATTCATTTCAAAATTTATTCCTTAACATGTTTTCACTCCATTTTGCTTTTTAAAAGCAATGCAGACTTCAAAACATTTTTAAAAAAAATATTACTCTACAATTTTCTAGATTAAACTACAACTTTTCTAAAAGCTAAAAGATCAATAACTTACCTTATGTTCTTGAAACTCCTTCTTCAACTTGCTTCAACTTTTGCCCTAGCTCTCTCTTTCACTCAATCAGTTTGAATTAAGTTAGGTGTGAAGAAAACTAAAGAGAGGAGCCTTCTATTTATAGGGAAAAATTTCAAGCTTATGTAAAACCTATTATATACAATTAATTTCCCCTTCTTTCTTCCTAACCATTGGATTAAATTTGTGCTTGCTCAAATTCAATCCTCCCCCTTAATCCACGGCTCAAATCTCCCGTTGATCCAATTAATTACCTAAGGATTAAGCTTAATTAAATTGGAACCATTGAATTGTAAGACATGTGTCATCATCTATTCTAACTTCTTCCCTAAGCTAGTTGTCATTGTTGACTTTTGGACTGTTTCATAAAGCTTAATTAATATCTCAATCAAGTGTTTATATGCACTTTATTCACAAGTGTAATTATAGGATCGGTTTTCTAGTTAATCAAGAGCATTAGTGCTTTATTTATCAAGTCTTATCTCATGGTTTCTTAGCTTATAATATCAGCCCACATGTGCTAGACGACATTTATGACTTCTGGGGCATTTGATGATGTCATTTGATGATATGATTAAAGGTTTAGTTGCCCCATAACCACAATTGTAATTATGTAGTTATTTTGTCACCATATATAGATGCACTAGATTGACACATTGCAAATATATTGATTTAATGAAATACTTTTCTCTAAAAGAATATAACAGTGACATAATGGCCATACAAACAATATGGGAAGCGCAGTTTATAATTTTACCATATTGAATTTTAAATTAACAGATGAGGGATTGAAAGATGTTTAGAGGTATTTTATGACCACAAAAAAACACCTGAAAACTGAAAAATGTGCCTCCTCGTATTTGTTTATGGTGCACATCAGCTGCAGATATGTAAGTCTACTAATCTTCATGTATATCACAAAATTCTAGTTGTCCTCTTAACAAAAGAATGGAATTCGAAGCAAAGTACAAATATGTTGTAATAATTTTTTCCTCATGTAAAAAATTAAAAAAAAAAGTAAATAAATGTTATACTTACAATGACAATGGTCACAATGGTTTTCACTTCTCGCTTATGTGCCATTGTCAAATCCTTAAACTTCTTTGTCATGCTACCTATGTTACTTAGCCTCCCATTCTTAGCAATATACAAAGCAGAGGCATAGTTTCACGTACATCCAAACAAAGCCAGTGGCACCTACAAAGCAATCAATAAGCAACACAACATAAAAGATACTTTCATTAAAGGTAAGCCTAAATTGATTTTAGGAAAGCCTACGTTAGACTTATAGACCAAATCTAGTAACGAAGTTTCATTATCAATTATTGGCTTATTGGCAATTCTTGATCCATATTTTGAGGGTACATTGAATTAGGAACTTTTTAAAAGGGAAAATTAATTTTAAAAAAAATAAAAACGAGACTGTAAAATGAAACTATTGAGCTCAAAAGTTTTTATTTTAGGGGTCTTTGACCTCTTTTCACCAATTTGGTCAACTTTTCTTTTTTAGTCGGAATTAACAAAAGGGCCAGGTTACAAATGTCCAAATTTAACTCCCGTTTGACAGAAAAATGGTATGCCATTGGCCATCACGTGCTTCCACACCTTTCTTTTTTGCTCAAAATATACTTTCATTAATAACACCATAAATGTGGCAATAGATAGGGGGAAACATATAAACGATACTTTCATTAGAATCTCTATTGCAGCAAACAACACTAGCATCCCAACTTCGGTCCAATCATTGGCTTATGCATTTTTTTTTTTTTTTTGAATTTTTTTATTAGTGTTGGGTGGGAGGTTCATACTTACCTTTCCTTCCTTTGACCCATATTCGCTATTTTAGATGATTCTGCGTTCTACGGGGGAAAACAAGGTACCGGACTAGACGCTTTGTCTGCAACGAACTCTAAAGGCAAAGAATAGAGGAATGACTTCTCTCCTCTGCCTATTATATCCGATGCCCTTTTCTCTCCAGTGACACCGTTTTACACGTATAAGGGCTTTGGAACTTGCCTCATGTCCCCACAATCTAACCAAAATCTACCAATGTTTTCATAGTTTTGTTTTCCTTCATGCGCTGACTAAAGATATGATTTTAATTTTTTAATACTTAATAGTAATAATTTTACATTTTGAATTTATGTTTTTATTTTTCAAGTTCATGATAGGGCAAAACATTTCATCTTTTTCTTACATTTTGAATTTTTATGCTTCTTTAATAAATTTATAGACTTATTTACTGAAACAAATCAAATTAGATATAATACTCTCCGGTCTGTAATATAAGATATACTTGGAAATTTGATCTTGGACAAGTATTTGTGATTTTTGGTAATGGACAATGAATTCAATGACTAGGTAAGTTTTGAGCTCGTGGGCATCTAAATATGTATCTAATAAGGTCTGGTGAAATTTGAAGTGACACTAAAGAAAGATAATCAGATTTCTTGCTCATGGCAAAAGTGGCCATCAATGTTTATTCAAGAGATGAAATATGAACTATCTAAAACAATGGCAACGAGAGTTTGGTCAATAATGTGCCATTTTAGTGAAAAGATCATTAGGATTAAGTAGGTGTAAAATTACAAGGGAAATGGAATTGATATATAAGAAAGTTGTATAAAGAATAAAAGTGCATAAATTTCATTTTCTTTTCCATTACCCACTCCCTTTATCTTTGTCTCTCATGCATCAAGAACATTTTACTTGCCACTAGATTTAGAAGATCCGTTTTTCTATACCTAGAAGATCTCCATTGTAGGGAAAGGCTTAAGAACAGTGAAAGGCAAGGAAGCTTGCTGGTGAGGTGTAAATATACATTGATCTGAAAAAATAAATCTCATTCTTCAAGCTGTACAAAAATTATAGTACGATCACAACGTTCTGTGTGACTAAATAGAGTTGAGAGGTAATATTTTCCTCAAAAAGCATTAGCGATCTTCTCATCTCAGTTCTGTACTATGAGACATCTGGCTACAGGTCCAATCTCCTGTCCCCCCAACAGAAGCCAAAATTCTGTTTCTTGATAAATCCGGTAAGATCATGGAAACATTCCCTCGAGAAATTCATCAAAGTTATCATCGTCATCAGTTTTATGATCACTTGCAGAAGTGAAGCCCTTTTCCCTATTAATATGTAAGAAACCCTCAGCTTATAACAAGGGATTAGGTGCAAGGAGAAAGGATTCCCAAACATTCAGTTAAGAATCAAGTCAAGACTTAGGCAAGCCAAGTCTGAAGTTATAGTCATGTTTAAAACCAGCACAAGAATATCCACAATTCAAACCACATCGAGGAAAATGCATCTGTACTAATAAACAAAAGCCTGACAAATAAATCGAGGAAAATGCATCTGCACTAACTAACAAAAGCCTGGCAAATTAAGCTATCTATCCACATAATCACCCGTTCCTGAGAAACTTGGTGCTTCTACCTATTACTTCCATGCTAAGAAACAGCTCAGCAGATGTACATCTGAGGCAATCAACAAAACAAACTAATGATATCAAGGACTAAAATCTCTCATCAGAAGAGACAGCCACATATTCAAGATGAGGCCACTCACACACATGCACATTGACCTATGGATGTCTAGAATAACCTCCCACCAAATGGGCCTCAGCTCCATATAACAAAAGCATACAGTGTCAATGACTAGACTATCATTTTTCAGAATGATCCTTTCACGGACTTCAGTCAACCAAGATAATCATTCTCATTTCTTTATGAAAATACCCTGAATTCGTTAAGCACAGTCAGACCATCCAACCAAAAGAGAAAATGAAATGCATCTTTACGGAAGTAACAAACACTTTTATGCATATTTTATATGCAGCAAGTCTTTGCTTTCATGAAAAATAAATTGCTGACTAATGCTGCATACCAGGCAATAGAGTCATGAAAAATCATGTTTAAAACCAGCACAAGAATATCTACAATTCAAACCACAATAGAAAGAAAATATTGAAATAAGGCAACATCAAACCTTTTCGCCTCTTCTCTTTGCCTTAGTTGAGCTCATCTGAATCATCACTCTTTGATCAATTCCTACAAACCAAAGGACTCAATCTTGTATCTTTTGGTCAACTACCGGGCAATAGAGTCATGAATGAAATTCTTACCTCTTCCGGCTGTCTTCCTGTTCTGTTTTTTTTTTTTTTTTTTTTGTAATTTTGCTTTCTCCTTCCTCCTCTTGAAATGAAGCTTCTCAGCACATCTTTAGCAGCAATAAAATGAAAATTAAGAAAAGAGGTCCTTATGCCCAAGAACATAGTAGTGCATTTCCAATATTCTGTTCAAGGTCTCTGGACTAACTTCCTGACTATTAGTGTTTTGTAAAAAGGGAGTGCAAAATCTTCTAATCCAGCAAATCTTGAAGTTGATTTTGAAGATCAATTACATGAGTACCAGAACTTATATTTCAAGAAGTACCAAAAAGAAAGAACAAAAAATTCCCTTTTTTATAGAGAGGTATCAAAATCTTTTAGCAAAATAGGAAAACATAAAAAATCATCCGATTTTAATGCAAGTATGCCAACTAGATAGCGAGTTTGTATAATTTTGTGTTTATTCCATATCTGATAGGTTACAATCGTGATATTAGCAGAATATTATTCTTTGATTATATGAGCATTCAATGACTTTTCTCATAATCTTCTCCAGCAAATAAAAATCTCATGCAGGCCAGAATTCAATGACTACTACATTAGATTCAAGAATTTTCACTTCTTTCTCCACATTTTAAACCTTTCAGGCATCAACTTTTATCTGACACAATAATTTTCACAACAATGGCCATACTGAAAGTTTCAGTCACAACACTTTGATTTAACATTTCAAAATGTAAAATAAATTCATCAAGTATCAGATGTAAAAAAAAAAAGTGATTATCTTCGGAAAATGAAATTCCACAGCAACCCCAACATGGACTTTTAGGACGTGTATTTGTGGTTTTTTTGTAATGGACGCATTTTATTGTGAAATGTATTTCCTATATATATTTAAGGAAAAAGTATCTTTTTCGTCCAGCTGGAAATTCGTCTAGGGAAGAAGCGGGCTATGTAAACTCTCAACGCAAAAGCTAGAAACCTCCTGTCCATGATCCATTGATTTAACGACAAAATTTTCATGAATATAATGATAATATACATAACAAAGCCAGCAACGGCATATAGTGGCTCACCTCTCACAGACTACCAACTTGACTTGGGCTTGTTTGTTTTCCCCAGCTTCAAAGTAACAAAAGTTCACCTGTGAAGAATGCAAAGAAATGGGAACATCAGGTACGACGAGGCAAACCACAATGACTCAGTTTTCAGGCAAAAGTTTTCGGCAGGAAAAAGTATAATCCATTTATAAAACAAGAAATTAAATCAATAAATTCCTGATTGAAACTGAATCTGCCCTCCTCCTGTTTTATACCTCCTATCTTCCACATCAGGTTTTCCTGGCATCCTTCCAAAGTTTTCCCTGCAACCAAACAGGGAAGGGGGGGGGGGGGGGGGGGGGGAACAGACGCACATCCACACAAGCCCATGATTTGGGAACTTGTGGGAATTAGAAAATTTCCTTGAGCATCAACTGTATTGGGTACAATATAAGGCTTGGATGGAAGTCTATTAGCCTGGTCAACTCTTCTTTCAAGAGGAGGAAATTCCTGTTCATAAGGGTTGAGCACAAAGGATGAGAAATTTCGTGATTTATGAGCAGAGAAGTGTGAAAAACTTACTCCTCCAGGTTGCGAAGCAGTAAAACAAAACGCAGAAGGTTTTAGGATTTAGAGCTTCAATTACATTGAAATGAGAACCCCCATTCTCTCTCTGCCTCTCTGTCTGCAACCTTAAGAGAGACACAGGTAAGGGAACGCGCTTCTCCTTTGACATTTAAAATAGAAACATCGGAGAACTGGAGCGTTGACATCTATGCCAATGACAAACTTTTAAAATATGCTAATATTGTTAAAAAAAAACTAATATTGACTTTAAAAAAAATTGACTTTCCTTTTTAATAAAAATGGATAATATTACTACATTTTAAAACTTCTAGAATAACATTGAGATAACAAAAAAAATTATGGTAATATGATCTGAACGAAAACTTCCAGAACAAATTTATTATTTAACCCAAAAGAAAACAAAGGTGTCCATAATTCCCCAATAATAAATGTTGGGGTCCGATATTCATTTTGTTTAACAAGGTGTAGTTGCTTCTATATAAGTCTATTTTAAACTATTTCTTACATAAGTTAGGTGATTAAATATGCTTAAATTTTTCAAGTTTATTCTAATTAATTGTTTTTCCCCTTACATTTACAAATCATCTTACATCTCTCTTCTCTTTCTCATTTTTTCCAATCATAGTTAAATAGGGATAAAATTAAAAAATATTTATTAATAACATATAAGTAGACTTATATTTATGACCGAAATTTTCTTCCAAAAGTAAATTTATAATAAGGACCAAAATGATAAATACTGTGTAAGCAAAAGTGGTTTATACTTATTCTCTTTCTAAGTTAACTATCAACGATATCATCATAGGTTAAAGGAAACATTACAATGATTTTAGTATTTAAATTTAATGAAACTTAGTCTAACATAGTTAATATACAAACTTAAAAATTTTATTTTATATGGCTGAATATGGTTGTGTGGTGATATGTTGGTTGAGAGGGAAATCAAAATGGAGACAAATAATAAGGAGCTACCCAACTAGATCGAGTTATATATTAGTGACACTTTGATGATTAAAACATCTAAATTAGACGATAAGAAATATAGGCCTGGTGATATATGCTTGAAAAGCTAATGTACTGGAAAAGGTTGAGTCTGAGGTATAGGAAACCATGCCTCTGCTTTGTATACTGCTGCAGTAAAAGCTAATGTACTGGAAAAGGTTGAGTCTGAGGTTCTTGACCTTGTCGAGGCAATAAGAATAGTCCTAAATTTGCACAATTTACAAAGGACTTGTCAATGCCTAAAGATACTAGAATTAAGGCAATCCAGGAAATTTCCAAGGAAGCTAAATTTTCAGATATTACGACAAACCTCCTTGCTATTATAAGCTTCCCTTTCTTTATTCTATTGACAAAGTTGTTGTTGTGCTTATAATGCTAAAATGACTATTGAAATATCTTGTATCTAGGTTCGAATGGCATGTGATTTAGATGTCCTAGGTTGTTGTGGATCTTTTTAGCATCAATGAAAAATCCATAATATCAATGAAAAAGGTGATTATTTGTGATAAGTCAATGCAGATCATTCACCTAATCAACACAATGTCGAGATTTATGGGTTTGTGAAGCTATTTCTTGGTCATTATTTTTAGAAGCAAAGAAAGTAAAATTATGTTTGCATCCCTATTTTCACAAGCTTAGTAAAATCCAATAGAGTTTTCACATGTTTAAACCATAATATTTTAAATCAAAATGAATTTGTTTGAGCTCTGCTTGATTCATTTACCATTTGTCTTTAATTGATCATCACTGGTTGGAAATTCTTTGCTTTGTTTTATCCAAGGTTCTAAAACCTAGACCGGTCGAGGTACTGGGTCAAGACACTACTACAAATATTGGATATCACTACCGTAAAAAACGTCCTTATTTCAAAATAGGAAGTAAAAAATGAAGGTAGTGACAATCTTGTAAATATATCGAAGGAAAATTAGCCTTCAGTGTCCTGAATTAGAGTTTAGGACTTATAAAATTGGATTTTGTCGTCCTACATTTGTTTCAGGGCACCTAATAGCGATTGAGAATTTTTTGTTGTTTGGTGCCATGGGATTTTTGTTGGATTTTTGAATTTAGGCGACCTGAATTTAATTCAGGTCGCCCAAATTGGAGTAAATTTTGGCGCCATACAATTTTTTTGGGTCTAAAATTTATTTCTTTTGGCCCTGTCTGGTTTTTTTTTTAATTTTTTTAATATTGGCGACCTGAAAAATATTCAGGTCGCCTATTTTTTAACTTAGGCGACATGAATATAATTTAGGTCGCCTAAATTGGAATAAATTTTGGCGCCATGGTTTTTTTTTTTTGGGTCTAAAACTTATTTCTTTGGCGCCATGTGGTTTTTTTTTTTTTTTTTTATAACATTGGCAACCTGAATGAATATCAGGTTGCCAATTTTTCATTTTAGGCGACTTGAATAGATTTCAGGTCGCCCAAATTAGAATATTGGGCCTAAAATGCTAAAATGGCGACCTGATTTTCATTCAGGTCGCCTTTTAGGACCTTTTAATTGCCTGTTGCCGTCAAAAACCCTATTCTATTCATTTCCACTGTTCTGGCTAATCCGTGAGATCTTTGCGGTGAATTCTCACATTCGCACTCAGTCCCCTCCCTTGCTCTATCATTCATGCCAAACAACCCTCCCTTGCTCTGTCTATTTGTGTTTGACCGCTGCTCTCACCACCGACAGTCCGACGGTCCAGCACCCTCCTCTTTTCTCCTCTTTGTGCTCTCTTAGTTGATCGTCGCCGGCGGTAAGCATTTTCTTTTTGCAATATGAATTCAAACATTTATGTATATAATAGGTATATGACTACAATGTTTGTATTCTTTACTAGACTTTAGAATAGTTGACTGAGTGATGGAGTTGTTTTCCTCTCTACATTGCTGCCCTAACAGTAACTCTTGAATTTATAATTAATAAAACAAATTGGTCAAGCATCTTGGTATTGGTCCTCCTCTACTTTTGGATTCACCACTGGCCCAACCTCCTCTCCTATGCCTGCAGCTACTCCATCCTCTCCCACTTTTGCCTTTCCCAGTCCACCTATTCCATCCTCATCTCCCGCATCTGCCTCTACTCCGGCTACTATGGTTCTTCCTTCACCATCTTCCTCCACTACAGTTGTCCTGCCTTCCCCTTCCAATCTCACCCTTATTTCACCCATTGATCCTCCCTATTTTGAAGATGACAAAGGGGGAGAAGAAGAGAAGGACACTTAGACACTTAGGAGAATTTGAGTTTCGAGGCTAGTTTATGTAGTTCTGATTTCATGTATTTCAGTTTGAAGTTGTATTTCTGATTGTAGTATTTTGTGACTGATATCAATGTATTTGGCATTCGTTTTTGTTGCTAACTAATGTATGTACCTTATGCAATTCAAGAATGTCATTGAAACTTCTGCTGCTAACTTCTGATTCATTCATTTACCATATTGCATCAATGTGAAAAAGCATTTTCAAAAGACCAAAGAAGTTCAAAATCATCACTTCTGTCAAACTTCTGAAATTCTTTGAAATTCTACAAAATTTTACTTCAAAAGTGAACAATCTCTCGAATTCTTGGAAGTGTTGGTTTACAAGTGTTGTCATCATCAAAAAGAGGGAGAATGTTAGTATCCTATGTGTTTTGATGATAATCAACAATTGTGAACTCACTTGGAAGTGTTTGTCTTTGGTAAAAACTTACTGTCAAAGACAAACTCGAGTATTGGTATCAATACTCGAGTATTGACTTGACAGAGAGATGCTCAAATCCATTTTCACAAAGCAATACTCAAGTATTGGTTGCAATACTCGAGTATTGGACTTACAGAGAGCACTCCAAGTTTTCACCCTGAAACAATACTCAAGTATTGGTTGCAATACTCGAGTATTGGACTTACAGAGAGCACTCCAAGTTTTCACCCTAAGACAATACTCAAGTATTGGTTGCAATACTTGAGTATTGGACTTACAGAAAGCACTCCAAGTTTTCACCTTGAGACAATACTCGAGTATTGAACACACAGAGAGAATTTCAACATTGACATAAGTTCTCAATACTCAAGTATTCAATTGAATACTCAAGTATTGGTCATACAGAGAGACATCAAAGATTTACACCTTATGAATACTCGAGTATTGATTTTACATACTCGAGTATTGGACTTTCACAAAGATTTCAAGTTTTAACACTTGCTTATGAATACTCAAGTATTCATTTGAAAAACTCAAGTATTGACATGGAAAAACTCCACAAAATTTTCAAATGAGTGCATACTGGAGTATTGATTTAAAAACTCGAGTATTGGGCATACAGAGAGCTTTCCCTCTTGTCAATGACTTGAATACTCGAGTATTGATTTGAATACTCGAGTATTGTACCTAAGGTCCAAAGTTCACATCACGATGATTTCTCTCTGGATGATGAATACTCAAGTATCAAGTTGGATACTCAAGTATTGACTTAAGTGCACAGTGACATACTCGAGTATTGAGCGTTGAACTTGAAAATCAAATTTGACGAATTTGTGAAACTCCTTCATTTGATCTTAATACTTTCATTTATCATTCTTATATATTCTTGGCTATGATTAACTATCTTTTTGATGAGTTTTTAGATAGATCAACGAAAGTTAATTGAAGGATAAAGTGAAAAGCAAAAAGTGGTTCAGTTCATTAAATGCACTGCTCAGAAAGTTGCATAAACTTGGCTAATTCCTCTGCACACAGTTGCAAAGCATTAAAGAATGTTTCCTACAACAAGCAACCTCATTTCCAACGGACTAATTTGCAGAAGAACAAGTCAGATTACTTGGCCAGCTGGATTAAGCTGAGTTTAGAGAGAGAAGATGCCTAAAACACTTGCTAATCACCTGAAGACTTCTCTCAACGGTAATATTGAAGATGCAACGGTCAATTTATACTTCCTGAGTATAAATAGGACCTCATTCAAGTCTCTACAACAACCACGACTGCTGAAATCGTATTGCATTCAAGTGTTCATTTATTTTCATCAGTTTTCTATTGTATAGTATCTTTTGATACAAAAGCTTCAGTGTTTATTATCATCTACTCTTAGAGAGAGTCTTTCTTTGATTATTAATCATTTATTGTAAAGAACCACAAGTCAGGGGACTTGGTGGTTGGGTTCATTGATTACAACTTGTAAGAGGGAGTGAGTTCTAATGAGAGAATCACTTCTTGAGTGCAGAGTGTGTAATCCTTGATATAGTGGAAATCCCAGTGAGGCTGGGGACTGGACGTAGGTCAGTGGTTAAGACCGAACCAGTATAAATCTTCTTGTGTCTTGCTATTCTTCCCTCACTCTGAATTACCTTGTTTTTATAGTTCAAAAACAGAGCACTTAGTCAAAAATTTGATAATACCCAATTCACCCCCTCTTGGGTATTTAGCTCCATTTACAATAGGTGATGACTAATTTGTTTTAGTTTGTTTTATAATTCGATTTTTATTGCATCGAAACCTTAAGTCCTATTATAGTCATGAAATTTGTCTAATTGAGCTTGTTTGAACATGAAAGTAGCTGTGGTTGTATAAATTGACTCGGCTATGTTAAGCTTTCTTCTCCATTCTTTACATATAAAGCTTGGGACTTGCTCATATATCAATTTGGCTTCAAGTTTCTAAATGGACCATATAACCAAAAAGACTTTGATGGATGCCTTATGGCACCTATTTGTAATAAGTTTTACTTGAAAAGGTGATCTATAGATGAGATTTATGATTAGGTTTGGCCTAAAGGTAATTGATTGGTTATGAACTTCATGAAGATTTGTAGTAACATGATGTAGTCATTATTTCAATCTGGAAATAAAAAGTTCCTATGTGGTTGTAATTTTGTGTGAAACTTGTAGATATGTGAGTTGTGTTTTCTTTTTTGTTTTGACTTGAGAATATGACAGCTTGACCTTAGTTTTGAAGAAATGATGCTTTGATGTGTGAATGTTATTTGAGGCTAAATGGGTTAGTATTGGGCTTAATTTTAAATTAAAAGAGTATCTTTTTGTCATAAGTTCAATAGCATCTCATATGTACAGAAATCCTCTTCTTATTGAGGCTATGCACAATCTCAGCATGACGAGGGGATAACCGAGGGAACTCGAGGAATCAAATCGAAGAATAAGCCACGTGAAGAGGTGTTGCAAGCACACCTGTACATCTTGAATAATATGGAAGAAGTTCAACCATACATTGATGAACACATAAAGAGTTTGAAGAATATGAATCCAATGAAGAATGATATGCAGATAGCTAATGAGCAAAAGAAGACATTCATAAAGTGGTTCCAGGAGCAGGTATTGCACGAGACCGGTGTGTCAGCTACAATCGAGTGGTTGGCCTGTGGGCCTTCTTTTCAGGTCATCACTTGGACAGGTTATGATATAAACGAATATTCTTTCTACACAAAAGACCAAGCTGACAGAAGTTCTGTGCAAAATTGTGGGGTGATGGTTGAAGTTGAATCCATGTACTTTTCGAGTTCGAAAGACAAAAACCCGGTGTTAACGTCAATGGCCTATTATGGAGTTATTGAAGAAATATGGGAGATGAGCTACAACAAGTTCAAAGTTGCTTTATTTAAATGTAAGTGGGTTAGCAATAATGCTGTTGTAATAGATCCTAAATTTGGATTTGTCTCAGTTGATCTTCAAAAACTTGGTCATAGAGATGAGCCATTCATTCTAGCAAGCCAGGCGAAAGAAGTGTTTTATGTTACAGACCCTACAAATAACAAAATGTCCATTGAACTTCAAAGTAAAAAACAAATGAATGGTGAAGAATCCTTGAATCTGGACGATCCACTCCCTTTTACAACAAATCCACCTACAACACGTGAAGTAGAATTGGTAGATGATGAAGAATATGCTCCAAGAAAGGATCATTCTAAAGGAATATGGGAAACTATATAAAGTAAGATCTTAAGTTATGAAAAAGTCCTATGTTATTTTTGTATTGGTTTAACATGTTAGTTCATTTTATTCATTTGTTTATTATTTAATAATAACCCTATCTAACATTATTGATTTGTCTTTGATGAACAGGAATATGTCTAGCTCTAACGAGTCATCGGGTGATAGTGGGAATGATGTACCGGTGGTAAGAAAGGGTAGAGCTAGCACACATATGGGTGCGTTAATTGCACGTCGTGATAGTCAAAAAAAGAGGCTGCATGTGGAGTTTGATGCCAATATGAATCCAATTGGTCCAAAGGAAGACAATTTCATTAGCTACGTAGTCTATCTGGCTCAAAGCAAAGTTCGCATTGTATTCTCTCATTAGAAGTTGGTTCCTCCTAAAACGAAGCAGTTGATCTGGGCACAACTTTTGGTATCTCACTTTCAATATCTTCTGCATTTGTATCTTTAGTTTTATTACTTGATTTCTTTCATATCTTCTCTTTTACCTTGCAGCAAACGTATGATGTGCCTAACAATACGGCCATGCACAACCATTGGATGGGTGAGGTTTGTCTACGTTGGAAAGATTTTAAGAATAAGCTCACTAAAAAGTATATTCAAGGGGCAAAGAGGGACAAGGACCCATGTCAGGACTATGATTACATTTCTCCAAAGGACTGGAGGGAGTTTGTGGCGTCACGCCAAAACCCTGAATTTCTTGTAAAATTTCTTTCATATCTTATCTTTTAGTTGAATCTATTTGACATCGAAGACTCAGTTTTATTTGTTTTCATGTCACAGGAAAAAAGTCAAGCCAATAGAGAGAGGCAAGCGAGAAATAAGTATCCGCATTACATGTCTAGAGGTGGCTATAAGAAACTTGAATAGAAGCTGATGGAAGAAGAGTTGCAGAGAATGAAGGAAGCTACCCAATCCGATCCTTCCACTGTTATCCAGGCCCCTGAGCGTCCTTCTCGTCACAAAAAATGGATAGCTGCGAGGAAGAAGGGTGACAAATACGTAAATGAAGATGTGGCTGAGGTTGCCTTAAAGATTGTAAGTGGTTAAATTAGAAGTATTAAATAGCCTCTGTTGTTTCATATTTTTAAAGTTTAGTTACTATTTATGAAAAATCTTATGATACAAGATGCACTTGAGCAGCAGAGCAGCCAAGGTTCATTCACGCCGGGTACACTGATGGACATTTTGTCCACAGCGATTAGGAAGCCAGATTACCTTGATGTTGTTCGAGGGGAGCCAGGGTAGTTAGCGTCGCAAAATATTTTGGATGGAGTTCTAGTTGTTCGCATGACGATGACAACCCTAGTCCTCAACTTGTAGCCAAAATTCGAGCATCCCTCGTAGATGAGGTTATGACACAACTACGGGGTGAAATGAGGGTTATGATACAAGAAAAGGTAAGTACGCAACCTACAAACCAGGCATCCCCCGCCTTCCCAAGCAGCAAAGAAAGTTTTCACGCTCCAGATGTACCTATTGGCGAACCTTCTTGATAATTGAATATTTTATACACTTCTTTTTATCTCTTGATTTATAATTTAGGACTCTTTAGTTAATAAATAATGGCTTTTATACTTATTTGGGCTTTGGGCCTTTAATTATATTTTAGCCATTTTTAATAATAAAATTCCAGTTTTACATTGCTTCACTATTTTCACCATAACTCTTGAACCAGACATTGGATTTGCCTCATTTTTGTCTCATATTTCAGACGATTCAAAGAGCTACAATTGTTATGAAGACAAGAAGAGCAAATTCGGACAAGAGGGCGGTCAATTTTAGAGCCGAAGTCATATGTAATTAAAGCCCATTTTTATTCTTTTCTATTTTGGGCCTGAATTGTGGATTGGAGCCCCATTTCGTTTTACCATTTTAGGTTAAGTGAGGCAGCAGCCACAAACACATTGTCATTCACATTTTTGTTCAGTTTTGGATTAAACACAGAAGTTTTATTTTCTCTACAATGTTCTTCGCTTTCTTCGACTTTTCTTCATCTTTCCCAGCCATGTTCGGCTAAATTGTCTATGATTAGCCCATGGATTAAGGATTCCACTATCCAGAGGATTCGCACTTAATCGGTAACCGTCTAACTCGTTTTTGTATTCTTTAATCGGATTCGATTTTTGGATTTGGATTGGGTTTTTGATTAAAAACCCAGATCGATATTTCCCAATGACGTAGTTCGAACTAGGTTAAAGTATTACTGTGTGATTGTGTAGTGATACGCCACTGATTCAAACAAATTCTGAATGATTGTTCTGTTGAGGGAATTTCTGGACAAACGCAGAGATCTCGGTTTGTCCAGAGTCGATCACGAGTTTGGTTATAAATCTGTTTCGTCCGAGGAAGGAAAGTGGTGGAATTCGAAATCCTGGGTTAATCTTCTGTTTATCTGTTTAATCTGTGTTTAATTCGTAATTCGTTCTATTTCTGCTTGTTTTGTTCTGTCTCTGTTTAATTTCGTTTTTATCTTATTTGAACCAACCCCCCCCATTTCTACAGTTACTGCTTTATTGCTGTGCGAATTGAACCGACAGTGAATTCGTTGGGAAACGACCCAGATTACATTATACTGCAAATCCTTTTCTAATATGGTTATTTTGGGAGATTACGGCAAATCTCTGTCACTTCTCTTCACTCTCCAGATGTACTTATTGGCGAGCCTTCTCACACTCCACAGGGGGGACAACCCTGCACTCTATATTTGGATGACCCACACCGGCGTATTGTTACCGATGGTCTTGTTTACCCAAAACAAACCACACACCACAATATGCAAATTTCACAAGACCAATGTAGGGTGACTCTGAAAAGTGTGGGAGAGGGGGAAGAAAAGACAACCATCTCAGTTGATGATGAGGAGGCTCCCACGCTAGGCGCTGCCACCACATCGTTCATCCTTTGGCCGCATCATCTTATTCAGATGGGGACAACACCTCCAATGGTAGGAAATACATTACTGATTGACGATGAGTAGGGTTTATGATTGATTTTCATTGCTAACCCACTCATAATCCGTTTATTATGTTTTCATAGCATGAACAAGCTGCGGGCAGCTTTCTATACTTAGCACAGCTGCGAGAGTTGTACCCGGACATCATCTCTATAGGCTTGCAGATGCCTCCGGGCATTGTTGGTGCAGACAAGACATATTCGATCAATGTTGACAAGAAAGATTTGACAGAGTTTATGCATATGGACTGTTTAGATATACAATGTCTTCAACTTGCAATCTTGTAAGTTTTTTTTACCCTTTAATTATGTGAGCACTCTTTTTTGTTTAATATATTCAACAACATTTATCATTTTATTTCGATCATAGTGTCTGCCACGACATATGCAAAAAGGGAGGCCGATTGGGTTTGTATGGATTCTTATGTCCTGGAAGCACGGCTTCGGCTCGCAATATCTTAGTCAGGAGGGCCATTTATGTTGGTTTAACAATTGGTGACCTACAATCGTCTTGTTATCTAGCGCCAATACATGAGAGGTGCGTACTTTTTTTGTCTATATAAGATTTTTAAGAATAAATTACTTTCTTATCTTAGTTTAATATTAATATGTATATGTTGTAGTGGTCATTGGACCTGTGTGTTATTTGTCCCGCCAAGAATGCATGTTATTGGTTCGATTCTGTAGGTGGCAGGCCAACCGAGGATATCAAAAACATGTTTGCCGAGTAAGTAAATTTTTGTCTAAATCATCGATTCTTCTTTTAAATGAATTGTTTTCATGTCTGTTAATTTCCATTTTAATGATGATAAGGTTCTTAGGACATATAGACAGCTTGCTGGAGCACGAGAGCAGGGTGGACCGAAGTGGTTTTATCCGAAGGTAAGTAGTTTCAATTCAAGTTTTTTCTGAGACACAGTAGCTTTCGTTTTAACAATTTTTTTTTATTTATAGTGCCATCAACAACCAGGGAACATCGAGTGCAGATACTACGTTATCAGTTGGATGCAATCTATCGTTTCCACCGGACGTACTACTGGCTTTCAAAACGTACGTAATGCTCCATGATCCTCAAATGATGATATTTTTTGTTGTGGTACTTCAGTTGTTAATTATTTCATTCACTTCATTGGTTTATCTTATACCTTGTTTTCCAATTTACAGTTTTGTAGTATTGACGATCCATACTCACAGGATGACATCGATTCAATTCGAGACATGTTGTCTAGATATCTTCTTGAACACATATAGGTATATAAAGTTTACTTCACATTTTTTGGTTGGATCATGTGATCAATCTGTTTTAGATAAATCTTTTGAATTGACGAATGCTTCTTGAGATTCTTCTGGAACTGTGATGTGACATTTACATTGCATGAGATTCTTCTAGAATTGTGATGGTGGCATTTATGTTGTAATGGACATTTCTTTGCTTTTTTTGGATTGATGACGTTCCTTAGTGGAAATTATGCACTTGGTTCCTATGCAACTGTTGTTGGAAGGAAGATACACATGTTAGTTATGATTAGTTTTGATGATGCCATTGTTATAAGCAAAAAGATTGAGTAATATAGTTATTTCCTACATTGACTAATTGTTGTATTTAATGTAGATTAGTTCAAGTTGAATTATAAAGAAGATTGATCAAGAAGGAGATAAGAAAGAAGAGCTTACAGAGTTTGTCAAGAAAGCAAGATGTTATCAATAGATTTTGGAGAATAATCAAGAAGAAGAGGAGGTATTGAAGAAGGTATAATTTGCTAAGTATGATAAGTCCAAATTGAAAGACAAAGAATAATCATGAGAAGAGAAGAAAGGAAGAGTTGGATTATGAAGCATAATCAAGATGGGAGATTAAAGAAGGAAGAACTTGTTGAATAGAATGAGAATATAATTATTCAAGTTCTTATATTGATGCTAGAAGGCTCCAAGATCATATGGAAGTTGGAATGGCTCAATTCAAAGTTAAACCAGAGAAAATATGAGGTTTAGGATGAGAAAACTCGAGGTTTGAGTATAAACCTCGAGGTTTGAGTGTCTTCAGCATCTTTGGTGTCTCTGGACTAGCAAACCTCGAGGTTGCAAGTGAAAACTCGAGGTTGCAAGTGAAACCTCGAGGTTTCAGTCAAAACCTCAAGGTTTCAGCACTGATCAGCAACTCTGGTATACTCTGTTTCACGTTCAGCTCGGGCGACGTCTGGTAATTCAATGATATCTCACAAACCAGAGATCGGATTGAGACGAAACCAAAAGAATTGGAAACTAGACTCCCAACACGTATTGGTGACAAAAGTTCATGCCCAAAGGAGTTCATATGAATTATTTATGAATTTTACAAGTTGGAACAAGAATCAACGTCACAGTCCAGACCCACCTTCAGTATTTTCAGTATATCTCACAAACGGCAAATCCGATTGAACTGAAATCAATGGCATATGAAAGTAGACTCACAGAGCTTTCCATCAAGAGTTGAGCGGACCAAAAAGGAGTTCAGACCAGGTAGATATGGCTTTTGAAAGTTGATGGTCAGTTCAGGACATTGCATAAAACGCTGATCAAGAACAGCCTTCATTCATCGGATCTTAAAGGACATAATACAATGAGTTTGGAGCTGATTCTTCTTGCATTGGATTCTTACCTTGAGCTTGGACATGTAAACTTGAGTTTGAGGTTTGGTATTCTATCTTAAACTTGAGATTTCATGAAAACACTCAAAACCTCGAGTATCTCTTTTCAACCTCAAGTATTCTAGCATACAGAGAGCAAACTGGTTTTCACAAGAATGAAAACCTCGAGGTCCATTTCTAAACCTCGAGGTTGGGTCTCTGGTTCAAAAGTTTTGGCTTTGCAATCTTTATGCAAACCTCGAGTATGGATTTGAAACCTCGAGGTTATCGGGCTCCAGAGGAAAAATGAACTTTTAACCAAGTCTCAAACCTCAAGGTTTCTTTTGAAACCTCCAGGTTTGAGGTTGTTCAAAGATTTCTCAAAGGTTTCTTTACAAAGGAAACCTCGAGGTTCACAAGGAAACCTCGAGGTTGCATGTTTCTGAAACTGAATCTGCTTGAGTTATTCAAGCAAACCTCGAGGTTTGAGATGCAAACCTCAAGGTTTCTAGCCGTTACTGCAGATTCGAATTTGGGAAATCTGTAATACCTTCTTGTTTGATCTCAATGCTTTACATGATTATCCTATATTGATTCTAGATATGTTTAACTATCTTTCTAGTGAGTTTCAGACAGATTAACGAAGGTTTAGTAAAGGATTAGAGCAAAAGCAAAAAGTGTGTCAGAACAATAAATGCTCAAGCCCAGAAACTTGCTTCCTTTGGTTAATCCACTTGTACACGACTGCAAAAGACTAAAAGGAAGATTACTACAACAAGCAACAACCTCTCCAACGGATTTATTGCCAGAAAGTCATCTAAGAACCAAGTGACAGCTGGATTATGCATAAACAAGAGAGAGAAGGTGTCCAAGGTGGAACCAACTCACAGCAGAAGTCTCCCAACGGTTAAATCCAAGTTACAACGGTCATAAACGGTCACATACCATTCTCCATCTATAAAAGACATGGATTGAAGCAGAAAAACGTAGAGATACAAGTTTACCATGCCAAAATGCTGATACTCTGCTTCTACATCCTTTTCACTCTGTTTTACATGACTAGATAGCTTAGAGAGTGAAATGAATTGTATCTGTACTTCAGTGATCATTTATTCATTCCTTTGAGAGGAAAATTATTGTAAACACATTATCTTTCTGAGAGTTACTCAAGATTGGGTAATCTTGAGTGGGTTGTACATTGTGTTGATTACAACTTGTAAGGGGGAGTGAATCCTAGTGAGAGGATTACTTCGAGTACAGAGTGTGTAATCAAGCAGTGTATTGATTACAGATTGTAAGGGGGAGTGGATCCTAGAGAGAGGATTGCTTCAGTTACAGATCGTGTAATCAAGCTTATTGAAGATAGTGGATTGAAAATCTCAAGTGTGGCTTGGGGACTGGACGTAGGTCAGTGAAAAGACGGAACCAGTATAAATCTGTTTGCAAGCTCTTCTTCCTCATCTCTTATATTTCCAGCATTTACATTTGAGGAATTATCAATTGTTTGAAAACTTACTTTTGTTACTCAAGATGAAAACACTGAATTGCGAAAAAATGTTTTAAAGAGTGGAAATCTTTATACTTCACCCAATTCACCCCCCTCTTGGGTGATAGCCGGAACTTACAACACAGAGGGCCTTATTTTGTGTGCTATTCAACTTCTATGTCACTGAGTTTAGTCCCTATTTCTGTTTTTCCATTGTTATTGGATTCGTTGTGTGTGGTTTGGGTCTAGTTTGGGGGCCCAAATTTGCTGTTCTAATATTACTAATTTTAAAGTGTGATGGTTGTCAATCTGTAGCTCACAGTTTTTTACTGCCAGAGATATTTCTTTAACTTGTTGGCTTTTATGGCTCATTTGGAAGCAACGTAATGAGAAAGTTTTCAATGTTGTTAAGCCAGACCCTTATTTTGTGATTTTTTCAGCTGACAGGAGCAATTCAGAATTCTGGGATTCGGTGGAAAAAGTGAAACTCACCTCTTTTGCTTCCTCCCAAGCGGTAAGAGGAGATAAATGGAAACCTCCAGACTTGGGTTGGCTGAAACTCAACATTGATGGAGCGTTTGTATGAGGTATGGGTTCAGCTGGAATTGGGGTTATGCAGGGACCATTTTGGGGATTTTAAGTGGGGATTTGTGGAAAAAATCAAGTCCATTTCAACATTTATGTCAGAGGCTCTAGCTCTCAAGAAAGCCCTCATGTTGGCAATAAATCTGGGCCATGAGAATGTTATCTTTGAATCAGATTGTCTTAATTTAGTAAATTTTGTGAATGCCAAATCTGCTATGTTATGTTATTGGAAGAGTAGAAGCATCATCCATGACAAGTGTTTTATTGTAGTTTGCTGTCGGTTTGTTTCTGTGTTGATTCTGTACTCATATGTCTGGTTGTATTTCATTTTGTGTTGTATTGTGTTATCTGTTTGGACATTCTACTGGGCATATGCACTTATTTTGTGAAGTGAGCATATTCAGTTTTGCAACAAATTAGCCAAACATAGCAAGCATAATTTTTTTAAAGAAAACTAATAAATAGACAACCTGAATACAATTCAGGTCGCCTCATAAGAAGCGACTTGAATTCTATTAAGGTCGCCTAAACAATATTCAGGTCGCCTCTTATAGTATTCAAGGTCGCCTCTTCTTAATTCAGTTTAGAGGCGACCTGAATTTTAATCAGGTCACTAAATAAACAAAAACAACGACACTCTCCCAGACGTCCCTCTGAAAAAGGACGTTAATTGGGTCTTTTTTAGGTCATTTTTTAGGTCTTTTGTCGTAGTGAGGGTCAGGTCAAACTGGTGCTAAACTGGGGCCAAACCAATGAAAAATGGAAGATTTTAGGGTATTAGCATGAAATTCTAAAGAAAATCTTAAAAAATCGATTTTTTTTCAAAAGAAAAAATAAATAAAGTGAACTTGTTTGACCCTCAAACTGGACCAATTTACCGACCAGTTCGTTGATTTCTGATATGGTTCGACCGGTCTAGTCTGGGTATGAGAACACTAGTTTTATCTGAGTACAAAACCTATGTAAAGTTCCATTGGTGTCTACTATTTGGTTTTCAGATAACAATTTGTCTTGAGGAAAGACTTTTTTGAAATACCCAATCATATTATGTCTACCTGTAAAATTTATACCTATGTTCTTTGATTTCTGGAAAGGTTGATAAGAAGCTCTAGAAATTGTACCTAAGTTTTTTCATTTATTTAGTGGGTCAACGGACCCACACCAATATTTTTTGATATTTTGTTACGATATTACTTGAATGTTTTTATTATTTATTTGTTTATTTAATTTTGCAAAATTTGCCAGAACCTAGAAGTATGGTGCTTATCTTAAACAATGTATGTAATGTGCAAGTCTTAATGTTGAACAACATTGAATTTGGATCTTTTATCAACTTATAAGCATGGTGCAATTGAATAAGCTTATATTTCATTTTTCTAGTTTCTTGATAGATTATTTTGCCTAGTTCCCTTTTATTTTTGTTAATCATCCTGCTTGAATTGTCGATTTTTTTGGTTCATTCAGATATTTGTATTCTTTCATGTTATGTAACCTGATCATCCGAGGAACTCCATTATACTTGCAATATCTTTATCCATTACTAATATTAATATGCGACTTGCCTTTACATTCAATTCAATTGACCTTATGCTACTCAAATACAAATTGGTAAAATGAAATATAAATTGTGATGGAAAGCAACACTGAAACATTTTCCTCTCTTACACAAGAAGCATGCCTGTGTAAGAGACAATTCTTAGCAGTCAAATCTCCAATTAAAAAACTACATATATAATGAAACCAGAATATTAAGTCAAAGTTAGCGTTTGAGAGGCTAGATCAACACTATATCTTTAAACAACCCAACCTTGAAATAGCCCTCGATGGTCAACTTCTGATCCTTTCAACTCCTCATCCCTGTTAATTAACTACTTGAACTTCCTATTCTGCTTCATGACCTTCATCTTCTCTTTTATCTCCTAAGTCTTTTTTGTAGGGATTCGTACACGCAGCGGATTAAAATTTCTTACGAATCCTTCCGAAGGATCACTCAACGACTTTTAAATTAGAGTTAAGGAAACCGAATCATACCTTATGTTGAACTAGTTCGCGTTCCGTTCCTTTGATCAGGTGGGCTACCTTCTCGAATAACACGTCCGCGTCTCGTTCCTTTGATCAGGTGGGCGATCAACACGTCCGCGTCTCGTTCTTTCGATCAGCAGAAGTCGACTCTTGGATCGGCTTCCTCTACTGGTATCCACACGAACAATCTCCAAACACGGTTGCGGCAGCGTGCTAGCGCTTCTTGTGCGTCTCTCTCTCTCAAGTTGCTCTAGGGTTTCTCGCGGCTTTTCTGAATACGCTCGACTGAAAATCCCGTAGGTTTTTCTAAACCCGATAGGCGTATTATATAACCAAAATTAATCCTTTATTAATTTTGGAAATTCGGATTTTTGAATCTGGTCAACATATCAATCATATCTATTTCATAAATGTAATTGAATATATTAAAAGCCAGATTTGGAAATTCGAATTTTGAATTTAAATCAAATCTAAATTTAAAGCCTTTTGATTTAATTTATCATCATAAATTAAATCCGAGATATGATATCTATCTATTTAATTAAATCTGAGATACCATATCTCAATTTAATATTAAACAGATATACGATATCTTTATTCGAAATTAAATGAGATACAATGTCTCTATTTGTTTCAGATATTTAATTTATCAAATAAATTAAATACTAAGCAAATATCATATATAATATTATAATCTCAATTTATAATATATATATTAATTTTGAATTTTATATATATATATATATATATATATATAAATCCTAGATCAAATTTAGTTATTCATTTAATCTCAGATTAATCTGAGATTCAATGAACCTGGACACTAACACCCGTGTTGGATTATTCTTGTGTGCGACCCTGCAGGCCCATATGAGATTGGCAGTGGGCCAACACTGTATCAGCCCACAAGTCGCAAGCGGCCTCTAGCAAGACATTGCAACTACCCAATTCACATGGGGATCGATGACACGATACTACCTATCGTACAACCATGTCACGTCCCTTTTGTCACGCGATAATTTGGTCAAGGATGAGGCATGGATAATGTCAACTTCCTTTTCTTGACCATTGCTTTCTCGATTCTCGAGTAGTCTAATAAGTGAAATGGAAACTCCTTTCCATCACAGTATGGCCATACATTTCTTAGACTCACTCATCGAGGGGCCTAGCATTATCTCTCTACTATGTGAGGGACAAATCTCATCTTGACCACTCACATTCCTTCGCATGAAAACCACTGATCTTGATCCTAGCCTTTATCATCACCCGGTCAAAGGTGACTTTTGACCAGGTCAAAGATCAGTGACTCATCATGTAGGAATCCATGATGATCTCAGGTCATAGAGCGTCGTGACGCGGTTATACATGAGATAAGTGATAAATCCCAATTTAATATATTTTATCCCGCCTTATTCATTTATTTTGGGGACTATTTTAGGCTAATTTGGATTTATTAGACAATATTTGGATTGTTAGTCTATTTTAGGAAATAATATAAATCAGAATTAATTATGAGATTATTGGACTTAAATTATCAATATTCTGATTGAGATCTTGTGATTGAATATTATTTCTAAATATATGACAGATCACGATTTTATTTAATTCTTGCAGGATAAGAAAAGCATATTGGAAGATCCTACGATACAGAATTAACCTTGAAAGCTAAAAGAAGATCTAATAGTGGAATTTTGTTGGGCTTTTGGAATTTTAATTGGCTCAAATTGATACCCAAAAAGCTCTCTTTTTCTCCTATAAAATTAACCTAGCTGCCTATGGATTATGCACGCTCTCGTTGAGAGCCGAGAGGAACGCATACGCTGGAGACGCAGAACATTCACGCTCAGCTGCAACACGCACAGGAAGAATTGAATTCATTCATCAATTCATTCTTGACCATACGTGGGCCCACCACCATTCAATTGATTGCCATTTAATCTCATCTACAATATTTCCCAGTGAGTTGCCTCCATGACCGTGGCTTTCAATAAAGAGTTTGAAGGAATAATTTCCATGGCAGCTTGAGATCTTTAGGAGATAATTTGGGAGGAGCATGGAGAAGACTAGAGCCTAGGAACTTACACTTGAAGACCACAAGGGAGTGTTGTTCTTTTTATCTTTTTAATTCAAACTTGAGATTATTTAGTTTTAAAGGATTTCGAGTTATATTAATTGAGAACAATCTAGTTTTAGGTTGTAAACATATTTCTTTTGGATTGGATTGATAATTTGAAGTTTTTATGTGTGAGACAATTGTTGGAGTTTTGTTTGCAACCTTTTGATTGTCAATTGAATTATTAATTGAGTTTTCGTTATTAATTTAATTGTCAATTTGGTTTATCATCTTAATTGTTTAATTGGATTGATAAATTATCTAGTTGTTCAATTGGATAATTGCAAACAAGATTTTCAAAACTATTTTGTGATTGATTTTTAATGAGTTTAATTAACCACCGCTTATTTCATTATGAGTTTTCTAGTGGAATATGTGTTTTTGAGCTAGAGGGTTTCCCGTGTTCAATTAGGTGATTAAATTCATTAATCTTCCTATTGGCCTAATTAATTGGTTTGGGCTAAGAAAGTTAACTCCATGCAATTCCTAAGTTGTCCCCTTCTTCCTCATAACTGAACTAGATCTTTGTCATTTAATTTGATTTTAATCAATTTTCTTCTTTGGATTTTAATTTTCTTCTCATAACAAAAACCCCCCAAAATTGCATTCATATTCATATAGGTTAGTTTCATTAGTTTCATTCTCATTTAGGTTTTAGAGTCAATTGCATCAGCATTTTTAGTTAGTTTAATTTCATCTAGGTAGTAGTGTTTTGCATTTTAGTTTAGGTTCATTCCATTGCATTTTTCATCACTTAAATTCAATCTAAAGAAAAACCCACAGATTGCTCCTTGGGAGAATGACCTAGGTTGCCACTATATTGTATTATTAGTTGGTCCTGGTTTAATTGATTGCTTTAGCGACGAAAGTAAGGCTGATCAATTTTGGCGCCGTTGCCGGGGAGCAATGGTTAGGCTTTAGGTTTGATTTCTAGGTGATTTTTTTTTTTTTTAGGTAGTTGTTTATTGGATCCAATCCACTCTTGAAAAATTGAACTTGATCCCCCATATTATGGCTTGGCATGATTCAGTTTATGGAAATAACTATTATACTTCTGTGCCTTATCATTATGACTATGGTGTTGAGCAGATATCTGAGGTGGGATCACTTTCTTCTAATTATGAGTCTCGCCTGGAGAGCAAAATTGATAGGCTTGCATCTGTTGTGGAAAAATTGGCTATGTCCCATATGCAAAATTCTTCTAATATGGACAATCCTATGGGGCCTTTTACTACTTTTACCCCACAGCCTATGTCTTCTGCTTTAATAGGGCCACTCTGTTCTATTTGCTCTCTAGCCACTCATGCTACTGACTTTTGCCCCTACCTGAATGATGGAGCTGAATCTTACAATGCAATATATCCTTCTAGACCCATGACTCAAGTTGGGCATATATATGATCCATATTCAAATGCATATAATCCTGGATGGCATGATCACTCAAATTTTGGATATGTCAATCAAACTGTTCCAGTTCATGACGAGCATTTAAAATTATCAAACAAGCTAGACGTTATGATGAAACTCCTTCAAGAAAGGGGAGAACTCCTTCAAAAAAATGGAGAGCAGCTTGAAGCTCGAGGCACTCAAATAAGGGAGTGGTTAGATGCAATTAACAATCGCCAGAGTGAAGATTTAGAAGTTCAAGGTGAATTTCCATGTGGTAATATACTTTCACCCTCTAATGATTCATCCCTTTTTTCTTCCACCACTTCAAATGATGAGATGATTGGTACATTAGCTGAGTATGCATGCACTGATGCTATTCCTGAATTGACTAGTTCTGTTGACTTAAATTATACTGAATCTTATAGTGCATGCATTGATACTTCTTCTCATACCTCTGATCCTATAAATTCTATTGATTCTGATGAGGAAGTTGATGAAGAAATTGTTGTTGACTCCCCTGACACTATTGATTTTAAAGATACCCTGCTTAACACTAATCATGATGATGCTTTGAATGAAGGAAATAATATCTCTATTGATTTTATTGATACTACTCATGATATTGACATAACTATTGTTAGTAGGGATACTATTAAAGATAAGTGTGGGGGAAGCCTTGATTTAGATATGCATTTAGAGGGTAAAACCATATTGAATCATGATGTTTCACATGTAGAATTCGTCTTGTGTGATGATTTGAGCAAGCATGGTGAGACCATTTTGAGTGATCACTTGGTTCATTCTTTAGAAAATTTGACTCTTACTGAGAAGAGTCATATTGACTTTGTGGGTTGTTCAAAATATCTGGAAGTTCCAATACTTTCTGTTGGTCAATTTATTTTGGGATCTTCCTTTATTCGTGATCAATCAAATTTTATCGATTATGTTTATGTGGGACGAGATACTGCTTGGTGTTATGATTTTATGCAGGTACATGGATTGATCCCTCCTATCCAAACACCTTCTATACTTGAGCTAAAATATTATCTGCGGAGCTTAAAAAAGGAAATGTTTGCTGAACATCAAAAGAAGACAACACTTGTGCTTTCATGTGACTTACAACCAGACAAAGGGGAGAAACCAATTATACTACTTCATTTGGACCTCCAAGCTTTTAATAGTCCGGTCGTATTCCTTCCTTACTCTTTTACTTGCATTGCTGGTTGTTATTGGTTAGACTTATATTTTGCATTGAGGACAATGCATGATTTAAGTGTGGGGGAGGGATTTTGTTCTTACTTTTGGTTTTTGTTTTTTGTTTTCAAAATGAGAAAAATAAAAATATTTTGGTTTTTGTTTTGGTTTTTGTTCCTTGTTTTCAAGAAAAGAAAGAAAACATTTTCAATGTGAAAATTGCAAGTTTTGAGTAACTTTAGTATGATGCATTCTTAATTTGAAAAGTGATTGATCATGTTTTGAGTTGGTGAACCTAGTGGCAATGGATTTGATTTTGGTGAATTTAGGCTAGTGATCATATTCCCAGTGAGATTTTGAGCCTAATACATATATATATTCTTTTTAGTGTGTACCTCTATCTCTTTGCTTGATCTAGAACTTGACTTGAATCTTATTTGAGGCTGCATTTTATGCATAAGTATTCATAAAGATGATAAAGGCATTCATTTCATTTTAGCCAGATAAGCCAAAAGGCCTACCATTTTCATGCGTATATCCTTTGTTTAGCCCTTTGAGCCTATTTATTTATTTTTTTTTTCCATTTTGCCTACACCCATAGCCAAAAAAAAAAAAATTTATCCTTTTGAATGTCTTGGGAGTTGAAGAGCATTGTATTATTTCTATTTTGGATGGAAGAACATGCGGAAAAAATTATTAGGAATTGGGTCATTGTGAAAAATATGGTATGTTATTTTGAAAAAGAAAGAAAAAAATGAAAAAAAAAAAGAAGAAGAAGAAAAATTGAAAAAAAAAAGAGTTGAAAAAAATTGAAAAAAAAATGGAAAAGAAGGAAGGAAAAAAAGCAAAAAAAAAAAAGGGATAAGAATGATGACCCAGTTCAAATTTAGTTTGGTTTCTTGCATCTAATATTCTCTATGGTAACGTTCTCTTCATCTTTTAAGATATTCAACTTTGTTTTTCCAAATACCACACCCTTTCTTTCTTAACCTTGGCCCCATTATAACCTAATAAAAGTCCTTTGGATTTATGAATACACTTGCTTTATTAGCGGTGGAGAACTTAGATTCTTGTCAAGCCTATGGAAAGAGAATTTGATAGGGATGAGTTGAGCGTAAACATAAACCTATACACTTTTGAGTGAAGAGTGACATACACATTATCCTTGGTGAGGGATTTCTAGCTTATGTTCTCCTTTGTCAAGTAAATTGCCATAATGTTTGCTTTCTTAATTTATGAAAAAATCACTTGGACATGATAGGTGCTGAAATACTTTTGTTTACTTTTTGCTTGTGGTTGGAACATTCATTTTTGAAGCTTTAGTTTGCTTTTGATTTGTTTTTTTTTTTTTTATTGTTGTTCTCCCATGGTCTTGATTTGTTTTGCCCAGGAGTGCAAATGATAAGTGTGGGGGAGTTGATAAATCCCAATTTAATATATTTTATCCCGCCTTATTCATTTATTTTGGGGACTATTTTAGGCTAATTTGGATTTATTAGACAATATTTGGATTGTTAGTCTATTTTAGGAAATAATATAAATCAGAATTAATTATGAGATTATTGGACTTAAATTATCAATATTCTGATTGAGATCTTGTGATTGAATATTATTTCTAAATATATGACAGATCACGATTTTATTTAATTCTTGCAGGATAAGAAAAGCATATTGGAAGATCCTACGATACAGAATTAACCTTGAAAGCTAAAAGAAGATCTAATAGTGGAATTTTGTTGGGCTTTTGGAATTTTAATTGGCTCAAATTGATACCCAAAAAGCTCTCTTTTTCTCCTATAAAATTAACCTAGCTGCCTATGGATTATGCACGCTCTCGTTGAGAGCCGAGAGGAACGCATACGCTGGAGACGCAGAACATTCACGCTCAGCTGCAACACGCACAGGAAGAATTGAATTCATTCATCAATTCATTCTTGACCATACGTGGGCCCACCACCATTCAATTGATTGCCATTTAATCTCATCTACAATATTTCCCAGTGAGTTGCCTCCATGACCGTGGCTTTCAATAAAGAGTTTGAAGGAATAATTTCCATGGCAGCTTGAGATCTTTAGGAGATAATTTGGGAGGAGCATGGAGAAGACTAGAGCCTAGGAACTTACACTTGAAGACCACAAGGGAGTGTTGTTCTTTTTATCTTTTTAATTCAAACTTGAGATTATTTAGTTTTAAAGGATTTCGAGTTATATTAATTGAGAACAATCTAGTTTTAGGTTGTAAACATATTTCTTTTGGATTGGATTGATAATTTGAAGTTTTTATGTGTGAGACAATTGTTGGAGTTTTGTTTGCAACCTTTTGATTGTCAATTGAATTATTAATTGAGTTTTCGTTATTAATTTAATTGTCAATTTGGTTTATCATCTTAATTGTTTAATTGGATTGATAAATTATCTAGTTGTTCAATTGGATAATTGCAAACAAGATTTTCAAAACTATTTTGTGATTGATTTTTAATGAGTTTAATTAACCACCGCTTATTTCATTATGAGTTTTCTAGTGGAATATGTGTTTTTGAGCTAGAGGGTTTCCCGTGTTCAATTAGGTGATTAAATTCATTAATCTTCCTATTGGCCTAATTAATTGGTTTGGGCTAAGAAAGTTAACTCCATGCAATTCCTAAGTTGTCCCCTTCTTCCTCATAACTGAACTAGATCTTTGTCATTTAATTTGATTTTAATCAATTTTCTTCTTTGGATTTTAATTTTCTTCTCATAACAAAAACCCCCCAAAATTGCATTCATATTCATATAGGTTAGTTTCATTAGTTTCATTCTCATTTAGGTTTTAGAGTCAATTGCATCAGCATTTTTAGTTAGTTTAATTTCATCTAGGTAGTAGTGTTTTGCATTTTAGTTTAGGTTCATTCCATTGCATTTTTCATCACTTAAATTCAATCTAAAGAAAAACCCACAGATTGCTCCTTGGGAGAATGACCTAGGTTGCCACTATATTGTATTATTAGTTGGTCCTGGTTTAATTGATTGCTTTAGCGACGAAAGTAAGGCTGATCAATAAGCTTATGACTTAATCCATACAGCTTTCTCATTTTGGGTCGGTCGAGCACCTTGTACTCTTACAAGTGCCCATGACTTTGACTCGTATCTCCATACCTCATCAAAGTTATACTGGTCTTATTTCATCTTCACTCCCGTGTAGATGACCGACCAGGGATATTTAGGATAATTTATAAGATTACCCAGGGATGCAGTTATCAATACGAACATGCAAACGAAAATGATAACAAAAGAGAATACTTTAAATAACTTAAATATCCAAAGTACAATGAATTGCTCCTAGGGCATAATTTCCAACATTTTTGCCTCCATTTTCTATTCTCTATATGTCCATCTTAGGTACACAATCATCCTCATGGAATATCTATCCCTAATTCCATGCCTCTACCATCTATAATATACTTGGGATTTATCACTATAATTCTTTATATCACCTAGTCAGCTTGAACATTTTATTATAATGATTCATTTTTCAACATTTCTTGTCAATCATTCATTCTTAATGTATGTTCTTTCTTCATGCTGAACATTATTGTGTATGAATAAATGAGAGAACAACAGTTGTGGCTCCCTTGTGTCTCTTCCTAAACGCCTGGATTCTCTTCTCCTCCTAATTCTCTAATTTCTCTACAACCTACTCAACATAATACTGTCAATGGAACATCCATCTAGGGTACTCATCCTTGTTCATTAAACCTTTGAATATTAAGGAAAGGGTTCACATACATTACAAGGTATATTCTCAGTAAACAATATTGTCAATGGTGGCTGTCATGATCTCCATGGTGGAATTGCATGGTTGTCTGAGCTCATCTCTCATAGAACCTCCAAAGTAAGGTGCCTTTATAGAGCTTGCCTCAGTTTCCACCACTGGAAATGACTGAGACTGCAATTTTTGTTTTTTTGGCTGCCTCCCGCATATGTGTTCCTCAAGGCATAAACTTTTCTTTCAGTGTGAAAGCACCCCTGAACAGCCCCTCATCTGTAATGCACAACAGTAGAGGTTGGGCTTTTAAACTTTGAGTCTCCACCTCCCTTGTTCTTGTGTTGTTTCTGCTGGAAGTTTAGAACCTATTTTGATACATGTATGAGATCTGACACAAATATTTCAATCACAGGATGATGTGCATTGACTAGAATGATTGCGATGAACACATCTTGATTTTGAATGCGTAATTATGATAATCAAATAAAAATGAAGCTTTGAGTCAAATTGTCGATGATTCCTTATGTTTGAAAATTACATTGTATTTTGAATTTTATATGATATTCTGTAAATGTGAAGTACAAAATGATACTAACTAACAGCTTATTTTAAAATAGTAAGGTTTTTGCATTGTTTTTCTGCTGATATTGATTTATTCGTTTGTCTTTGAAAGCTACCATTGTTGCGAATGAGAGGCTAAGAAACTTAGGTAGCATAGCAATTAAGTTTAAGGACTTGACAATGACACATAAGGGAGAAGTCAAAGCCATTGTAACTAATGTCATTGTAAGTAACACTTATTTGATTTTTTTTTTAAATAACTTTTTAGTTGACGAAAAAATTACTGCAACATATTTGTACTTTGGTTCGAATTCCATTCTTTTGTTAAAAGGAGGACCAGAATTTTGTGATGTACATGAACATTTGTAGACTTACATATCTGCAGCTGATGTGCGCCATAAACAAATACAAAGAGGGGCATTTTCAGTTTTCAATTGTTTTTTTGTGGTCATAAAATACCTTTAAACATCTTTCTGTCCCTGATCTGTTAATTTAAAAATTCAATATGGTAAAATTATGAACTACGCTTCCCATATTATTTGTACGGCCATTATGTCGCTATTCTATTCTTTTACAAAAAGTATTTCATTAAATCCATATATTTATAGTGTGTCCATTTGGTGCATCTATATATTTGTGTATGAAGGAAATTTTTTGAATTCTACTTCATGATTTATAGCCTTCTATTATAGGCTACCTAAATGTGTTAACTTTTCACTTAGTTAGCCTCTCTATTTGATTCTATTGTTTTAGAGTGAGGTTATGTTGTGAAACAATTGGGAAGTAGTTGCATTTTCTAATTTTCGTGCATTGGACCAGCCACTTCCCCCTTAAGAAGAGAAGCAATTGAAAGAGATCCTTCAGGAGATCATAGGTATAGGGAAAAAGGTTCATATTTAAAAGAAGGTATTGTGTCATCATCTTTCTTCTTGTCGCTCACGCACGCATACAGACAATGCCTTCTTAGGTCATTATCATGATTCTTGTTTTTGGCCTTTCAGAGATTGATCCTAGCATCCTTGGTGGTTCAGTGGTTGAATTTAACTAGAATGTCCTAGATGTTTCCATTAAGACTAGGGCTAGCCAGATGGAGTTGTTCCTCCGAGAGCCCTTAACTCTTGGCCACATCTAGATGGAAACATTTTCCTATTTGACATTTGTTTTCATCTGCTACAATTTCCCTGAAGAGTTCAAGGAAGAGATGAAGTAATCTAAATTGCTTTTATAAATTTCTCAGATCTTGTATTTGTGTGATGCAAGGCAATCTTTTTCCAAATAAAAGCTACTTCCTCCAAACTTCTGCATAATGCCCCGTTGCCCTTTGCTACTTGCGTCTGCTGCCCTCCTTTGATATTGAAAATAGAAATATGGGAGGACAACTGGAGCATTAACATCTATCCAAATGACATTGTTGTTGGATTTTAGGATCTAAATCCCATAGGTTATGAATAAGAAGTCCCACTGGTTGGCTACCACCGGTCGCGTCGGTTCGCCACAGTCGCGTCGGTTCGCCAATGGGTGTCCATTTGATCAGTTTTGTTATCTATAAATAGGATGTGCTAGTGACATAAAATCCTAGATAGAGAAGAAGAGAATAGATAGTAAAAAACTAGATCTAGAATTAATCTCAAACATTCCTCTCTGCATATTACATTCTATAGACATAGTATGTGCGATTCTAAAAGCAGACTCGTTGGATTCGCTTGGGCTTCAGACAGACAGAGCCATCTTTCTGGAGACGAATAATCCGCTCTATCCTGGGAGACAACTGCTCAGAAAACCTTTGGCATCCGTATTGAGGGAGCAAAATTGTCTTAAGGACACAACGAAAGTTGGGCCCGGATTTCTGCATTTTTCCATTCCATATCGGCAGTCTTGTGAGTTCGTTTTATAGTTTTTCATGTGATACAGACTTATTATATGTTCTCTGTATGTTCTATTTAATTATTACAGATTCTTGTTATGATATTTTGTTTATTATATATTTAATTTCTACCTACTCAATACATTAGAAACAACAATCTTAAGACAATTCTTGTTTATTGAAATCAACTTAGATTAATATTAAATAAAGTTGATATCTGTGTTGGTAGAAATTTTGATTTGAATCTGTATTCAATTTTAAGATTTTAGATTTGATTTTAGAAAATTAAAATTTCTAAAATTATGATTTCTATGGATTATATATGCGTAAGTTTAAAACTTCAATATAATGATATGATTTCTGTGGATGTGTATATGTCGACTTGTTTCTGATTTGCATATGAATTTTTAAAAGTAATTTTCTTGGGTTTCGGAATTACTTATATATATGTGCAATATATGTATATATGTGCAAATTGTTTAAATATTCCAATTTCCTTGGCCTATTTTTAGGAACTATATTCCTTTTAAATCTGTTATGTGAATATTTATTTCTGCAATAAAACATATACGTGTATATATGTTTTAGGCCATGAAATTAGTATAATATAAAAATATTGGATGAAAATTTGTTTTTCTATCGGGAAAGTCGTCCTTTGAAGCCTTGTGTTGGGTCACGAGGTAAAGGTGCTTTCTAGCCACAAAATAGGTGTTATTACGTAGATCTCAAAAAAAAAAAAACTAAGAGATAAACACCGAAAACGTGAAAAACTGACATCAGAAATGTTGGTTGTGGAGGAAATAAGAGTTGGATCTGAATGACCGACCCACGTATCCATACGAGTCTGGTACGACCCCGGATGAAGGTTGAAGAAGGGTTAAACAGCGTGTTGTTTTTGTGTCCCTTCGAACGAAACGTCATTTGGATATGTACGCTGCTTCAGCCATGAAAAGAAATAGTGTGTTTTATTTATTATGTTAAGGGAGGCATCCCCTTTTTATTTAAACGGAACTACACCGCTTGGTTGAACACGCCTTTACCTCCCAGATTCACATGGACGTGTTGTTTGAGCTTTTTTATTTAATTGAAATTATTTTCATTTAACGGCTCTTATTCAGGAGGTGTGACTGTTTAAATGAAACGGTATTTAAATTTTAAAATAATGCATAGCTGTTAATGTGCCGATGTTTTAGTATGGATATGCCTATAGAAATTAATATGTTATTTAATTATTTATATATTGATTACTTGCACGGTGAATTTACATCCGTTGAAAAATATGATTATTTTTAGTTAATAAATATATTAACTTTTGTATGATAAGGTAGTTAATAAATCTCCTACAATCTCTCCTTATTTTAATGAGGATTTGATGAATATTCAATTTATAAAGTGAATATAATATCTCATCAGGAGATTTTATTGGTTTTATTAAATATAGATATTATTTGATTTTATGCTTCAAGTTGCAGAGATTAAATATATCTAATAGTTAAATGATGAGATTTATTAAAAGTCTTAAATTTTAGGATGTTATGTATCTGAAAAGAAAAATTCTAATTTAATTAATTAGAATGGAAGGGAATTCAATCCTAGGATTTAATTAATTTGTTTGATATTAATTGATAACACCCCAGTATGAAAGATGTATATTAATAACTTTTGGCGTCTCCTACCATAAGTGAAACAGTGCCTGGTTCGACTGGCAACGTGATAGCCTTTGGGGTGCGTTGCACATGTCTGTCCCGTGTTCGAATCCCATGGGTGCATATTGTGGAGCATGTTTTTTTAAAAGAGTGCGTTTCACTGTTTTAAAAAACAAATATGACAGAGACGCGCCTGAAGGGATCGAAGCTGGGAACATTCTAATGGGTTCAAAGGCGCTTTAACCGCTGAGCTATTGGCGTCTCTTTGTATAATCATGGACCAAATTAAATTTAAAGCATATTTAGATGAAGGGCTATCTGGTTGAACTGATGGGCTTGGCCCATAATTCTTACACAAAGAAAAGAAAAAACAGTATGGGCCAACGTATTTTAGGCTTGGGCCAGCATGTTTTGGGCATTTTTTGTGTGCTATTCTTTAAATTCTAGAGCAAATATAAATTATAGTTGGACCAAATTTAAATGATAATAATAAATCTATTTGGGCTTAATAGAATTTGAGTATTTATTATTTGCTATTGAAAGCAAATTGTGTGAATTATTAAATATCTTGTGTGATAAGCATATGACATTTATATGAAAACTTAATCATTTATCTAGTGTAGGGATAAATGTGCTTCATCTCCAAAAAAAAAAAAAGGGATAAATGTGCTTCAATTTTTCATAGTATTATTATTTCTTTTAGTATAAGCATGGATGATTTCATGTATTGGTAGAAATACGATTATAGCCTTAATTTTATAATCATGAATGATTTTGTAGCTATGATTTTATATTTTTAAATATTGTGAATAACAATTATATGAATGCTAAATATTTAAACACCATTCCATTCTATTTGACTCATCATAGATCGAACCATATCTAATAGAGTTCGATTCCTTCGTTTAGAAACACCATTCCATTGAGGTGTTCCTGGAGGAGTTAGCTGTGAGATAATCCCATAACTCCTAAGATGGTCAACAAACACTTGGCTCAAATACTCAACACCTTGATCAGAACGAAGTGCCTTGATTGTTTTGCCAAGTTGGTTTTGCGCTTCATTTTGAAACATTTTGAACATTTCAAAAGTTTCAGACTTTATGTTTCATCAGACAGATATACACATATCTCCTGAAATTGCCTATAAATGTAATGAAGTACAAACGACCTCCTCTGACAGATGTATTCATTGGTCCACACACATCAGTATGTATGAGGCCCAATAAATCAGTGGCTCTCTCACTGTGTCCAGTAAAAGGTGCCTTTGTCATCTTTCCCAAGACTCACATGTATCAAATGATTTAAAATCAAATGACTTCAGAAATCCATCTGTAATGGAGTTTCGAAATGCGTTTCTCATTTATATGGCCTAGACGACAATGCCATAAGTAGGTCAGATTCAAATCATTTGACTTGATCTTTTATGTCACAGATGTCCATTAAATTTTCTACTATCCTTGAGATCATGTACATTTGTACAAATGCGTGAACCACATGTGGTATCTAATACCCATGTTTGAGGAAGTAGAAAAGCGAATGTCTATGACATAGATACCTGAAGCGATAGCCTGCTATCCTTCTTGTTCTTTTCAGATCTTCGAGGCATAGTATGCAATTCTTCTTCCAATGACCAATTTCATTGCAGAAGAAACAGACCCCTTCCTTCGGAGGTTTTGCCTTCTTGGCTTTCCGTTTCATACCCCTTCCTCTCTGAACGGACAAAACCGTGCTGGGCCTCCTCTCAAGGCTTTGCTCAGCAGTTTTGAGCATCCTATGCAGTTCAGAAATTGATTCCTCCATATTGTTCATGTTGTAATCCATGACAAAGTCATCATAACTTTTTGGGAGTGAGATCAAGATCACATCTGTAGCTAACTCCTGAGATATGGGCAATCCAAGCTTTTCAAGGTGATCAATGTAGCCTTTCATTTTCAAAAATGAGGACTAACTGATTCACCTTCAACCATCTTGCAAGAGAATAAGGCCTTTGTGGTCTCATACCTCCCTTGCGTCGCCTGTTCCTGGAACATTTCCATAGGATGATAAATCATCTCAGACACCTCCATGTGTTCTGGATCTCCATCGAGGTCTAGAAACACAATGGCAGGCTTCAGGCATTTTGTATCCATAGAGTCATCCTGATGCTTCATGTAAGTATTAGTTTGAGCTCTTGGATCATCAGTTGCAGGCTCGTCAGGGATGGGTTGATCAATAAGATACTCCTTTCTTTCGTGTTTAGGATCAACACTTAAGTCCTCAAACATGTCAAGAAAGTTTGTCTCATCGAGTTCGTCCTTCTTAAGGGCTGATCACATTGATGGTATTGAGGTGTTACTATTTGACATGATTCTACAATTTAAAAGATATGCAAAGTTTAATCAGTAACCTCCCACTGAATTAATAACCCTCATTATAATTTGTGGGTAAGATCCATATTTAGCTTAATCTTAAGTCCACTTTGGCAGGACGCTTAAAATCAAGTTATTTAGGTAGGCAACCCCTTTGCCAATTACATCACATGTAACTCTTAGATCTTTATGAGATTCGATTATCATATGACCTAGCATGTTTAATCCCATCCAATGCCTTGAGATCCAAAACCGTTTTGATAATCTCAATTAAGTTAAGACAATAATGAATATAGAGTATCACCATTACTCTCTCTTGTCTCCCCAAGATTACTCAGATGCATCCACTTTGGTGGAACATACAAATGGGTGATCGAGGTTTTGACAAGTATTCATTTATTGATGGCATTGTGACTTAAGATTTTATTTAGAGGATATTATTAGATATAATCAAATTAATCATATTAATTTAATTCTAAATTAATTATGAGTGATCAAATCAAATCATAATTAAAATTCTAAATTAATTATGAGTGATCAAATCAAATCATAATTAAAACTCTAAATTAATCATAACATATGCTAATTCATACAATTATGAAATAAATCATTATGATTAAATTATTGACACTTGCGGCTGTGGCTTTATTTTAATACGACTAGATCTATATCTTATAGGATTTCTAAAACCCTAATTGGCCGTATTAAAATATTCAAAATTAATCTCAATTAATCTTGAACTCAAATTTTAGATTAAAATAATATGGGTTAAGGTGCAATTTTACCAATGAACTATTGGTCTAGGAGCAGCCAACACAATAAACTTTCAACTGGATCTTAAATACCAAACAACTATTAAAAATATAAAGTTGGCACAAATCTGTTAATTTGATATTAACCTCCGTTAGTTCACTTTGACTGAAATTGTTGGGTTTACACGTGGAAGGCAATTTTATCTCCCCATTCCACCTTCCCCTTCCCTCCTTCCCTTCTCTCTATCTCTATCTCTCTCTCTCTCTGTGGCTCACCTTCCAACTATGCCCATCATGAACTCTCCTTAAAACACCACTGTGAATTTCATATCCTGCTTCATTAAAGTATGCACGTTTGGGATATCTTTCTCGCTTTCCTCATCTAACCGAAAGGCCTCTCTGTAAATTTCATATCCTGCTTCAATCCCTCGACATTGGCAAACACAGTAAATTAGAAAATTCAAGGTACTGACATTCAGGTTAATCCCACGGGACTGTAACAATCTCATGATTTCAATTGAAGGGTCAACTCTTTTTGATCCCAAACAAGCTTTGATCAACAAATCAAACACAAATGGAGCAGAACCATAATCTTTATAAGTCTTCACAAGATTCTCGAATACCTTTAATGGTGCTGACCTGGGATTATTTTCATCATCGTCCTCCTGCAATTCCAACGCTCGAATAGCCATCCGAATGACATCCTGAGCATGCGACTTGAGACGGCCACATGCAAGAATGTGGATGATTGTGGAATAAGATGCGAGGTTGTGTTTGCAAAGGGATCTACTAAAGGTGAACAACTAGAATACGAGATGGGGTCTGTTCCTAAGGTGGAGGGTGATTTGAGAAAAATCGTCAGGATCGAAGCCATCGGGGCAGAGAGAATGGAGGTAGCTCCAGCGAGACTTGGAACGATGGTGGTTGAGGATAGATCTCTGGTTCTCACCAGATGTGCACTCGCCGTTGTGATCCACCCGTGACCGAGCCATATAAAATTAGCTAGAAAACACCGAGAAATACAACCCTGAGATGAGGTTAACTCGTATAATTTACCTGAAAGTGGTGTTTTAGGGAGAGTTCATGATGGGCATCGTTGGAAGGTGAGCCAGAGAGGGAGAGAGAAGGGAAGGAGAGAAGGGGAAGGTGGAATGGGGAGATAAAATTGCCTTCCACGTGTACACCCAGCAATTCCAGTTAAAGTGAACTAACGGAGGTTAACATCAAATTAACAGATTTGTGCTAACTTTATATTTTTAATAGTTGTTAGGTATTTAAGGTCCAATTGAAAGTTTATTGTGTTGGCTACTCTTAAACCAATAGTTCATTGGTAAAATTGCACCTTAACCCAAATAATATTAATTAAATCTGTTCAACAGATCTAATTGATCTATTTATTTTAATCTAAAATAAAAGTCTACCGATTTAATTTATCTTTATTAATTCTACCTATATGAATGCAATCATTATTCTATATCTCATATAGAAACTTTCTTATCATATTGCCAAGGTCTCCCAAGAAGCAAATGACAAGCCTCCATTGGTACCATATCACATAAAACTGTATCATCATACTTTCCTATGGAAAAGTTCACCTTCACTTGTTTGCTTACGGTCACTTCACCATCCTCACTAAGCCATTGAAACTTGTATGGCAGCGGGTGAGGTTTGGTTTCCATGCCCAATTTAGACACCATTCTAGCACTTGCAACATTGGTACAAATCCCTCCATCAATAATTAAAGAACATACCTTCCCTTGGATAAAGCATCTAGTATGAAAGGCGTTCTCTCTTTGACTATCATCCATGTCTTTTGCTTGGCTACCCAACATCCTTCTTACCATAAACAAATCTCCTTCTGGAATTATTTCTTCAATATCATCTTGTGAAGCAGAATCTGAAGAAGCAGAATCTTGTGAAGTAGAATCTGAAGAAGACTCACTAGTAAGCTCTCCATCCTCTTTAAGTAACATGGTCTTCTTAGTTGGACATTCTGAAGCTATGTGACCTCTCCCCAAACACTTGAAGCATTTTATTTCACTACTCCTTGTCTTTTTAGGGATCTCATTGGATTTAGTTTGAGTCCTTTGAGGTGTGGCAGTGGGATTTCTTGATGAAGTACCTTCCTCCTTCTAGCTTGAAGAATTGAAATTTGAAGAGTTTTTCCTCATGACACCCTTTCTTTTGAGTTGTTGTTCTACCTTACTAGCTTGTCGCACTAAATCCTCCAACTCCACATAATTTTGCAACTCCACAACATCCCTTATATCACTATTCAGCCCATGTAAGAAACGTGCCATAATAGCCTCCCGCTCTTCACTAATATTTGCTCTAATCAAGGACACCTCCATCTCTCTATAATACTCATCTACACTCTTGTTACCTTGTGTGAGTCTTTGAAGTTTATTGTGAAGGTCCCAATGATAATGGGAAGGAACATATCTTCTTCTCATTAGCCTTTTCATCTCCACCCAACTATCCACCAATGGTTCTTCATATCTCGCCCTCTCCTTTTGCAATTGGTCCCACCAAATGAGAGCATAATCACTAAACTCCATGGCTGCCACCTTCATTTTCTTCTCTTCACTATAATTGTGACATGCAAATAAGTGCTCAATCTTCATTTCCCACTCTAAATAGGCCTCCAGATCACTTTTTCCTTTAAAAGATGGTATATTAAGCTTCACTCCCTTAATTCTATCCTCTCTAGCATCATTCTCATTATCTCTTCTTCTCCTTCTTTCATCCCTCTCTCTCTGTCTATCTTCATCATGATTCCTCTGATTTTCTATTCTCTCAATTCTCTCATATAACTCCTCTGTATGTTCTCTCATCATCCTTTGCATTTGAGTTGTAATGGCTTCAATCAGCAATCTATTATCTTCACCACCTGCCATAATTCAAGGAAAAGAACAAGAATAAAAGTAATAGGACCTTACCACTCACTCACGTGTTTAGACTCTTAAAAATGTATCACTCGTGTTTGTTGCTCTCTATAAGGCTTTTGTGTAGTGTGCTCTCTTGCCTTTTACCACTCAATAGTGTTAGTTATGATTAGTTTTGATGATGTCTTATATAGATGTCATTGTTATAAGCAAAAAGATTGAGTAATATAGCTATCTCCTATATTGACTAATTGTTGTATTTAATGTAGATTAATCCAAGTTGAATTATAGAGATTAATCAAGAAGGAGATAAGAGTTGAAAGAAAGAAGTATCTGCAGAGGTTATCAAGAAAGCAAGATGTTATCAATGGGTTTTGGTGATAACCAAGTAGAAGAGAAGGAACCAAATAAAGAAGAACTTGATGTATGGAATGAAGATTTTATTATCCAAGTTCTTATATTGATGCTAGAAGACTCCAAGATCATATGGAAGTTGGAATGATTCAATTTAGAGTTAAAACAAGCAAGAATGAGGTTTTGGATGAGCAAACTTGAGTCTCCAAGTATTAAACTTGAATTTTCTACCTTGCTGCTGTAATTTACTCATCTGATAGGAGAAAACTCGAGTTTTGAGGCAAAACTCGAGTTATCAAGTGTCTACAACGTCTCTGGGGTCTCTGGACTAGCAAAACTCGAGTTTTGGGGTGAAAACTCGAGTTTTGGAACACTGGAATTAAGTCTTGGGGTAAAACGCGAGTTTTGGAAAATTAAAGAAGCAAAACTCGAGTTTTGAACTGTTATCAGCACTTCAGCTCCACACTGTCTCACGCTCAACACGGGCGACCTCTGGTGTTTCGATGATATCTCACAAACCAGAGATCGGATTGAGACAAAACCAAAAGAATATGAAACTAGACTCCCAATGCGTCATTTTGGTATAAAATTCAAGCCCAAAGGAGTTCAGATCAAGGAGCTATGGGTTTTACAAGTTGACCCAAGAATCAACATCACAGTCCAGACCCACCTTCAATGTTTTGAATGTATCTCACAAACTACAAATCCAATTGAGCTCAAATCGGTGCCATTGGAAACTAGACACACAGAGCTTTCCATCAAGAGTTGAACGGACCAAAACAGAGTTCAGACCAGGGAGATATGGTCTTTGAAAGTTGATGGTTATTTCAAGAAAACTCAGCAAAGCTCAGGAGAAAGCAAAACTCGAGTTTTGCAAGTGAAAACTCGAGTTTTCATCAGACAGAGAGCATTCAAGAATTTCACAAATGAAAACTGCCGGTTATGGACTAACACCTCCAGTTTTGATGTTTTGAACTTGAATTACATTTTCACATCAATAGTTCAAAACTCGAGTTTTGGGAAGCAAAACTCGAGTTTTGGTCAACCCGAGAGCATCAGCCTTGAAAACTGCCAGTTCTTGTTTGAAAACCTGCAGTGATGAGTTTGCACAGTTCAAAACTCCAGTTTTGATAATCAAAACTCGAGTTTTGGTGTTTTTATCAGAAAAACGCATTTGTGTTCCAGAATTGCCAAATTTGATTTATACTCCAAGATTAGGTTACCAATTGATCTTATATGATTTATATGATTCATATCTATGTTTCTAACCAGTCTTAACGAGTTTGCTCATGAGATTACAGAAAGTTTTTGAATCAGATTGAGAATCAAATGAAGGATCACTTTATGAGCAACTTGCAATATTATAACATATCCTTCAAGACAAAAGCAAATGGCGAACAGCTGGAAATGATGGGCAGATTTCTCAACACAGATAACAAAGCCTCCACCAACTAAAGCTGAACATCATTATTCTTCAGACAAGACCACATGGGAAGAGACAAACTTCAAATATTCAAATCTGCAAAAGTTTCCCAACAGCTATATTCAAATGCCAAAGTGTTTCAGCAGATAGATTCATTATGCAACACCCATAACAGCTAGATTTTCGAATGGGTTGAAGCCACAACGGATCTATAACATTCACATGCTTCAAATCACTATAAATGACTGAAGATTTGAAGCTGGACAGACAGAGAAGACAGACACAACAAGTCTACATGAAAATATCAGTTATTTCTCTGTATAGTCATTTGATTGTATCCTTGATACATTGAGCTTCAGTGTGTATCATTATCTGAAAGAGAAGGAAATCACCAAGAGGGGGGGTGAATTGGAGATTTCAAAATTCTTTTCGGTTCACCCACACAACAGATAAAATCAAGGCAAAGTGGAGATAGAGAAGAAAAGCTTGACACAGATGATTTATTCTGGTTCGGTCTAATTCCTTGACCTACGTCCAGTCCCCAGTACCTCTGGGATTTTCCACTATCACTCAAGAACAATTACACCCTCTGTAAACGAAGGATGCTCCTCACTCTAGGACTCACTCCCCCTTACAAGTTGTAATTGTTTACAATAGATACACACTCTGTAAACGAAGGATGCTCCCAACCTAGGACACACTCCCCCTTACAAGTTGTACTCTGTAATCAGATACACCCTCTGTAAATGAAGGATGCTCCCGACCTAGGACACACTCCCCCTTACAAGTTGTACTCTGATTTTCCCAATCTCTAAGTCACCTGACTTGAGATTCTTACAATGAATGATATACAAGGAAATTAACTCTCTCTAGAGTAGATAATGATACACACTGAAGCTCAATGTATCAAGGATACAATCAAATGACTATACAGAGAAATAACTGATATTTTCGTGTAGACTTGTTGTGTCTGTCTTCTCTCTGCTGTCCAACTTCAAATCTTCAGCCATTTATAACATCTTGAAGCTTGTGAACGTTATAGATCCGTTGGATCTTCAACCCATTCGAAAATATAGCTGTTATGGGTGTTTCTTCATGGATATAGCTGTTGCAAAGGCTGCAGATGGAATATCTTGTTGGCCACTCTTCCAGATTTGAATATTTGATTCTTTTGGCTTTGAATGTTGTGACCCATGATATTCTGTTTGCAGAATGATGATGTTTAGCTTTCTTCAGAAGTGATTAGGTTGACTGCAATGCCAACCTGTCTTCCATTTGCCTTTGTCTTGAAGGATAAAATAAAATATTGCAAGTTGCTCATAAAGTGATCCTTCATTTGATTCTCAATCTGATTCAAAAACTTTCTGTAATCTCATGAGCAAACTCGTTAAGACTGGTTAGAAACATAGATATGAATCATATAAGATCAATTTGTAACTTAATCCTGGAGTGTAGATCAGATTGGGCAATTCTGGAACAAAATGCGTTTTTCTGACAGAAATACCAAAACTCGAGTTTTGATAATCAAAACTGGAGTTTTGAACTGTGCTGACTCATCACCGTAGGTTTTCAAACAAGAACTGGCAGTTTTCAAGGCTGATGCTCTCGGGTTGACCAAAACTCGAGTTTTGCTTCCCAAAACTCGAGTTTTGAACTATTGATGTGAAAATGTAATTCAAGTTCAAAACATCAAAACTGGAGGTGTTAGTCCATAACCGGCAGTTTTCATTTGTGAGATTCTTGAATGCTCTCTGTCTGATGAAAACTCGAGTTTTCACTTGCAAAACTCGAGTTTTGCTTTCTCCTGAGCTTTGTTGAGTTTTCTTGAAATAACCATCAACTTTCAAAGACCATATCTCCCTGGTCTGAACTCCGTTTTGGTCTATTCAACTCTTGATGGAAAGCTCTGTGTGTCTATTTTCCAATGGCACCGATTTGAGCTCAATTGGATTTGTAGTTTGTGAGATACATTCAAAATATTGAAGGTGGGTCTGGACTGTGACGTTGATTCTTGGGCCAACTTGTAAAAATCATAGCTCCTTGATCTGAACTCCTTTGGGCTTGAATTTTATACCAAAATGACGCATTGGGAATCTAGTTTCATATGCTTTTGGTTTTGTCTCAATCCGATATCTGGTTTGTGAGATATCATCAAAACACCAGAGGTCGCCCATGTTGAGCGTGAGACAGTGTGGAGCTGAAGTTCTGATAACAGTTCAAAACTCGAGTTTTGCTCTTCAAAACTCGAGTTTTGCTCCTCCAATTTTCCAAAACTCCCGTTTTGCCCCGAGGCTTGATTCTAGTGTTCCAAAACTTGAGTTTTCACCCCAAAACTCGAGTTTTGCTAGTCCAGAGACCTCAGAGACGTTGTAGACACTTGATAACTCGAGTTTTGCCTCAAAACTCGAGTTTTGCCTCAAAACTCGAGTTTTCTCCTATCAGATGAGTAAATTACAGCAGCAAGGTAGAAAACTCATGTTTAATACTTGGAGACTCAAGTTTGCTCATCCAAAACCTCATTCTTGCTTGTTTTAACTCTGAATTGAATCATTCCAACTTCCATATGATCTTGGAGGCTTCTAGCATCAATATAAGAACTTGGATAATAAAATCTTCATTCCATACATCAAGTTCTTTTTTATTTGGACTCTTCTCTTCTACTTGGTTATCACCAAAACCCATTGATAACATCTTGCTTTCTTGATAACCTTTGCAGATACTTCTTTCTTTCAACTCTTATCTCCTTCTTGATTAATCTCTATAATTCAACTTGTATCAATCTACATTAAATACAACAATTAGTCAATGTAGGAGATAACTATATTACTCAATCTTTTTGCTTATAACAATGGCATCTATATAAGACATCATCAAAACTAATCATAACTAACATTATCTACTCTTAGAGAGAGTTTATTTCCCTGTATATCATTCATTGTAAGAATCTCAAGTCAGGTGACTTAGAGATTGGGAAAATCAGAGTACAACTTGTAAGGGGAGTGTGTCCTAGGTGGGAAGCATCCTTCGTTTACAGCGGGTGTATCTGATTACAGAGTACAACTTGTAAGGGGAGTGTGTCATAGGTTGGGAGCATCCTTCGTTTACAGAGTGTGTATCTGTTGTAAACAATTACAATTTGTAAGGGGGAGTGAGTCCTAGAGTGAGGAGCATCCTTCGTTTACAAAGGGTGTAATTGTTCTTGAGTGATAGTGGAAAATCCCAGAGGTACTGGGGACTGGACGTAGTGTTAGTTCTCTGATGGTTTTGATGATTGCCAACAACTACAAACAATTAAAGAGGTTTTGCTCTTAAGTGTTAAAATCTTGTTGAAGAGCAAACCTCGAGGTTGGTTTTTCAACCTCGAGGTTGAGCCTTACAAATGGTTTTAAGGTTAAGTGTCAAAACTTGGTTTCACAAAATAAATACGTGAAACCTCGAGGTTGGAAAGTTAACCTCGAGGTTCAGGCCTTATTGAAAACCCCAAGTTTTACATTTAGACTTATAACCTCGAGTATCAAGAGCTAACCTCGAGATTTGAACCATCCAGAGAAGTCATGGTTTTCATCAAGCATGGAAACCTCGAGGTTCATGTTTCAACCTCGAGGTTGGACACTTTGGTTTGAAACTTAAGCTTGAAGAAAAACACATTGACCTCGAATATGAGTTATCAACCTCGAGTATTATGACTTACAGAGAGCAACAGGTTTTTCAAGTCTTTATGAAAACCTCGAGGTTAAGGTTGTAACCTCGAGGCTAAGCTTTATGATTGAACACTGAACTTCATTTTCTCAAAGGCTAACCTCGAGTATGATTTTCTGACCTCGAGGTTGTCGAGTTTCTATGAAAACTGAAGGTTTGAAAATAACTTCAAACCTCGAGGTTACCTTTGGAACCTCAGGGTTTGTGAGTTTATGAAAGGTTTGAAAAGGTTTCTTTTTTGAGGAAAACCTCGAGGTTCATATTGCAACCTCAAGGCTGGACGTTTTAAAATCAACAAATTGCCTGAACCTTTCAAGCTAACCTCGAGGTTGGATGAACTGACCTCAAGGTTAGTGACCGTTGGTGCTTTTTCAAATCTGTGAAATCTGCTATATCTTGTTATTTGATCTAATTGCTTTCACACATCATTCACTCATGATCCCAGATATGTTTGACAAAGTTTGTTGAGTGATTTCAGTTAGCACAGATCAAGATTAATGAAGAATTGAAAGAAAAAGCAAAAAGGTAAACAGTGCATTTAATGCATCTGCACAATCTCACCTACTTTCAGCTAATCCTTCTGAGCACGCCTAATGAACGTTAAAGGAAGTTTACTACATCAAGTAAAGTCAATTCCAACGAGCAAAAACTCAAAGAGACACATCAGACATCATTAGCACTTGGATTAGCAGAAGATATAGAGAAAGAAGAAGCTTAAACTTGCACCAATGTTCTGCAAATGATCTCCAATGGCTAGAATTATTTCTCAACGGTCATATAATGTTCTCTACCTATAAATAGAGAGCATTAACTCCATTTGCAGTTGATACACCTACTCTGAGTGAAATTCTACTAAGTTCATTTATTGTGTATTAGCTTTCACTTGTAAAGTATCATACTTGATACAAGCACTTCAGTGTTCATCATATCTACTCTGTAAGAGAGTCAAATACTTGTAAATCATTTATTGATTGAGATAACTACAAGTCAGGGGACTTGGTAGTTGGAGTGTATTAATTACAACTTGTAAGGGGGAGTGTGTTCTAGTGAGAGAACAACCCTTAGTGCAGAGTGTGTAATCAATATTGTTGAGTTAGTGAATTGAAAATCCCAAGTGAGGCTTGGGGACTGGATGTAGGTCAGGAAAGGACCGAACCAGTATAAATTGCATTGTGTTCAGCTTCTTCTCCTTATCCTCTCTGTTGTGCCCTGTTCTGAGTGATCAAAAACAGAACAAGTTTTGAAAATTTTAAAGATACCCAATTCACCCCCCCTCTTGGGTATAAAGCTCCTGCTTTCACGTAGGTCAAGGAATTACACCGAACCAGTATAAATCATCTGTGTCAAGCTTTTCTTCTCTATCTCCACTTTGCCTTGATTTTATCTGTTGTGTGGGTGAACCGAAAAGAATTTTGAAATCCCCAATTCACCCCCCCTCTTGGTGATTTCCTTCTCTTTCAAATAGCTCTCTTTAAGTTCTTAATAGAATCTTCAAGAACACTCAAGAGTACAATCCCAAACTCTGGAATTGGCGGTGACTCACAATACAATTTGGAAAAGATGTCAAAGAAGACAACAAGACAGAAAATCCAAATCAATTTGGAGGAATTATTCAAGGACACTTTGGACTTAAAGAAGACAAGACAAAGAAAATCCAAAACCAAAACAATTTGGAGGAATTATTCAAGGAAGACACTTTGGACTTGATTCACTGTAGTAGTGTGTGTAATTGAATAGCAAGGTGCTGTCAAGTTTTTTTTTTCTTTTCTTTTCTTTTCTTTTTTTTTCTTTTCTCTTTCTTTTCTTTTCTTTTTTGATTTTTTTATAACACCTGATTTTTCAACAAACGGAATTTGTGGTTTTGGAATCAAACTTTGAAATTGCACTAATTCAAAACTGAATTAGATAGAATTCCTCACAAAATGAGCTATTACTTAACACACTAACAACACATTACTCAAGAAACACGAATCGAAAGGATTAAAATTTCAACAACGAAGAACAAGGGATGAACACCAAGAACAAAGTGCAGAAATATGTGAACTGAACAAGAAATTAAAAGGAAAAACACAACCAGAAGATTGAAAGAACAGATTAGGAACAAAGAACGACGGCTAAAATAGAATTTCACATTTCAAAAATCAAAAACACAAATTTAGGGATTAGGGTTACCAGATTGGATGAAAACAATCAAGAAAAGATAACCCAATTCCAATCCTAGAACCGTGCTCTGATACCAAATGATATGATTCCCGAAAGAAAAGGATGATCGGATCAACTAGGGATGGAATTTTCACACCATAATTTTCAGCCTCTGACGCGTCCTAAAGAATAGAATGTATCTCGCGCTTCAGACCTTGGATTCGAGCACTTCCAAAACGACCTAAAAGATGACGTTCTGAACTACGATTTTGACTCAAAAAACACCGAAAAAGGTTAAGGGAAACTGGAGATACGGAACGAAGAAATTTAGCACGAAACTACAGTTTGGGTAGGTGCCACAATTCCAAAGAATTGATAAGCCCAAGAACGCCACAAGGATCGTTGCCCTTGATAAGTTCAGAGATTCTCAAAAGAACCCTAGAGATACTTGTCTCTCACCAAAAAGGTTAATATCTCAATTCAAATCTCTGTTCCAAAAGCCATGGTGTTCCCTTATATGGTGGGCAACATCCATACTAAGTTTAACCTAATTCTGCTTACACGCAAAGGAAAATAAGAAAGCCCAATAAGCGAGCCCAATAATCCTTATTACAAAAGTTCAACTAAATGTAAGAAAGATAAAACAAAGTGCATAATTTGGGCCAAGTAAAACTAAGCAAGCCCAATAAGCCTTCATGCATATCCATTGAGGCTTATTCTTCAAGGTCTTCAATCTCAATTAAGTGTCTCATTTCGATCTCTTCTTCCTTCTTGGGCTTGTCTCAAGTAAGGTGGTCCCCAAGAGATTTAGGGCCTCTTTAGCCTTTTTAGCTTTTGCTCTTGTCATTGGGCCTCCAAGACCTTGTATGTCCTCCAAGTTTGTTGCCTTGGTCATGCCGCCTCCTTTGTCCTCATCACCATCCTTTATAACCGCCATTTACCTCCTTCATTCATCCTCTTCCCGATGTTTGTTTGACGCAATATCACTTTCATTGTGCTCCCAATTGAAATGATAAGCGTATTCAATTCAATAATCCAAAGTCAACAATCAACTTACATTAAATAGAGGAAAATGTGAATAAATCAACTTAGAAAAAAAATGTTGTCATTTTCAGTGACGAGATCTTGCTAATGAAGCAGAACCACAAAATCTTCAACAAAAAATATTAAGCAATATCATAAAGCAGTACCAACGACTTCCATTCCATAAAGCATTAAAGCAATCCCTTTATATGACAGCACTAGTACTGAAATTAGTAAAATATGCCAAGGGAAAATGGAAGTTAGAAAAACAATAAAATACAAGAAAATAGCAGGAAAAAAATACTTCAAAGACAAACTTACAAAAATTTATCAACTAATGTATGCATTAATAGCAAAATAATTTTCTTTTTCGACATCTCTTGCAAAGAAATGAAGACATATTGGGAAGGGGAAAGTTTAAAAAAGCAAACAAAAATGTAAAATGGTAGTTTGAGTACAAAGTTTGTCGCCCACAATGAAGGATCTCACAGGCAAACAAGGGAAAAGACAAAAAGTGACCAACGAACAGTGAATGTGATAACTTGAAGCTTGAAGAAGAGAACTTGAGGCTTACCGGGTGTTGTGAAGGAAAAGTGACGATCTTGAAGCTTTAACTACAAACTTGACAACAGACGATCTTTAGGCTTCAAGACACGATCTTTAGCCGTTCTTTAGAAACGAGCACCAGTGAAATGGAAGTTTGAATCCTAGAGATGAAGAGGATGGCTGATCTTTAGGGTTTGGTCAGGTGGTTTAGAAATGAACAAATTTCTACTCAATCAGGAGGCCAAATGGGAAAGCTAGGGTAGAAGCCAGAAATTAGAAATATATACTGCCCTTCAACAACATCTTTTAAAGCTCAGGTAAGAATTTTCTTTTTGTTCTAAAGGCTCTAATATATATATTAATAAATATATATATAATACAACCAGGTAGGGCTGGTCTTACTAGTTGTATATGGTAGCTTGATACCCAGTCCTACCCAGTCTTCAGGTCAGACCCGGTCTTGCCTAAATCTTTTTTTTTCCTTCTCTCAGGCTGCACCTGGGTTGGGTCGGGTCTACCGGGTTTTTGAGTTTCATGTACAAACCTAATGAATGCAATCTAGTGAAGTCCATAGTTGAATCATCATATTCGAACTTATTGAAGCATATTGAAAAGAGAACTACCTTACAAGTAGGGCGACACTTACTCCTAAAATAGACAATGTTGGCAAGTTGAATGATTTTATATGCTCTTTATTAACAAGTGATGCCAGAATACTTCAGTTCTAATTCCATTAGTTGCAAAGATAATGCAATGGGAGCTTCAAAGATCTATATGATACTAAGTTTCTCAATTCAATTACATGTTTGGGAATACCTAACCGTAAACTAAACCCTTAAAGTTGGCATATCAATAAAGCTAATAAGGAACATTGATTAGGTTTGGGGATTATGTAATGGAACAAGGTTGCGAATTACATATCTTGGTAAAAACTTCATAAAGGCAAAGGCATTGAATGGAATAAATGTTAGTGAAGAGATTCTAATTCATCGTATGAACATGAATACTTCAAAATGAAAGCTACCTTTCAACATGATGAGGAGGCTGCCAATCATCATTTTGTTCGTAATGACATTCAACAAAAGCCAAGGTCAATTTGTGTCGAAGGTTAGCTTATACCTTCCAAACCTAGTTTTTTCACATAGTCAACTATATGTTGCATTATCAAGAGTGAAGAGCTTTAATAGGTTGAATTACTTATATTAGATGAAAATAATAAATGTACTAATCAAACGACAAATGTAGTCTCTAGAGAAGTGTTTCAAAACCTTATTTAAAATCATCAATTAATTCATACATTTTATTAAATGAAGAGAAAGTGATGAACGATATACACTTCAACAACTTTTCATTTGCGTGTACATTAGATGTTTAGTCATATAGTAATTGTGATTTAATTAATTGATGAAAATGTGTTGTTGAATGCATAAAAAACATGAACCCATGCAACGTACGAGGTCGTTCGTCTTGTTTTTATAACTAAATGAGGTAAAATGGGAGGTCTACAAGAAACTTTTTGGACATCCCCAAATACCATCTTATAAAAAAGAACAGGGTATAGTCAAGAATACTATCTTATGAAAAGGAATGGAGAGAATAATGAAAGAAAACAATGAAAATAAAGAAGGAACAAGAATATTATGATTAAGGTTGAGGAGTGGATGCTTGTGAGTTGTGTTGTGGTGTATGGATTGACGGCGGTGCCCTCTTGGTCTATTTATAGCATTGGGAGCACGTTTTTATTAAGGAAGATGATGAAGAATCTTGATTTTGACCAATCTTTATCTCTTTCTTGCTTTATATTCCTTTAGTTCTACTCTATATTTCTTTATCTTTTCATTTTTCTTGAATATTTTTGAATATCTTTCTTGAGGTAGATGGCTTGATCCTTTGATTCTTGATAAAAATTGAATCTGAATCTTGATAAAAATTGAATCTGAATCTTGATAAAAGATGATGATTGAATTTGATTTAGATAAGAAGATGATGAAAGATATTAAGAGGTGGCGTGTTTAATGATGATAGAATATGAGGATATATGTTTTCTCTCAAGCTATTGTTAGAAATTATGCCCTAGGGGCAAGTCATTGTACTTTAAACGTCAATGTCATTTAAAGTATTCTCTTTTAGTTATCATTTCATTTGCGTGTTTATAGTGATAACTGAATCCTTGGATATATCTTATAGATTATCCTAAATGTCCCTAGTCGGTCATCTACACGGGAGCGAAGATGAAGTAAGACCAGTATGACTTTGATGAGGTATGGAGCTACAAATCAAAGTCATAGGCACTTGTAAGAGTACAAGGTGTTGGACCGAACCTCTATGAGAAAGCTGCATGGATTTATTCATAAGCTTATCTCATGTATAACCGCGTCACAATGCCCTTTGACCTAAGATCATCATGGATTCCTACATGATGAGTTGCTGATCTTTGACTTAGTCAAAAGTCACCTTTGACCGAGTTATGATAAAGGCTATAATTGGGATCAATGGTTTTCATGCAGAGGAATGTGAATGGTCAAGATAGAATTTGCCCCTCATATTTGTAGAGAGATAATACTGGGCCCCTCAATGAATGAGTCTGAGGAACGTATGGCCATATTATGATAGAAAGGAGTTTCCATTTCTATTAGACTACTCAAGAATCGAGAAAGTAATGGTCAGGAATAGGAAGTTGACATTATCCATGCCTCATCCTTAACTAAATTATCACATGACAAAAGGGATGTGACATGGTTGTACGATAGGTTGTATCGTGTCATCGATCCCCATATGAATTGGGTAGTCGCAATATCTTTTTAGAGGCCACTTGCGACTTGTGGGTTGGTACAGTATTGGCCCGCTGCCAATCTCATCTGGGCCTGTAGGGTCGCACACAAGAATAGCTCAACATGAGCAAAAGTGTTCAAATTCTTTGAATTTTAGATATATCTAAGATTTAATGAATACTATATTTAATCTAGGATGAATATATATATATATATATAATTTGAAAATAATATAATAATATTATTTAAAAGAGATTATAATATTATTATATAATATTTGTTTTATATTTAATTTATTTGATAAATTAAATATTTAAAATAAATAGAGATATTGTATCTCAGATTTAATTTTCAAATAAAGATATCATATATCTGATTTAATTTAAATTGAGATATTGTATCTTAGATTTAATTAAATAGATAGATATCATTTCTCATATTTAATTTATAGAGATAAATTAAATCAGAAGGCTTTTAATTCAAATTAAACAAATAGATTAGATTAGATCTATTAGATAGATTTAATTAATATATTATTTTAATCCAAATTCAAAATTTAAAATTAATAAGGATTAATTTTGAATATAATACGCCTATCGGGTTTTGAAAGACCTACGGGATTTTTGTCAGACATATTAGAAAAAAGCCGTAAGAAACTCTAGAGAGAAAAGAGAGAGACGCTAGAAAACTGAGGGCGCTAGCACGATACCGTCGATGTTGGAGGTTATTCGTGTGGATACCGGTAGAGGGAGGAGATTCGTAGAGTCGACTCCTGTTGATCGAGTAGATAGCCCACGAGATCAAATTGAAAGAGACGCTTATCAATTCGCATAGGTACGGTTTCTTTTCTAACTTGATTTAAACATCGTTAATAGATCCTCTGATGGGATTCGTAAGTTTTTAATTCTGCTAAGTGTACAAATCCCAACAGCTATCTCATCAGCCCTAATCAATGGCTTGAAACCTTGTTTCCACCAAACCTGCAAAATAGTATATACACAGTGAAAATGAAATCCTCATGCCTTTGAAGACAAAATCAAACTTTCAGAATATAAAAAATACCTTCATTCGAAGCACAAATACATTCTTCTGAACACTCTTCTTCCTTTCTCCAACACTCTTTGCTTAACTCAACACTAGTATTTTGCCTTGAACTTGATTTGCTTAGCTCATCGTAGTATGCTTCTAACGTCATGCAAACTCATCTTTAAAGCACCCATCCATGTCCTCCATTATCCTCCTCTTCCCCCATTTGTACTTGTGTATACTCACATGAACCTTCAACTTACACTCAACATCCTTGTTCATCTCACAAATACTTTATTGAAGCTTCTCTTGAAATTTCTTCTTAAAATGTTCAGTCAGCCACACCCTCACAGTCACTCTTTGTTTCTTATAAGCCCTAACACATATATGCTCATGATAGTAAGTCCTTACTTAGCTTGGAACCCCGCATTTAACCCAATTTTGGAGGCATATAACATGAATAGGAAACCTACCTCACGGACAACTTCTACTAGCCTATTCTCACTATCAATAACCCTCTTCAACTCTTGGTTGTCTGCAAAGGCCCACAAAGGTTATTGTAATTAATATGCATTTTTCTTAGAAATGGTCACCCGTGTTTGGGTTCCATGAGTTCACTTCTTCCTCACCTCCTAAGTGTGGTAGGTAGGATGGAACAATAGAGTCTTCATGATCAAGTGAATCGATTTCCATCCAACCGCTTCCTTTTTCACTTCAAATGTACTCCTTGTTGTTTCTCATCGGAAAAACTAAATGAGCAAGGCAAAGAAAGAAAGTGGATGAGACAATGCAAGTTAGAAGATGAAAGGTATGAATAAATTGGTTGTCGTGGTAATAAAAGCGTGGAATTATTTCAAGGGCCTCTTCTCATTGAAAAATGATGCTTACCGGAGAAATAATTTTCATTTCATCAAACTCCTTTCATGGGAGATGATGCTTCTAGGGAGAGAAAAGAGTCACATCTCATCTTTTTTTTTTTTTGGATAATAGATCTCATCATATTAATTAGACCTGACATGTTATTATGAAGAGAGCCAATATAATGAAGGGATAAGGGTCTTAAATATCATGGAAGTTTTCACTCAGAAGCACAGGTAAGACGGAAGTTTTTTTTGGATAAAAAATGCCATGGAAGTTCACAAAATGTAGCAATTTTGCCCCTTCGTTAATTTTGACCGTTAAATTTAACTGAGTGCACATGTAGCATGCTACCTCATCACACGTGGCATGCCACCTCATCAATCAAATATATCATTTTTGTCCCGGAAGTTTTCATTGAAGAGCAATTTTGCCCCAGAAATTTTCACTGAGGAGCAATTTTGCTCCGGAAGTTTACAGAATATAGCAGCTTTGCCCTTCTTTCCCCCAATATTAAATTTGACTATTAAATCAGTCAAAGACCACATATGTCATGCCTTGAAAAGCTCAAACTTAGAGTCAAAGAAAGAGATCCTTGAGATGTTGAGCTCAAGGCGGCCATAATTTGTGAAGCCGAACTAGTCAAAGGGACTAAAAGATCTGTCGCAAAACCCAGAGGAAGCATCACTTATGATCTAAGCAAATGATTAGTCTATACAAATGTAAATATTATCACTATTGATTTGTTTTATTGAACCAATTTTTGGAACAATTCATTTCTCATTTTGCGTTTCATTTGCTTAGATCATAAGTGATGCTTCCTCTAGGTTTTGCGACAGACCTTTCAGTCCCTTTGACCAGTTCAACTTCATAAATTCTGGTCGTCTTGAGCTCAAAATCTCAAGGATCTCCTACTCTGACTCCAAATTTGACCTTTTCAAGGCATCACCTATGTGTGGTCTTTGACTGATTTAATAGTCAAATTTAATATTGGGGGAAAAGAAGGGCGAAATTGCTACATTTTGTAATCTTCCAGGGCAAAATTGCTCCTTAACTAATTTGATTAATGAGTTGGCATGCCACATGTACACTCAGTTAAATTTAACGGTCACAATTAACGGAGGGGCAAAATTGCTACGTTTTGTGAACTTCCGTGGTATTTTTCATCCAAAAAAAACTTCCGTCTTACCAGTGCTCCTGAGCGAAAACTTCCATAGCATTTAAAACTCTTATTCCTATAATGAATGGACAAAATTGAAAACGGGTTATCACAAAGACAAAATTGAAAAATAAATTTTAATTATCCTATAAGTGATTTATATTTTAGACCATGAAATTTTTCTCTAAAAGTACTCTATGTCATTGATTGAAGGGATAAAATTTTTAATTGAAAAATTTAAACTAAATAAATGTAAAGCATAAGTCACATTCTCTTGTGCACAAGAAGAAAAGCAGATGCCATATCAAATTAACTGTTTTCCTTCTTTTTTTAATCTCTTCCCTCTTGCATCAAGTAGCTCCCCCAGGTCGGCGTTTCAATCTTCAAAGCAATTCCTCAAGATTTTGGCTAGAAAAACAAAGTATTTTCAATGATAACGTTTTGTTATTCCCTTTTTCTCATAGTTCTTCCTCATCTTTAACATGTCATTGTTTTCTCCTTCTTTCCCCTTTTAAGACTAATTTTCCTCTCTTTCCTCTTCACTTTGTTCTTCTTTTCCAGCAATTTGGTTTATGGCAAATTGTTTCGATTCCCAAATTAAATTTGGTTCTCAAATCAAAAGGCAATTATGAATGTCTCAAATTGGCTCCATTCCTCCGATGGCCCAAATCTGCGAACAAACCCAATAAGGTCAGCCGAATGGATCCAATCGTCTGGTCTAGTCTAGATTGCAAATCACCTAATAAATGAATATATTTTATTTTTTATTAAATCATAATTAATGTTATAGTGAAAATAAATAAATCTTATTCACAAAAGAAAAATAAATGAACTAATGTGATCCTAGTTCTCCAGATTTTAGCATTGACAATTACGATATCCAAAGCAAACCTTTTCATTTTTCTTTGTATATTTCTGATGCGCCCCAAACGTTTCTCTGGTCTAATCTCTATCATCATTATTTTCGAACTCATCTTGTAACCACCTGATTAAAGATGTTACAGGATCAACCCAAGTTTGACCTTAACCCAGTAAAAACCCATGAGTTACAAAATGTGGCCTACATCCTCAATTGAGGATAGTATAATGCTTGACTCGGTTGGGCGGGCTTTGTAAGGTCATATATATAAAGGGAAAGACACTTCTCATGTTGTAGGAAAAATGTTTTCTCATGTCACACACACATAAAATGGTGAGACCTACATATATATATGGGAAAAACATTTCTCATGTTGTAGGAGAAATGTTTTCTCATGCCACACACACATAAAATGGTGGGGCCCACATATATATATATATGTGTGTGTGTGTGTGTGTGTGTGTGTGTGTGTGTGGGTCCCACCATTTTATGTACGTGTAGGAATTTTCTTTCTCTCATGCAACATGAGAAAAATAAACCCCTATATATATATATATTTTTAATTTTTAATTATATATATATATATATATATATATGGGTCCTACTATTTCATGTATGTGCAGTGTAGGAATCTTTTTCTTCTCATGCAAGATAAGAAGTTTAAACCTCATATATAAAATACCGAAGCAACCACAACCTTTAATAGATTTGGATAATATCCTCTGCTCTCTCTCCCTCTACATCCTCCCTCCTCTACTTTTCAGCCCATTGATCACTTTGATAAACCACAGATTATTTCTCATTCAAATGTTTTATATAGATACTAGATTGACAAGTTGATTCCATTGGCTCTGGTATATATGAGAAACAATTTATGTTGTAAAATTCAAACCAAAATGAAGAGAAAAGACAAGAACTTGATGCATCTTCATATTAACACTTGCGTTTTAGAGCATATATAAAAAAGAAACTTGATGCAAAACGGTTCCTCTCCGTCGCATATATAAAAAACTTGCTTTGTGATTTCCCTTGTCACATCCTTACCGGTTCCTCTCCGTCGCCGCAGTATGGCTGAAAAGCCCATGCCAGTTCCCCTCTGAAATCGACAAAGGCGCCTTCCCTCCATCGTACCCCCTTCTCTGAAATCCTAAAGTTAGGAGCAGCAAGGCTGGAGGTCGACGACGATGGTGGCAGCATCGCATCACATCATGTTCTCTACCTCCTCACTTCATGGTCAAACATGCCGAGTGAATGATGAAACATTACTGATAAAACCAGCAGGCCCAAATAGGAATGTCAAATACTATTATTCATGTTCACAAAATTATTACATTCAATATGCCTATAACAATGTATATATATAGGCACTAAGGAAGGAACAATTACACATATGCCCCTACATTAAGTAATTCCTACACTCCCCCTCAAGTTGGGAACTCTATACTCACAAGTGCCCAACTTGCCAAGAATGTAAGTATGTTGCTGCCCTCCTAAGGCTTTTGTTAAAAAATTTGCAATTTGTTCTTCAGAACGTACATGCTCAAAAACAATCATACCAGCTAACAATTTTTCCCTAACAAAGTGGCAATCGATTTCAATGTGTTTCGTACGTTCATGGAAAACTGGGTTGATTGCTATATGAATGGCTGATCTGCTATCGCAATGCACCTTTATTGGCTCAACATCCGAGACATGCAACTCTTTAAGCAACCTGGTAATCCAAGTCAACTCCGCTGTCACCATTCGCAATGCTCTATACTCGGCTTCAGCTGAAGATATGGAAACGGTGGTTTACTTCTTTGATTTCCAGCATATTAAACTGCCCCCCATCTTCACAAGAAAGCCTATGACCGAGTGTCGTGTATCAGCACAAGCACCATGATCTAAATCACAAAAACACTCCACCTTCAAGGTGCTTTCAGATGAAATGTAGACTCCTCGACCTAGAGAGTCCTTTAAATATTTGACCAACCTCAATGCAGCTTTCAAATGTGACTCTTTGGGCTCTTGCATGAATTGACTCAACGTCTGCACAATAAAAGAAATATCAGGTCTAGTCAAAGTCAAGTAAAGCAACTTACCAACAAGCCTTCTATACATCCCAGCATCATCCACAAGGGGATCCTTCTCTATTGGCGCAGCGGTCAGCTTGAGGTTAGGCTCCATAGGTGTCATCACAACCTCTGATTCATCTAGACCTGTTTGATCAATCAATTCCGTAGCATACTTACGTTGATTAAGAAGTATACCATGCTTGGATCTCAAAACTTCCAAACCAAGAAAGTATTTCAAAGTACCCAAATCTTTGATTTTAAGTTGGCTATGAAGAAAAGCTTTTACCTCATTGATAGCTTTCAAACTACTCCCTGTAATCATTAGATCATCCACATAAGCAAGTACAAGTACCAATTCAATACCATTTTGTTTTTGAAAAAGTGCATAGTCATGCTTGCTTTGTTGAAAACTGCCTTTAATCAAAGATTGAGTCAATTTTTCATTCCATTGTCTTGAAGCTTGCTTCAAGCCATATAACGATTTTCTAAGTTTACAAACCTGATTGCGGCCGTTACCTTTAGTAAAGCCTTGAGGTATAGTCATATAGACATCCTCATATAAATCACCTTGCAAAAAGGCATTGTCCACATCCATTTGATGAATAGGCCATTTATGTAACAGTCCTAATAGTCACTATTTTTACCACGGGAGAGAATGTTTCATAAAAATCTATTCCTTCCTTTTGATTATATCCTTTAGCAACTAATTTTGCCTTGAATTTATCTAAAGACCCATCTGCCTTATACTTAGCCTTAAAGACCCACTTGCATCCTATAGCTTTCTTTCCTTTTGGTAAGTTAACTATGGTCCAGGTCTTATTGGCTTCTAAAGTGTTAATCTCATTATTCATCGCTTCCACCCACCTAGGATCATTTGATGCTTGTTCATAAGTTTCTGGTTCAATTTCTTTATCAATACCAAACAGAAAACATTTATATGAATCAGACAAATCATCAAGAGCAACAGAAGAAAACAAGGCAGCATCATTTTGTAGGTCGTTTTCAAGACCAGAGTGAGGTTGATTGCTGTTAGAAGGCAAATGTTTACACTCATAGTCTTTAGTCCATGTAGGAGGCTATCTACTTCGAATAGGCCTATTATTCAAAGAAGTAGATGGGACGGAATCGTTTTGAACAGGTGCTGAATTATTCGGCACATATTCGTTATGCTGGACAAGCTCAAAAAAATCCATGTTATAACTAATAATGAAAGGATCTACAATCTTTTTATTAAGGACTCCCCCTTGATTCATACTATGGACATCACAAAAGGGAAATTTATCTTCAACAAATATAGCATGCCTAGTAATAATCAAGGATATAGTTTTAATGCTATATAAGATATAACCCTTTTGTGTTGTTGGGTATCCAAGGAAAACACAGGGTTCAGCCCTTGGCTGAAACTTGTCACTGTAAGTGGAGCTAAATCACCAAGACGGGGGTGAATTGGGGATTTTGAAATTCTTTTCGGAATTCTCTGTTTTTGTTTGCTGAAACAGAGTAAATGAAAGTATGAAAGGAAGAAGAGCAAGACACAAGAAATTTATCCTGGTTCGGTCTAATCTCTTGACCTGCGTCCAATCCCCAGTCACTCTGGGATTTTCACTATCTCACTTTTATGATTACACACTCTGCAAACGAAGGATGTTTCACAACCTTGAACGCACTCCCCCTTACAAGTTGTAATCAAATAACCCAATCTCAAAGTCCCACTACTTTGAGATTCTTACAGAGAATGAATTACAGAGAAAGAACTCTCTTCTAAGAGTAGATGTTGATAATCACTGAAGTACAATGTATCAAAGATACAATCAAATGTGTAAGAACAACTCAAGACTGATATTTTTGAGTAAGCTTGTTGTATCTCAGTTCTGTGTATGTCCAGCTTCAAATCTTCAGTTATTTGTGGTGGTTTGAAGCTTGTGTACGTTATAGATCCGTTGGAGCTTGATTCCATTCGAAAATATAGCTGTTGTGAGTGTTCTTCCATGTGTAAAGTTGCTGCAGAAGCTGCTGGTGGAATATGCTGTTGCCACTTTCCAGATTTGAATATTTTCAGTCTTTTGCATTTGATTATTGTGACCCATCCAGTCTTGTTTGCAGATTCAGCTTTAGTTAGTGGAGGATAAGTTGTCTGCATTGTGTAATGAGTGTCCATCTTGCCAAGCTGTCATCCATCTGCTCTTGTCTTGAAGGATATGTTATTATATTGCAAGTTGCACAAAGTGAAGCTTTATTTGATTCTGTGTCAAATTCAAATTCTTCTGTAATCTCATGAACAAACTCGTTAAAATAGTTAAGTTACAATGCTAGATGATGTATAAAACATATAAGATCAAATGATAACTTAATCTTGAAGTACAGATTGGATTTGGCAATTCTGGAACAAAAGACCGTTTTTCTGATAAAACACCAAAACTCGAGTTTTGAAGATCAAAACTGGAGTTTTGAACTGTGCAGACTTCATAACTGGCAGTTTTCAAACCAAAACTGGCGGTTTTCAGAGTTTGGAAATGCTGATGCTCTCGGGTTGACCAAAACTCGAGTTTTGCTTCTCAAAACTCGAGTTTTGAACTATTGATGTGAAAACATAACTTAAGTTCAAAACATCAAAACTGGAGGTGTTGGTCCAAAACTGGCGGTTTTCAAATGTGAAAATCTTGAATGCTCTCGGCCTTGTCAAAACTCGAGTTTTGCTTCCCAAAACTCGAGTTTTCATAAATCATGAAAACTTGGAAAATCTGTGAACATATCAAAACTTGCGGTTTTCATCCAAAACTGGCAGTTTTGTAGTTTGGAAAATCTGATTGCTCTCTGCTTTGCCAAAACTCGAGTTTTCATAAAATATGAAAACTTAGTGGAAATACATGAACAGTTGAAAACTGGAGGTTGTGATACAAAACTGGCGGTGTTCACCTAATGAAAGTTCAGTTGCTCTCTGTCTCTCCAAAACTCGAGTTTTGAACTTCCTTGCAAAACATAAGAAGTTCAAAACAGGCGGTGTTCAATGAAAACTGGAGGTTTTGATTTTTGAAAAACTTTGACAACTTGGAAACCTCTTTGCCAAACCAAAACTCGAGTTTTGCTTCCCAAAACTCGAGTTTTGAACTATTCACAAGTTCAAAACTGGCGGTGATGCCTTTTGTACAGTTTTGCTACAAGCCAAAACTCGAGTTTTGATTCCCAAAACTCGAGTTTTCCTCTGACAGCAAGGAAAACTGGTTTTTGCAAGATAAAACTTGTCATTTTGATTTCCATGGTTTTACAATTGTTCCAATCATCATCAAAACACATTGAGAACTAACAGTCACTGCAATTCAAATTAGTAGCAAACACTAGGCATCCAAACACCTTTAAGTGATTCACAATTGGAGATTCATTATATAATAAGTCATAAGGCATAAGATAGTCAAGAACTTTAGAGGGAGTTCTATTAATCAAATATGTGGCAGCTCTAATGCCTTCTCCCCAAAACTTAACTGGTAAATTATATTGAAACATGATACTTCTAGCAACATTTAAGAGATGTCTATGTTTTCATTCAACAACTCCATTTTGTTTAGGAGTAAAAGGACAAGAAGTTTGATGAATAATACCCTTTTGATCAAGATATTGTCTTACCTCATGGTTCACAAACTCCTTGCCATTATCAGTTCTCAAGGTCTTGATTGTAACAGAAAAATGATTATCAACATAGGAAATGAATGTTTTCAGCAATTTAGGAACGTCTGACTTATAATGCATCAAGAAGACCCATGTAGAGCGAGAAAAATCATCTACTAATGTGAGGAAATATCTATATCCTTGGTGTGTGGGGGTTCTATAGGGCCCCCCACACATCTGCATGCAATAATTGAAAACAATAGTGAGATTTGGAGGTGCTTGAATGAAAAGACAACCGAGATTGTTTTCCTTGAATACAGATTTCACATTTATCATCATTGAAAGTACAATCACTAATTCTCAAAAGAAGATTCAAATGTTTCAAAACATTCATAGGAGCATGACCAAGTCTATAATGCCAAAGATAATCTTTCCTAGTATCTACATAACTATGTCTATCAGTAGTATTGACATATTCTGGTTTATTTTCCATTTGTAGAAGATACAGTCCTCTAGTGAGTTTACCAATCCCTTTGATCATCCCATTGGACATTTCCTGTATCACACACACATTAGGGAAAAAGGAAGATACATACAAATTGTCTATAGCAAGTTTAGCTATTGAAATCAGATTATAACAAAATTCTTTGGCATACAAAACATTTTGCAAGTGGACAGAATTAGTGATTTTAACCTCATCGATATGAATTATACAAATACGCTCACTACTAGGAACTTTTACCCATTTTGGTGCACCTAAATATGGTTTACATTTGTCTAAATATGTCAACCTACTAACAATATGGCAGCTTGCACCAGAATCTAAAATCCATTCAGACTTAGGGTTAAGAAGCAAACCTGGAGTGGCTGCTTGAACACTCACAATAGCTTCATTTGGGTTAGAATCCCGTTTACGCATCTCCAAAATTTGATGGTACTGTGTTGGAGTGAAGAAAGTGCCACGAGCATCTTGTTCTCCTCCCACCTTAGCAGCTGATTCGGTAATGGTGGGATTTGCTTGATCTTCATGTTGCTTATTGAATTGAGAGGGTCAAAAACTTGAGGGATAACCAACCAGCTGGTAACATGTTTCCTTTAGATGACCCCTCTTTCCACAATGCTACATGTTGCTAGGGAACGACCTTTAGGTCGTCCCCGACCACTACCACTACCACGACCACGACCTCGACCTCCTCGTGTGGTATTGGAGATCATGATTGCTCCATTTGATTGAGTTCCTTGAACCCCATAAGAAAGGGTTCGCTGAGTTTCTTCCTGAATAACCATTGAATAAGCTTGATTAGATGAAGGAAGCGGATTCATTAGCAATATTTGGCTATAGACTTGATGGAATTGCTCATTCAAGCCCATAAGGAATTGGAACAACTGTTGTTCCTGAACAACTTTAGAATAATCCTTTGAAGATCACACTGACAATTAGGAATAGGCACTATAGAAGCATGCTCATCCCAAAGTTCCTTGAGCTTGGTATAATAGCCAGAGACACTAAGAGTCCCTTGTGTGAGTGAATTAATTGACCGATATAGAGAAAAAGTCTTAGCACCATCAACAACATCGAATCTTTCTTTTAAATCAGTCCATACAAGGGAAGCACTCTGAGAAAATACCAATCCACTGGCAATATCCTTGTCCACAGAATTAATAAGCCATGACAGAACAACACTATTGCATCAGTCCCATTGATTTCGGTGGCTGGCTAACTAATTATTACGATGACAGGTTCCATCAATGAAACCGAGTTTGTTCTTGCCATGTAGAGCCAATTTCATAGCCCTACTCCAAACGGCATAATTTTCTGAGCCAACAAGAACCTGAGAGACCAATGTCACTGACAAAGTGTCACTAGGATGTAGATAGAGCGGATGTTGAAAGTCAATACGCTCTGAAGTCTCTTCTCCCATGAGGAAAACCAAACAAGATATACCCAAAATTTTAATGTGATGAAAACCAAACAAGAAATGGCCACTGACTTGCTTAAACACAATCAGTCAATGGAGTGCACAGCGAAATTACAATGAACAACCAAGCAAGGAATTTCTGATCCAGACAGCAAGTGGCAACCAGATTCTTGTAAACAATGAAAATTAGGTTTGGAGGTAAGAAATGTAACATCCCAATTTTCTAAAACGTTTTCAAAATAGTTTGACCAGAGTAGAGCAACGAAATAATTTAAAAGAGTGAGTATCTGATAAACCTTCACTGCTAGTGTGTCTAGTTGCTATTACAGCGGTACAATCATTCGAATATTTAATAATACGATGATACAAAAATTCATAATAATTTTCTTCGTCCGTGTTCTCACGCGTGCTGTTTACCCATGTCTCTTATCTTCAGTCCTCGGACCTCCAGACCCTGAAGCTATAATAAGGGCTGAGGTTCAATTACAATTGAACCCCACGTAACGGTTAACCTCATGCTTATGTACAGTTATGTATGACAGATATTCATGACAATACAGCATAATCACATTTCAACAGCAACACAACCACCTCATATTCATTTCAATCCAGTCTGCACTATCCAGTGCCACGGTGTACATCCGTGTCCTTAGCACTAGGAAAACTCAACGGCGTTATCATGACTATAACCCGTATATAGCTGTATGTGTATGCACAACTTTATAAAACAGAATCCACAATTTTTCAAAAAAAACAGTGTCTCAGACTATCTATCACATATAAGCATACCATAAGCATCAGAGTTAGAGTTACAGTACGCGTCCGTATCTTCTTTCCACATGAATAGTAAATTACTATTCATGTATACGGCACTATTCATGTATACGGCACTATTCATGAATACAGCACTATTCATATGAACTTCCTTTGAATCCAACTCCGGAATCCTCGGATATCCCTTGCAGAACCTTGTTCAGCACTTTTTCAATGCAAAGAGGCCTAAAAACAAGTTTAGGAATTTATTCTCTAGTTTTCTGGATCAAACTACACTATTACGAAGAACTAAAAGCTAAAACTCAAGAACTAGAGAACTTACCATTGAAGTTCTTGCTCCTTCTCTCCAGCTCCAAGAACTTTACCCTAAACTCTCTCTCTAACTCCAAGAATTCTCACTCTTCTCTTAAACTCGACCATTGTGGTCTGAGTTTGGTGTGAAGAAAATGAAGAAATGAAGCCTCTATTTATAGTGTTGGAAAATGGGTTCTTAAGCGTAATTTTTCACCTTTGGGTCATTCTATGTAATTTTCCCAAAAATTATAAAAATATAAAAAATGTTCCTCGTTCTCCCGTTCCTGAATTTTTTTATTATTTTAATAATTTAAATAGTAAAATACTGTGCAAATAGTACTTTTAATAATTTAATAATATAATATAATATTATTTTTCAAATAGTAAATTACTATTGAGTGGGTCCCGCGGCCAAATTTTTCAAAACTCACGAGAGTTTCTGTCGGAAGAATGAATTATATAGCCGTGGGTCCCGCATGAATAGTAAATACGTATTTATGAATAATAAATACGATTTATGTACGTATATATGAATAGTAAAAACTATTCATGTCAAACAAAATACCGACCAAAAACCGTATTTACAAAGTAAATACGTATTTGTGAATAGTAAATACGTATATGTGAATAGTAAATACTATTCACGCCCCACAAAATACCAATTCAAAATTCGCCATTTTCAAAAGTAGGGCCTAGTAGTCTTCAATAACTGACAAATTTTCAAGTTTTTAGACCAAAAATTCAAGATATTACATTTCTCCCCCCGTTAAATAAAATTTCGTCCCCGAAATTTATTCTATACTAACTAAACTTTGAGCCATAAATTCTGGATATTTTTCTTTCATATCCTCTACCGTTTCCCAAGTTGCCTCACCAGGAGATAAGCCTCTCCATACTACTTTCACAAACAGAATACTTCGTTGTCAGAGCCGCTTCTCTTGGTAATCGAGAATTTGCTCCGGCACGACCTCAAAAGTGTTATCATGTCGCACTTCGACATCTTCATATTGGATAATATGATCGTGGTCAGATTGGTATTTCTTTAACTGAGAAACATGGAAAATGTCATGGAGTTACTCAATTTCAGGGGTAAGGCTAACTAGTACGCGACTGGTTCACGTTTAGCTAAAATTTTCGAATGATCCTATGTAATGCGAACTAAATTTTCACCTTCGAAGTGTTCTACTGACTTCGATCATTGTAGCTATCTTTAGACACATATGATCGTCGTCTTCAAGTTCTAGAGGTTTTCACCTTTTGTTAGCGTAACTCCTTCGTCTGTTTTGTGCCGTTAGGAGTCGTCTCTTGATCACAGCGATTTGTTCGGAAATCTAATCAATCAGATCCGGTCCAAGCAACTATTGCTCAGATAAGGGTGACTGACACATTGACCCTTAACATCTAGTCGCATAAATTCGGAAGACTCTAGGTATCTAGTCCATTCCCTTACTATGTATGCTTACTTAGCACGTAGTCTTATACTCAAATAATAACCTTATTCATTCTGTACCCAGGTATAGTATTCAATCATAGGACCTTCTCGTCCATCCCCACCGTGCTTGGTTACACAGGCCTTACTGCCTGACCATCTAGCCTCTTGGCTTAACACATATTGGCCTTCTGACTCAATCCATTATCACTGCACTAGGGATTTTACCCTTAATACCTAGGAGGTTATCCTCAGGCTTAAGGTATTTCAACTACTACCTGGTACCATAAATGTTTTGCCGAACGCAAGACGTACTGTAGACATACAAGTCTAAGGTCACGATATCAATTCGCATTTTTCACAGTGCTAAGTAACACTATCTAGGGACACAGCCCTATGCATATTTACACACCTAGATCTTGAGCAATTGCTCGACTATTTTATCTGAACCTTTTTCCCAGTCAAGCTCTCAGGCTATATTAGAAACTCAATAATTCCTTAGGTATCTAAGGTTTTTACTAGTTTCTATACAAAAATAAGAATTCTTGATTGCAACGGTAAATCTTTTCTTTGCTAAGGCAGACACTATGCCAAATTCCTAACATACAATAAGGATTTTATATTCTCAATATTTTTATCAGGAGTGAGGAGAAGTCAATGTACAAATTAACCGAAAAATAGTTTCAACGAAATTCAAAACAGCTTGTAATTACTATTTAGTTTCTATGAAATTCACATGCTATCACAAATTTCATGTTTATTATCTATCATAAGAGCATAACAGATGTAGATGATATGGAAAGACAAAATTTGACTTCAATTACTACTGTAACTAATAAATTCCAATTTATATTTTATATATCTAGAATCTATTAGTATGGCAAAAGTTTAGCTCAACAGTATTTGTATAGTGGTGCACTTTATAGTAGGGTTCCAGGAGTATCAACAATAACATACTAGTTCTCAATTTGAATAGATGCTCAAGATTCACTAAAGTGCACACTCAAAAGTTCATGTCAAGTTGAAAGCGTTTATCATAATTTCAATATGAAACAAGGATACATAATTCAAATCAGGTGGAGGGATCTTGAAAAATAGGCTCTGGTACCATGATAAAACCAGCAGGCCCAAATAGGAATGTCAAATACTATTATTCATGTTCACAAAATTATTACATTCAATATGCCTATAACAATGTATATATATAGGCACTAAGGAAGGAACAATTACACATATGCCCCTACATTAAGTAATTCCTACAATTACAGGCAAAGTACACCCTAAGTACTTTATCAGATATGAGAGCGCATGATGCCTTCGATGCCCTGCACATGTGTTACATGAGGATAACGGAACTACAGGATGAATAAGTGAGATTTATGGATTTGAAGCGAAACCATGTAGCCTTTGGCAAATCATCATGCACACCTCATCTGATCTCTCCATCTGCATTTTGAAGTTTCTTGCTTAGATTTTTCGACGAAGTGATGTAAAGTAAATCTTGTTGGGATCCATACACGTAGCGGATTAAAATTTCTTACGGATCTCGTCCTGAGGATCACTCATGTACGCTTAAATCAGAGTTAAGTAACCCGAATCATACCTTATAGTGAACTCGTCCGCGTCTCGTTCTCTTTAAACAGGTGGGCTACCTTCTCGATCAGCAGAAGACGACTCTTAGAATCGGCTTCCTCTATCGGTATCCACACGAACAATCCCCGAACACGGCTACGGTAGCGTGCTAGCGCCTCTTGTGCGTCTCTCTCAATTTTTCACTCTAGGGTTTCTCGCGGCTTTCTATAATACGCTCGACTAAACCCGATAGGCGTATTATATAATCAAAATTAATCCTCATTAATTTTGAAATTCGAATTTTGAATCTGGATAATATATTAATTAAATCTATTTATAAATTTATTTGAATATATTAAAAGCCAGACCTGAAATCCGAATCTTGAATTTAGATCAAATCTAAATTAAAAGCCTTTTGATTTAACTTATCTTTATAAATTAAATCCGAGAAATGATATCTATCTATTTAATTAAATCTGAGATACTATATCTCAATTTAATATTAAACAGATATACGATATCTTTATTCAAAATTAAATGAGATATGATATCTCTATTTGTTTCAGATATTTAATTTATCAAATAAATTAAATACAAAACAAATATTATATATATAATATTATAATCTCCATTAATATATATATATATATATATATATATATATATAAATTTCGAATTTAATATATATATATATATATATATATATATATCCTAGATTAAATTCAATATTCATTTAATCTCAGATTAATCTAAGATTCAATGAATCTGGACACTTTTACCCGTGTTTGATTATTCTTGTGTGCGACCCTGCAAGCCCGTATGAGATTGGCAGTGGGCCAACACTGTATCAGCCCACAAGTCGCGAGCGGCCTCTAGCAAGACATTACGACTACCCAATTCACATGGGGATCGATGACACGATACAACCTATCGTACAACCATGTCACGTCCCTTTTGTCATGCGATAATTCGGTCAAAGATGAGACATGGATAATGTCAACTTCCTTTTCTTGACCGTTACTTTCTCGATTCTCGAGTAGTCTAATAAGTGAAATGGAAACTCTTTTCTATCACAGTATGGACATACATTTCTTAGACTCACTCATCGAGGGGCCCAGTATTATCTCTCTACAAATGTGAGGGACAAATTCCATCTTGACCATTCACATTCATCCGCATGAAAACCACTGATCCCGATCCCAGCCTTTATCATCACCCAGTCAAAGGTGACTTTTGACTAGGTCAAAGGTCAGTGACTCATCATGTAGGAATCCATGATGATCTCAGGTCATAGGGCTTTGTGACGTGGTTATACATGAGATAAGCTTATGACTTAATCCATGCAGCTTTCTCATAGTGGGTCGGTCCAGCACCTTGTACTCTTACAAGTGCCCATGACTTTGATTCGTATCTCCATACCTCATCAAAGTCATACTAGTCTTATCTCATCTTCGCTCCTGCGTAGATAACCGACCACGGACATTTAGGATAATCTATAAGATATATCCAGGGATATAGTTATCACCATAAACATGTGTATGAAGTGATAACTTAATAGAGAACAATGACTTACCCCTAGGGTATAATTTCCAACAAATCTGGAGTTCCCACACCTTTTGCAGGGGGATGAGTGTTGGTCTATTAATCCGGCCACAATCTGCAAAAATACGTTAGCTTGTTTCACCAATTTGGATTTGAAACGAAAATTGCCAAATTTCAGGATGTTGCGCCACATGGCTTGTCATTACTCAACTCAGCTTGATGAGCAGCCCGAGATTGTTATGTTCGGTAACTTACTGGGAGCAGGGTTGGGGTCAGGAGTTGCATGGGGGCAAAAATTACAGAATAAGCCTAGATTTCTATTAAATTACATTATGCCCTATAAAAATTTCAATATTTTCATTGTAGTCCCTCTACGGAACTTTTAATGAGGACTACAAATTTTTATGAGGCTAAAATATAATTTTCTGAAAATCTGGGTTGTATTCTATAATTTTAGGGGGCACCCCTAGCCCCTCCCTAGTTCCTCCCCTGATTGGGAGGAGCCGTGAGGCAAGCAGCCATATGTGGAGATTAAGCCTAGTAGAACAATATTCTATTAGATTTCCTCGTGTATTTATTATAAGCCAATTATCAATTTTTACAAACTAATAAAATTAGTTAAAATTATTAAAATCATCTTATAATTCAAATGATTTCCAATATTATCCTTACTAACTATTACCTCTGGTCCTAATTATAGGACATATTTAACCAATTTCAAAAGGATTAAAGATAGGAGTTAAATTAATTAATTTTACTCTTTTTTATAAAATGCCCTTATATAAATTTTGTACTTCAACTATCTTATTGATATCACATAATCTCTCATTCACATCTGAACTATGTTTTATATTATAAATAAATGACATATATTTCAGCTTAAGCTTCATAATTTCATATATCACCGTCCTATGACGTACTCCATAATTCGTGTATCAATTTAGAACCATCACTACTAAAATTGTATGGCAAAGTATGACAAAAATTGCTCAAAATTATTTTATTTTTTTTAAAAAAAAGTAGAATTAAGGTGTATGTGATATTAATAAGTTGCAAACATTAATTACTTTATAGAAATATAGATGCATGATTAAATTGTTATATTTAATTATTATTGAGCAAGTATCTTTAGGAGTATTTTAGGAAGAAATTGACAAAAATTAGAATGTTATCCTATAATTGGGACTAAAACCAGCTCTCAAATGTTGTCCTCTAATTAGGACCAGAGGGAGTACCTTAAACTCAAATATAATATAAATTAGTACTCTCTCCAACTACTCTTGTTAAATATTGGCGACATAGAAAAATAAATTAAATGCACCTTGGAAACTTACAAGTACCTTATGAAAATTACCAATAACACTTTTTATTGGTGTCTTATAATAAAAACCAGACGGAGTATTATGGATGGTAAAAAAAAAAAAGTTATATGTAACAAATGTGTATTGATTTACTAAAAATGATATTTTTAATCATGCTTATTGTACCTACTCCATAATGAAAATCCCTTATTTTGTGCAATCAATACAGACACATCTGGAAAAAAAAATAATAATAACAATCAATTTGGGAGACAAAGACAAAGTGGATTGATATTTTATATTTAAAACAAAATAAAGCCTAATATCTATATTTAAGAGTGGTGTACAAAATAAAATATAAGGGTTAAGTATATAAATACCATCTTCTGCTCTTTTTTCCCCTTAATTTAAATAAACTAATAATGTCCCGCTAATTCCCAATCCTTCCCTTTTTTTCCTCAAAATTCCCCATCCTTCCGAACAATGCACAAAAATTGAGTTTGTTTAAATCATGAGGCCTACTACAGTTGACATTTAGCTAGTTTTTTAAGCATCTAGTGAGGCAAACACCACAGCTCTTCGGGAAGTCTATGATGCGAGGGATCAATCACTACTACCGGTGGGGATGTCTAAGAGCGAAAAAAAAAAAAAAACCGAGTTGGTCCAAAATATACAAGTCTCTCTCCCTGTTTGCCCTTTTAGGATTGACTACGAATATTATTAACTATCGTACAGGGTCATTTATGTCTTATCATATCAACGCCACACAACACAAAACCACCCCCACCCCAGATATTCTACTTCACCAAAAAAAAAAAAAAAAAAAGGCCAAACGGCCAGCCTCTGTAACGCCTAAGGCCTAACGACTCATCCAACGACATATTTGTATCAACCAATCTGAACTCACCATGTGTGCGCCTATAATTTCCCGCCAAATGCCTCAACATTTCATGACTCTCTTTCGCATCTCGCTTCAGTCTTAGTATCACAAGCAGCAGAGAGAGAGAGAGAGAGAATCGAGCTTCACCGAGCATTGATCAATGGCTTCCTCTCTTCAATTCCTTCTTCTCTTCTCTCTCTCCTTCTTCTGTCTCTCCTCCGGCGTTCCTTACGAAGCCATCCTCGACGCCGCTGACATTCTCTTTGATTCAGGCTTCATTTCCATGGCTCTGACTATGGAAGTCGCCGCTAAAACCCTTCTACTCCAATCTCCTTCCCTCACCATCTTCGCTCCATCTGACTCCGCCTTTGGTAAATCCGGCCAGCCATCGCTCGATCTGATCCGATTCCACGTATCTCCAATGCCATTGCCGATGCAGAGCCTCCGACTGCTTCCTTCCGGCGCCAAAATTCCAACATTGCTCGATAAGAACTCTCTGGTCGTCACCACGCCGCCTTCTGACCGAAGAATATCCCTCAACAACGTCAGGGTTAATATTTCGCCAATCTACGATGATGGCTTCATTGTAATCTACGGAATCGATAAGTTCTTCGATCCTAATTTCAAGTACACGGCGCCAAATCGAAGTTCGGATCGAAATCCTACCTGTAGTGTAACGAACGAGACTGTGAGTTCAAGAAATTCTTTGAAAGAAGCCGTTAAAGCCTTGAATGCCGGAGGGTACTCTGTGATGGCTTCTTTTCTTGGAATGCAAATATCTACTGATGAGACTCCGATGACCCTATTTGCTCCGCCGGATAATGCGGTGGTGAATCATCTTGGGAATTTCAGTGAGTATCCATCGTTCTTTCTTCGCCATGTTGTGCCCTGCAAGCTTCTCTGGAACGATCTTGTGGATTTTAGGGATGGGTCTGAAATCCCCACGTATTTGGATGGGTTTTCCGTCAACGTCACGAAGACAAGCGGTGTATTGGAACTGAACGGAGCCCAAATTTTCTTTCCAAATATGTTCTCCAATGACGAGCTTGTCGTTCATGGTGTGAATGATGTTCTGGCGATGCGCGAGGAGACCCAAGAAGTTGCCGAATCTTCCTCTAAATTTGAAGCTAAGCCTGGTGATGAGGAAACTTCGTTTGACCCTGGTGAATTTTGAGGCCAGAGATTTGTTCTACTGTCTGCTATCTAGTACATTTTCTTTGTATGAATTTTCGGTTGCTGTTGAATATCTCTGTTGCAATGAACTCTAGGTTTCTCAATCAATATACTTTTGATGAGCGCTTGAAATGTGTGAGGAGCTTATTGTTCTAGATTGGGTTTTTCATCTCTCTGTTATGTGATATGAAAATAGATGAGACCTTCTCAAACTTGCTTATGTGGTTTATGAATTCAGAAGACCCAATTTCTTCTCTCTGGAAGAACAAATATTTGAGAAATAGAAATTACTTGATTTCTACTCTGCACGTTATATATTCTGTTGCGTTGAGATATGTTCATTTCTTCTTGTATCTTATTTCCGTTCCTAGTTTCTGAAATAAAAAATCAAGTTGACACAAAACAAAAGTGATGGTGGATATCCATTCGTTATGTTCTATATCTCTAAATTCTGATTGTTGAAGATGGATCACTGAAATGCTCGTTAGAGCTGACAGAGAACAAAAATGGTGGACGTGTCATGTTTCCCAAACTCTGATTTATTGCTTACGGCGTCATATCATTGAATTGCGTCTTAAATCCGGAATGGTTTATGTAGTGCCATGTGAATATGTTAATGGACAAGGGTAAATATTTGACCCAGAAGAACTGTACCTCATCAGTTCAGGAATTTTCTGATCATTCAAATTGTCTTTTGGATAGTGTCTGTGATGGTTTTACTGCTGGGTAGGCAAAAGAAACCATTTCGTTCCTTTTGTTTTTTTTATTTTTTGCTGCCAGAACAAAAGAAACCATTTCTAATCTTAGGAGATTGTTAAATTTTTTCCTTTAATAAGGAAAAAAAACTAAATTTGAATTGGCACTTTTGGGAATAAATACATTTGCTCAAATTATTTGATTATATAACTAATATCGTAGTCTTTGACTAAATTTAAAGACTTGTCATCAAAGTAGAGATTATGATAATAAGAAAAAAAAATTATATAACTATTATATTATTATGGATGTTAATATTAATAGAACATTAATAATCAATAGAGTAATACATATGCAATGGTTATTTATTAGATAATTATTCACTCTGATCTTAAATAGAAGATACAGTTGGCTTTTTTTGAAAAGATAAAGGAAGCTTTTTTTGAAAAGATAAAGGAAGCTAAATAAATATTTTAATCATATCATATATTTATATCTTAGGATATATATCAGTTTACAAATTAGACAAAATAATCTGAAGAAAATATGACAAATATAAATATTTCAAAGTAATTTAATTAATTTTCTTCATTTAAAAAAAAAAGAAAGAAAGAAGGGTCAACTCTTTCTTATATTTAAAACCAAAGGATATAAAAACAAGGTGCCTGCTAGCTAAGAGATCAATATATCAAAGTTGTTAAATTACACACCCACACACAATATCCTGATGAAAATTATGGTATTGTTTGATCCCAGTCACCTAATTCTCTAGGTAGCTAACAGAATGGATGTTGGATGTGACTCCATATTCCTAAAGTTCATGATAGCAATCATAGAAAGCTGAACCATATTTAGATTAGCAAATCATATTGCTTTTGCTTTATGTAAAATATACACTACCGTTTGCCTGTAATCTTACAACTCCAAAAGCTGGAGCTTCGCTCCACCTTTGTTTCATTTTACCCCTTAACAGTGGGGAAAGTAAAACACTATTCATTTACTTCTCCTAACTATTATCCCACAGCACAATCTACAACACTTCATTTGATACAGATGAAGTTGGTTTTGGGTTACTGCGGTTCTTGCCAAATCTATTCTTCAGTTTTTCTGGGAAGAAAAACGTCACAAACACTTCCTCCTTTTGGGGGCGGTTTGTATAGAGTATCCAGAGAACCAGGCACAGCAAGACACCAACTGAAATGAGACCCAGGCCAGCAATGATGATCTGAAGATAACGGTTCAATGGAGGACAGAAACTTGAAGTGGTCTCTTGGAATGTGTCCCTCACAAAATCACAGTTCTGAAGGCTGAGTAGAGGCGGAGCATAGTGCTCTAACGCATAACTTTCGTTAACTGCAGCTACCAACTGCGAATAAACCTCCGGAGTCACCCTGCCGGTAGTCGTGCAGTATCCAAGTTCAGATATTTCACATACAAATTTCTTCCAGACCTAAAAACGACAATAATAGAATTGATGAGTTCTCCTTTTCATGTCATTGGCAGGAAATAATTAGCAGAACAAGATCAGAATATCCAGTGCAATTTAAAAGTTGAAGGGAAAAATTAGCATTCTCCCTTTAATCCCTATTCCCTCTGTCAATTTTTATCAAATCCATTGAATAGGGGGAAAAAAGATTAATTGAGAGTTTTAATTAACTTGTGTTGGCCCTTCAGTACACAAGACAACCATGCAGGTAGCCAACATTTCAAATGCATTTGTCCCGCCCTAGAATGAAGAAAGAAACATAACCTATAACCTCCAGCAGTACAGCGCTTTAGTTGAACATTCCCATACCTCATTAAAATCTATATGTATAATTCTCACCAATTAAACAAGTGAATATGTGTGTGTGGGCGCGCGCACGTCTGTGTAATTCTCACCAAATAAACAAGTGAGTGCACATTCAACATCCAAGTTGACTGGTGAAAAACATACCAGTGAAGCATTTGTCGAGGAAACTTCTTGAGTTGTACACTGACGCTCTTGGAAGTGAGAATCAAAAGGGTAGCACAAGGGCGGCATTGCTGGTCCTGACTGATTGTAATAAGTCGGACTGCTGGGATGGGGATTCACATTTGCACTGGCATAGATAAACTGATTGACAACATTTACAACATTGGAGACCACCTGTTTACTCTGAAAAAGTGTCTTGTTGGTGGTTCTCTGATCAACACATGGAAGGATGTTGCTGAGAGCAGATTCTGCATGTGGGTTCTCCACCCATTCTCCCATAGCCATACAAGTATCAGAAATTGCACTAAAACAGGGAAAAATAAATAAATAAATGATCAGGTATTGTCAATGTGTCACTTTTTTTTCCAAGAATATTGGAATTTCCAGAAAACTAACTCCAGTTCAACATTAGCAGTTCATCTCAACTTTTCATATGGATTAATTGCATTTACATTTCCCTCCTTATGAAAAGGTATAACTAAAATCTGAGACACAGTGGCTTACTTATTAAGGATCATGAAAACTCCACAGAGAATGAAAGTAATTGCAACCAGTAACCATCCACTGATAACAAATCTGCAACAAAATCAGATATAAAAACATGACATGGATGCTTGAGCTAGATAACGGGATAAAAAGCAAAGGCTGTTCAAAATTCAAACAGATCAAATGCAAAGATAACTTACATGAGGATAGCATGTTGATGTCCAAGGATAGACAAAACTGGAGAAAAGTATTGATGATCAGTTCTATATAAAACAATAGTTCAAGAATATAAATATTTATAAAAAAAATTGAACATGGGTGCAGTTTCTTTTATCTTTGCTATTAGGTTCTTTAATTAAAATATGACAAATGCATGGTATAATTAAGAGTCAAATTTTAAAATGAGAAATTATTAGCAAAATACTAGTAAACAAGTTTTTTCCTGTAAAAAATAGCTCAATTTCTGTATCAACTTAGCATGAATACGTACGCAATCCAATCAGAGCCAAAAGAAGCATAACTGCAGCCACGACAATCAAAGCCGATCGCCTAAAAAAAGGACACCAAGTTTAGCATTCCAGATTCTGAGATAAAATCCTATAGAATGAATAGTGACAAAACTTAAAATTACATACACAGCACTGAATACTCTTCTTATTCTAGCAGAATTTTCATTCGTCTTCTCAGATAGCGTATCTGCCGCAGTATTTAAGTCCAGATTTATACTGTCAATATCCTCCATGACATCAGAAGGAAGAATGATCTGGGTAACATTGATAGTCTTTGCGAGAGAGAGATATTCTGTGACATTTCTCAAAGTTTTCACAGTGTAGTCAGACTGATTCACAACATAGTGGAGAGTATGTAATGCCTCGCCATGAAACTTATTCTGCCCTACAGAAAGTAAGATACATCCAGTCCTGTGTGATCAAAAGATCAGAACATGTTAGCACTTAGAAAGAGAAACCAGGAAAGTTCTAATACATTACGATAATGTTTGGTATGAGGAAAAGTGTTTTCCAGAAAGGAAATGGGAGATGCACTTCATACTTCATAAGGAAATATGATAGGTGCATCTCCTGTTTCGTTTCTAGAGAACACTTTTCTCCATACCAAAGGTAGTATAATTTGAATAAGGGAAAAAAATCTCAGGCAGCGACATCAAGTTCCGAAATCTGTACTCTCTAATACTTTCCACAAAATTCAAATGAAAGGTTCTGGAATTGGAGGAAATAATTCAGCAATATACATGTTTTGCCATTTGATTACATCACTGGAAGTGACTACAGAAACCAGCTATTACTGGGTTCCAATAACATCCCCACATGTTTCTCTGAGGGATTTCCTATAAATATATCCATATGTACTCATCCAATTAGTAAAGGAATTGGCTTATAACTATAAGGTTATGAGTTCAAGTTTCATCGATGTAAGAAGTATATTGGTGGGTGATATATAAGTACCTCAGTAAATATTCTTTGAGCCAAAAATATGCCCTAACCTAGGTGATCCCAGGGAACCAACTCACTAATGCTTTTGTGTAAAATCAATATTCAATATATGTTTTGTAAACTTCTTTCATATTTAATTTTTTTAAAATTTCCAAGTTTTGTATATTTGTCAAAGATAATCATGTTCATTGGGTACGACAATGATATATGGATGTTTATGAAATATTTGTTGTGACTTTGTACATTGATTATGTAATTGAATTTTTGAGGATGTTTTGTTGGAAAACTACTTGAAAATTCATCATTAATTTGGAGAATATGTTGCCCAAAAGTATATATATGCCATTCAATGGAAACAACTCTTTTTTAGCGGCATGTAATGTACATTCAGTTATATGCAAATGTATTTTATTTTGCCATTGAGATGAGACATGTGCAATTCTTGAGTTCGTTAAAGATTTTGAATATTAGTGCAAAATTTTTAATGAGTTATATAAATCCATATTATGTTTATGATACAGATTACAAATACCAAAGAATGTCCCCAGCAACAAACCAAGAGAGAAGATGCATGTACGCTGATTAGTAGAAGGAAAAACAAGTAAAACGATCAACCTTTTCTAAAACCTTGAAGAAGCAAAATTTGTCACCCAAAAGAAGGAAAAGAGAGAGAAGCAAAATAAAACTGAGTTTAGAGCATTACGCTGCAACACAGGTAAAAACTATGAGCAATATAAGACATATTCTTTGCGAATGCTTTGATCCTTTGTCATTGATTTTGATCTCCCATCCACAGCATAGATGAATTATAAGCGCCAAACCAAAAGAAATAAACCATAGGACAGCAAGAATGAAACCAGCAGCTGCGGTGAATCCAACTGACTATATGTATAATGGATGAAACCCAATTAGTTGAATTGCAAAACAGAATTGGGAAGCTGATAAGAACAATAAAAAAAGATGATGATGACATAAAAGCAGAACAACAAATTATGATTAGACACTACTTAGGATAGACAGTTTCAAGAAAATAAGAAGTAACAAAGTCAATGAAAATTAGATCCCCAGGTAGAAATAATATATAAAATCATAATTGACTTGTTTCAAATATTATCATCCCAGGTTCCTTATTATGATAGATATCATGATCTTGAACACCATTATCATAGAAAACCATTCAATGAAAGGAACAACAGACGAGCAGATCAGATTAGTGTCAACGCATCAAATCGTCCATTTAAGAAGGAAATGAATATTTTGATTAATCATGGTACTTACGGCCCAATAGTGCTGATTTGTGATGTCCCAACCACCTCGGTACTGTCGAAAATGGTTTAGAATATCGGGTCTTTTGGTCCGGTTTGCCGCCAATACAAGAGTGCCCTGATGCGAATCAACTGCAGGCCCTGGTGCGAGAGCCGCTTGTTCAATTTCATTCTTCCATGGACCCAAATTCTCTTCTCCTGAAAAGAAAAAAGAAGGAGCATAATTAATTAATTACAAAAACTCGTAAGAGAAATCACTCCATCAACAACCATGAAAGTTACGTCACAAAAAGTATTAGTCATCTTCACAGAAAGAAAGAAGCATCCGTCTTGATTGGTTGCTATGAAAATGTAACAAATTGGAAAACTTCAGAGTTTCCATTTCTGGGACTCATAATACAATACAGCGACAAAAAATGTTCAGAATGGGCTTAATTTTGTATTACAAGATCCAATTTCCTGAAAATCCAGCCAAAATGCGGCTTAAAATTCACAAGAATCTGAACATCCAGAAGAACTCATCAGCTCTCCGGCAGCAAGACAAGATCTGAATCCAACCCATCACCATAAGCAACAAGAAGCAAAAATCACAGTGAACGAGAAGAATGTCATCAAAGACATTAACGAATCATAGATGATAGATGCAGATAATTCCAAGCCGAACCTAGAATAAACTTGACGGAATCATGCTCGGACGACCCACTTGGAGACGAAGCTGATATTGAGCCAGCCAAGATGGCGAAGACGAAGAAGAGCAAGGAAAACGAACACCCATTAGTGGAAGCTGCCTTCATTGCGAATTGCCGGTAAGAAGAACACTCCAGATATCGCTAAAAGGCCAGCCAACCCACCATTTCAGGATTCAGTAGAACCCCAAATCTCAGCACAAGAAATCAAACACCAATAATACGGGCATGTGTGGCTTCATGTTAGAATCTGTTCAGCATTGTGCTTACTCAGTAGGGTTCTACTTCTACCGACCTAGAGAGAGAGAGAGTCACATGGTGGGGCAGTGATGCCGAAGGTACATGGAATGAAGGGAAGGGAAAAACGCGGGTGCGTAAATTCAGTGAAAGTGAACTAATGAATCTTCCATCGGTGTGTGTGAGCCACTCGCCACTGAAAATAGAGCATACATGGAACGAGGTCCAAAATTGTCAAACTTATGAGTTTAAGTAAACTCGTGAGAGTGATGTAAACTCATATTGTAGATTTGAATCTTAAACTTATAAGAGTTTATTTTTATTATTTAATAGGTATTACTAGTACATAATTAAATCATTGAGATATAAAAATGACAACAATTTGATTTAAATATATTTTAAATCCAAATTATTGAAATTAAAACCATCAACATTCATCATTTATCATATTTAATAAATAAATTTCTATATAAAGCCGCAGAGTATAATCAAATAAAAAAGGTTAACACAAATTTAAGGATAAGTTAACACAGTTTTGTAAGTTAGAAACGTAAAAACGGTAAACTCAGTGTATAAACTCGTGATTTTAACCGAGTTTACAATTAGTACGAGTTTATCAATGACTCGACTCGTTTTTATAAGCTAGAAGCGTAAATACGGTAGATTTAGAGAGTCAACTCGCAAGTTTGGCAACCATGTCTGAAGCTTTCTTGAGCTTTTTTTCCCCTGCCTGTTTAAATTCTTAACTATATACTATAACAAATTTCCGAGATAATTTTTAAAAAAAATAATACAATTTTAAAATGTTTATCACAAACAAAATAAGAGAAAAAAAATATGAAATGAGTGGAAAAAAGTTATAATAGTGCATAAATAAGGTTATTTCTTATCAAATTTTTATTCTTTTTTGGTTAAACTATAAATATCTCTCTAATCTTTAAAACTTGTTAATAAATTTTTCTTAGTTTTCAAGTTTAAATGGAGAGGAATAGTAGAGACACTTTTTTCTCATACTGATCCTACTTATATGTCTCTCCTAAACAAAAAATTTGGTCTTATTTAAGATTATAAATAAAATAATAACAATTTTGCCTATATTAATTTTATCAATAAAAATAAGGTGAAAAGGAAAAATTAAAAAATACTCATTCATAAATGAAAGCAAAATTAAAAATTTAAATCATAATTATTAAGCAAACTACCTCTCTTTAATTCATATGATTTAATTAAAAATGACTTGTAAATTAGAGTATGGTAAATAATCATATTTATAGAATTTAACAAAATGAATATACCGAAGTTAACATAAATAGCGGCAAATGAGGAAAGAAGGGTAAACTGAACGGCATCCGGCAGCTTAGCGCCACATAAATTATATATTTATTAAAATAATAAAGTAAGGCGGATGGCGATTCGGTAATTGCGTGCCCCGGAAATTTTTGTAACAAAACAAAACAGCATATCTTCAATATTATATTATCTTTAAAGTAAAAATAAATAAATTTGGGAAATATGATAGCGTGTCGTTGGGTCCATCGTATTGATGATGTTGTTTCACTTTTCATCAATTGATAAGAAAAGAATCTGATCAAGTCGAATGGAATGGGTCCCAGACATAGTGATGGGGTGTGTAAAGCCATAAGAGTACAAGCAGGCACGTGGCCACCGACAAGATTGGGTGGGCCCAGAATGGGCATTGAAAGACAAGACCCCCGTTGGCCGCACCTGATCTTCACGCTTTTTGCGGTCTTTTCACTTTCTCGTTTCGCGGGTTTTTTTTTTTTTTTTGTGCCCCATAACATCACGCGGAATGGTTTCCCACTTTATTACAACCTTCATGTTCAAGGGGGAGAACACTAGAGTTGGGAATCAGGGCCGGTCCGGTCCTATAGAGCCTGGCCCTTCAGGGCTTGGGCCCTACAGGGCCGGCCCTCCAGGGCTTGGGCCCTCCAGGGCTTGGGCCCTACAGGACCGGCCCTCCAGGGCCTGAGATAAGGAAAACATCTGTTTTTTAAAGCCCGGCCCGATAGTATCAGGGTCAGGGCCGACCCTACAGGGCCTGAAAATTACTATTCAAAATTTTAATTATTTTTTTTTCTAGGTTTTTTCCAAAGAAATATAATTAGTAAATTGCAACCATTAAAGTTCTAATCTATCAAATAAATATTATCAACATTAAATATCTAAACAATACAAATCATCCAACAAATAAACACATTCAGTCATTCATTTACCAAAAAAAAATAAACACATTCATTAATTCGTAATAAAAAACAAATCATTGTCCACAATTGACTCACATAAAACTTAAGAAGTATTAAACTAAACAACATTAGATAACTCACATAAAATATAAAAGCATACCACTATCATTGTCAATTGTCACCTTCTTCATCACTCTCGTCAATTTCATAAATATTTGATTATGCTTCACTTTGAGCAGAAGGCTGAGTTTCAGGAGTAAAAATGTTATGAATTTCTTCTCCTGCATCATGAACACATCCATAATAATCATTATCTGCAACAAATAATATATCAAATCATAAAATCAGAGTATAGTTATTATGTATTTATATATGTGCCTCCTAGCCTCTTCCTCTTGGCATTCTTTGACTAATTTTTTTCTTAAAAAAATGAAAATGCTACAGTAACAGGGCCTGCAGGGCCGGCCCGATAAAGCCCGAGGCCCTACAGGGCCAAATTCAAATTTCAGGCATATTTTTCAAGCTCGAGCCCTACAGGGCCAGGGCTTAAAAGGGCCGGCCCGACGGGCCCGACCCGATTTCCCGGCTCTAGAGAACAACTCGCCCGTCCGGCGATCCCCATCTATCCCCGTTCATGCCCTTCTTTTTCTCCCAATAAAATCAACGTTTGCATGGTGTGAATTTGACCTTACACAAAATATTCAAGGCTACTTTAAGTTTATGGCCGGTTTAGATTAGCAGTGATAGAAATGCTTTTTTTTTTTTTAATTTGATTTTTATAAACTCAAGATAAAATAAAAATCATATTGCAAATGTAATTTATATTTGGATTGACGTTAGTAGAAATGATTTTTTTTTTCAAATTGAAACTTGTTAAGATTATTATTTAAAAAGAAAGTTTAAATGAAAAATAACTAAAAATACACATGTGCTTCACCTCGGGAGCGCCTAGCACCATAGTACTTCAATAGTTTTTTTTTTTTAAACCAATATGAAGTTGAATTTACGTTAGCTAATATCACCAGTTTAACCCCAAAATTAGATTAGACAACCTTCTTCCCAAATATGCATAAGTGAGGGTGCAAAACGTCATCCCAAGCAGGCTCTTAGACTAAGCTTCGACGGAGCCCAACCTTGCCACATCTTCTTCACTGGTGCAGAGTTTGTCACTTCGCCGGCAAAGAGTTTGGAGCTCTGTAACATCTTTGATTTCAACTTCACTTGTGGTGTGCATTCTTCCTCCGGCATCTCTCCCAATGTGCATTCTTTTTTATTTGTCGTCTTCTTTAGACTTAGTCTATTTGAATTAACTTTTGAAGAAGAGTTTCTAAAGAAAAAAGTGGTAAAAGTTTTTTTTAGAATAGATTATGAGCCAAATAAATTCTTTGGAAAAAATTTATTTTGATAAAATTATAGTATTTGGATATGTTATTAAAATAATTTTTTCATGCTCAAATTACTAAAAAGGACATAAGTTTGTGTGATAATCGCATATAAATGATAAGATTTTGTTTTAAATATTTTTAACATTAAATTTCATAATAAATACAAAAAATTACATAAATTTGTGTACAAAATAAAAAATATAACATTAGTAAATTATTTAACATGATAAAAAATAGATCAAATACATACGTATTAATAAATTGTATAGACAAAGATCCTTTATAAATACTAATTATCTAAAACAATAAATAGTTAAATGTTTGATGGCTAAAAAATGGAACCTTAAAGATATAAGAGTGATGTTTGGTATAGCATTGGGATGTTTAAAAAAAATTACATTTTACATTTAATTATATATGTAATATAATGCAAAGACCAAAATATCTTCACCCAACAAAAAAAATCGCCTCTTCCTTCAATCGGCATAAACAGACCATAGATTAATCACAATTCATGAATCACAAATGAAAGAAAAATTCTTCAAATCATATTCCAAGACGGCAACAAAGTGGAAAATAGGAGAAGAGAGATTAAAAAAAAAAGTGGAAAAGAGTAGGTTTTTTTTTTTTCCAAAATCATGGTTTTGAAAAAAGGGAAAATTCCATTCGAATACTAAATGAAATTCCAAAACCCGCAAATATCTATTAAACTTTGTAAAGGACTTAAAGGTGATAAGGACCAAATCGAGATTTTCAAATTCAGGTGAATTTACTCTTTTGCCGTTGATTTTTAAATAAATAAAGAAAAATGACCCTCACCGGAAGGCCACCGTGGCTAGCTGCTGGACGACCTGCAACTGCCGGAAGCCAACAGCCTGAGATCAAGCGAGAGTTTTTTTTTTTTGTTGGGGTTGAATCTTTTTTTAAAAAAAAATTGAATGAAAGTGAGAAGGTAGGGGAGTACGGTTCCTCTCATTTTCTCTCTCCCTCATTTTCTTCTCACAAACCAATCTGGACCGTTGAAATCTTGATCCAACGGTCCAGATTTTTTTAAAATTTTTTTTTTGCCATTTTGTCTTTTTCGAAAAAGACAAAGTTAAAAATTTTTTTTTTTAAGATCTGGACCGTTGGATCAAGATTTCAACGGTCTAGATCGGCCTGTGAGAAGAAGATGAGGGAGAGGAAAATGAGAAAATCTTCTCCCGAAGGTAGGGTTGGAACCCACCCCACCTTTGTGGGGCTAGTGGTATTCCTTTGATGTATATATGCATTAACAAATATATATTTTTTTTAAACATTTTTCTAATAAAAAACACTTTTATATGTTTCATTACTGAACTTGTAAATGCGATTAATGAAATGGTAATTCCCATTACAAGATTTGTTATATTTGACCTTTATTTGTTATTTCATGAGATACTTGTGAAAAACTTGATGACATTGGTAATTACAATTACGGAATTTGTAAATACAATTATAGAATTGGTAATTCCTATTACAAGATTTATTATAATTGACCCATATTTGTTATTTCATGAGAGACATTTGTAAAAAACCTGATGAAAGCATTGATAATTACCACTACAAATTTGTAAATACCATTAACGAATCAGTAATTCCCTTTACAATATTTGTTATAATTGACCCTTATTTGTTATTTCATGAGAAACACTTGTGAAATACCTGACGAAAGCATAGATAATTATTATTACTAAAGTTGTAAATACAATTAACGAATTGATAATTCCTATTGCGAGATTTGTTATAAATAATTTACTTTTTTTTTAATACCGTACTCTTTATTGATAATAACACTCCTGATTTACAAACACACATTGTTCAGTCATGTGAATCCCATTATATATAGTTATATATTTATAATATATATTTATAAATTATATAATACATACGCACATTATTCAGTCTTGTGAATTTCATTATATAAATATTATATAATAAATATATATTTATATATTATATGTATGTAACATACATATATACAAACATGTATGTGTCTTATATAATATATAAATATAAATATGATATGTTATATGGATATATATATATATATATGCTCATATATAGAGAAGATATATGTATGACGATACTATAACCAACCATCAAGCTTTAGGGGTTGACCAAATATGATCCGAGTCATGGGAGGATACCTGTCTTCTTTCATACAGGAATACTTTTACAGAGAGTAACACGTCTCTCAGACCTTCTTCCTTCAGACCATACTCAGCACAGCCTTCCTTTGTTTCCTACTGGAGGTGTAATCTAAAACTTGATTTTATGGCTCTTATATGATCGTAACCAAACCTTATGTTGGGATCCGTACACGCAGTGGATTAAAATTTTCTACGAATCTCGTCCCCAGGATCACTCAGGTGCGTCTAAATCAAGGTTAAGGAACCCAAATCATACCTTATAGAGAACTCAGAATCATCCGGAGCTGGAGATTTTCCTTTGATTTTAGCGAACTAGTAGCTCAAGAATCTACACAAACATTTGCGCACATTTTCTCGTGATCAAGAAAACCCAAACTGTAGTGAATTCGTTCGCGTCTCGTTCTCTTTGAACTGGTGGGCTACCTTCTCGATCAGCAGAAAACGACTCTTAGAATCGGCTTCCTCTACCGGTATCCACACGAACAATCTCCGAACACGGACACGGCAGCGTGCTAGCGCCTCGAACTGTGCGTCTCTCTCTTTTTCGCTCTAGGGTTTATCGCGGCTTTCTAATACGCTCGACTAAAAGTCCCGTAAGTTTTTCTAAACCCATCGGCGTATTATATTCAAAATTAATCCCCATTAATTTTGAATTTCGAAAAAAAAATATTAATTAAATCTATCTAATAGATTTAATCTAATGTATTTATTTAATTCAAATTAAAAGCCTTCACATTTAATTTATCTCTATAAATTAAATCCGAGAAATGATATCTATCTATTTAATTAAATTTGAGATACAATATCTCAATTTAAATTAAATAGATAATGATATCTTTATTCGAAAATCAAATGAGATATAATATCTCTATTTGTTTTAGATATTTAATTTATCCGATAAATTAAATATAAAACAAATATCATATAATAATATTATAATCTCCATTAAATAATATTATTATATTATTTTCGAATTTAATATATATACACACACACATATATATATTTATCCTAGATTAAATTCAGTATTCATTTAATCTCAGATTAATCTGAGATTCAATGAATCTGGACACTTTTACCCGTGTTGGATTATTCTTGTGTGCGACCCTGCAGGCCCATATGAGTTTGGCAGTGGGCCAACACTGTATCAGCCCACAAGTCGCAAGCGGCCTCTAGCAAGACATTGCGACTACCCAATTCACATGAGGATCGATGACACGATACTACCTATCGTACAACCATGTCACGTCCCTTTTGTCACGCGATAATTTGGTCAAGGATGAGGCATGGATAATGTCAACTTCCTTTTCTTGACCATTGCTTTCTCGATTCTCGAGTAGTCTAATAAGTGAAATGGAAACTCTTTTCCATCACAGTATGGCCATACATTTCTTAGACTCACTCATCGAGGGGCCCAGTATTATCTCTCTACAAATATGAGGGACAAATTCCATCTTGACCATTCACATTCCTCCGCATGAAAACCACTGATCCCGATCCCAGCCTTTATCATCACCCGGTCAAAGGTGACTTTTGACTAGATCAAAGGTCAATGACTCATCATGTAGGAATCCATGATGATCTCAGGTCATAGGGCGCTGTGACGCGGTTATACATGAGATAAGCTTATGACTTAATCCATGCAGCTTTCTCATAGTGGGTCGATCCAGCACCTTGTACTCTTACAAGTGCCCATGACTTTGATTCGTATCTCCTTACCTCATCAAAGTCATACTGGTCTTAACTCATCTTCGCTCCCGCGTAGATGACCGACCAGGGACATTTAGGATAATCTATAAGATATATCCAGGGATACAGTTATCAATACGAACATGCAAACGAAAATGATAACAAAAGAGAATACTTTAAATAACTTAAATATCCAAAGTACAATGAATTGCCCCTAGGGCATAATTTCCAACAGACTCCCACTTGCATTAGGTGCAATCATTGATTACTCTAATTCCCATTGCCCTAACATGACGCTCATGTGCCACTTGTGCAAGCGGCTTAGTGAGAGGATCTGCTACATTGTCTTCTCCTGGTACTTTGCATATGTTTGTATCACCTCTTTCATTGATTTCTCTGATGAGATGAAAACGCCTGAGTATGTGCTTGGTCCTTTGTGTTAGTTCTCAATGTTTTTTGATGATGATTGAACAATTGGAAAGCCTTGAAAACCAATTGGATAAGTTTTATCTTGCAAAAAATCAGTTTTCCTTACTGTCAGAGGAAAACTCGAGTTTTGGGATTCAAAACTCGAGTTTTGGTCTAAGGCAAAACTGCTCAAAGCCATCACCGCCAGTTTTCGTAATCACTGCCAGTTTTGAACTTGTGAAAAGTTCAAAACTCGAGTTTTGGAATCCAAAACTCGAGTTTTGGAATCCAAAACTCGAGTTTTGGCCTGGCAGAGAAGTGTGCAAATCTTCTAAGTTTTTCACATCTCAAAACCTCCGGTTTTCATTCATCACTGCCAGTTTTGAATATTGTCTTATTTTGGAAGAAAGTTCAAAACTCGAGTTTTGGGAACCAAAACTCCAGTTTTGAAGAGACAGAGAGCAATTGATTTTTCTCCAGTTCATCACCACCGGTTTAGAGACCATCAACGCCAGTTTTCAACTATACGAGTATTTTCAAGTTTTCATTAAAAAAATGAAAACTCGAGTTTTGGTAAGACAGAGAACCTTCAATCTTTTCGAAGTTGAAAACCGCCAGTTATGAGCCAACACCTCCATTTTTCATGTTTTGAACTTAAATCATGTTTTCACATGAAAAGATCAAAACTCGAGGTTTAAGCATCAAAACTCGAGTTTTGGGCAACCCGAGAAGATTGATTTCTCCAAACTCTGATAACTGCCAGTTTTGGTTTGAACACCGCCGGTTATGAAGAATGAACAGTTCAAAACTCCAGTTTTGATCTTCAAAACTCAAGTTTTGGTGAAATATCAGAAAAACGCTGTTTCATTTAAAAACTTGCCAAATCTGATTCATTCTTCCTTGATTAAGATACCCATTAATCTTATATGTTATATGTATCATTTATCATTGTAACTGAGCTGTTCTAATGTGTTTATTCCTGAGATTACAGAAGATTCTTGAATTTGGATGAAATTCAAATTAAGAGCCACTTTAGGAAATTTGCTGAAATCAAGGAGAAACGTTATACCAAATCACTAGCCGTTGTACAAAATCATCTAGCCATTATTCAAAATCATTTGTCCGTTATGAAACATCTTCAAACGGGTGAATTCATTAAGAGGGAACAAGAATCAAGCATTCAGAGCAACAACAGCTATATTTCAGTAAGGAAACAATTTCAGCAGCTTAATCCATGTTATAACTCCAGCAACAGCTATAATTTTGAATTGGAAGAAGGCACAACGGATCTATAACGTTCACAAGTCTCAAACCAGTATAAAAAGCTGAAGAATTCAACCTGGAAATACACAGAACTGAGTTACAACCATTCTACTCGAAAAAAAAGCTGTTTCTATCTTTTAATTGTAACTTAGACACATCGTACTTCAGTGATCATTGAAATCTACTCTTAGAAGAGAGTTCCTATCTGTAATTCATTTTTCTGTAAGGGTCTCAAAGTAGTGGGACTTTGAGATTGGATTATTCGATTACAACTTGTAAGGGAGAGTGTGTTCAAGGTTGTGAAACATCCTTCGTTTGCAGAAATTTGTAATCGTCAAGAGAGTTAGTGAAAAACCCAGAGTAACTGGGGACTGGACGTAGGTCATCAGATTGGACCGAACCAGGATAATTTCTTTGTGTCCTGCTCCTCTTCTCTTCATACTCATTTCAATTCTGTTTCATCGTGTTTTTGTCAAAAACAGAGTATACTCGAAAAGATTTTTAAAATCCCCAATTCACCCCCCCTCTTGGTGATTTAGCTGCACTTTCACTTTGATGTGACCTAGGCTCCTTTGTTTGTGCAATGACGTCGTTATTGTCACAGAACAAGTCTATTGGATCTGAGATGGTAGGAACCACCCCCAGTTCAGTGATGAACTTTCTGATCCAAACAGCTTCCTTAGCTGCATCCGATGCTGCTATATACTCAGCTTCCATTGCAGAATCAACTACAGTGCTCTGCTTAGAGCTTTTCCAACTCACTGCACCACCATTCAATAGGAATACATATCCTGATTGCGCTCTTGAATCATCTTGGTCAGTTTGGAAACTCGCATCTGTGTAACCAGTCACACAGAGCTCATCCTTCAAGCCACCATATACCAAGAATAAGTCCTTAGTCCTTCTTAAGTACTTAAGGATATTCTTGACAACAGTCCAATGACCCTCACCGGGATCTTGTTGATATCTGCTGGTCATACTCAAGGCAAATGACACATATGGTCGAGTACATAACATGGCATACATGATGGATCCAATGGCGGAGGCATATGGAATCTTACCCATGCGGTCTCTTTGATCTTGTGTACTAGGACACAGATCCTTACTGAGATGGATGCCATGAGACATGGGCATGTTACCCCTTTTAGAATCCTGCATACTGAACCTATACAGTATCTTGTCTATATATGTGCTCTGACTTAGGCCTATTAGCCTCTTGGATCTATCTCTATAGATCCTAATCCCAAGGATATAAGTGGCTTCGCCTAAAACTTTCATTGAGAAAGACTTTCCTAACCAAGACTTGACACTCTGCAAGGTAGGAATGTCATTCCCAATAAGTAGGATGTCATCAACATAAAGCACTAGAAATACAACTGTGCTCCCACTAACCTTCTTGTAAACACAAAGTTCATCGATGTTTTGAATGAATCCAAACTCTTTGACTACTTCATCAAAACGATGATTCCAGCTCTGAAATGCATGCTTCAATCCATAAATGGATCTTTGAAGCTTGCAAACTTTACCAGAGTCCTCTGGACGCACAAAACCATCAGGTTGTGTCATGTACACATCCTCAAGCAGCTTTCCGTTGAGGAAGGCTGTTTTGATGTCCATCTGCCATATCTCATAGTCATAATATGATGCAATGGCAAGAAGGATTCTGATTGACTTGGCCATTGCAACTGGGGAAAAGGTCTCATCATAGTCCACACCATGAGTTTGAGTGAATCCTTTTGCAACCAGCCGTGCCTTGAAGATATTTACTTTGCCATCCATGTCGGTTTTCTCTTTGAAAACCCATTTGCACCCAACGGTTTTTACTCCCTCAGGTGGATCGACTAAGGTCCATACCTTATTGTCGTACATGGATTGCATTTCAGACTTCATGGCATAAGGCCATTTTTCAGAGTTTGGTCCCACTATGGTGTCTCGATAGGTCATTGGCTCATTCTGCTCAATGAGCAAAACTTCACGACTTCCAGTGATCAGAAATCCATATCTCTGAGGTTGTAACCGTGATCTATCGGACCTTCGCGGGCCTTGTGTTACTTGAGCAGTCTCAACAACTTGTTATGAGTCTTCTACTGTTTCCATCTGTGGTTATACATTGTCTTGTGACTCTTGAACTTCTTCGAGATTCACCTTACTCCCACTGGCTCTTTTAGAGATAAACTCTTTTTACAAAAAGATACCATTCCGAATAACAAATACTTTGTGATTGGTGGGACTGTAGACATAGTATCCTTTAGTTTCCTTAGGATACCTCACAAAAAGGCATTTTGAGGATCTTGATTATAATTTATCAGAGGCTTGTTGTTTAACATAAACCTCACATCCCCAAATCTTAAGAAATGACAAGCTGGGTTACTTCCCAATCCATATCTCATGTGGTGTCTTTTCAACCGCCTTTGATGGAACATGATTTAGTGTGAACTCAGCAGTTTCTAGGGCATGACCTCAAAAAGAAGATGAAAGATCTGGTTGACTCATCATAGATCGAACCATATCAAATAGAGTTCGATTCCTCCGTTCAGAAACACCATTCCATTGAGGTGTTCCTAGAGGAGTAAGCTGTGAGATGATCCCACAACTCCTAAAATGGTCAACGAACTCTTGGCTCAAATATTCACTACCCCGATCAGATCAAAGTGCCTTAATTGTTTTGCCAAGTTGGTTTTGCACTTCATTTTGGAATATTTTGAACATTTCAAAAGATTCAGACTTATGTTTCATTAGATAGATATAACTATATTTACTAAAACCGTCTATTAATGTAACGAAGTACAAAAGACCTCCTCTGGCAGCTTCATTGGTCCACACACATCTGTATGTAAGAGGCCCAATAAATCGGTGGCCCTTTCACTGTGTCCAGTAAAAGGTGCCTTTGTCATCTTACCCAATAAACAAGACTCACATGTATCAAATGATTCAAAATCAAATGACCTCATAAATCCATCTGTAATGGAGTTTCTAAATGCACTTCTCATTTATATGGCCTAGACGACAATGCCATAGGAAAGGAGGACTCAAATCTTTAGACTTGATCCTTTACGTTTCAGATGTCCATTCAATTTTTTACTATCCTTGAGATCCTATACATTTATACAAATGCGTGAACCACATGTAGTATCTAATACCCATGTTTGAGGAAGTAAAAAAGCGAATGTCTATGACATAGATACCTGAAGCGATAGCCTGCTATCCTTCTTGTTCTTTTCAGATCTTCGAGGTAGAGTGTGCGATTCTTCTTCCAATGACCAATTTCATTGCAGAAAAAGCAGACCCCTTCCTTCGGAGGTTTTGCCTTCTTGGCTTTCCGTTTCATACCCCTTCCTCTCTGAACGGACAAAACAGTATTGGGCCTCCTCTCAAGGCTCTGCTCAGTAGTTTTGAGCATCCCATGCAGTTCAGAAATTGATTCCTCCATATTGTTCATGTTGTAATCCATGACAAAGTTATCATAACTTTCAGTGAGTAAGATCAAGATAGCATCTGTAGCTAACTCCTGGGATATGGGGAATCCAAGCCTTTCAAGGTGATCAATGTAGCCTTTCATTTTCAACAAATGAGGATGATTCACCTTCAGCCACCTTGCAAGAGAATAAGGCCTTTGTGGTCTCATACCTATCTTGCGTCGCCTGTTCCTGGAACATTTCCATAGGATGATAAATCATCTCAGACACCTCCATGTGTTCTAGATCTCCATCGAGGTCTGAAACCATAGTGGAAGGCTTCAGGCATCCTGTATCCATAAAGTCATCCTGATGCTTTTATAAGCATCAGTCTGATCCCTTGGATCATTAGCTGTAGGCTCGTTAGGGATGGGTTGATCGATAAGATACTCCTTTCTTTCGTGTTTAGGATCAACACTTAAATCCTCAAACATGTCAAGAAAGTTTGTCTCATCGAGTTCGTCCTTCTCAAGGACCGATCACATTGATGGTGTTGTGGTGTTACTATTCGAAATGATTCTACAATTTAAAAGATATGCAAAGTATAATCAGTAACCTCCCACTGAATTAATAACCCTCATTATAATTAGTGGGCTAAGATCCATATTTGGCTTAATCTTAAGTCCGCTTTGGCAGGACGCTTAAAATCAAGTTATTTAGGTAGGCAACCCCCTTGCCAATTACATCACATGTAACTCTTAGATCTTTATGGGATTCGATCATCATATGACCTAACATGTTTAATCCCATCTAATGCCTTGAGATCCAAAACCGTTTTGATGATCTCAATTAAGTCAAGACAACAATGAATATAGAGTATCACCATTACTCTCTCTTGTCTCCCCAAAATTACTCAGATGCATCCACTTTGGTGGAACATACAAATGGGTGATCGAGGTTTTGACAAGTATTCATTTATTGATGGCATTGTGACTTAAGATTTTATTTAGAGGGTATTATTAGATATAATCAAATTAATCATATTAATTTAATTCTAAATTAATTATGAGTGATCTAATCAAATCATAATTAAAATTCTAAATTAATTATGAGTGATCTAATCAAATCATAATTAAAACTCTAAATTAATTATGAGTGATCTAATCAAATCATAATTAAAACTCTAAATTAATCATAACATATATTAATTCATACAATTATGAAAGAAATCATTATGATTAAATTATTGAGACTTGCGGCGGTCGCTTCATTTTAATACGACTAGATCTATATCTTATAGGATTTCTAAAACCCTAATTAGTCGTATTAAAATATTCAAAATTAATCTCAATTAATCTTGAACTCAAATTTTAGATTAAAATAACATTAATTAAATCTGTCCAACAGACCAAATCTGATCTATTTATTTTAATCTAATATAAAAGACTGCCTATTTAATTTATCTTTATTAATTCTACCTATATGAATGCAATCATTATTGTATATCTCATATAGAATCTAACTTAATCATGCAGTGATCATATCAAAACATAATTAAAACTCATGACACAACATGACTCATTTAACCTATAGTCCCCTCAAGCCAATAAGGGGACTTCTCTAAATAATAAGAGAAAACACATATTTAAATTTACAACACTAGTAAAATCAAGAGCCATGTTGTTCACCATACCCAAACAACACTTTGTAAGGTTATAAACATACTTTAATTCATACATTTATGAAATAAAATATTACTCATGACAAACTTCTCTAATCTTATATTAGATTATATCATGATTTAAATTCTCACACTACAAACAATTTCATTTCTCGCGCTATAAACAACAGCCGGTGCCTACGGCGGTCCTGCTAGCCAGTTAGCAGGAGCGCCCCCAGAGCTTCTGAAAACATCATATTCTTTTAGAAAGAGAGTTTCATAAAACTTAATTTCAAACCTCCAGGGGCGTTGTCCGAGCATGATCGAAAATTCTGAACGATTTAGAACGTCTTCAATGCGCACGAACGTGACGGACGATTCCGAATATCCTGCGCTCTGAACAATTCAGAACTGTACCCGCGGCACCATTCTAGAGACTCGTCTGAAACCCTAACGCGAATTTTCAAATTAAAGCATTCAAGATTCGATTTCTTGATACAAAGATTCAGTTTCTTGCATACAAAGATTCAAATTCTTGCATACAAAGATTCAGATTCTTGCATATATATCACATATAATAGCATGTACAGAAACCCAATTTAAACGCACGTTGAGTTGGCTCTGATGCCATTGTTGGGATCCGTACACGCAGCGGATTACAATTTTCTACGAATCCCGTCCCCAGGATCACTCAGGTGCGTCTAAATCAAGGTTAAGGAACCCAAATCATACCTTATAGAGAACTCAGAACCATCCGGAGCTGGAGGTTTTCCTTTGATTTTAGCGAACTAGTAGCTCAAGAATCTACACAAACCTTTGCGCACATTTTCTCGTGATCAAGAAAACTCAAACTGTAGTGAATTCGTTTCCGTCTCGTTCTCTTTGAACTGGTGGGCTACCTTCTCGATCAGCAGAAGACGACTCTTAGAATCGGCTTTCTCTACCGGTATCCACACGAACAATCTCCGAACACGGACACGGCAGCGTGCTAGCGCCTCGAACTGTGCGTCTCTCTCTTTTTCGCTCTAGGGTTTCTCGCGGCTTTCTAATACGCTCGACTAAAAGTCCCGTAGGTTTTTCTAAACCCATCGGCGTATTATATTCAAAATTAATCTCCATTAATTTTGAATTTCGAAAAAAAAATATTAATTAAATCTATCTAATAGATTTAATCTAATGTATTTATTTAATTCAAATTAAAAGCCTTCACATTTAATTTATCTCTATAAATTAAATCCGAGAAATGATATCTATCTATTTAATTAAATTTGAGATACAATATCTCAATTTAAATTAAATAGATAATGATATCTTTATTCGAAAATCAAATGAGATATAATATCTCTATTTGTTTTAGATATTTAATTTATCCGATAAATTAAATATAAAACAAATATCATATAATAATATTATAATCTCCATTAAATAATATTATTATATTATTTTCGAATTTAATATATATACACACACACATATATATATTTATCCTAGATTAAATTCAGTATTCATTTAATCTCAGATTAATCTGAGATTCAATGAATCTGGACACTTTTACCCGTGTTGGATTATTCTTGTGTGCGACCCTGCAGGCCCATATGAGATTGGCAGTGGGCCAACACTGTATCAGCCCACAAGTCGCAAGCGGCCTCTAGCAAGACATTGCGACTACCCAATTCACATGGGGATCGATGACACGATACTACCTATCGTACAACCATGTCACGTCCCTTTTGTCACGCGATAATTTGGTCAAGGATGAGGCATGGATAATGTCAACTTCCTTTTCTTGACCATTGCTTTCTCGATTCTCGAGTAGTCTAATAAGTAAAATGGAAACTCTTTTACATCACAGTATGGCCATACATTTCTTAGACTCACTCATCGAGGGGCCCAGTATTATCTCTCTACAAATGTGAGGGACAAATTCCATCTTGACCATTCACATTCCTCCGCATGAAAACCACTGATCCCGATCCCAGCCTTTATCATCACCCGGTCAAAGGTGACTTTTGACTAGGTCAAAGGTCAATGACTCATCATGTAGGAATCCATGATGATCTTAGGTCATAGGGCGCTTTGACGCGGTTATACATGAGATAAGCTTATGACTTAATCCATGCAGCTTTCTCATAGTGGGTCGATCCAGCACCTTGTACTCTTACAAGTGCCCATGACTTTGATTCGTATCTCCATACCTCATCAAAGTCATACTGGTCTTAACTCATCTTCGCTCCCGCGTAGATGACCGACCAGGGACATTTAGGATAATCTATAAGATATATCCAGGGATACAGTTATCAATACGAACATGCAAACGAAAATGATAACAAAAGAGAATACTTTAAATAACTTAAATATCCAAAGTACAATGAATTGCCCCTAGGGCATAATTTCCAACACCTTAGCCTTATTTGAACAAATAACCATGTGTGTCTTACAGGACCATAACTAATAAATTGCTGATAATATTACTCCCTAATATATATATATATATATATAGGGTTTAAACTTCTCATGTTGCATGAGAAAAAGAATATTCCTATATACATGAAATAGTGGGACCCACATATATATATAATGCTAACTATATATATATGTGGATCCCACCATTTTATCTGTGTGTGACATGAGAAACACTTCTCCTACAACATGAGAAGTGTTTTTCCCTACATATATATATATATATATATATATATATATATATATATATATATATATGTATGTATGTATGAGGTTAAGGAGCAATTTGACCAATGAACTATTAATTCATGAGTGGTCATCACAAATAACATTTAAGAGGACCAAAATACCAAAAAACTTTTACTTCAAGAGCGCCTAGCACAAAAAGTTTTACTTCATTTTTTGTGCTGACTGTACATTTTTAAGAGTTTTTTTGGTATTTTTAGTCCATTTAAAAGTTATTTGTACTGGGTGCTCCTGAGGTAATAGTTCGTTGGCCAAATTGCTCCTTAACCTAGATATAAGGCCCATTTGGATGGCCTTTTAAAAAAGTTCTTTTTTTTAAGTGCTTATTTTTTAAGCTCTAAATTAGAGCTTTTAAAAAAAGGAGCACTTTGGCTTTTTTTTGTGACCTTTGCTTTTTTAAAAAAATATCATCTAAACACATAAATTAATTAAAAAAGCATTTTTTTTGCATTAAAAAAGTACTTTTTTTCTCAAAAAAGCTCATCCAAATGGGCCCATATATAAATATAATGGAATTCATAAGACTGATCAAAATTTGTAATGAGAATAACAAGTTTATTAATGAGATTTATAAGTTCAATAATGAGATTTATAAGAGTGTTTCTTAATAGAAACTTTTTTAAGAAAAATATATATATTTGTTAATGCATATATATATGGGATAGGATATTGTTTCACCGTTAGATCATAATCTCATCTACTTTTATAATTTCTCTCTCCTATTAAGATTTTAATCTAACGATGGAAAAGTGGTAGTAACATTGGTAGTAACAAAAAATTGTAGTAATAATATCCTATCCATATATATATATATATATATATAGAACCAAGTGGTTACCCCACGAAGGTGGACTGGGTTTGAACCCAACTTTTTCACTTTCATTCAATCCTTTTTTCTAAAAAAAAAAGATTTAACCCACCAAAAAGAAAACCCTCGCTGAATCTTAGGGCGGTGGTGCAAGCTGTCTATCGGTCGGCTATAATGGCCCTCCGATGAGGGTTATTTTTTAAAAAAATTTATTTAAAATTGAGGACAAAAGAGTAAATTCATCTGAATTTAAAAATTTCAATTTGGTCCTTGTTAGTTCTCACCCTTTTAAGTTATTTACAAAGTTTAATAAATATTAGGAGGTTTTAGAATTTCATTTGGCAATGGAATTAAGAAGATAAAATAGAAGAAGCCCTTTTAAAGAGTGTTTGACAAATTTTTGGGCCTGTTTGGCAACAGGCAAAATGGACTTATTATCCTATTAAATGGGATAATAAGTCCATCAAGTAATTTTGCCCTGTTTGGGAAGAGAAAAAAATTGATGGACTTATTGGGGTAATGGGGTTTTTTTTTTCTGAAGCACTTATGGGGGTGCTTATTACCCCATTGAAGTCCATTGAAAAGGAGTTTAAATTTTTCAGACCATTATGCCCCCAAAAGTCCTGTGCCTTCTCTCTCTCCTATCCTCTCCTCTTCAATTCTTCTCTTCGCTTGCTCTCATCCGTGAGCAATTACTTCATCCCTGACTCTCTGGCGGTTTTTACAGGATTTGAAGTGTGAGGGAAAATATGGAAAATGAACTGGAGAAAATCCTCAGTTTTAATGGATATGGATTTGGTCCATTGAACTTTTTCCCCGTGAGGTTTTGATAGAATTAATTGAGTTAAAAAATGGTTTCAGAATTCTTTTTTTTTTAATATAAAAAAATTAAAATAAAATCTTCCATAAAAATAAAAATTATTTTATAAAAATTAATTCAAACACACTTTAAGACTTTAAAAGGAGTGGTTTGATTAAGCACTTTATTGTATTGTAATTTATTTAATGGAATTTTACCATTTTATTTGGTAAATTTATATTTATATTTTATTTTTTATCCCAAATTATTACATTTTATAGGGCACATATATGTGTGTGTGTGAGAATTTGCTTCATGCCCTTTTCAGTCATTTTCCATCTCATCCAACTTTTTTAAGCTATGCCAAACAAGTTCCCATTACAAACAAAAGCCACTTCTGCTACTATTATCCCAAACACAAATCACATCAGAAAAAAGTTCATCAGAGAAAAGTCCATTAAGAAAAGTCCATCAGAAACAAAAACCACTTTTCTCACTGTTTTCCCAAACGGGCCCTTTATCGTTATTTGTCTCTCAAAGGCCTTTTTTTTTGTTTTTTTGTTGTTTTTTTTTTGTTTCCCAAACACACAGTGGTCTTGGGCGAAAAAGGCTCGTAGCCGCTGAAAGCATCTTGAAACTTGGTCTCCATCGATGGCCTGGACGGAACAAATATTACAAGTTTTGATATCTTGAACAATCTTGGTGTAAGTATTGATTCGTTCGGGAAGGGCCAAAATGTTATTATTATGTTCTGTGCTGTCCTGTATAGGATTTTATTTTACTCGGTTCTTCGTTTTGCTTCAAAAAACTGGAGGTCGCAGAATCATACAAGGGAAAGAGTGACAAATTAAAATTTGTTTAAGCTCTTAAATCAAACGATTATTGCAGCATCAAACTCTGATTTTCTCTGTTCATTGGTTATTATTGCATTTGGCAGCAAAGTTACATATGACTTTTTATATAGATCAGTTAATTTTGGAAAATTGTCACTGGAATACCAGCAACGGTGCATCTGCTTGAACAACTTCTCAGTTTTGCTTTTAAGATTATGGTTTTAAATATTGCTTGCAACTCAATTTTTCTCACTTGAATATTGCCGTCTGTTGTTTAAGTTTTGATCTTTGGTTATAGTATCAAAGATTTGCCAATTTCACTCACTTTAGACTGAATCCTGATTCGCTATATCTGTTTAGTACAGGAGGCTTGGTTGTGGGGATGAGACTTATTCAATTGCAAGCTCAATCTTGGAGAAGATTATTCAGTTGAAGCAAGAGAATGACGGTTAAAGACTTCTGATTAGGACTTTGTGAAGTTAGTGTAGTGTAACACATTGATAGTGCTTGCACTAGGCATAAGTGTGGCTATTTGTTGTCTTATTGCTTTTGTTCATTGTATTCATGTAATGATGCTTTGATGCTGTCAATAGAGAAAACAATAGGATTCTTCCTCCTTCTCTTAGCCCTTGCAAGTACAAGTAATTACGTATGAAGTTTGGTTCTGGTGCATTTGCTTTTCAGAGCCCGCAGAAGAAATGTGTTCATATTCACAAAGAGTGGATCGTTGCGAAGGTAAGAAGAAATTTCTGGCTTTGCAAAACATTTCGGCATGCTGTTCCAATCTTTTCTGATTCTTCCTCCGTTCAACTGAGTTGAGTGGTTAATTCTCCATTTGGTTTGGCCTTGTAATATGTGCTGAGCTTCTTTTGTCTCTTCTTCCTTGCTAATCTGTGCAAAAGTATTGGTATTTTGGTCTATTTAATGAGGTATTACTGGCCTGAACCAAGACTTCCTCCATATGTGGGATGAAACTTGTCTTCTTTCTCAGTAGAAGTCTCCCGACCTTGCTGTTGCTTTCCCCATTTTCAACTGAACGCATCAACCTTCAGAATGCAGGTCTTTTTAGTTTTTAGTTTTTTGCTTTCTCTCTCTCTCTCTCTCTCTTTCTTCTTTAAATCATCCCTTTAGGAATTGATTTAAACTGAATGCAGGGTCTTTTCAATTTGCAGGCTGTCTGTGTGTAATTGTTTACTCGTTGGTTTAATTGAAGAACAAGAAATGGTTATGATGAAGTTCTTTATGATATGCTAAAGTTTGTAGCATTCAGTGTGTTGTTGACAGCTCCTCCTGGTGGTCTTTTCTTGTCACCTAAAGCCCCATTGTAGCTCCCTTTTGGCATGTCTCAACAGGATTTCAAGACATGGAATTCTGTAATAACAGGCTTATGCATAGATGCTAGGCATAAAGAAGCCTTGACACTTTTCTTCCAGTGCTTAAGGAGTTCTGCTGTTTATAAACCAAGTCACTTAGCATTTGCTACCATTCTCAAGTCCTGCACAGCCTTTTTGGCTGGCAACTTGGGCAGAGCTCTGCATAGTTTTATTTTGAAACAGGGCTATGGTTCTTGCCAAGTCACTTCCAAAGCACTTCTTAACATGTACGCTAAATGTGGTGCATTTGATGACTGCCAAAAGCTTTTTGATCAGCTGAGTCCTAATGATCCTGTTATTTGGAATATTCTTATATCTGGGCTGTCCAGGTCCAAGAAACATGACTATAATGTGCTTCGAACATTTTGGAATATGCATGTCAGTCAAGAGGCTAAGCCCAATTCTATCACTGTTGCTACTATTCTTCCTATATGTGCTCGTTCAAGGGATCTAGATGCTGGGAAGAGTGCCCATGCTTATATAATCAAATCAGGATATGAAACAGACACCCTTGTTGGAAATGCTCTAGTATCATTTTATGCAAAGTGTGGGCTGTTGTCTAATGATGCGTTTTCTGTGTTCAGTAACATTATTCATAAAGATGTTGTTTCATGGAATGCAATGATTGCAGGTCTTGCTGAGAATGAGTTCTTCGAAGATGCATTGGCATTGTTCACTTCAATGGTGAAAGGACACTTAGAACCAAATTACTCAACTATTGCAAGTATTTTACCTATTTGTGCTTCGTTTGATAGAAATGTTGCCTATTATTTTGGAAGACAAATCCATTGTTATGTGCTACAACGGATTGAACTGTCAAGCGATATTTCTGTATCTAATTCTTTACTTAGCTTTTACGTAAAAGTTGGCCAAGTTGCAAAGGCAGAATACCTTTTTTGGAAAATGGATGCAAGGGATTTGGTTTCTTGGAATGCCATTATTGCAGGATATGCCTCTAATGGTGAATGGTTGAAAGCATTGCATTTATTTGGTAATTTGACATTTGCAGAGAAGTTATTGCCAGATTCTGTAACTATTGTTAGCATCCTTCCTCTGTGTGCTCAATTAAGATACTTAGAGGTGGGAAAACAGATTCATGCGTTTGTTTTTAGAAACTCTTTCCTCTTCGAGGATACAACCGTTGGAAATGCCTGTGTAAATTTCTATTCAAAATGTGGAGATATAGAAGCAGCATATCTTGCATTTTGTATGATATCGAGGAAAGATGTGATTTCATGGAATTCTATGCTTGATGCTTTTGGAGAGCAGAGATGTGGTTCTAAATTTTTAAGCCTGTTAAATTGGATGCATAGGGAAGAAGTAACGCCTGATTCTGTTACAATATTGACTATGATCAATTTTTGTGCTTCTCTTTTGCAAGTAGAAAAGGTTAAAGAAATACATAGTTATTCAATTAAGACTGGCTTTTTGGGCTCTGTTACTGCACCCACAGTTGGGAATGCTATACTTGATGCATATTCCAAATGTGGTAACATGGTGTATGCTCACAAAATGTTTCTAAATCTGTCAGAGAGAAGAAATTTAGTCACGTACAATTCATTGATTTCAGGTTATGTAGATATAGGATTATATCATGATGCAAATATGATATTTAAAGGGATGACCGAGACAGACCTTACCACCTGGAATCTCATGGTTCGAGTATATGCTGAGAATGATTTTCCTGAGCAAGCTCTCTGTTTGTTCAGAGAGTTACAAGCTCTAGGGATGAAGCCTGATGCACTGACCATTATGAGCCTCCTTCCTGCATGCATACAAATGGCATCAATACACTTGTTGAACCAGTGTCATGGTTATATTATCAGATCTTGTTTTGATGATGTTCGCTTGAATGGTGCCCTATTAGATGCGTATGCCAAATGTGGCAATGTAGGTTGTGCACATAAGCTATTTCATTCTAGCAATTATATGGATCTGGTTATGTTTACTGCAATGATTGGTGGGTATGCCATGCATGGGATGAGTGATGAAGCACTTGGGCTTTTTTCTCATATGCTCAATCTGGGAATCAAGCCAGATCATGTTGTCTTCACTTCTGTGTTGTCTGCTTGTAGTCATGTTGGCCTTGTAGATGAAGGACTGAAGATATTTTATTCAATAGAGAAAATCCATGGAATCAAACCAACTCTGGAGCAATATGCTTGTGTGGTGGATCTACTAGCTCGAGGTGGCCGTGTTAATGATGCATATGCTCTTGTGACCAGGATGCCAGTCAAAGCTAATGCAAATGTGTGGGGCACACTGCTCGGTGCCTGCAAAATCCATCATGAGGTGGAACTGGGGCGTGTTGTGGCTGATCAACTCTTTGAAATAGATTCTGATGATGTTGGAAACTATGTTGTCATGTCGAACTTATATGCTGCAGATGCTAGGTGGGATGGGGTTATGGAGGTAAGAAGAAGGATGAGGAACAAGGATATGAAAAAGCCAGTGGGATGCAGCTGGATTGAAGTTGATTGGACAAATAACGTATTTGCAGCTGGAGACTGTTCCCACCCACAGAGAAGTATTATTTACACTATACTACATACATTAGATCAACAAATTAAAGAACCAGTTGAATTTTAGCTTAATGCGGCTGCGGGTTGTCCTCTTCACACCGACACCTTTTGCAACTTCTACTTACACTAGGCAGTCTGATGTTCTTGTTACACAAGTATTAGGGACCTGAATCAGATGTGTGCTGGGGTTACTTTATACATCTTATTAAGTGGTGCGCCATCTTTTTGGCTGGTAAGTATCTGCTATTTATATACTAAGCTAAGATCTTAATGGTAAACATTTAGAAAGTGAAGTCCACAATAGAGCTCAAAACAATTAAATCAATTTAGCCGAAGTATGCATTGCATTATGTACCCATAACATGGACATAGGGAATGTCAGGTGGGGCCATAAGCTTATTATCTTGATGTTCTTTTATTCTTCAACGCTAATATTGTTCTAAAATTATGCCGCCTATAGAAAATGAAATGGGGATCTTCCAAAAGATTTTGCAAGGAAAACTTGATTTTCAATCAGACCTATTACTCAACTTTTCAGAAAGTTCCAAGGATCTAATTAGAAAAATGTTTGATCAAAATCCAAGAAAGAGGCTTACGGCCCGTTAAGTACTAAGTGTCTTTAATCTTTATGTTCAACTAGGTTTTATAATTGGGTTTTGAAGCATTAATGCTTAAGCAGTTTTTACTTTTTAGAATGCAGTAACTACTGATATACAAGAAGTGGCACTAAAGTGGTTTGCCAGGTCACCCATGGATTGTGGATGACATCATTGCACCTAATAAACCCTTTGACTCTGTTTTATCCCACCTGTGAGAGAGCTGTGATGGAGTCTCTCAATAACTTGTTGCTTTTTGCAGGTGTAAATCTTGTCCAAGGATACCAGCCGTGTATTAGCTGCATTGTGGGTTTAGAGATAGCAAATATGTAACGTGTAAATTGAAAATTTTATGCACAAAGCAATGGTTTTGAAGCTATCCTTTTATGTCATGATTGCAGCTGCACAAAGACAAGGGCCAAGCACTCATGGAATTTCACACAGCTGATGATGCCTCAGCAGCTCTTTCTTTTCATGGAAGCACAATTTTTGGCTCCGCTGTCAAAATTAAGCACCCCAAAGACTTTGTGAAAGTTACTGTGAGGACAAAATTCCTATCCATCCCTGAATTGCTTATTGCATTCAAACATGATTTTGTTAACATAAAACCATTGGATGCCATTAACGGCTACCATTAGAGCTTCAATCAAGTTGAGCGGAGAAAAGTTTTAGCATGCTCAAGTTTGTTCATGAAAAAATGACCGAGCCTAAGCTTAGTCCGGAAAAATAACATGAATATTAAATGAGCTGAGCTTGTTTAGTTTTTATATATACTATAAATATAATAACAGTTGTTTGCATATGTATAAACTTAACTAATAAAAAATTGTGAGTTTCTATATTTTCCTATGTGTGTGAAGGAAATATGGAACATAATACAATAATCTTTCAATGATGTAAAATTTATTGCATTTATCGATAGTTTTTTTATAATCAAGCCCACCTAGTGAGAGAAGACTTCTAGAGTTCTAGTTATTGTTGTTGTATTTATAGTTTTCCATAAAATCATACATAAATACTTTCATACTGATATATAATTGTAATTAGGAAGACAGTTGATTATAATTAGTCAGGTAGTTAGTGAAACAAGATTAAAGAAATAGCAATTATATAGGTATTAGTTGTTAGAGTCTCTAACTATACACACACACAATTGTATTGGCAGACCTTGGTCTACTGTGAATGAATTGTATGGCTTTGTTTTGATTCAGTCTCCCCCCCTCTATTTCTCTCCTTTTCTATTCTTCCCTCTGACTTCTCCTCTGTTCTGATAGAGTACCAATTAAATAAAAATTGATATTATTGAAAGAATAATAATATCAATTATTATTTGCTAGTTATTTAATTATTAATTAATTAATTGAGTCTTTTTATTATTATTTAATTAAGTCTGTTTTTATTATTATCTTTAGGAAATTAGGAAATAAGTGAAATATCCCAGTAGATAGATTTAGTTGCTGGAATCTAGGATTGAGTTATCTGAATTTCATATTTGGATATATTTGGATTTCGTATTTGAATTTTGAATTAGAGTATTTCTCTATAAATTATCATAAATAGGCATAATTCCTCATCAATAAGGCATGGAATATTTTAGAAAGTAAATTCGTATCTAGATTCTCCGGGGCTTTAATAGGTTGCTGAGTTACAGATTCTGACTCATCTTTCTATTAAAAGAAGAGTAATTTAGATTCATCTTAGATATCGTCATTGCCTTCTTAATTCATTTTCTCATATCAACTTTATCTCTCTTTACATTCTCATTCTCATTTAACCTTTCCATCAGCTTAACCAAATTAGTACCCTACCATTTGGTATCAGAGCCGTTCGATCCAAAAATGTTACTTAACTGTTCCATTCACTCTTTTCACAAATCTATAAGAGCACCACCCCTTCTTACATATTCTCATCCGTCACTTAAAAGATACTCATCAGGACTTTGGAATTCTGTTGGCCCAAAATGTCCCAATAGAAGATTGTATGCTCCATGCTAATGGTGATGAACAAATCACGAGCGCTGCCTTCTAAATGCCTAGATGTGATATCGACTTTGAAATCCTTAGATGTATGATAAAGCCGAAAGTAATTCTTGGCCTCTGAAATCCATGACTGTGGATCTCCACCATCATATTTGGGAAAGTATCTTTTAAACGACGGATGGGAATATGTTGGAAGGGGTGGTAATCTTATAGATTAGTGAAAAGAGTGAATGGAGCGGTTAAGTAACATTTTTGGATCAACGACTTTGATACCAAATGGTAAAGTACTGTTTTGGGTTAAGGTAATGAGAAGGTTAAATGAGAATGAGAACATAAAGAGAGGTAACTAAAGTTGACGTGAGAAAATGTGTTGAGAAGGCAATGAGGATATTTGAGATGAATCTAAATTACTCTGGTTTAAAGAGAAAGCAAGTATCTCGCTAACTCTTTAAGAACAGCCAAATCCTTAATAGAAAAATGAGCTAGAATCTGTAACTCAGCAAACTATTACAGCCAAATCCTTAATAGAAAAATGAGCTAGAATTTTTAAGTCAGCAAACTATTACAGCCCAGGAGAATCTCCAATACAAATTTACTCTCTGAAATATTCCATGTTCTTATTGATGGGGCACTATGCCTATTTAGAATAATTTATAGAGAGACTCTAATTCAAATACGAAATCCAAATATGAAATTTAGATAATTCATAATCCTAGATTCTAGCAACTAAATCTATTTAGTGGGATATTCCACTTTTTTCCTGATTTCCTTAAGATGATAATAAAAACAGACTCAATTAAATAACCAGGAAATAATAATTGATATTATTCTTCTTTCAATAATATCAATTATTATTTAATTGGTACCCTATCATTACCCCTCCTTGTAAATTTGCCTTGTTCTCAGGGCAAAGCTTACAAATTATGTTCCTGGTATGTCTGAAGGTTTAGGCAGAGGTGGTAGGAAGGCAATGGAAGTTGTATCAACAACTCTTTAATGAGGTGGTCTTAGTAGTTTTTCAGTTTCCAAATTTGAGCTTTTAATGAGTTGAGCTGAGTAGTTATCACATAGTAATGTCCATTAACATCCAAGTTATGAGATGTGACGTGAAGCCCACATTTTCGGTCTGCTTTGGAATACTTTAGAAAAATGTTTCCACTTCTCTATTTCAAAATCAGTCAAAATCTGAGGGCAGCTCAATTGGATATCTTTGCTGATTAAATGTTCTGATGCTAAGTTGGTATTTTTCATTGTTTCAATCTGTTTGCACTTCTTTTTAGATACTGTTATTTTGTTTTGTTTATTTAAATGTATCCATGATGGCGAGGACATTGGAAGTTTGCTATATGAAAGTTGTCTCTGGATGTGGAAGACTCAATGTTTGATGATTTTTAAGATTCGCGAATTGCTTTAATGTCTTAGGAGCTTCTTGCAAATTAGGGTCAGAAACTTGGGTTTTGTCAGTAAATATACATATAATTATGTGTAGCTAGTATAGGACCATTAAGCAGAATCAGAGATTTATAATTATAATTATATGAATTATTAGCGTTGAATCGGCAGGAGCCTCTTCTTGTATAAATAGACTTTCGTTGTTATTTAAATATGCAAGAAAAGTATTTATCCATCTTCTGATTCATAGATTTTTCTCTGGACTGGTTAGGGTTGCTGGGTGACGATTAAAGTTGAGAAAACCCAGTAATTTAAAACACACACACTCGCACAACAATTGCAAACAGAGATGCTTTTGGTGAAGGATAGAGAATAGAGGAGAAAACAGAGGAGGAAGAAAGGAAGTAGAACAGGAAGAAATGAGAGAGAAACTGATGAGGGGGAGCAAAAGTGGAGGGGGAAGAATCAGAATGTTTTATAAGCTGCTAAATCTTATAAGTAGCAAAATATTGTATTCATCAAGTCAATCTAGCATATGCTGCCTACTCCTATTTATTGAGCAAGGTTTCCTCCTCATGACGTAACTTGCAAACAACTTGCTAAAATAAAATGATGACTGCCAAAAAAAGCAGATTTGGTTTCCTTGCCTTGAAGCAAACTTACATGGGAGGGTCTTCTTCCCAAGAAGGAAACAAACAAACAAAAAAATGAAAAACGCAAAACCACTATAAAATCTACAATTAATCTTTTTCTAGAATAATATTTTTGCATATTTTCTATCTCCCAGACTGGCCTATTGTATTATGATGAAAATAGGCCTAAGTTCACTTATTATAGGAGGAAGCCCAATAAATGAATATGGGTTGCAGATCATGTGAGCATGGGTATTTGTGGTGTTTTTTTAATTGACAGTTAGAAGGGAGAGCGTGTATATATGGCAGGGTGGGCTTGTTTGGAGAAGGCATAGAAAATATGGAGTGATAGTGAGGAGAGTCTGTGCCTCTCGAAAAGCATAATGTGGAAACTGTTTCTTGTTGTCCAGACTCCAGAGTTCTCTTTCTTATGACTTATACTCTGTGGAGAGTTTATAGTTGAATAATATAACTGTTGGAGCTGTTTACATCATAGGTATCATAGCCGTTCTACCCTGGGAATGGTAAATATGCGAATGGAGAACAGCTCGATGGCCTTGACTCGCAAGTGCTGCAAACTGAACAGAACGTTGAACCCATGACTGGCAATGTTGCCACTGTCAAATGCGACGTGGCCACTTTGAAATCGTTGATGGCAGGTTTGGTTACGGAATTCTAACCTCTAAGCTAGCCAATGGCGTATTGTGTTATATATTAAAAAGAAAAAAGAAAACCTTTGACCTTTCATTGTCAGCATCTTCTACCATTTTGTTTGTGTGTGTGTATGTGTGTGTTTTTGTTGTGGTTCTATCCTTCTTACTTTCTGCTCTATCTTCATTAATTTGGAGTTTAAGAAGGATCTGGAAGAAAAATGATGCCTGATCTGAAGAACGTTGCTTCTCCCTTGGCCCTTGTTAGCTTACTAGTTTTTTTTTTGGGTAGGATTGTTAGCTTACAAGTTGACCACATAAGTTCATATTCTCTGTAAATTGAAGCATAGACAGACTCCTTGGATTAGTGGTCAGAGTTTCATATCCTTTGGGCATTTTGATGTGCTTGAATTTGTAACCTGTTCTTTCACTATGTATGCTTGTCTCCTGCTAATACACTGATGCATTAATAAATCCTGCCTCATGCTTCGGAAGTGTGGTTAATTTTTGCCTTGGATATAGTCTTGGGATTTCAATACCTTTTAGTTTTGATATTTGTTCCCTTGATACAACAACTGGTGAGATGACGAGATAGAACCCAAAAAAAAAAAATGCGGTTTTCACCTACAAACAGAGCATTCACAAACCCCTCCACACGAAGAAATTAAAGAAGAACCCACAAATCTTCTCTTTGTGGTTAAATTTATTATCTTTGTTTTCAAAGCCTCTCCTCCTTCAACTCCAGCTTTACGCGTCACACTCTCATCTCTGCAAGGTCATTTAAAAGACGCTGTTGTTTGATGCTTGGGTAGGCGGCCTCCCTTTGCCTCCCTCCCTCTTCGTTTTTCTTCAAAGCTCAAATTTCTCAGCGTGTTGCAGGGTTATTCATTTTTCTTTCTTGGCTTTCTCTCTGGTGATGCTATTAATTGGAGATTACAGGGCATCCGTTATTAACATAACTCCTTGCTACATTCATCAAGCATCTGGCTCTTTGCTTTTTTCTAGTATGGCCTACTCATCTCAAATTCAAGATGGTCATAGCTCAACACTGCCTTCTATCAGTTCTAACATTTCAGGTACAGGAGATTTTGATTATATTGGTCCATTGTTCTTTCAAAAAAAGAAGCAACATAGCTCTGTTTTCTGTCATGGTATATAATTTGTTTCCAAGTACTATCATCTTTTCTTATACAGCGTTTGTGAGTTGCTTTATCTTGGATATATTGCTCTGAGGCCTCATTTTTTTGGGTACAGATGCCGGGGAGGGGGGAATCGAACCATAGACCAGGGGGAGATTAAACATCTCAAGTGCCACTGCACTGCAAGGACGGTGGCCTCTGAGGCCTCATTTGCTGATGAAACAGCGCCGGATATCTGGTGGTGAGGTTTTTCCATATTTGTCATTTTTTTTAAAAAAAAAAATTATCGTTATTGATATTCTCTCATTAATAATTTAGAAGAGGAAATGAGAGAATTAAGGAAAGATGATTCGGGTGTTTTAAAAAATATATGTTACTACCTCCGGTCCTAATTATAAGAGCTAGTTGACTATCTTTGGAGAGATTAAGGATGCTAAATAAGTTACTTAATCATTTCATATGTTATATATTTTTAGATTATATATTAGTTTATTAGTTAAACTAATTAGTTTGAAGAAAAAAAATAAAAATAAAAATACTCTAAAATAATTTAATTAGCTTCCTTAACCTCTCCAAAAAAGTCAACTAGCTCTTATAATTAGGACCGGAGGGAGTATTTAATTTAACAAACTTCATTAATCTAATCAAATTACATATATATGTCTTATATTAAGGAGCGAAAGCGGAAGTAGTTTTCCCAACATTCTAAACATTCTAATTGTTATCCCCCTGATGCTATATGACATGATATCTCCCACATGACACGAGCTCTCTTCAATTTCTTTTGCAACATGTCAACAAGACCTTTATTTTATGTTATGTAATTTCTGTTCATATTCTTTAACTTCATTCTTTTCGTACTTTGAAATAAGTAACCTTATTTTTTTTAATATAAAATCATTGTCTTTTGTTAGAAGATTTCACTTTCAACTGTAAACGAATGGAGGAAGGATCCTAACTTGGATTTTAATGAAGCTGTGGTGGTTGTGAATGGTGTAACTATTTTAATATATATGAAGAATTTAATCTCCAAAATTTTTAACAATTCCGGCAAAAAGAAATTTGCTTACAATAGTTGTCAATTTCATAAGTTCCATTGTTAATTCTAATACTAAAGTTTTGTACAAGAAATGAACAATTTTAGCATAAACAGTATAAGAAATTGACTACTCTATGACTGATCATATGAGATTTATTAAATTAACAATTAAATTAAAATATATTGCTACGCCAATGTAGTTTTGTTCTTACAGTTACCCTTGAAATGTTATTTGTAAAATATCTTGACTGATGATAAAACTTGGGTTCTTTTCCACTCAAAAAACTCATTTTGGACTCGAAGAACAAATACTTATGGGTCAAAGTTTGATCAGGAAAAAAAAGGTCTAAGTTTGAACGAGTTGGGAAGTTGAATCTTGACTTTGACATATACATACTTGTTCTTTTGGACCGAATTGACTCATACACCTATTAAACTTTTTTCTTTTTTTGGATAATCATACACTTATTAAACTTGATGAAGGGGTTAAAATCAGATAGTTACTCGATCCAATATCTTAAAGATTTCAGCCCAATAGTATGGGCTTTGTTGATGTAGTAATTGAACATTGAGCCCATGCACTAGTTGCTTAATGATGGTTAATCTAAATCAAATGTTAACCAACAGGGGTTGATCTTACGAAAGGGGTTAGTTCATTATAATGTATTGAATTAAGGTTTGAATTCCATTGGAAAAGGTGCATGTATTTAGTACTACCTCCAGTCTTAATTATAAGACCAAATCTGTAGTGCAATTTGCACTAGAAATTTGGTTTTCTAATTAAGGCCGGAGGAAGTACCTAATAGTGTCTTGAACATGATTACTTCTAATAAGATGATACTATTCTCAACTAAAAAGAAGGTAAATCAAATGTTGGCATGAGTTAATCCATTATGGTTAACAAGAATTTGCTTAGTTCATAAGGTTTAACTGTGTCTTGTTTTATACTTCCTCTTCTTCCTATTATAGGGTGCATTCTGGAAGGTATGCTTCATTCTTTTATAAGTACCTATGTAAGCGATTTATGAGCTTTGAGGTATATCCTGACTTTAGTGACCATCAAGACCCAACTGACCTAATTTTTTTTCCCCATTAAAAAAAATGCTCATATCCGTTTTGGACATTTTTATTTTTATGATCTATCTCACTTTTATGAAAAGCTGTTTTTAATCTGGAAGCTATTACATCTTGCTCTGTGTTCTAAGAAAACATAATTTAAAAGTCTCCGGCCTCTACTATTTTTGGTTGCAAACAAGAGGAATCCTTGGAGCATATCTTTATTTACTTATCCCTATTTGAGATCTTTATGGTTTGGATGCATCTCTATCAGGCCTCCTAATTATAGTTTTTCTTGTTTTGGATTGTCGCTTAAAAATGCTTTGTCCAAGTTTTATGATGATGGTCAAGATAGTTTTTTTTTTTTTTTTGGTATCCCACCTAGTTCATCAGAACCTTTGATTCTGACTAATCCGGATTTGGGTTTTGTAGTGACAAGGATAACTGTCCCAACAATGGTAACTCCATACAAGGCGGATTACAAGTATGTTACCGTAACTCGAACCCTAGACCTCTTAAGAGAATCCAGTGCCACATTCCGTTGGACCAACCGTTTGTTGGTATGGTCAAGATAGTTTGTTGAATGGAATTATCATTCTTATCAATGTGCTTTGGCTTAAAAGGAATATAGCATTGTATGAAGGAAATCTTAGGTTGGTTAACTCTCACAAATTTAGCATTTTCTTATTATATACGCAAATCAAGTCATCTTTGGGTCACTTTAAACTTGAAACTAATATCTTTTGATGCTTAAAATGCGAAAGGGTTTTCTCTTTTCTCAATAAGTTTCCTATAATTCAAACTTGTGTCCTCATCTTTATGAAAGCGATATCGTTTACCAATCCAACCAATATATAGTTTGCTGCTGCTACAGCCTATTCCTTATTCAGTGTCTTCGTGTTGCTCCAACTAATATATAGTTTGTTGTCGCTATTCTTGGATTCTTACTTCATCGGTGAGAGGCAAACTTGCAACCCTTTGTGTATAAAATTAAGAAAAATTGATTAGTGGCTTGACGTACATGAGCACGCCTCCCACAAAGATTTTAGTTTGAATTGAAGATTCGTTCTCACCCTAGGTACCGTGAAGCACGCATGTGATTCACTCATACTGAAAGTCAACATTCTTCCAAGCAAACAAATTTGAACCCTCCATTTTGGGATATAAAACACTCCAATTCAATCTGAATCAGCAAATATTTTGTAATCAATTTCCAATGAAATGACCATCTCAACCTTGTTTCTTTAATAGAGTCATGCAAATATGACTCGTGAACAGTAAGTAAATTGCCATCCGGATTTGAAAGTAACCATGCATTACATTCAAAAGTTTTTCAGTAAGCAATTTTACCACCTTTGAAGTAAACAAAACATAGTAACTTTGCCAATGTCAAAAGTTAATATTAGTTTTTAAAATATTAGGGTGAATTTACTTTTATTTTAACGAAGGACCTAAGAAAAATAATATTTATTGAGAAGGACCATAAAAATGGTAATTATTTTAAAGGACAAAAAATTAAAACATTAAAAAAGAAATACTAAATTGCCTTTAGCCAGATTTCCTATATTATCTTATTTGCATTGTTTAAGCCTTTCACGAGTCAAAATTATTAGTTGAAAATTTGAATTTTGAAATAATAATATAGTATTTATTTGCATTGGTTTTGCCTGTGTAGTATATATAACACGAGTTTTGAGAGTAAGATGCAACAATAGTATAGAATGGATTTTGTTACAGACCGACCTAAAGGCCCAAATCCATAGTGCGACCCAACCAAATCAGGAAGTATGATTCACCGATCATGGGGGAGATCCGGTATATTAATAAGACACAATATATCCACATCATATCAGCATCCCGAGATACTCGCCTCGGATATGGCTCGCCCCAGATATTGCTCACCCTGGATATCGCGCTAGGCCGGGATATTCGCCTCGGACACCCCTATAAATACAGAGGTCGACTGACCAGGTGCACACGTTCCATCTTATACTCACTTTACATTCTGTCACACAGAGCACACACACCACCCCCTTGGCTAAACGCCTCCAAGTATTCTTCGAACTATGTGGACTTTGATCCCTTCAAAGGGTACGTAGGCTCTAGGTTTGACACCTAATCAAGTCCAATCAGTCTTGTTCCCAGAACTGAACATTGGCGCCAACTGTGGGGAACCTTAAATTTCTATCCCCATGACTACTAATGGCGAACACTAGAAGCCACAGTCAAAATCATTAGCCTAACCAACCCCAGGCTGGACCGAGTCAACCGCATGCTCAGAATCATCCATTGAGGGAAAAGACTCCGGAAGGTCACGTTACAAACACGACGACCTCATCCCCAGCCTTCGGTCAGCGGTTGGAAGAGATGGCAATGGAGACCCCGGCTCAAACCGCTCAGATTCCGGATGCTCTGGCACCAGACACCGACGTCCGCATTCTATGGAGGACACAGGAATCGATGCTCTAGAGGTTTGAGAATAAAGAGAAATGAGATCACCTCCAACGACAAGAGGATTTCCGCTCTATTGAGCAAATGATAGAGGAGAAGCTTGAAAGCCGTCTTAGACGAGGAAACCGGAGAAGTTCTCATAAAGTAAAAGAGGTTATGACCTCGGAAAGCAGTAGTCCGCCTAGCAGCCCAGAGTCAAGACGCCGGACTCACGGCAAGACAATGAGAGAAGGGAGAACTAGGCGAGAACGCCAATCGGCATCCGCATGGAAGAAGGAGCGGCTATTACGGATCTCAGATAAAGAAGGCCGAGGTCACAAATACAACCGTGACGATTACGAAGACGAGACTGTGATGAGTATGAAGACCGAGACCGTCAGGAGGATTAGTACTCAGACGAAAATCGGGAGGTAATAAAAACACCTCGGTCACGTGGTTCACCAAGGGAATACAAGATGAAGTATTTGGCTGGGTTAGGCGGAACCCCATTCTCCAGAGCACACACACCATTCCCTGGCTAAACGCTTCCAATTATTCTTCGAACTACGTGGACTTTGATCCCTTCAAAGGGTACGTAGGCTCTAGGCTTGACACCTAGTCAAGTCCAATCAGTCCTGTTCCCATAACAGAACAAATTTAAAACTTCTGAAGTTTGAAAAGAAATTTAAGAAGTAATGTTGGAGAGAGATGGATATAGACAAAGAAAAGGGGGGAGGGGCATTCATTTGGCTCCAATATGGACCTTCACCCCTCTCTATCTCTCAAACAGTATCCTATAAAATACCGTATTCTTAGAATATCAATTTCCCTATAGCAACTTTTCTTCCGACATTGTGCACTGGAAGTTGCAACTAAACTCTCTTGATAACCAATTCAATGGACAAAGTCCGGATGTTACTAACAAGATTATACTTTTCAAACAGCAAAAACTAAGGAAAACAAATAGAGTTTTGATCTAAAAAAGTATGTGGAGCTAACGCCACAATTGTTCAGCTTAACAGGAAAGTTTAGATTAAATAAGGCAGATATCGCATAATTGACTCCAATGATCACTGCAAGGAGAATTAAGTTTTCAATGCCCATTGATGGAATATTTTAGCAGATTCTTCTGATGTGTTCTCTCTTTGTCATTATCCACCAATCACTCCAAATTTTTATTAATTAGAGATAATATAGGAAATCTGGCTAAAGACAATTTAATATTTCTATTTTAATGTTTTAATTTCTGGTCCTTCAAAAAAATTATCATTTTTATGGTCTTTTTTAATAAATATTATTTTTCTTAAGTTCTTTATTATAATTTTTCCTTTATTTTTTTTAACATTTCTGCTTCTCAAAATATTTCTAAATACCCATAATTTCTAAATAAAAAATTGCGTCTTAACTCTTACAAGAATCACAATAAGTTAATTGAATCTGAAAAATATCCGATCGGTTATATTATCCTTAACTAATACAAGTTTGCTCGTTACCAACTATCACACAAATCGACATCAGCAAAATGGATAAAAACAAGAAGCCAAATCTGAATCACATCAAGTCTCTGTTTCCTTCCAACTTGAACGGTTAAGCCAGAGTCAAATAACAAAACTTGAGGGAGCGTATGGACATTTTCTCCCCACACAGTTATGAAAAGTTATTCTATATCAGATAACCTCTTTCTATTAATTCATTGAATATATAAAACCTTTTATTCAGGTCTACAACATATATAGTGTTAGATGCTTATTTTGCCTCCAGCTTGGCGCTCGCTCTCTCTCAACACAGTACAATTAAAACAAACATTATAACAAAACCAAAATCTCAAGTTATTGAAAACTTTAAGGTTTATTGTTGTCTCTAACAAATCTGATTCAACCTACTTATGTTTCACTGTTACACCAAGTTCACCAGCTACGATCACAGTTGTTGCCATATCCAGAAACATGCCATGTTCTGCAACTCCAGGAAGTTGCAGAATCGAGTCACTAGCAGCCTTAAGATCACCAATACTAGTCTTGAAATACAAATCCACAATGTAATTCCCATTATCTGTAACAAAGGGTTCATCGTTTTCCCCGAAAGTTCTCAATTTGGCCACACAACCTGAATCTTGGAACAGTTTTTGAAGCCTCGAAGCAGTGAATTTCCAGCAAAATGGCACAATTTCCACCGGCATGGCCAATCCACTACCTCCCAAGTACTTGACTAGTTTTGACTCATCGACGATTACAATGAATTTCTTACAGGTTCCTTCTATCATTTTCTCTCTAAGGAGTGACCCGCCCCGGCCTTTAACCAAATTCAAGTACGGGTCGACTTCGTCGGCTCCATCGATGGCGAGGTCGATGACGGGGTGGGAGTCGAGATCGGAGAGTGGGATTCCGACGGACAGGGCTTGTTCGTGGGTCATCTTCGATGTGGGTATTCCTATGATGTTCTTGAGCTTGCCCTGTTTTAAGAGCTCGCCGATTCGGGCCACGGCGTGCTTCGCCGTTGACCCGGTTCCGAGACCCAGGACCATGCCGGATTCGACATACTCCACGGCCTTGTAGGCGGCGATTTTCTTGAGCTCGTCTTGGGTTAAAATCACAGACGAAGACGGAGATGAAGCAGAAGGAGAAGGAACCAGAAGACCCGTCTCAATGGCCGCCATTTTCGAACCTTAAAAACAACCAATCGAGAACAAAAAAGAAAAAGGATGACAGTTTCAAAGGCTAAACACTAAAACGAGCCAGTCAATCTCAGGTAAGAGCCAAATCAAGACAGAAACTTTAACGGGGAAGAAGCAAAATCAGAGGAAAAGGAAATAAACCCAGTAAGATATCAGGTTAAAAAACCCAGAACAAATATAAAGACAGAAACTTGCACAGAAAATCGAGAATCTGGGTAATGGGTTTAAGAAGAGCGAAACTGCGGAATCAACTCAGAAGAAAAGAGGAAGAGACGAGAGAGACGAAGGTAGGTCGAAGTTTAATCTAAAACATAATGTGTGGTGGTGAGTAAGTACGATCAGGTTGAGATTTGTACTGGGGTGACCGTGGAGGCGGAGGAGGGAGAAGAGGGGTTATAAAGAGAAGTGAGGGAGGATGGGGAAGAGAAAATCGAGGAAAGTTCAAAAAAATTTGCATTGAAAGGGATTTGGATTTGGCACATTTTGCACGGTGGAGACGAGAGATTCGACGAAAGGACGTAATCTTGCACACCTACGGAATTTTATATGCGTTTGAAAATCCATTAATTTTTTTTCCACCACCGGAAATTATTATTGATATTTCTCTCATTTAAAAAGCAGAAGAAAAGTCTTATATTTGATTATTTTTGTATTAACATTATTCCATTTTCTGTATTTGATCAAAGATATCCTCCAACCACTTTTAACTTGGGAACATTACTCTCTATTTAATATGAAGGGATGGTTGAGAACCGATAAGTCTAAGAACAATAAATCACTTGAGTATTCAGATACTTGTTTCATATACAAGATGCGTCAATAAGTTCTTTTTATTTCTATTCCTTTTATATTAACTTCAAGTCACTCTGTGGATATTTTTTAAAAAAAAAAATTATACAAGTTTTTGTTATGTTAAACATAGTTTTTTAAAAATAGGATAGATAGATTTCGAGTGGGTGTCTAATTTGGAGTTGAGAGAAAAACAAAAAATAATGGTTGAACACTAACCGAACTTAGCAAAAGAGTTAGAGGCCTAGAGGGCGATCTGGTCACCATTACTGGAAAAATAAGACGGCCATATCTAAATCTCTATCGGTAGGGATAATTTAAAAACTATGATCAGTAGAATTTTTATAAATATTAATACAACTTAAGACTAGTTGTGCTTCGTGCGGTGTAAATAATATTTTTAAAAAAACGATTATAGTTTAATGTAGTCTTGATAAGTATTAAATATTTTAAAAATTTAAAATTCCTTTTAGATTGGTCGCTAATACATCCGGTTTAAATATCCTTTTAGAGCCTGTCATTTCTTTACAACCAGTCATAAATGTTTTAGAGTTTTTTTTAGCTTCCAAGGTAAACTAATTCCCAACACGTCTCTTCGAAATCTGAAGCTACATCAATAAATGTAATCTCCGTTTGATATGTCTATTAATTAATGTAATATGAATATATCCGATTAAACATCCTTTCAGAGAATGTATTTTCATTACAACAAATTTTTAAATGTTTCAGAGTTTCTTAAGCTTTTAAAGTAAACTTCCCAATATGTTTCTTCAAAATCTGAAGCCACTTCAATAATTTTAATCTTTATCCATCATGATGTCTGTTAATAGATGTAATATTTATCTAGACGGGTTAAGATTTATACCCTGTCTCATTGTTCTATTATATATATACAAGGTACAAATTACACATGAAGAACATAAGTCTCCACATCAAAGTTCCAGGTAGATCTATATTATCACTAAATGAATTATCTCGGCTTGACTGATGATAGTTCTAGATAGATATTTGCTTGTTATAATTCAAATGCGTTGCTTTAATAACCAAGCTGAGATAGTTCATTCAATGACAATGTAGATCTAATTATTATTAAAATATTTTCTTAAAAAATATTTAGAGAAGATGTAAGGAGATCCAGCCTAAAAAGGTATGCCCTAATAGTTATACTCACTTTCACACTCATACTTAATTTCTATCAAAATCGCCATCCGGATTTGAAAATAACCATGCATTACATTCAAAAGTTTTTCAATAAGCAATTTTACCTTTGAAGTAAACAAAACATAGTAACTTTGCCAATGTCAAAGGTTAATATTAGTTTTTAGAATATTAGGGTGAATTTACTTTTTTGTTTTTGAAAAATTATAATAAAGGACCTAAGAAAAATAATATTTATTGAAAATGACCATAAAAATGGTAATTATTTTAAAGGACTAAAAATCAAAACATTAAAGTAGAAATACAAAATTACCCTTAGCCAGATTTCCTATATTATCTTATTTGCATTATTTGAGCCTTTCATGAGTCAGAATTGTTAGTTGAAAATTTGAATTTTGAAATAATATAGTATTTATTTGCATTGGTTTTGCCTGTGTAGTATATAACACGAGTTTTGAGAGTAAGATGCAACAATAGTATAGAATGGATTTAAAACTTCTGAAGTTTGAAAAGAAATTTGAGAAGTAATGTTGGAGAGAGATTAATACAGACAGAGAAAAGGGGGGAGGGGCATTCATTTGGCTCCAATATGGACCTTCACCCCTCTCTATCGCTCAAACAGTATTATATAAAGTACTGTATTCTTAGAATATCAATTTCCCTATAGCAACTTTTCTTCAGACATTGTGCACTGGAAGTTGCAACTAAACTCTCTTGATAACCAATTCAATGGACAAAGTCTGGATGTTACTAACAAGATTATACTTTTCAAACAGTAAAAACTAAGGAAAACAGATAGAGTTTTGATCTAAAAAAGTATGTGGAGCCAACGCCTCAATTGTTCAGCTTAACAAGAAAGTTTAGATTAAATAAGGCAAATATCACATAATTGACTCCAATGATCACTACAAGGAGAATTAAGTTTTCAATGCTCATTGATGGAATATCTTAGCAGATTCTTCTGATGTGTTCTTTCTTTGTCATTATCTACCAATTACTCCAAATTTTTATTAATTAGAGATAATATAGGAAATCTGGCTAAGGGCAATTTAGTCTTTCTATTTTAATGTTTTAATTTTTGGTTCTTCAAAATAATTATCATTTTTATGGTCCTTCTTAATAAATATTATTTTTCTTAGGTCCTTTATTATAATTTTTCCTTTATTTTTTTAACATTTCAATTCTCAAAATATTTCTAAATAAAAATGGGTTAAGGTGCAATTTTACCAATGAACTATTGGTCCAGGAGTGTTCAACACAATTAGCTATTAAATGGACCAAAAATACCAAAAAAAAGTTTTACTCAGGAGCATCCAGCACAACGCCATTAGACAAAAGTTAACGTCCGTTATCTATAGTGCAAATTGGCCAACGAACTTTTATCTTAAGAGCGCCCGGCACAAAATTCTAAATTTTACTAAATTGAATAAGTTTTTTTCTCAATTGTCATTATTCAAAACTACTTGTATAGATATTTATAGACAAAAATTACTCATTCTTCAATTTTGTTAAAATTATAATTTGCTAAAATAAACAAAATTTTTAATTAAAAAATTTAATTATATGATTTAAATAAAACTCAAGGTGTTTTATAGTTTAATTTATATGTTAAACAATATATATATATATATATATATATATATATATATATATATATATATATATATATTATTTATTTTTAATGGATATCAATATTGATACTTAATAATATAAATCCGGCAACTTGGCCTATGAAAATTTTATTAACAATAAATGAATTTTTTAAATCACATAAATTTCTTCTAAAATAAAAATAAATCATATAATTTTTTTGATTAACATATATAATAAACTATAAAACACCTTGAGTTTTATTTAAATCATATAATTATATTTTTAATTAAAAATTTTGTTTATTTTAGAAAATTATAATTTTGACAAAATTGAAGAATAAGTAATTTTTGTCCATAGACCATAGATATCTATACAAGTAGTTTTGAATAATGATAATTGAGAAAAAATTTATTTAATTCAGTAAAATTTAGAATTTTGTGCCGGGCGCTCCTGGGATAAAAGTTCGTTGGTTAATTTGTACCTTAGATAACGAGCGTTAACTTTTGTCTAACGGCGTTGTGCTAGACGCTCCTGAGCAGTGGCGGAGCCAGGATTTTAAGTTTGTGGGTGCACAATTAGTAGTGAAATTCGGGGGTTCGGAGGCAGCGCATCCAAAAAAATTTTTAAGGAAAATTTTAAATGCATTAAAAAACAAAAGAATATAAACAATAAAAGAAAAGAAAACTTCAACTTAAAAGGCAACCTACTTCTTCGTAATGAAATAGAGTTCAATTAAAAAGTATTTCTAGAGAAATCAATTCAAACAAAATAATATACTCTAATCCCATGACATACAGTTGGCATATGTGATAGGATATTAAAAATTCAAATATCAATGATGGAGCAAAGGAATATAAGGAGGAAAAAAACTTGGAGAGAAAAAAGAAATGTTGGAAAAAAAAAAGAAATGAGTTTTCATAAGAAGGAAAAACTTGGCGGAAAAAAAAAAGAAATGTTGGAGAGAAAAAAGAAATGAGTTTTCATAAGGAAAAACTTGGAGGAAAAAAAGAAATGTTGGAGAGAAAAAATAAATGAGTTTTCATAAGGAGGAAAAACTTGGAGGATAAAAAAGAAATATTGAAGAGAAAAAAGAAATGAGCTGTATGTGCCTTATAAGAAGTTTGGAAAAGGAAAAAAGAAGAAGGAAAAAAAAAACCCTGCATGTCTCATAGGGAGTTTAGAAAAGGGGGAAAAAACAGAAATGAAAAGCCACAGAAAAGGGAAAAAAAAACAGGCCACGGAAAAGGGAAAAAATACAGAAATGTAAAGCCGCTCACGGGTTCGAACTGGAGACCTCTTCACCTTGAGGAATTCACTCTACCACTGGCACTGAGCTATGGAATAATGCATGCTAATGGGTTTCTGCTAAAAAATATACATATTTTAAAATCTTTTGTCTGCACTTGCAGACACTTGCCCCAATGTAGCTCCGCCATTGCTCCTGAGTAAATCTTTTTTTTTTTTTGTATTTTTGGTCCACTTAATAGTTAATTATGTTAGACGCTTTTGAACCAATAAGTTATCAGTAAAATTACACCTTAACCCAATAAAAATTGCATCTTAACTCTTACAAGAATCACAATAAGTTAATTGTATCTGAAAAATATCCGATCGGTTATATATCCTTAACTAATACAAGTTTGCTCGTCACAGACTATCACACAAATCGACATCAGCAAAATGGATAAAAACAAGAAGTCAAATCTGAATCACATCAAGTCTCTGTGTGCCTGATTGGGATAACTTTCAAAGATAAAATAAGCATACTAAAAGCATATTAGAAGCATAAGCAAGGAATATTGCTGTTTGGGATAGCTTTAAAGCTTGATGAGCTTTAAGGTTAAAAGTAACTTATTAGATGAAGCCACCTTTGAGAGCTTAGGGTCCGTTTGGGATTGCTGTGGGAGAAGTGACTTTTGTTTCTGATGGACTTTTCTTAATGGACTTTTTTCTGATGTGATTTATGTTTGGGATAGTAGTAACAGAATTAGCTTTTGTTTGTAATGGGAACTTGTTTGGCATAGCTTTAAAAAAGATAGATGAGATGGAAAATGACTGAAAAGGACATGAATCAAATTCACACACACACATATGTGCCGTATAAAATGTAATAATTTGGGATAAAAATATAAAAAATAAAAATAAATTTACCAAATAAAATGGTAAAATTTCATTAAATAAATTACAACACAGAAAAAAATGGTCTGAAAATGGTTAGAAAAAAAAATAAGCTGAGCGATGTTTGTGCCACACAAATTATACACATTTAGTCTAACAACTTTAATTGTTTAAAGATGTGAGATGTTTATTCGAACATCAGGTAATAGGAGAAAATAAAAAGTCTTAATTTGGCGTGAGGATGGGAGAGAAGACACTTTTCTTTTGGGGCAAAATGGTTTGGGGAAAAAAAAAAGTCTAGCTCAGTGGACTTCAATGGGGTAATAAGCAACTCACATTGAGCTTAAAAAAAAAAACCCCCCATTAGGCATTGAAGTCCATTACTTTTTTAGTGTTCCTAAACACTCCAATTTTTATTGATAGACTTATTATCCCATCTAATGGGATAATAAGTCTATTACCTATGTTCCCAAACAGGCCCTTATTAAGAAAAAACCACTTCTGTCACCGTTATTCCAAACACAGATCACATTAAAAAAATGCCATCAGAAAATAAGTCCATTAAGAAAAGTCCATCAGAAACAAAAGCCACTTATCCCAAAGCTATTCCAAATGGACCCTCTGTTTCCTTCCAACTTGAACGCTTAAGTCAGAGTCAAATAACAAAACTTGAGGGAGAGTATGGACATTTTCTCCCCACACAGTTATGAAAAGTTATTCTATATTTTTTTTGGTCGAAAAAAGTTATTCTATATCAGATAACCTCTTTCTATTAATTCATTGAATATATAAAACCTTTTATTCAGATCTACAACATATATAGTGTTAGATGCTTAATTTGCCTCCAGCTTGGCGCTCGCTCTCTCTCAACACAGTACAATTAAAACAAACATTATAACACAACCAAAATCTCAAGTTATTGAAAACTTTAAGGTTTATTGTTGTCTCTGACAAATCTGATTCAACCTACTTATGTTTCACTGTTACACCCAGTTCACCTGCCACGATCACAGTTGTTGCCATATCCAGAAACATGCCATGTTCTGCAACTCCAGGAAGCTGCAGAATCGAGTCACTAGCAGCCTTAAGATCACCAATACTAGTCTTGAAATACAAATCCACAATGTAATTCCCATTATCTGTAACAAAGGGTTCATCGTTTTCCCCAAAAGTTCTCAATTTTGCCACACACCCTGAATCTTGAAACAGTTTTTGAAGCCTCGAAGCAGTGAATTTCCAGCAAAATGGCACAATTTCCACCGGCATGGCCAATCCACTACCTCCCAAGTACTTGACTAGTTTTAACTCATCGACGATTACAATGAATTTCTTACAGGCTCCTTCTATCATTTTCTCTCTAAGGAGTGACCCGCCCCGGCCTTTAACCAAATTCAAGTACGGGTCGACTTCGTCGGCTCCATCGATGGCGAGGTCGATGACGGGGTGGGAGTCGAGATCGGAGAGTGGGATTCCGACGGACAGGGCTTGTTCGTGGGTCATCTTCGATGTGGGTATTCCTATGATGTTCTTGAGCTTGCCCTGTTTTAAGAGCTCGCCGATTCGGGCCACGGCGTGCTTCGCCGTTGACCCGGTTCCGAGACCCAGGACCATGCCGGATTCGACATACTCCACGGCCTTGTAGGCGGCGATTTTCTTGAGCTCGTCTTGGGTTAAAATCACAGACGAAGACGGAGATGAAGCAGAAGGAGAAGGAACCAGAAGACCCGTCTCAATGGCCGCCATTTTCGGCCCTTGAAAACAACCAATCGAGAACAAAAAAGAAAAAGGATGACAGTTTCAAAGGCTAAACACTAAAACGAGCCAGTCAATCTCAGGTAAGAGCCAAATCAAGACAGAAACTTTAACGGGGAAGAAGCAAAATCAGAGGAAAAGGAAATAAACCCAGTAAGATATCAGGTTAAAAAACCCAGAACAAATCAAATAAAGACAGAAACTTGCACAGAAAATCGAGAATCTGGGTAATGGGTTTAAGAAGAGCGAAACTGCGGAATCAACTCAGAAGAAAAGAGGAAGAGACGAGAGAGACGAAGGTAGGTCGAAGTTTAATCTAAAACATAATGTGTGGTGGTGAGTAAGTACAATCAGGTTGAGATTTGTACTGGGGTGACCGTGGAGGCGGAGGAGGGAGAAGAGGGGTTATAAAGAGAAGTGAGGGAGGATGGGGAAGAGAAAATCGAGGAAAGTTCAAAAAAATTTGCATTGAAAGGGATTTGGATTTGGCACATTTTGCACGGTGGAGACGAGAGATTCGTCGAAACTCGAAAGGACGTAATCTTGCACACCTACGGAATTTTATATGCGTTTGAAAATCCATTAATTTTTTTTTCCCCACCACCGGAAATTATTATTGATATTTCTCTCATTTAAAAAGCAGAAGAAAAGTCTAATATTTCATTATTTTTGTATTGAAATTTAATAGTAATAACTTTTTAACATGATTCCCTTTTTCTGTATTTGATCAAAGATATCCTCCAACCACTTTTAACTTGGGAACATTACTCTCTATTTAATATGAAGGGATGGTTGAACCGATAAGTCTAAGAACAATAATCACTTGGGTATTCAGGAACTTGTTTCATATACAAGATGCGTCAATAAGTTGCTTTTTATTTCTATTTTTTTTTTAATATTAACTTCAAGTCAGTGATTTTAAAAAAAATAATTTTATACAAGTTTTTGTTATGTTAAACATAGTTTTTTAAAAATAGGATAGATAGATTTTGAGTGGATGTCTAAGAAACAAATAAGGGATTAGTGACTCTAGGTTGCTCGTTCATTAGTGTGGTAGTTTCTTTGTTTTAATTTTAATTTCTTTTATCTTAATTATATTTAATTTGGTTGCTCAACTTAAACGAAATTATGAAATTAATGCTTAACTGAAGTTGTGGATACTAAGTCCTCGTGTGAAAGATATCTTACTTACTCTTTATTACTTGATACGGCCCGTGCACTTATGGAGTTTTTAGGCTATAAAGTTTTACTCTATCAGTCATGTATGTGAGTCATAATTTATGGTTACTAATTACAACCATTAAATTTTTATTTTCGTGAATTTTGCCTCTCAACACATGATGATATGTTTATTTAACTATTAATTATTAGTGTATATTTTTTTATGCGAAGTCCGCCTCAACATATATGACGCTTATTCATTGTAACCGTTAAATATTTAGTGTTACACACACACATATTTAGTAGTAGTAAATTTATATGTATAAACGATAAAACTATACTAATTAAATATAAAATTAAGTAATTAAACTTTCTATTTATTATAATATATTGTTAGATTGATTTTAATTTCTTTTCATAATTGTTTATTGATTGAAATAAATATTTAAAAACAAGGAAAAATTGTAATAAAGGATCTAGGGTAAATAATATCTATTAAGAAGATCCATAAGAATAGTAATTAGTCTTTCTATTTTAATATTTTAATTTCTGGTCCTTCAAAATAATTACCATTTTTATGGTCATTCTTAAAAAATATTATTTATGTTAGGTCTTTTATTATAATTTTTCCTTAAAACAATTAACTAGTCTAAACTTTGATTGTGTGAGATGAACTTAGGGGTGTTTATAAGACTTAAATGCTTGAAATGCTCAGTCAAACTTGAGAGAAAAAAACACCTAGCCCGACCCTAAAGAATCAACCCATCAATTGTTTGGGCATACTCTAGTCAAAACAAGTACAAGGCAGCGCCAAACATTGGACAAGGTATGATGCTCGTCCCATCTGGCCCCACCCAAAGTGTATATATAAATGTATGCAAAATATACATAATATATACACATATATTCATTGCTTGACAAACATCAACAAATATATTTACTTAGCATTCAATTAGAATATAGTGAAATTCGACCAAAAAAAAAAAGAATATAGTGAATAAACATATTTTCTATTTACTTTATGAATATATTTTTAAGCATATTTAATTAAGAAATTAGTAAATTGAGTGCTTAAAAAATAAATTATTATTAAATAGTAAGAGAATATTCTCTAGAGAATTAATTTGTTTCATTGGCACATGAATTAAATCTAAACAATAAATTCTAAAAAGAACTATTACCTAGAATACGTTTTTGAAATATCAAACTATAATTGTTGTTTTGTATTTTTTGAGTTGCTTCATTATTTTTTCAATTTAGGGGAGATTCTTTGACACAAATGCCTGCTTAGCCAGAAACTAGTAGGGCTTTCATTTGTCCAGCCTGTTCATCTTTCGGATTGGGCATTAGGCAAGGGTCATGTCCTACCCATAAACACCTCTAGATGAGCTGTGTTTTTGTTTATAATTTCTTAAGAATATTCCCCTTTTTCTTTTTCTAAAAAAACACATTTAGAACAAAACCCATCCTCATAGAGTTTCCGAAAAAAGTAATATATATATATAAATAGATCTGCAACAAAAATTAGTGTTAACAATATTGAATGCAAAATTATTAATAAATAAAAAACTTTACATCTGTCCAACATTTTAACTGAAATAAAAAAAGTCGACGTATACTATTTTAGTTTTTAAATTTTGAGAATTTTACTTTATTTTATTTACAATATACAAAAATTTAATTTTTAATCGAATTAAATTAAAAATAGTTGCAAAGCATTCTAATTATTTGTTAACACCTGAACATGCTAATTTTAATTCTAATACTTATAATAGGGTGTACGTAGCTTTGCTTTCTTAAGAAGCAATACATATTTTTGGTATAAGAAAAAGCAGCAATATATATTTATAGAGAAAGACAGATTGATATTCCAAGAAAAGAAGTTCTCAACTAGCAGCCTTTCTTCTTCTTTTTAGACCTCACGTTCAATATTCTATATTCGTTCCATGTCTTTAATTAAAAAGTCCTCCTTTTTCTATTCAAAATTCTCTTTTGAAACAACTTGACTCAAAGCACAAAAAAAGACATATATTATTAATTGACTTTGTTAATTATGATAGATAATCGATCAGAAGTTCTGAAATTACATATTTAGGATCCATTCCAACCAGGTTCATACCAAATTGCTTGATACGTAAATTTATTTATTTATTAATCTTTAAAAAGTATTACTACTTGAGTTTCCTATCACATTCATTAATAAAAATTAAAAACAACTGGTTCGCCTCACCAGTTGTAGAGATCGAAAGTTTTAGGATTACTACTCTTCCATCTTAGTTCATAGAGCATTGGAATTTGGGTATTATTAATATTAAAAAAAAAAGGAAAGAAAAGAAAAGAAAATGGATGTTGCAGTGTTAAGTTTTACGGTGTTGTTTCAGCTTTCGTTTTTCATGAACAATAGTGAAGGGATCATTATGAAATAATGAGCCTGTTTGGGTTGAGCTGTTGGAAATTATGTCCTAGAGGCAAGTCATTGTTCTCCATTAAGTTATCACTTCATACGCATGTTTATAGTGATGACTATATCACTGGATATATCTTATAGATTATCTTAAATGTCCTTGGTCGGTCATCTACGTGGGAGCAAAGATGAGATAAGATCAGTATGACTTTGATGAGGTATGGAGATACGAATCAAAGTCATGGGCACTTGTAAGAGTACAAGGTGCTGGACCGACCCACCATGAGAAAGCTGCATGGATTGAGTCATAAGCTTATCTCATGTATAACCGCGTCACAACGCTCTATGACCTGAGATCATCATGGATTCCTACATGATGAGTCACTGGTCTTTGACCTAGTCAAAAGTCACCTTTGACCGGGTGATGATAAAGGTTGGGATCGGGATCAATGGTTTTCATGCGGAGGAATGTGAATGGTCAAGATGGAATTTGTCCCTCATATTTGTAGAGAGATAATACTGGGCCCCTCGATGAGTGAGTCTAAGAAATGTATGACCATACTGTGATGGAAAGGAGTTTCCATTTCACTTATTAGACTGCTCGAGAATCGAGAAAGTAATGGTCAAGAAAACGAAGTTGACGTTATCCATGCCTCATTCTTGACCGAATTATCACGTGACAAAAGGGACGTGACATGGTTGTACGATAGATAGTATCATGTCATCGATCCCCACGTGAATTGGGTAGTCGCAATGTCTTGCTAGAGGCCGCTTGCGACTTGTGGGCTGATACAGTCTTGGCCCACGGCCAATCTCATATGGGCCTGCAGGGTCGCACACAAGAATAATCCAACACGAGTAAAAGTGTCCAGGTTCATTGAATCTCAGATTAATCTGAGATTTAATGAATACTGGATTTAATCTGGGGTAAAGATATATATGTGTGTATATATATTAAATTTGAAAATAATATAATAATATTATTTAATGGAGATTATAATATTATTATATGATATATTTTTTTATATTTAATTTATCGGATAAATTAAATATCTAAAACAAATAGAGATATTATATCTCAGATTTAATTAAATAAATAGATATCATTTCTCGGATTTAATTTATAGAGATAAATTAAATCAGAAGGCTTTTAATTTGAATTAAATAAATACATTAGATTAAATCTATCAGATAGATTTAATTAATATATTTTTTAATTAAAATTCGAAATTCAAAATTAATGTGGATTAATTTTGATTATAATACGCCGATGGGTTTAGAAAAACCTATAGGAGTTTTAGTCGAGCGTATTAGAAAGCCGTGAGAAACCCTAGAGAGAAATAAAGAGGGAGACGCACAGTCCGAGGCGCTAGCATGCTACCGTGTCCGTGTTCGGAGATTGTTTGTGTGGATATCGATAGAGGAAGCCGATTCTAAGAGTCGTCTTCAACTGATCGAGAAGGTAGCCCACCAGTTCAAAGAGAGCGAGACGCGGACGAATTCACTACAGTTTCTTGATCGCCATGAGAAAATGTGCGCAAAGGGTTTGTGTAGATTTTTGAGCTACTAGTTCGCTAAAATCAAAGGAAAACCTCCGGCTCCGGATGATTTAGAGTTCTCTATAAGGTATGATTCGGGTTCCTTAACCTTGATTTAAACGCACCTGAGTGTTCCTTGGGACGGGATTCATAGTAAATTTTAATCCGCTGCGTGTACGGATCCCAACAATGGTACCAGAGCCAACTCAACGTGCGTTTAAATTGAGTTTCTGTACATGCTATTATATGTGATATATATGCAAGAATCTGAATCTTTGTATGCAAGAATTTGAATCTTTGTATGCAAGAAACTGAATCTTTATATCAAGAAATTGAATCTTGAATGCTTTAATTTGAAAATCGCGTTAGGGTTTCAGACGGGTCTCTAGAATGGTGTCGCGGCTGCTTCGTACAGTTCTGAATTGTTCAGAGCGCACGATATTCGGAATCGTCCGTCATGTTCGTGCGCATCGAAGACGTTATGAATCGTTCAGAATTTTCGATCATGCTCGGACAACGCCCCTGGGGGTTTGAAATTAAGTTCTATGAAACTCTCTTTCTAAACGAATATGATGTTTTCAAAAGCTCTCGGGGCGCTCCTGCTAACCAGCTAGCGGGACCGCCGTAGGGACCGGCTGATTGTTTGTAGCGCGAGAAATGAAATTGTTTGTAGTGTGAGAATTTAAATCATGATATACTATAATATAAAATTAGAGAATTTTATCATGAGTAATATTTTATTTTATTTCATAAATGTATGAATTAAAGTATGTTCATAACTTTACAAAGTGTTGTTTGGGTATGGTGAACAAGATGGCTCTAGTGTTGTAAATTTTAAATATGGCCTGCGTGCCATGCCTCTCTCTAAATCTCTTCTCATCTCCTTATTTAGAGAAGTCCTCTCATCGGCTTGAGGGGACTACAGGTTAGATGAGCCATGTTCTTCATGATTTTTAATTATGTTTTGATATAATCACTGCATGATTAATTTAGATTCTATATAAGATATACAATAATGATTGCATTCATATAGGTAAAATTAATAAAGATAAATTAAATCTGTAAGCTTTTATTTTAGATTAAAATAAATAGATCAGATTAGATCTGTTGGACAGATTTAATTAATATTATTTTAATCTAAAATTTGAGTTCAAGATTAATTGAGATTAATTTTGAATATTTTAATACGGCCAATTAGGGTTTTAGAAATCCTATAAGATATAGATCTAGTCGTATTAAAATGAAGCGACAGCCGCAAGTCTCAATAATTTAATCATAATGATTTATTTCATAATTGTATGAATTAACATATGTTATAATTAATTTAGAGTTTTAATTATGATTTGATTTGATCACTCATAATTAATTTAGAATTTTAATTATGATTTGATTAGATCACTCATAATTAATTTAGAATTAAATTAATTTGATTAATTTGATTATATCTAATAATACCCTCTAAATAAAATCTTAAGTCATAATGCCATCAATAAATGAATACTTGTCAAAACCTCGATCACCCATTTGTATGTTCCACCAAAGTGGATGCATCTGAGTAATCTTGGGGAGACAAGAGAGAGTAATGGTGATACTCTATATTCATTATTGTCTTAACTTAATTGAGATTATCAAAACGGTTTTGGATCTCAAGGCATTGGATGAGATTAAACATGCTAGGTAATATGATAATCGAATCTCATAAAGATCTAAGAGTTACATGTGATGTAATTGGCAAAGGGGTTGCCTACCTAAATAACTTGATTTTAAGCATCCTGCCAAAGCGGACTTAAGATTAAGCTAAATATGGATCTTAGCCCACTAATTATAATGAGGGTTATTAATTCAGTGGGAGGTTACTGATTAAAGTTTGCATACGTTTTTTTAACTGTGGAATCATGTAGAATAGTAACACCTCAACACCATCAATGCGATCAGCCCTTAAGAAGGACAAACTTGATAAGACAAACTTTCTTGACATGTTTGAGGACTTAAGTGTTGATCCTAAACATGAAAGAAAGGAGTATCTCATCGATCAACCCATTCCTGACGAGCCTGCAACTGATGATCCAAGAGATCAGACTGATGCTTATAGAAGCATCAGGATGACTCTATGGATACAGGATGCCTGAAGCCTGCCACTATGGTTCTAAACCTCGATGGAGATCTAGAACACATGGAGGTGTCTGAGATGATTTATCATCGTATGGAAATGTTCCAGGAATAGGCGACGCAAAAGAGGTATGAGACCACAAAGGCCTTATTCTCTTGCAAGATGACTAAAGGTAAATCAATTGATCCTCATTTGTTGAAGACAAAGGCTACAATGATTACCTTGAGAGGCTTGGATTCCCCATATCCCAGGAGTTAGCTACAGATGCGATCTTGATCTCACTCACTGAAAGTTATGATGACTTTGTCATGGTTTACAACATGAACAATATGGAGGAATCAATTTCTGAACTGCATGGGATGCTCAAAACTGTTGAGCAGAGCCTTGAGAGGAGGCCCAGTACTGTTTTGTCCGTTCAGAGAGGAAGGGGTATGAAATGGAAAGCCAAGAAGGCAAAACCTCCGAAGGAAGGGGTCTGCTTTTTCTGCAATGAAATTGGTCATTGGAAGAAAAATCACACACTCTGCCTCGAAGATCTGAAAAGAACAAGAAGGATAGCGGGCTATCGCTTCAGGTATCTATGTCATAGACATTCGCTTTTCTACTTCCTCAAACATGGGTATTAGATACTACATGTGGTTCACACATTTGTATAAATGTATAGGGTCTCAAGGATAGTAGAAAATTGAATGGACATCTGTGACGTAAAGGATCAAGTCAAAAGATTTGAGTTCGACCTTCCTATGGCATTGTCGTTTAGGCCATATGAATGAGAAGTGCATTTAGAAACTCCATTACAGATGGATTTCTGAAGTCATTTGATACATGTGAGTCTTGTTTATTGGGTAAGATGACAAAGGCACCTTTTACTGGACACAGTGAGAGGGCCACCGATTTATTGGGCCTCATACATACGGATGTGTATGGACCAATGAAGCTGCCAGAGGAGGTCATTTGTACTTCATTACATTAATAGACGGTCTTAGTAGATATAGTTTTATCTATCTAATGAAACATAAGTCTGAATCTTTTGAAATGTTCAAAATATTTCAAAATGAAGCGCAAAACCAACTTGGCAAAACAATCAAGGCACTTCGATCTGATCGAGGTGGTGAGTATTTGAGTCAAGTGTTTGTTGACCATCTTAGGAGTTGTGGGATCATCTCACAGCTTACTCCTCTAGGAACACCTCAATGGAATGATGTTTTTGAACGGAGGAATCGAACTCTATTAGATATGGTTCGATCTATGATGAGTCAAACAGATCTTCAATCTTCCTTTTGGGGTCATGCCCTAGAAACAACTGCGTTCATACTAAATTGTGTTCCATCAAAGGCAATTGAAAAGACACCATATGAGATATGGACTGGGAAGTAACCCAGCTTGTCATTTCTTAAAATTTGGGGATGTGAGGTTTATGTTAAACAAAAAGCCTCTGATAAATTATCATCAAGATCCTCAAAATGCCTTTTTGTGGGGTATCCTAAGGAAACTAAAGGATACTATGTCTACAGTCCCACCGATCACAAAGTATTTGTTATTCGGAATGGTATCTTTTTGGAAAAAGAGTTTATCTTTAAAAGAGCCAGTGGGAGTAAGGTGAATCTTGAAGAAGTTCGAGAGTCACAAGACAATGTAGAACCACAGATGGAAACAGGAGAAGACTCACAACAAGTTGTTAAGACTACTCAAGTAACACAAGGCCTGCGAAGGTCCGATAGATCATGGTTACAGCCTCAGAGATATGGATTTCTGATAACTGGAAGTCGTGATGTTTTGCTCATTGAGCAGAATGAGCCAACGACCTATCGAGACGTTGTAGTGGGACCAAACTCCGAAAAATGGCTTGATGCCATGAAGTCTAAAATGCAATCTATGTACGACAATAAGGTATGGACCTTAGTCGATCCACATGAGGGTGTAAAAACCGTTGGGTGCAAGTGGGTTTTCAAAGAGAAAACTAACATAGATGGCAAAGTAAATGTCTTCAAGGCACGACTGGTTGCAAAAGGATTCACTCAAACTCATGGTGTGGACTATGATGAAACCTTTTCCCCAGTTGCAATCGCCAAATCAATTAGATTCCTTCTTGCCATTGCATTATATTATGACTATGAGATATGGCAGATGGACGTCAAAACGGCCTTCCTTAACGGAAAGCTACTTGAGGATGTGTACATGACACAACCTGATGGTTTTGTGCGTCCAGAGGACTCTGGTAAAGTTTGCAAGCTTCAAAGATCCATTTATGGATTGAAGCAGACATTTCGGAGTTGGAATCATCATTTTGATGAAGTAGTCAAAGAGTTTGGATTCATTCAAAACATCGATGAACCTTGTGTTTACAAGAAGGTTAGTGGGAGCACAGTTGTATTTCTAGTGCTTTATGTTGATGACATCCTACTTATTGGGAATGACATTCCTGCCTTGCAGAGTGTCAAGTCTTGGTTAGGAAAGTCTTTCTCAATGAAAGATTTAGGCGAAGCCACTTATATCCTTGGGGTAAGGATCTATAGAGATAAATCCAAGAGGCTGATAGGCCTAAGTCAGAGCACATATATAGACAAGATACTGCATAGGTTCAGTATGCAGGATTCTAAAAGGGGTAACGTGCCCATGTCTCATGGCATTCATCTCGGTAAGGATCTGTGTCCTAGTACACAAGATCAAAGAGACTGCATGAGTAAGATTCCATATGCCTCCGCCATTGGATCTATCATGTATGCCATGTTATGTACTCGACCGGATGTGTCATTTGCCTTGAGTATGACCAGCAGATATCAACAAGATCCCGGTGAGGGTCACTGGACTGCTGTCAAGAATATCCTTAAGTACTTAAGAAGGACTAAGGACTTATTCTTGGTATATGGTAGCTTGGCAGATGAGCTCTGTGTAACTGGTTACACAGATGCAAGTTTCCAAACTGACCAAGATAATCTAAGATCGCAATCAGGATATGTATTCCTGTTGAATGGTGGTACGGTGAGTTGGAAGAGTTCTAAGCAGAGCACTGTAGCTTATTCTGCAACGGAAGCTGAGTATATAGTAGCATAGGATGCAGTTGAGGAGGCCTTTTGGATTAGAAAGTTCATGACTGAACTGGGGGTGGTTCCTACCATCTCAGATCCAATAGTCATGTTCTGTGACAATGACGACGTTATTGCGCAGACAAATGAGCTTGGGTTACATCAAAGGACCAAGCATATACTCAAGCGATTTCATCTCATCGGAGAAATCAGAGATAGAGGTGATATAAAAGTATGCAAAGTACCAAGAGAAGACAATGTAGTTGATCCTCTTACTAAACCGCTTGCACAAGCAAAACATGAGCGTCATGTTAGGGCAATGGGAATTAGAGTAATTAATGATTGCGCCTACTGCAAGTGGGAGTCTGTTGGAAATTATGCCCTAGGGGTAAGTCATTGTTCTCCATTAAGTTATCACTTCATACGCATGTTTATAGTGATGACTATATCCCTGGATATATCTTATAGAGTATCCTAAATGTCCCTGGTCGGTCATCTACGTGGGAGCGAAGATGAGATAAGACCAGTATGACTTTGATGAGGTATGGAGATACGAATCAAAGTCATGGGCACTTGTAAGAGTACAAGGTGCTGGACCGACCCACTATGAGAAAGCTGCATGGATTGAGTCATAAGCTTATCTCATGTATAACCGCGTCACAACGCCCTATGACCTGAGATCATCATGGATTCCTACATGATGAGTCACTGGTCTTTGACTTAGTCAAAAGTCACCTTTGACCGGGTGATGATAAAGGCTGGGATCGGGATCAGTGGTTTTCATGCGGAGGAATGTGAATGGTCAAGATGGAATTTGTCCCTCACATTTGTAGAGAGATAAAACTAGGCCCCTCGATGAGTGAGTCTAAGAAATGTATGGCCATACTGTGATGGAAAGGAGTTTCCATTTCACTTATTAAACTGCTCGAGAATCGAGAAAGTAATGGTCAAGAAAACGAAGTTGACGTTATCCATGCCTCATCCTTGACCGAATTATCGCGTGACAAAAAGGACGTGACATGGTTGTACGATAGGTAGTATCATCTCATCGATCCCCATGTGAATTGGGTAGTCGCAATGTCTTGCTAGAGGCCGCTTGCGACTTGTGGGCTGATACAGTCTTGGCCCACGGCCAATCTCATATGGGCCTACAGGGTCGCACACAAGAATAATCCAACACGGGTAAAAGTGTCCAGGTTCATTGAATCTCATATTAATATGAGATTTAATGAATACTGGATTTAATCTGGGGTAAAGATATATATGTGTGTATATATATTAAATTTGAAAATAATATAATAATATTATTTAATGGAGATTATAATATTATTATATGATATATTTTTTATATTTAATTTATTGGATAAATTAAATATCTAAAACAAATAGAGATATTATATCTCTTTTGATTTTCGAATAAAGATATCATTATCTATTTAATTTAAATTGAGATATTATATCTCAGATTTAATTAAATAAATAGATATCATTTCTCGGATTTAATTTATAGAGATAAATTAAATCAGAAGGCTTTTAATTTGAATTAAATAAATACATTAGATTAAATCTATAAGATAGATCTAATTAATATATTTTTTAATTAAAATTCGAAATTCAAAATTAATGTGGATTAATTTTGAATATAATACGCCGATGGGTTTAGAAAAACCTACGTGAGTTTTAGTCGAGCGTATTAGAAAGCCGCAAGAAACCCTAGAGAGAAATAAAGAGAGAGACGCACAGTCCGAGGCGCTAGCACGCTACCGTGTCCGTGTTCGGAGATTGTTCATGTGGATACCGGTAGAGGAAGCCGATTCTAAGAATTGTCTTCAGCTGATCGAGAAGGTAGCCCACCAGTTCAAAGAGAGCGAGACGCGGACGAATTCACTACAGTTTCTTGATCGCCATGAGAAAATGTGCGCAAAGGGTTTGTGTAGATTCTTGAGTTACTAGTTCGCTAAAATCAAAGGAAAACCTCCGGCTCCAAATGATTCAGAGTTTTCTATAAGGTATGATTCGGGTTCCCTAACCTTGATTTTAATGCACCTGAGTATTCCTCGGGACGGGATTCATAATAAATTTTAATCCGCTGCGTGTACGGATCCCAACATGAGCTTCAGTAGGATGAGCTTTTTAGGGAGAAAAAAAAATTTCAGTAAGAAAAAAGCCTAGTTGCAAGTTTTTAGAGATGTTTGGGTTAATTTATTTTTGACTGGACTTATACCCAAAAAGTAGCTTTTTCGTTGACACTAGGGAGAGAAGCTTTTGGGTTGCGCTTATGACTTTTTTTTTTTGTCAGAAATATGTTTCTTTTGTTAATTATGGACTTCTATTATTTTTTAATAATAATTTATTTTTTTAAAATTTAAATTTAAATTTTTATCTTCAATTATCGCAATGTATACAACTAATATTAATATATGTAGTATTCAATAAGAATCATGTTATTTTTAGTCATTTTCCACATCAACTGACTTTTTAAATAATAATCTAAACATGTCTACATTTGGAAAAAAACTCACTTTTACCACTGTCAATTCAAATAGAAATGACATTTACAATTTGACTTTTTTCTTATCGGGCTTCTATAAAAGTCATATAGAAAATAAATCACCGCTCCCACCATCAACTCAAACAGGCCTAATGATTAATTAGAATTTTAGTTTTTCAAATATTTAGCTATTATTATTGGCAAAAATATTTAGCCAATACTAGGAAATATTTGGTTTTAACTGTAAAACCCGGGGTCAATTTAGTTTTCCTCCCCCTTTTTTTGGATATCATCTTTTTTCCCCCCCTCTCTGTTCCCCCTTTCCCCTCCTTACTCATGTAACAAACAGAAAAGTTAAAAAAGCTGAAAGCACTAACAAAATGTTGGTTAAGGTAGTAAGTAATTTTATACTATTAAAGAGAATAACACAAGTTTGAATTCTCGGAAAACGCAATTGTTGAGAGTAACTGTTGATTGAGATGTCAAGCGATCTTACTCTCATAAAGAGAATAACACAAATTTAAATTAAAAAAAAAACGCATTTGTCGGGCGAAGGGAAAATCCCTTGTCTAAGTTTGAAGGAGGAAACATTGATTAAATTAAAAAAAAAAGCTGAAAGCCAAAAATTAAAAAAGGGAAAATTTCATTTAAATACCAAATGAATTTGTGAAACCCCCAGAAATTTGGGAAAAGGACTCTGCACAATAAAGAAGTTCAAGTTGAATAACACAACCGCTTTCAATCATGCTTCACAACTAAAGACATTTTGGGGGATTTTTTAAACATGTATTTTTAGTGACTTTACGTTATATAAAATATATATGATATGAGTTTTATCTTATAATATATAAATGTGTTTTTTTAATGAGGAAAAACCTAACCAACTTCAGAAAGAATTCCTACATTGATCTTATTTTCTAGAGACATAGAATCTCCCCGTAAATAAAAAGTCATGGGCTCGATCTTACTTGTAATTTTATGTCATGTGTTCATGCGCGTCTAGATTTATTTGAAAAAAAAAAAAAAAAGACCCCGACGTACTAATCATTTTTTTTCCTATTTTTTAATACAAACATTACTAATAATTCATAACTGAATATTTTATTAAACCAAAATAACAAACAAAGATGCCATAGTACTCTAAAAGAATCCAATAACTAAATTACAAAAAAACACACTCTCTCCTCCAAAAGCATCAAAATTACCGAACATCTTCTATCAGATTCTATGTTTTTTTGTTATAAACGAATTTTTATGAAACTTTCAAGATAAATATACTCTCACATACATTTTGAATAAACCAATGAGTTTCCAAATGCATAAAGGGGAAAGAAAAACATGTCATGAATTAACCCACGCACTTATGGGATGGGTTGCATTAATGTTAACTAAACTAATCTTCTTTCGCTCTGGTTCAATTACTTTATAACTTGTGTTATTAATTAGTTTTTAAAATTTGAACCTTTTGAAAAAAGGGTTATGAAATTAAATAACAACAACCACAACAATAATAATAATGGTTTTAAAAATTAGTGATATAACTTGTGTGAGATAAAGTTCATAGCAAGACGAAAGTCTCATTAATTAATTAATATGAAAGTAATAATGGACGTGTAATCGATAGCGCTAGCCTATATTTAATAATAATAATAATAATAATATTAATTAATTAGTGGCAAACAAGGTGCGAAACTTGCTTTTTTTTTTAGTATTCTCAGCATATTCCTTCTCAGTGATTGTCAACAAATGTCCAAGATTTCATTTGATCTTTTTCCATTTTTCACATCTTCTGTTTCACTTTCGTCATTCTTTTCCAAAAAGTTAAATTTCTTTCAATTTCTCTCCCGTGGTATTTACTGTGGGAATATTCGTTCCATCCACAAGCCGGAAAGGACTAAGGACATTGAACCATGTTCTTCATCTAAGGGTTATGACTTAATGACTTGTTGTGGGTTGCGACAGAATTTTTGAACCGCACTAAATTTGAGGGTTTTTAAGGAAAATATTAATTTGTCAGCCATCATAATTTCACATTATTTTAAAGGGTTAAGGTGCAAAAATACACATCTGTTTTGGTCAGAGGAGCGCTCAGTAGCAAGTGCTTTTTTTAGGTGCAAAAGTGACTATATGGTTAAAAAATAGGTGTAAAAGTCACATATCACCGTTAAAGTTCGATAACTCTGTTAATTTTTAAAATTCTTGCCAAATGGTGTCCATGTGTCACTCCTTTGAATGGCTATTGACGTGGCAGCTGGGGAGAATTGGTCAAAATCTTGGAGAGGAGTATAGAGAGAATCAGAGGAGAGACCGCGTCGACGACAACGACGAGGGTGATGATGGATGTGACGGAGGCGGCAGGTGGGTGTCTCTGCAAGAGCTTCTGGCAAAATCAAACTAGTTAAACACAGAAAAGAATGGAACTATTAATAGAAAGTAGAGGCAACAACCAACCTTGATCTTCTTAAGAAGTTCATATCCTGTCATCCTCGGCATGGAATAGTCTATCGTGATTAGATTAACCTTTGCACTCTGCAACCACCATAGCCATCAATAACAAGATAAGCCTCAATTCCAATTACTAACAACGTTGTGAATGTAAATTTGTCATTCAAAATCAGAAATACTTACATTAAACCCAATGGAGTTCTCCTCTCGTCCAATCCCAAATATTGTAAAGCTCTGGTTCCACTATCCACAACGGTCACTGTAGATTTCGGGAAACCAATCAATTTTAAAATCCAATCGAAAACTTAAACATATACAACATAAAAATATCTGTGGAAGGATTGGTTCAGTGTCTTAACTTTGTAGGAAGAAATTTTGAGCAAGCGTTCGATGACCTTGAGATCGACATGACTGTCATCGATGGCGAGAACATGGAAGTCCTGAGAACAGGAAGGCGAATCGTCGAGAACTTGAGGCAAATTGAAGGAGAGGGTGCCTGGTGAAAAACCCACAGCCCCTACGCACCGTCATGATCCTGCTTGGAACCAAAGGAGCATCAAAAGCCGAGCAATCAGTCCAATCCTTCAACAACTCCTCTTGACCCCTTATCTCTGGAATCCATACCCTTCCCACCACTTCCACTCCATTCTTCTTCTGCTTCTCTCTTCCACTTTCCTCTGCAGAATCAAAAACCAGCTCCGGTGATGCTGTTCCCTCCTGACCTCAGACATAGGTTTGCGAAGCTGATAGGTTCTGAGACTCTGTTTCATCCTCACGATCACTCATGCTATCTTGTGATTGGCAGGGTGGACGAATCTGAGAGGTTTTGCAAGAATAGAAGGCGGTTGGTTAGCCACAAAATGGGTTTTCTCTTTCATGAGTGAGCAGTGTTCATTCGTGGATGAAGTTGAGGTTGAAGGAGAAGTGATATGGGGAAGGGAATGAATGTCGGTTTAGGGGGTAGGTTTCGAATTTAATGGACTCCATTATTGCCCAGCTGCCACGTCCTTAGCCATTCAAAGAAGGAGTGACATGTGCACACCATCTGGCAAGAACTATAAAAATTAATGGCAGTTATTTAACCTTAACGGTGATATGTGACTTTTGCACCTATTTTGTAACCACATAGTCATTTTTGCATAAAAAAAAAGCACTTACTACTGGGCGCTCCTCTGACCAAAGCACATGTATATTTTTGCACTTTAACCATATTTTAAATCATGTCTATGTACTCCTCTTGTCCTTAATATAATACATATTTAGGGAGTTTATATTAATTCTAAATATAAGACAAAGTTTTCATATTTGTCAATTTTTTTTTTCATAATTTATCCATATTGATTCTCCTTCAATAATAATCAAGGAGGAGAGGAAATTAGGAATTAAGGAAGATGACTATGCTATTTTAGAAAATAAATATAATATTAACTAACTTAAACCAACTTCCTTAACTTGATCAAATTAGATAAATATGTTTTATATTAAGGATTAAATGAGTAGTTTTTTTTTTGGTTGGATCTATACAGTTTACTCAATTGTAGACATTAGTTTCTCTATATACTCATAATTTATTAATTAGAGCTGACATGGATGTTAGCTTAGGATTTTTTTTAAATGATGGAATAAAATTTATTTATTATTAACATAAAAAATTATTATACTCATACGTAATAATAATCTACTTTATTTTCATTATATGTGGATTTGTTTGACAAATTAATTCAAGTATATGTGGAGAGACTTAAGTCATAAGCTACTAATAATGCCCCGGGCCTTGGAGGGCCAGCCCTGTTAGGCCTTGGCCCTTCACAAGTCGGCCTTGATTCCTAGCTCTAATGATGGGAAGGTCTACTATCGTCCCTACTCTTAGCAAACAAATTTTGAGCAATGCGAGCATATCTCGCCCACCCTCCCTTGTAGGGATACTTATTGTTCTTCACTCGGCTTAATTCCTACAAAAAAGCACAACACTCCAGTTAATATTAAATAGATATATGCAGATTTTATGAATTGCAAATTATAATTACCTAGAATGATGAGTCGCAACATGAGGTGACAAATTCTCTCCACTCATCCAGACAAAGATCTTGAGGAACTCCTGTCTCATAAGCCTTTTTAGAATTATTATGCCTTCATTAGTGCATGATGTAATTTGCATAGTGATTACCCAACCTTATTGAGGATAAATTGTTTGGAAGTTCCGTCTATATTATATGCAGACTTCAAAGCACACAATTTAAGTTAATATTTTTTTACAAGTATGTAGCAAGTAATTAGTAGGCATATATACCGTACCCTAATATTGTCCCAAATAATGTATGTGTACTTTTTCTGTACCCAACGACAGTTACTGGTCCTCATAGGAATATTGGTCCCTATTGTTAAGCCTATGTAGTTGATGAAGTGTGATGGTTCAAAAGCTTGACCATCATTTTTCCATGTCATGTCAAATTTTCTCCCCAAAGACTTGGCTTCATTCATAAAAGTCAAGGTGCAACGCCCCCTCCTTACAATATCACGCACTTCTTCTCATGCCTATTCCTGGGTCAAGTTTTTGGTTTGCAAAGGGGCAACATCAGTACTGGATTAATACCAATACTAGGGGCATTATCGGTGCCAGGGGAAGTAGAACTTGACATTTTAACTAAAAACAAAAATCATTCAGTCATCTACAGGGAATAGAACAATGGATTTTCCATAAAAACATAATGCACAATTAAGGTCAAAACTTGATGAAGTGAAAAATAAGAAGAATGCAGAATACGAAATAGAGAATGCAAAATTTAGAAGAGAAATATACCTTAAAATAAAGAGAAAAGATCACGCAAAGGAATGTGACCTAGCTAAGGCTCCAAAACAAAAAGTGAGTTAGGGAACTCAAAGCTACTCGCACGGCTATTGGACCGAAGTTCAAAGAAAGCACTGGAGGATTTGGTTCGCTTGAAACCGACTGTTGAAAACCGAAAAAGACAACCAAAGTTGTGGGTTTATGACGATGGTGGGTAACATGTGACTAAAGACAAGTATGTAAAGTGTAATAACTTGTGAATGTTGAAGAGTGAAGTTATGAAATGTTGCATTTTCTTAAGGTTCTTAATTTACAATCATAATGGATATGTGAATGAAAGTTCATAGTTTTACATCACAATCGTTAGGTTTTGTAAGCGGTGAAATTTTTTTTCTTAATAACCATTAGGTATAAGACATGATATTCTAAAAAGTATGGGTTTTACATAATAATCATTGTTTATTTGAATTATTTAATAATGTTTGACGTTGATTGTTCAAGCTCATAGTACAAACAAAAAATTTAAAAAAGAAAATGAGAGTGTGAATAAGAAACTAGAAAATAATTTTTCAGACGTTTAAATAGAAAGGGTTTCGTGGATTATATTATTGTCGTATGCGTCCGTTAGTATTGTTAATCAAGTAGAAGTGGAATGGAAAGGGTTTCACAAGTTATCTAGTAGAACATGTCCTTTGAATGAAATGGGTTACGTTATATAGCCGAATGTGTTCTTATAAATTGCCACGATTAACATAAGTAATGGTTATTTGCTAATAACTATGAAAGTTCCTTGAATTAGTAACAATTGTTTACTAATAACTGTGAAGTGAATATTTTTTTAAAAATATTTTTCAGCTACATTGTCTTAACGATTACTTTTTTTAATATTAAAAAGATAATAAAAGTAGCAGTGGTTTTCAATGATCACCACTATTGTTGTCCTCCTCCTCCTTCTGCCCCTCCTCCTCGCTTGACACATCTTTGATGTCTGAGGAAGTAGATGAAGGGTCTGATTGAAAGTGATCATATACAACCTGATTGTGATGAAGAATGAGGTCTAACTTCTTGTTCAGATTGTGGCTGTGGGTAGCAAGACGCCTTGTGGAGCGATTAAGACTGACTAATGTCTACAGCAGAGCCTCCATATGAAAGGAGATTTTTAGATTTGTTCTTTACATGACGGTTGTCTATTATGAAATGTCATTTTTGTTGTCTATACTTTACAGTTAATAGATATAACAGCTATGTTTGTGTTTTCATTGATATAGTATTGGAAGACAAAATATTTGCAAGTGTTAAATGACGGTTGTGTTTTAAAAACCGTCATTTTTGTAACTAAATAAATGACAGTTATTAACTACAACCGTTATTTTTGTGTTTTCACAAATTCCACCTCGCAATACCAACAGTGCACATAAATAACCGTTACTTTTACACGTTATATATCCTTGTGCAACCTCTACCTCAATATACATGACGATTATTCAACATAACCGTTATTTATTAAGTGTTATATATACCCAAATCTATAGTATTCACACTCACACACACACACACACATACAAAAGAATTTTGATTAACAAGCCTGCATTATACTTTAATTTATTATTATATATGTGGATAGGACTTATAATGGTTGTTAATTATATAGTGTGTTTGTGTGTGTGTGTAGTTTTTGTTAGATTTCATGCTTTGATGATAACAAACCTTAGGATCAATGTTTTACATGATTGAAGTGTTTTAGAAAAACATTTCCTAAGTCTAAGATGAATTGTTGATATAAGTCACTCTAGGAATAATCAATCACTATAGCGATATAGCTGCTTATCTAATCACCAACAAATAACCAGATAGTGATTGAGGGTTTCTATCAAATTTTAACAGATCACTTGAGTAATGGTAATGCCTCCGAGTGATAAGAAAACTCATCACTACTTAGTCACTACATAGTGAGCTCTTTAGAAATTTGAAAGATCACTTGAGTGAGAATGGATCACTTCAGTGAAATCTCATTTCTTTCTAGATTACTATCAAGGCACTCGATAGTGATGAAGTAACAAATCATTAGAGTGCTGAAAGGCTTGCTCAAGTGATGTGAATCACTATAGAATCACTCGATAGTGATAGGTTTCTTTACCAAAATTTATGGAAAGGACCACTCGAGTGATAACCAGTTTTGTCTCATCACTACAAAGTTACTCAATAGTAATTCATGTATTTTTTAAGAAGAAGAATGAAGTGTACTCAAGTGCCATCCAGCCGCTCGAGTGATGTAGAGCATCACCATAGAGTTACTTGATAGTGACTTAGGAAATTTCAAAATATTTTCAAAGATCACTCAAGTGAATAGTAATCACCTAGTGATTCTACATTTTCACATTATGACTATCAATACCTCTATGGTGAAATGAGTTATAACATATGATTGTACTCAAGTGTTGACTTATCATTCGAGTGATAAGACAAAACTATTTGATAATTCGAGTAATATTGATACTAGTTTTTGAAAGCATTGTCTCAGGGATTTTGATACTCATTCTAAGTTTGATAAAACTAGGTAGAAATGCTTATAATTGATTTTATTAATTACTAATCAAGCTTATGAATAAGTTACAGGTGCTCAATCATGGATTAAACTCAAGATCAACAAAAATCACTTTCGTGTCAGAAGCACTGAATGTAGTGAAACCCAACGAATTCGAATGCCTTCTTTCACCAATGACTATCTCATCTCTATAACGCATATATTCAAAAGCTTCAATGGTCATTCATTGATTTGAACCTATAAACATAGAAGCATTCAACGTAAAGCCAACAACTTATGCCAAACATTTTCTGTTGCATTCAATTCTAAGTCTTGTGCTCTATTTCTCTATGATTCTGTACTTCATTGTTGATTACATTTATTATTTGAGAGAGTTTTTGAAACTTAAAACTCTTGATGTGAGTTGCTCAAGGTAGTGGGATCTTGAGCAAAGGCATTGATTGCAAAGTGTAAAGGGGAGCGAGTTATCTTAGAGAAAGAGACTTGATTGTCCTAAGGCACCAAGAGCCCAAGAAATCTTGGAATCATAATGAAACACTCAGAAGGTCTTCTGGGGACTAGGAGTAGGTCGAATGGTTAGACTGAACTAATATAAATCCTTGTGTTCATCTCTTCTACTTTCTTCGGTGATATTCTTCCAACTCCGACTTTGTCTTTAAGTTTGGTTTTTGAGTTTAAATTTTTAAAATCACCTAATTTGCCACCCTCTTGGGTGAAAGGTATGACATCCTTATTTTATTTTTAGGATTAATTCTAATTATGAAATAATTATATACGATTATTGTAATTAAATTGTAATTGTGAGAGAAGAAAAAAGCCCGACAAAAAAAGAAGATACATGGTTGGTGGAAGAAAAAGGGGGGGGGGGGGGGGAAAATTAACACCACCGCCTTTGACAATTGGGGGTGACTCACCCCTCTTTTTCCATCTATGTGTGTGTGTGCGTGCGCGCACTTTGTGGCCGTGAGAGCAGGGAAAATAAAAGGAAGAGACGAGAGAAAATTGAGAGCAAGAGAGAAGTGAGAAGGAAAGAGAAGAAAAGAACAGTATTGAGGACATTTTAAGGTATGTTATTTATCTTATAAGATCATTTTATTACTTAAATTAAATTCGTTTTAATAAACTTCATTCTGTTAGTTATCTTATAAGATCATTTTGCTACTTCAATTAATTTTTTTTCAATAAACTTCCTTCATGAAAGTTGTTTCAAATATTTTTCTCTTTACAATGAAGATAATATAATGTTGGTTAGTGAAAATTTTGAGGTTAGGATTTTGGAAAATTTTTGAGTTTTGAAAATAGATGACTGTATATATGAATAGAACGATTGGTAACTAATTTTAATCGTTTTAGAATTGTTGATTGATTTTTGTAGGAATTTAAATTAATTTTTTTTATTTAAGAAGTTTAAAATTTATATCCTACCGTCTATTTCTACCGATTAAAAGTAGTGTAAATTTTATTTTGGGTTAATGGAGAAATTACTGAGATTTTAATCGGTTTAGTTATGAAATTTGAAAGACTAAACTTTCATTGTTAGTTTTTAATATGATAATATATTATTACTAGAATTTGTGTAGTTTAAGTTATTTGAAATTATAATTGTGATAATGTAGAGCTTATTTGTGACCAGTGATTGTTCGTATTTTACTCATCAAGATAAGTTTTTGCTTGCAAGTGAGGTAAGTGGGATTAATTTATTTTATATGCTTGTTTTGGATTGTAAGGTATTTTCTAAACCTTACTTTCACATGAACTAATAACATGTGTTTTTTTCTTTAAAAAAAAAAATTTATTCGTATATCTGAATATGAAATAGTTTTAGTGAAGCAATGTATTTTTCAATACATATACATACATACATACATACATACATACATACATACATACATACATATATATATATATATATGTAGACCAATATTGTTATTGAGATTGTGATTGTTGTGATAGTTATGATGTTTGTTGTGAAATGTTGTATATGGAATAATGAATTTTGTAAGATATTGCTATTATGATGTTTGTTATATGGAATATAATGTTATATATAGAATAATATATTGCACGATGTTTTGAAAGTTATAGTGATATATTGTTTATTTGCTATGGGATATGTTGGATTGAGTAGAATAGATTTAGGGTGAAATTGTGCTGAGTGTTGGATTGTGTAGAAGAGATTTAGGGTGAAATTGTGCCCATTTGATATTCTTTTGCAAACTCATTTTCTCCTAAAATTATATGTGTTGTCATCATCAAAAATGGGGAGAATGTTAGTTCTCTATGTGTTTTGATGATGTCTAACAATTGTAATATCTAATATTTCAAATGGCAAAGATTTGAGTTTCCTTAAAAATCTTACAAGTTTAATAACTCAAGTCAAAGTACTTAGAAAATCTGGTTTTTGCAAGCCCATAACTCAAGTTGTCACTTAACAACTCAAGTTATGAGTTGTACTTCAGTTTTCAGATATGACATCGCGATATCAGATTTTGCTGAGTCAAACATAACTCAAGTCATGATGTATAACTCAAGTCATAAGGAGTCACAGAGAACTTAGCTGATATAAGGTTCTGATATAACTTGAGTCACGTTGGATAACTCAAGTCATATTATATCAAACTCTTCTCTGTTTGAATTATGTTGCAACTATAACTCGAGTTGCTTTTTATAACTCGAGTCATTTTATTCGCAATTCCTCTCTGTCTGAAATTATCACAATTTTGACTCGAGTTGCCATGAATAACTCGAGTTACACTATTTGGAATTTCCTCTCAGTCTTGAAATACCACATCTATGACTCGAGTCATATGATGTAACTCGAGTCAACTTATTTGACGAATGTTCTCTGACTTCAAAATAACTTAAGCATAACTCGAGTCATCTTGATTAACTCGAGTCATTTGTATCAGGATTTTGAATTCATCGTTCTTGTAATCTAAAATCTTATGATTATACATTGGGAACTTGATATTATTGGTTCTTATCATTTCTAACCAAGTTTAATCAGTTTGCTTGTGAGTTTCAAACAAGATTAACATGTTTAAACTTCAAATTATCATAAAGCAAGATTATGTCAGAAGCATTAAATGCAAAGCAGACACATGCACCATTTTGGCAAGAAACCTTCTAAGCAAGCAAAAAGCATTCCGGCTATCTCTCAGACAACATTCTAACTGAATCTCAACGGATAATTTGAATAAAGAATGTCAACGGAGAATAACGAACGAATGTCGGAAGCTTACGAAGAGACACAAGCAACGTAATCTCAACGGATATATTCATTTCCCACAACGGCTCATTTATTTCCCCTCAACGGTCATTAAATGCAAGCATCTATAAAAGGGAGAAGCATTGAAGTCTCTACCAACCAAAACTCTGCGCATTCAATTAGCGATAAAGATTATTTATTGTTTCTATTCTAAGTGCTAATATCTTCGGATATTTCGATCTTCAGTGTTTACTTATATACTCTTTTAAAGAGTTTCTTTATTGATTATATCTTCTTGTAAGAATCTCAAAGTATTGGGACTTTGGGATTGGGTTATTTGATTACAACTTGTAAGGGGGAATAAGTTCTAGAGAGAGAATTACTCCGAGAGTTACAGAGTGTGTAATCATTTGAGTTAATGAAATCTCGGAGAGTCTGGGGACTGGACGTAGGTCAAGAATTTAGACCAAACTAGTATAAATCGCCTGTGTTCATTCTTCTTCAACTTCACTTTGGTCATCCCTGTTTTAGCTGTGTACAAACAGAGCATCTTTCGGAAGAAAATTTAATATCCCCAATTCACCCCCCTCTTGGTGATATTCTGTCTTTCATTTGGTAATTCAACAGGTCCAAGCAAGTTCTCAACGGGCATCGGGTTAAATCTAATATAATTGTTGGCCAAAACAACAAACATTTAATTTGAAATTTGAATAACATCAAATTGTTGTATGATCTGGGCAGGTGCATAATTGCTGTTGGAATTTCAGAGAAATCCACAAAGTATGATTATTTCATAGAGACTGAGGACCTGACTCATAAATATTGCAATACAAGTCCATCTAAGGACATCTATTAAAAATAGAACTAATATTAGGGCCTCCACTCAATTTTTTTCGTTAGGGTTCTTACATGTAAACAATATTTTTCTGTTTCCAATTTTGTTCTTTTTAATATTTGAGGGATATAAAGGTAATTTGACCTAAATTCTAAATTCATAATTGTATCACATAACCTAATTAATAATTTGTTAAGTTTAGTAACCTAAATTAGAATTTGGGTAATCAAGGGATAGGTTATTCTACCTACTCCTAATTTGCCTACCTCTGACTACCTCCTTCAGAACCGTTAGATTATGAGATCATCCAACGGCAGAGATTTAAGCAATAAAACCCTATTGTTTTCCCCTTTCCCCCTCTCTCCCACAGCTTTGCAGACTCCTTGGAAGGAAACGTCGATTAGTGCAGAACCCATCTGAATCCCAACCCCGATTTCTGCGTACATCACTCTCTTTCAGATTCTCCTCTCTCTAATCTCTACTTTCCCTCCCAATTCCCCTCCTTAAATCTTCATCTTGAAGTCGCTGTTTAATTATCTGCTCTATCGCTGGATTGTTCCAAATCTTTTGGTGGTATGTATTCTTAATGTTTAGTTATGAGCTTCCCTTCCCGTTTATCTCATTTGATTATTGTGAGCACGTGTCTCTACGAGTTTCTATTTCGTGTTTTTGTACTTTATGCTGCCGACTATATATTTGCTCGATTGGGTATGAGAACAGAAGGAGAGCAAAATCTGTGTTATGGATTTCACCTCATGACAACATAATGTCTCCTCTTGATAATTCTTCCAAGGGACTCATTGAAAGAACAGAGTTCTTCCGGTCCGTGACGTGATAGGGATTGAAAATGTTGGGTGATTTCTTTACTCGGATTCTTATTCTGCTTCTAGGGTATGCATACCCTGGATTTGAATGCTATAAAACTGTGGAGAAGAACAGGGTCCAGATTGAGGAACTTCGCTTCTGGTGCCAATACTGGATCATTGTGGCAATCGTCATGGTTCTGGAAAGGTTTACATATATATTTGTCGGATGGTTACCTCTGTATGGAGAGATGAAGGTGGCGTTCTTTGTCTACCTGTGGTATCCTAAAATAAAAGGGACAGGGTTTGTGTATCAAGCAGTGTTGCGCCCTGTTGTATCAAGACATGAAACTGAGATCAAGAGGCCAACTAAGTCTGTATGGCCGTGTATCCATACCATCAGTCAACAAAACTACCTGTTTAAGTCCATCAATACGGCTAACTACCCAAACTAGCTTATCATCAATGATTTTAGTGTCGTATGGTGTTGAAGAATTTCGTCCAGATTCCACCTTTATGTTTATTAATATTGATATATCAATTTGCAGAGGGATTCAACAACTTTGATAAGTGTCTAAGACTCAGTCTGTGGATATTTATTTATGCTTGCTGGATGTCCTTTTTTCATTGGAAATCTTGTTCTCCTTTATTGCATTTTATTTCTTCCCAGGAATGTTTTTTCTTTCATCAGGAAAAAGCATGCCACTTTGTCTAAATCCCTATTCTAGGGGACTTGTTGATCTTGAATTGTTTGCTTGCTTGTTTGAGACTTTAGTCATGTTTAATACAAGAATACAATTATTGGAAGAAAATAATCAATTTTATTGATATGACAATTGCTTTGTAAATTTGGGATGATTACAACGAAATAAGTACATTGAACTAAACGAAATAGATTTTTCCTTTTTTTTCTAATCATAATCTTTTAACGAAAAGAATGTTTTGATCTACAATCCAACTATTAGTAAATCAACAAGGTTTTCTGTAATTTAAAACGCTATGTAGATACACAAGTGAAGCAACTCGCACATATTTCCTGATACATACATGAACAAGAAAGTATGCTAAATCCTAAACTTATGCAACAAAAGTCTACCAAAAATGGACTATGTACGTATGTAAAGTGTACACAATATAATAGGCCACCTGAGATAACTCAGATAGTAAGAATGAAACATCTCTATGATGTGATTACAAAAAAATACAGTATATGATTGATTATATGTCTGGCCTATCTTGCATAGATAGCATTTAGTAGAACATGAGCTAACATGAGATCCACAAAATATTGATGCCCTATTTGTCCATCTCGCCACTTCATCTTCAATGGAGCTCTTCCGTAATGAACTCCATCATTACACCATCATTACACCGGTTATCGAAATGCCATAGATATGGCAGATCAAAGTTAACAATCACACCAGAAACCACCCCAACTTGCTTCAACTTCACCAACAATATGCCATTGAACACCTCCATCTTGCTAAGATAATAGGCCAATGATCTTGGATACCCACCTATACCCACTGAAAGTTTTAGCCATCGGTGAACACTTGTAATTAATTTTCCTGGGAAAAGTAGAACAAACAGAAGTCCCAAGTCAGACTGTTCGTAGCATTAACAAGAGCCCGTGTGAACTCCTAATCTTAAAACTTGGCAATTTCAACTTCTAAAAGATTGTGAAATAATATTTATTCAATTAAGTTGGAATGATCATTATGGAATGACGAATTTCTCATATTTACGACGTATCTAATATAATTTCTATTAAAATAACCTGTATATTTTTTCTGAGAAAAGGCGAATGAAATAAAGGATATATAACAAGTTTGGATAGGTCAATCAATTCTTAAAATAACTTTAAAAATTACGGAGGACCTTTCAAAGTATCATAAAAGACCACCAACTTTAAAAAAATAACTAAAATAATTAATAGTGCACAAATGTTGGAATGACACATAATCCATTATTATTCCTCTGTAGGGCCAACCAAAAAAAAAAAAAGTGAGGTATTACCCAAAATAAAAATACAGTGAGGTAGATGTTGCCTGTTGGAACTGATATATAAGAATCTGTAGACCTGCTTCCGTAACTTCAATATGAATAAGAATAATGAAAACGAGAAAATAACAATTTCCTTGAAGAAGATTCAATTGCTGGTCCATCACTCACCCAAATAGAGTTGATCCAGCAGATAAATAGACAAAATTATAACAACTGTAAGAAAAAGAAAGGCACTAGTAGACGAAAAGGATTTTATATATCATTTAGCATCAGCATCCTTATTATAAGACGGAGGGAATATATATTTAACTTACAAGGACTAAAAGTGGGGAAGCAAAAATCACAAAACAAGTAGAATTACAAAAGAATAAGAACAACGTTAATGATGGAGATACTAATTCAACAACGTTAATGGCTAAAATTATAATAGCTATAGGTGCAATCATACCAAGTAGAGAGTAGAGTAGACTTCTGTGAATCTGTTGGTATGTCAATCACTTCTGATATAACATCAATAGCATTTCTTCTCTGTGGAATATTCCAGATGGAAGACGCTTTAAAACTTCTTTAAAGCACTTATCATCTTCGCTCCTGGTGGATCACAATGCAAATCAGTAAGTAAAAAATATAAATTTAAAATAAAGATCATTGATTAGGAGAGTTATCCTTCTTAGCATAAAAGGAAAAAGAATAGAGTTAATACATTAAGCAGTATTCTGCTATCATCATGCCAGATATACCTTTGCCACCTACGTAGAATTAACATATTTGAAAGCGAGTTTATTTTGGTATTCGTGCATGCAAACCACATTAGCATGCTAAAACTAATATCATAGGATTGCAGGAGAACTAGCAATGCTAAAAAAGTGAGCATCCATCTTTCTTCCAGATACCAAGGGCCCTATAACTTCATCCCAGATGTAACAATGACAATGTCATACAACACGTTAACTAGGAAATTGCAGAGCTCCTCAAATATTGCTGTTTGAATTTAAAATTTAGAGTTCAAAATCATACATATCTAAGTTAAGATCATTTCAAACATCCTAGCCTTTTAAACGCTAATGGAGTTAGTTCTTGAGGAATTTCCTGCATCAGATTTTCAATTTGTATGCAATGACACTTCCTAAGATAGTGTCAACTAAACACCATCATATATCACTAAACTGAATCACAACTTATATCCAATTAGATTTAAGAATGCAATCCAAGCTTACATGCCTTCCCTCTCTCCTGTTTACATCACTGTACGACCCTAAAGCAATCAAGTCCTTTTCATATAAAACACAATCAAATTTAAATATGCCATCATGCTTAGCATACAAGTTAAGTTTTGAGCAATTCATGAACATTAAATTTCAAACTGAGATCAACTTGTTCCATTATTGAAATTTGAACAGGTGGTGCAAGAGACGATAGATCCAAATGCAAAGATAAAGTATAGGCCAAACAGGTGAGCAATGTTGGTGAGGTAATATTTCAACCTTTTGTGGTTTAGTGAAGAAGTTTTTACAATGCTTTAACAAAGCATTTGGTAGCCAGAGCTCTATCAAGGAGTAAATAAATCATTCATACGCCTTTTCTTCCTGTGAAGTTTTTTTGTCTGTTTGTTTGGAAGATGGAATGTAAAAGACAATGGTGCTTACTAAGCACTCCCTATCCATCTAATGGAAACAAATTAGAAAAATGTTTCTTGCAGTGGCATAGCACGAATATAACAAAAACTGTTGTTACTTCGTTTCTTCTCATTGATATAGGTTCCAAAACCTAACATTCTACCAGATTTTAATTCAGTTTCAGATCTGAGTATAATTGCAGAATTAAACCTCAATTTCTCACTTTCGGGGATCTCTCCAAAGGGGGCACATAGATCCAGATCTGGATACGAATAATATAGATCAAACAAACAGAGCAAGGAACAAATCAATATGATGGCCCTACGATCTAGATCCCAAAACAAAATGTCAGATTCGGAGGAAGAAAAAATCACATATATTACTCGATTTTAAAGGTAAGCACGAAGGAAGAAAAAATCTTAAAGAGAATTCTTTGAAAACATCACGCCAAAAGAGGAAATATACAAATAAGCCCGGGCTCCTATTCCTTCTAATCGCAGAAACAAAACAAATGAACACCGGGCAAGCAGAAGAAATCGGATCAATAAGGGAAAAAGAAAGGTGCCCGATAATAATGAATCAAAGACAATCGATTCAAACCTAGAACTCAAGAGTAGTGTGGGGTTTTAGAAGAGGAAGAGGTGATACCTGCGAGAGGAGAAGATTTCGGTAGAAATTAGAACTCTGCAAATGAAATTGGTTCGCTGAAAAACAATCAACGGAAAAAGAAGATGATGAGAGGGAAACCGTCACACGGAGGGGTAGAGAGAGAGAGGGTGGGAGGGTGGAAGGGGAAAAATGTTTATTTTATGCCTTAAATCTCTGCCGTTGGATGATCTCATAATCTAGCGGTTCTGAAATTATTACTACTATATTAATACCAATAATAATTTAAAGGGATAGGATATTGTTACAACCTTTTTTTTGTTACAACCAATGTTACTACTACTTTTCCACTGTTAGATCAGAATCTCATTTACCTATATAATTTCTCTCTCCTATTAAGATTCTGATCTAACGGTGGAAAAGTGGTAGTAACATTGGTTGTTGTTCTGTATGAAGAACACAGAGATTGGACTTGACTAGGGTGTCAAGCCTAGAGCCTACGTACCCTCGAAGGGATCAAAGTCCGCGTAGTTCGCGACAAACTTGAAGGCACGTAGCCAGGGGAGTGGGGTGTGTGCTCTGTGTGGCAGAAAGTAACAAGAGCATAAGATAGAACCTGTGCACCTGTTTAGGGTTTCCTTCTATTTATAGAGGAGCTTGGTGCCCGTATCTCCCTATTGATGGGCGATATCCATGATTGAGCCCTTCAGGGCTGATTGGCTGGTGCCATGATTGTAGGAGGATCTCCTATTAATGAGCTCCTAAATATAGGGGATCTCAGATCCTTTCCAAATATAGCGCGGATCCCTTATAGGCGCAGTTGGGCCGGGGTCTGGACTTGGGCCTATTGGGCCGGTTCGTAACAGTTGCCCCCCAGCTTGGTCGTTTAGGCTTCTGGACGGCCGAGATGCTTAGTGCCCCGGGCCCGTTATGGCCGAGGTCCTCCTGCTCGGACTGGGTCGGCCTTCGAATGCCGTGGCCCTTAGCTCGGCTTGGGACTGCGGTCGGCTCAATCGGTTCTCGTCCTGCCCAGAACGTCGGGTTTGCTTGTGTCCGGGCGGTTTTTATCCTATCCGGGTCCCCAAGCGTTCTCTTGCCTTTTGGGATTCTTCGTACGCTTCGGTTTTCCCCCTACGTGAACCGTCACTGTGGTTTTACAGCTGTCAGATCCTTAGTGGAGGGAATCTGCAACCGTCACGCCTTTTCGTCTCTCGAGGCCAATGCGCATTTATGGCGCTGGCGTCGTGCTGCGCCAATCTCAACGCGCCTGCATGGGAAAATACCGTTGTACCCTTCTTGTGTTAGGATTTCGGTTTAAATAGCCTTCTCTGCGCTTCTTTTCCACTTTTCCCGCTATTACATTTTCTCGCTCAGACTACTCTCTGGTTTCTCTAGAGCTTCAGAGGGGATTCTGTGCCCGGAACTTTCGCCGTCTTCCAGCGTTCTAGTTCCTTCCTCTTTCACATAACAGGTATTGTGCCACTTTTCTGTCATTTTGTTCGGTATTTCCTTTTCTTTTACCGTTTATTCTTCGTTGATTGACGTTTGTGTCATCGCTCTTCCCTCCTTCCGGGTTTCCTGTGTTTCCTTAGAATCAGTGTACCTGAAATTCGTCCCATCGTTTCCTTAAACACTGTTCTTAGCGCTTTAGGTTTCTGACCATGGTGAGGGGTAGAGGTATTCCTAGTTCTGCAGCTTCATTGACGCCGGAGGAGGAAATGGTCCTTCGTGCGCGTCTCCCGCGGGCTACTTACTGGGTTCTTGGGGGTGAACCACCTGCTTCGGGAATCCTGGATCCTTCGCGCCGAGGTGGCGCCGTGCGTCCGGGGCGAGGTGGGGCTCGCCCGTCCTCGGGAAGGGTTTCTGTTTCAATTCCACGCTTACCCTTCCGGGCGCTTGCAACCGCTCTTCCTCAAGAATCGCCTGGTGGGGCCCTGGTGGGTTCCTCTTCCAGTTCCCAATCCCCGGTGGTGATGGCTCGACCGCTGAATTTTTACGAGGGTCCCTCTACTGCTTGCCGGTCGTCAGCTCCCGAGGGTTACGTGGGCCCCTGTTGGGACTGCCTGGCGGAGGCTTCCGTGTTAATGGCAGGAGATGGGGATACCATGGCTTCGTCCATTCTAGGCTCCTGTCGGCATTGGTCTGCCCCGGTTGTTTCTTCTCGTGACCCCATTCGTCCGAGTCGGTCGTCATTAGTACCTGCTGTTATGCCTGTACCAGGTATTTCTGCTTCTTTGCTAATACTGGCTTTGTTTATTTTCGTATAGGCTTATTTATGGCTCCCAAGTCGGGATCTTCTAAAAAGCGCTCGGAGGCCGGTGGCCCGGACTCTCCCAGTCCATCCGAAGCCCTGATTCGCCGATATGGCTGGGTATCGCACGACGTGCTGGCAACAACGTCGTTGATGTCGGAGGTAGACATAGCACGGCTGGAGGTCCCGGCCATGCCCGGATGCGTCCTTAGGCGTCCGGGGCCTGAGGAGCCTGTATGTGCGACTCGGACCGAGGGTCAGCCGGATTTTTTCTTCTTTTACCGGGACTACTTGACTCGGGTCCGAGTTTCTCTTCCTTTCACCCCCTTCCAGATGGAGGCGTTGCGGCATCTTCGTCTCGCCCCGACACAATTTCATCCGAATGGTTGGGGATACCTAGTCGCCTTCGAGCGGTTATGCGGCCATTTTCCGCTCCCCATCCCCTGTACCGCCAACCTCTTTTTCCACTTCTTCGGACCTTTTACCCCTAGTTCGTCCGCGAGGGGTGACAATCTGAGGGGCATGGTATCCCTGCGGATCAACCCAGACCGTCACTTGATGACGCCCTTTTCCGACTCCTTTAAACGGTTTAAGGGGGCTTTCTTCAAGATCGAGACCGTCCCGGGGGAGCGGCCGTGGTTCTTAGAGGATGGTGGTCGGTTCCCGCTGTATTGGGGGGAAGGTCATTACAAGGCTAAGGCCATCTCCTACCAGGTTCCGTTCGAAGACCTGGTTCCGAAATCGGTTTCTGCTTTGCCACGGCTCGAGGCCCTGGTGGCCGAGTACGGTGTGCAGCCGGCTGGCTTCTATATTTCCACCGAGCCGCCGCCTTCCTCGTGTAGGGTCACTAGTAGTTGTGTTTGTTTTTGTTTCATTATTGTTCTTATGAATCGGTGGATTCTGATCTACTTTGTTTCTGTCTGTTTGCAGCTAGGGCTATGGACGACCTGCCGCTATACGCTCGCTTGTCGAGGGCGGCCGCCGCGCCTACGAGTCGCCCCAAGAAGCGGGCGGCTTCTTCCACTGCCGGCGCTCCTTATGCCTCGGCTCCTAAGAAGGCCAAAGGCCCTACTGCTGATGGCCCTTCTTCCCCCCCGGCCACGCAGGCTGCTTCGTTGGTGGGGTCTCCGGTGCTTGAGGGCCGGGAAGTCGTTGCTATGGACCCAAGCCCGGTGCCTGGTTCGCAGGGTTCTAAGGGGCGAGAGGCCCCGATTTCCGATGAGGAGGTTGAGGCTGAGTTTTTCGCCGATGATCCTCCATCTCTGCCAGATCTGCCTTCGTCATCCTCGCTTCCGCCACCACCGCTGCCGAAGTCTCTTCTCGCCCGTGGCCGTATTTGGCACGATGGGGTAGTTCCTGAGGTTTCCACCGCCTTCCTCCCTCCCCGACACTTTATTGGCTGCGCTGCCCTGACTCGACCGGCCCTGGAAGAGCTGCACAGGAACCAGGCAGAGCTTTGCCGGGCGGTGGGATATAACCAAGCCTTTATCATGGTCCGGGAGCAATATGCCCGTTCCCATGCTGATGCCCAGAGGCTGCGGGCACAGGTCGAGGAGTTGGCCAAGAGTTTGTCGGTTGCGGAAGCCAAGGCCGCATCTGCTGGCGACCTGCAGGAGGAGCTTGAGGTGGCGGAGGCCAAGGCTAAGTCGGCCGGGGAGGAGCTGGCCAAAGGCTGGGCGGCGCGGGATGCGGCCCTCGCGGAACTGGAAGGGGTTCGGGCGGAGCTGGATGCCGCGAAGGCTGCGGCGGTCCGGGTAGATCGGGAGCTGCAACTGTCCTAGGAGCATGCCGAATCGGTCGCCGTGGAGTGCACCCGGGCCGTGAAGGAGAGGTCCGAGAGCCTGGCTGCGGCCAAGGCTTTAGAGGCGCGGCTGGCTGCTTTGGCCAGGGATGAAGAGGCGGCTCAGGCAGCCCTTGCTGCTGAGAAGGTGACCTCCCGGGAGCTTACGGACGCCCTGGTGCAGACTGCCGAGGCCTGCTTTAAGCAAGCCTTGCTCCAGATCCGGTACCTCAACCCCGGGGTTGAGCTTCGAGTGGAAGGATATGATCATCGTGCCTTTGTCAAGGACGATGGATCTTTCCTCCCATTCGAGCCTCAAACCGCCGAGGACCCTGATGAAGAGGCCGTGGAGGGTGCTACCGTGGCCGGGCCAGAGGAGGAAGCTGATGCTGGGTCGGGCTCCCCGTCTTAGCTTTTATTTTTGCTATTTGTATTTCTTGGGGTGTTGGAACCCTTGTAACTTTGAATGATCCCGGCCTTGGTGCCGTTTTTGTACAGACTTGAACAATTGATGACAATATTTTTGTTGCCTTGTGCTGCGATCTGTACTCGGTTTAATTCTTTACCGTCACTTTTGTCTGGATTTGACAATGAACGATTTACCTTTGTATCATCCTTTTTCGTCTGTCGGCCGTGTTTAGATAACTTAGACAATGGGTGGGCTTATCTCTCTTTTGTCTAAGTTTGGGTGTTCCTTCGGCTGCATTGTTGCAAGCCGTCTGGATGCTCTAGACAATGGATTCTACCATCCTTTTGCCTGAGCTTAAGAATCGGTTGGCCGTGTGGGTAACTTAGGCAATGGATACTTTTATCATTCTTTTGCCCAAGCTTTATCGTTTGTCGGCCGCATATGTACAGGCGTTGTTTCTCTACCACACTTGGTGTGTGGGAGATTGGGGCAAGGTTGTCTTGTTTCAGCCTCGTCAGGCATAACTAACCGTACTGCCTCGGCCCGGCTTACAAGTAGCCGAGCTCCAACTTTCTTCTAGTTGGATCAAGTTGTACCGGCGTAAGGGCGGGACTACCACGTGTCTAACCGAGGCTTCGTCTGCCTGGAGTCGGACATTTTGACCTGATCAGGGTCGGCATGGCAGGCCGCTTGCTTAGCCGGGCGAGCGTTGACGCATCAATTTCGCAAAGGGCCGCGTTCGATTCCTTTGCCGAGCTCTAACCAATGCCTGTCGGAGTACGACGGCCGGTTTTCGTACATCTAGATGTTTTTGGTTCTGGCCGGGTTTGTGACCTCGGGGCCGTCTACCGGTGCCGGGGTTAATAGCCCCGGCTTTCGGTTCCTTAGCCGGGCTTCATTGCCTCGGCCTTGTTGCTTTTGGCCGATCTAAGCGGCTCAGGCTTCATGCTTAAGCTTTGTGCGTATTGGTAAATATTCCCAGTGGGATCCTTTATTGATGAAAAGAAATAGCCCTACGGGGCCTTACAAAGCATCACAATCAGAAATGACACAACTTGGATTCAAAACGCAAGGAAAACAAATGCGAGGAAAGGAAGAATTGTAAAAGCAGACAAACACTGCCGAAAAAGAGTCTAGCTATAGTAGATCTTTAGCTTGTCGGCATTCCATGTCCTTTTGATTGGCTTTCGTGCCAACGTCTCGAGGATGTATGCTCCTCCGTCGAGCTTTTCCTTAATCCGGTAGGGCCCTTCCCAGTTTGCCGCCAGCTTCCCGTCCTTGGCATTCTTGTTGCCTATGTCGGCCCGTCGGAGTACTAGGTTGCCTCGGTTGAAAGACCGGGGTCTGACCTTTCTGTTGTACTTCGCCGCGAGTAGCTGCTTGGCGGCTAGTTCCCGGCAGTGCGCTGTAACCCGAATTTCATCAATGAGGTCCAAGTCAGTTTTCAAGGCGTCGTCATTCGATCCCTGCCCCTCTTGCCCGGCTCTCACCTTTCTCCAGGATGGCTGTCCGATTTCAACCGGGATCATTGCCTCACACCCATAGGTCAGCCTGTACGGGGTTTCTTGAGTCGAAGACTGTACGCTCGTGCGGTATCCCCAGAGGACGCTGTGGAGCTGTTCGGTCCAGTTGGTCTCAGCTTGCAACATTAGCCTCTTTAGTCCGTCCAGGACGATTTTGTTGGCGGCTTCAGCCTGGCCATTGGTCTGGGGGTGTTCGACGGACGAGAAGTGCTGCTTAATGTCCAAGTCGGACATTAGTGCTTGGAAACGATGGTCCATGAATTGGGTCCCATTGTCCGTGACGACCTCAGCTGGTATGCCGAAACGAGAGACGATGTTGTGCCTGAAGAATTTCATCACTCTGGCCGACGTTATTGTGGCGAGTGGCTCTGCTTCGATCCATTTAGTGAAGTAGTCGACTGCGACGATGAACCATCTGCACTGCCCTTGCGCCGGCCTAAATGGTCCGAGGATGTCCATGCCCCACTTGTAGAAGGGCCATGGGGCTGGCATTCCTTTAAGTTCAGGGGATGGTGGCCATATGACCCTGGCGTGCTTCTGGCAACTGTCGCATGTCTTGGCCTTCTCCATGGCGTCCTGACTCATAGTGGGCCAGTAGTAGCTGGCGCGCAACGCTTTCCGGGCTAATGCCTTGCCCCCCATGTGGTGGCCGTTAGCGCCTTCGTGTAGCTCGGCCAGCACATATTTGGCTTCGGAATCTCCAAGGCATCGCATCATTGGGCAATGGAGTCCCTTCCTGTATAGTTGGTCATCGACCATAGCATAGAGGGCGGCTTCTCTGATCAGCTTTTTTGCGTCTGTCGGGTCGGTGGGGATAATTCCCCTCTCGAGGTAGTCTTCAATAGGCTTTCTCCAGTCGGCCCCTCCAAAAATGGCCATGATGCAGCTAGGCTCGGCCAGGTTCTGTTGTATCACGGTCCTATGGTTGTCCGGCCCCTTAGTGCTTGCCAACTTAGAGAGGATGTCGGCTCTTGCGTTCTCCTCTCTTGGGATATGGGACACTGTGACCTCCTCGAATTCGGCCATCAGCTCTTTGGCTTTATTTAGGTACTTTGCCATGAGCGGGCCCTTCGCCTGGTAGGTGCCGTTTATCTGAGCCGCGACGAGCTGCGAGTCGGTTAAGACCTTTACTCGCTGGGCGCCATTATCCTTTGCCTGGAGTAGTCCGGCCAGTAGGGCCTCATATTCGGCCTGGTTATTAGAAGTCTGGAATTCTAACTGGAGAGAGTGTCGGTGGCTACTCCCTGTGGGCTTTCCACGATGATTCCTGCACCGCTGCCCTTTGCGTTGGATGATCCATCCACATAGACCTTCCACGTCCCGTCACTGACTATGGCCGGGGTGAGTTCCCTAATGAAGTCTGCGAGTGCCTGGGACTTGATCGCTTGCCGGGCTTCGAAAGCGATGTCAAACTCTGATAGCTCTATGGCCCAATTGGTCATCCTCCCTGCCAGGTCCGGCTTATGCAGAATTTGCCGGATCGGCTGGCTGGTTCGTACGACAATCCGGTGTCCCTGGAAATACGACCAGAGTCTTCTTGCGGCTGTGAGTAGAGCAAAAGCTACCTTCTCCAGCCTCTGGTACCTGATTTCAGAGCTTTGCAAGGCCCTACTGGTGAAGTATATTGGTGTCTGTCCTGCCTCGGACTCCCTTACTAGGGCGGCGCTCACGGCTTCATTGCCGATTGATAGGTAGAGGAAAAAGGTCTCTCCTGGGTCCGGCTTCGTGAGCACCGGGGGGGATGCCAAACATCTCTTAATTTCTTCGAATGCTGCGTCACAGTCTGGGCTCCATCCGCCTCGGGTTTCTTTCTTTAGCAGCTTGAAAAGAGGTAGGGCTTTCTCGGCCGACTTCGGCAAGAAGCGCGTCAATACGGCTAGTCGGCCCGTTAGCTGCTGTACCTCCTTTTTAGACCCCGGGGGCTGAATGTCGAGCACGGCTTTGCATTTGTCCGGGTTGGCCTCTATCCCTCGGTTCGTTAACATGAAGCCTAGGAATTTCCCTGCTGGGACCCCGAAGGCACACTTGGCCGGGTTCAACCTGATTCGATGTCTTCTTAACTTCTCAAACGTCTGTTCTAGGTCCCGGATGTGATCTTCTGGGAGTTTTGACTTGACGATCATGTCGTCTATGTAGACTTCTATGTTACGCCCGATCTGATCCTCGAAAACTCGGTTCATCATCCTTTGGTAGGTGGCCCCGGCATTCTTCAGTCCAAAGGGCATGACGTTGTAGCAATAATTCGCCTTATCAGTTATAAAGGCGGTCTTTTCTTGGTCCTCGGGATGCATGGCGATCTGGTTGTAGCCGGAGTAGGCATCCATGAAGGAGAGGAGTTGGTACCCGGCCGAGTTGTCCACGAGCTTATCTATGTTAGGCATCGGGTAGGAATCCTTAGGACAGACTTTGTTGAGGTTGGAGTAATCGACGCACACTCTCCATTTGCCGCTGGGCTTGAGGACCATGACTACGTTGGAGAGCCAAGTGGTGTATTGTACCTCTCGAATGAAGCCGGCCGCTAGGAGTTCCTCAATGTGGCCCTCCAGGGCCTTCTGCCTATTGTCCGCGATGTTCCTCTTCTTCTGTGCCACTGGTCTAGATCCCGGCCAGATGCCGAGCTTGTGACAGCAGAAGTGGGGGTCAATGCCAGGCACTTCGGCCGAGGTCCATGCGAAGACGTCACGGTTCTGCCTTAAAAAGCGTATCATGAGGTCCCTCAGGCCGTGGTCCATATCACGGCCAATTTTGGCAGTTTTGGATGGGTCCTCGCCTAGCATTATCTCCTCCAGCTCTCCTTCTGGTTCGGGCCTCGGATTGTCCAGCTCCCGGAGGTCCAACTCGACCATGTTGACTTGCTGCCGCGGGCGCTCCCCTGGGCCGGCTTCGGCTACTCGCTCATTAAATCCGAGCCGGGGTGGAGACGTTGGTCCTCCTTCCTCGACCCGGAGAGCTTCGTAGTAGCATTGCCTCGACTCTTTCTGGTCTCCAGAGACCACAACTATCTGGTTCTTATTATTGACCATCTTCAGCTTCTGGTGCTTGGTGGATACTAGTATATCCCAATTGTGGATCGTTGGTCGACCCAGGATGATGTTGTAAGGGGACCGGAAATCAGCGACTACGAATCGTACCCGCTCCGATTTGAAGGCCTCTTTGGTGCCCAGAGTTAACCGGAGGTCGATGTAACCTTTTGGGAAGGATTGCTCGCCATTGAAACCCACCAAGGTGGTTTTGCAAGGCTTAAGGTCCTCTTTGTCGAGGTGCATCCTTTTGTAGGCATCCCAGCTTATGATGTCCGCTGAACTTCCTGCATCCACAAAAATTCTTTTAACACGACAGTTTATCAGGGTTCCGGTGATTACTAGCCCGTCCAGATGTCCGGGTATGACGTCTTCCAACTCTTCCTCGGTGAAGGTTAGGGCAGGGGGCTGAGGCTTCTTTGGGTCTTCCTTGAATTTAGGGGGGTCTCGGACGGTCAATACTTCGCGGAGGTACTTCCTTCGCTGGCTTATTGTGTCTCCTCCTCCCCCAAATCCTCCGCTGACGACGTTGCACTGGAAATCGACGTCGGGAAATTCGTCGTCCGAGGCCGCCTTCTGCTTTTTCCCCGGAGTTCGGGATTCCTTGGGCGGACTTCTGGAGCGGGCGCGGTCGTTGCGTTTCCCGTTCGTCCTTCCCTGAGTCTTGATCACGTACTGACGCAGTTTCCCATCCCTTACGAACTTCTCGATTGCGTCGCGGAGGTCATAGCACTCGTCGGTGGTGTGGCCGTTGCAGTCGTGGAACTTGCAGAACTTGGAACGGTCCGTGTTGGAGCGTCCTCTGATCGGCTTTGGCCTGTCCACCCGCTTCATCTCGGTCTGGGCTACCTCCTTCCATACCTGGGACCGAGGGACGTTCAGCGGGGTGTAACTGTCGTACTTGGTCTTCTGGTCGGCCCGGTCAGACTTTGTCCGGCTGTCCCGGCTGCGCTGTCTCGGGTCGGTCTTCGTCCTTCTTGGGCGTTCCTCGTCGCTAGGCGGGCTCTTCCTAGCTCGTTCAGGTTCATCGGCATTGGCCGCCTCCATCTGCTCCATTTCCAGGTACTTCTTCGCCTCGGTATAGAAGTCGGTCAAGGTGTATGCTGGATTCTTGCATAGGTGACGAGCCAGCCGGGATGCTGGATCCAGTCCATTGACCAGGCAGTGTACGTGGACATCCTCGGGCAATGACCGTACTTGCATGGCCACGTCTCGGAACCGATCCAGATACTTCTGCAAGGCCTCACCCTTCTTCTGACGTACTTTGCTCAAGGTGAACGTAGTCTTCGGCTGCTTTTTGCTGGTGGCGAAGTGCAGCTCGAATTTTCGTCCGAGGTCTTCATAGTCTCGGATAGAGTTGTCCGGAAGAGACGTCAGCCACCTGTGTGCCGGCCCGTCCAGAGTAGCCGCAAAAAGGCGCTGAATGACCGGACCGCTGATCTGTCGGACCCACATGAGCTTCTCAAAGGTAACCAAGTGGTTCCAGGGGTCTTGGCTCCCATCGTATTTCGGCAGGCTGCTTAAATCAAAGCGTTTTGGGAAACGGGCTGTTGCCGCCTCCCTCGAGAATGGGGATCTCCCCGTCTCTGATAGGTACGTCACACGATATTCCCGAGGTGATCCGTGGCGGGGCCGGGGAGTTCTTTCTTCGGCACGGGTTTCTTCTTGATCACGGTATTCCCCTTCATGCCGATTGGTGCGGTTAGGACCGGCACCGTGGTTTCCTCTGTCTCCCGGGGACCGTGGTCCGCCGTGGCCTGCAATCGGGCGCCGCCTCGGTTCGCCGTCGTCGCAGCGTGGGTTCCTCGGCTCAGAGTTGCTCGAGGAGCTGCTGCCGCCTGCCGAGGCTCTCCTTGTATGACCGCGACCCCTGTGGTGGCCTCTCACGCGGCGGTCATTCTCGAGTGCTTCTTGGATCATCTTTCCGATAGCTTCGAAGTCAGCCCGCCTCTGCAGGTCATCGTGTTTTTCCTTGTTCTCCAGGCGCCGCATGAATGATTCCTGAGTCCTCATCATGCGGACGTCGGCATCAACTGCCTGGACATCACGCGTTGGAGATGGCGCGAGTGCTTCTTCTGGTTGCCGGTCTTCATGCCGCGGCTGCTCCTCATGGAGCGGCTGTTCCCTGTCCGGGGAGGAAGTCACCGTATCGGTAACATGTCCTTCTGGGGTGTTTCCTCTCCGAGGTGGCGCCGGCGGCTGGCCTGGTGACGGGCGGCTGGCTTGTGGGTCTCCTCCCATCGGTTGGGGATTTCTGCTGTGGCTTCTAGTGCTCACCATTAGTAGTCATGGGGATTGAAGTTTACGGCTCCCCACGGTCGGCGCCAATGTTCTGTATGAAGAACACAGAGATTGGACTTGACTAGGGTGTCAAGCCTAGAGCCTACGTACCCTCGAAGGGATCAAAGTCCGCGTAGTTCGCGACAAACTTGAAGGCACGTAGCCAGGGGAGTGGGGTGTGTGCTCTGTGTGGCAGAAAGTAACAAGAGCATAAGATAGAACCTGTGCCCTTGTTTAGGGTTTCCTTCTATTTATAGAGGAGCTTGGTGCCCGTATCTCCCTATTGATGGGCGATATCCATAATTGAGCCCTTCAGGGCTGATTGGCTGGTGCCATGATTGTAGGAGGATCTCCTATTAATGAGCTCCTAAATATAGGGGATCTCGGATCCTTTCCAAATATAGCGCGGATCCCTTATAGGCGCAGTTGGGCCGGGGTCTGGACTTGGGCCTATTGGGCCGGTCCGTAACAGTTGTAACAAAAAAAAGGTTGTAACAATATCCTATCCCTAATTTAAAATGAAAAATTATATTAGATTGTACGATATAAAATATAAAATATAATGGATTGGACTCCTATAAAAGTATTTAATAAATAATAATATAAATAATATTTTTATAAAGAATAAGTTTTCTAACGTAGGAAAATCTGTCAAGCTTATTAAGTCTTAACATATCAATTACTCTTTGGTAAAAAAAATAAGGGAAATTTTCAAACCAAAAAAAAAAAAATTCAAAAATTCAAAATCCCTTATTTCCTAATAAAATGAGTTGTGACTTTCTAATCAATATTTAAACAATTATAGGAAACAAAACTAATTTTGAATTTTAAAGTTATTTTTATGAAATTTCCTCCTAAGGGGGGGGGGGGGGGGGAAGCATCAATTAATTTTTTTATTCAATAAGTGATCAATTTTAGGACAAGCAGGAGGCAAGGAGTAATATGATACTCCTCTACTCCTAGATATAAGACCCAAATGAAGCGTTGATTTATGTCTTAAACCCAAATGAAGCGTTGATTTATGTCTTAAATATAAGACTTGTTTCTTATATGGATCATATTTTTTCCCAAACTCCCATTATTATTATTTTTTTTGGTCAAAACAAACTACCCATATTAATACTCTTATTAAAAATAATTAAATACAACAATAATATGATAACAATATAAAGTGAGTAATGTTTCCTAATATAAAGAAATTTATTAATGTCATACACAGAGATGATTACCGTTTTATTTTTTAATAAATAATTTTAAACATTTTCTTAAAATTAAGTGCCGCCAACAACTTTATAATTAAATTGTTCTTTAGGGCCCGTTTGGATTTAACTTTTGGAGAATAACTTTTGGGTTTATGAGGTAAAAATGACTTTTGAAGAATATATTTTGGAATTTAAGAGGTAAAAATGACTTTTGGAGAATAGCTTTTGGATAAAAATGATAGTGTTCGAGTGTCATAATCAGAATAGCTTTTTTAGAGTCAAATTTACTAAAAAGGATATTAGCTTTTGGTATAATTGCATATAAAGGATAATGTCGTATTTTGAATATTATAAACATTATATTTCATAAGAAATACCAAAAATTACATAAATTTTTTCACAAAATTAAAATACTGAAGGGTATTGACTGGCATTGAAAAATGCTTCATGTTCTTAAATTTTTTTTAGGATATTAAAAAAATATTTCAGGGTAATGACTGAACTTGAAAAAATATTTATGGTACTGATGAGTACTAAAAGGATATTTAAAGATACTAAAAAAAATATTTCATGATCTTCAAAATTCCTTTTAGGATATTGAAAAATATTTGAGGGTAATGACTAATCTTGAAAAAATATTTCAGAGCACTTTCCAGTACTAAAAAGATACTTAATACTGACTGATATTGAAAAATACTTTTGATAGTCTTAAAAATTTATTTTAGGATGTTGAAAAGATATTTCAGGTTACTGACTAATCTTGGAAAAAAATTTTAGGGTACTAAGGATACTGAAAAAAAATACTTGATTTACGATATTGAAAAAATATTTCAGGGTAATGACTAATCTTGAAAATATTTCATAATACTGAAGGGTACTAAAAAAATTACTTAAGGCTACTGACTGGTAGTGAAAAATATTGATAATGGCAGAGGCAAGTATGTAATAAAATTATTAGGATTGTTAAGGTTTGTCAACCCCATTATCCACTGTCAAAGGTCCATATTAGGATCAATATGAATTCTAAATCCTGCAATACTTCCTAACCAATAAGCTCTGGAAAAAGAACAATATAAGAATAAATGTTCTAAAGACTCATTATTACACCCACAAAAATAACAAACCTTCGAAGCAACTAAATGTCTAGCCCTGAGTTGCTGAGTTGTTGGTAAAATATGCCTAACAAGTTTGCACATCAACAACTTAATCTTGGGAGGTAGAAGAGATTTTCAAATCAATTCACATACCTCATTTTGCGCTTGACTAGAAATCCCCTTAGTGGACTGAAGCAAAAGATGACCAGCTCTGACAGCATAAATACCTGTATTATTACCTGACCATCGGATAATATTAGGGGCTCTAGATAAAGGAACCGGATATCTTGCAAAATGTTGCACCACCTGCTTAAGGTAGAGTGAGGATAGAAGATGAAAATTCCACTTTCCAGAAGAGCACAGTATAAGGTCTAACACTTTTTAGGTCAGAGAATGCTAGACCAGAGAGCTGCAAAGGCTACTAGAACTGACTATTTAAAAATTGGAAGATCCCTCACCCACCTGCCAGGTAGGGCGACCTGTGAATATGCCTTCTATTTTAAGAATGTGCCTCCAAAGAGATGAAATGTTGTAAGCAGGTTTAACAAAATGTTGTCAATCAGGATCCAAATATTTCGTCAAGATTAACTGAGCAAGGTAGATTGATGAGACATGAGTCGCCATAAATGTTTAGTTAACAACGCATTATTGAAGGCCTCCAATTAAATAAGTTGCAAACCACCATTAACACGAGGCAGAGATAATGGTAAGCAAGATTTTGTTGTTATGATATGGTCCATAGTACATTAGCACCATCGCTTTCTGCTCCATCTCGAGACAAACAAAATCACAAAATAAATACTATAATATTATGTAAAATATTGACAACGGATAAGGAAGCATTGATTGTGATTCCCTTATATAATAATGGTCCGCTTACATCTGTCTCTGTGCATCTCTGATGCTTTTCCTTGGCCTCTAGCATCAGTTGTGTTCCTTTTTCAATGAAGTTGGATTGAATGGTCATCAGAAGCTCTGTACATTAAGAAAGCAAAGTCTTTAAATTTAAGTACTATGAATGTAAAAAAAATTATTCTTCCACTGTTCAATACTACTTAGCAAATTTGAGTAGATTAAATAAATTAGATAAATTACTAATCATAACAAATATTGCCTCATCTCTTTAAAATACCCATATATAACATTATATTATCATTTAACCGGTTTTGTAAATTATTTTTGGGAAAAAAATATAAATGTTATAGACAAAATGGATAGAAGTTTTCTATTAAGGCAAATGCCAACCTCCTAACTAGCTCTCATAATTAGATATGGGAGTCCTCTTTTGGTCCTATTTATAGAGCAAAGAGAGAATGTTTATTTTGATCCTATTTATAAGTCATATGAATATGTAATTATAGCCTTCCATTAGTACACAATCGTGAATATATAACACTCAGATATGTCGAGGTGGAGTCCATGCAAAAATATATAACACCAACACTTAATGATTAAATAAAAGAACTGTCATGCATTGAGAGGCGGAATCTGCAAAAACAAATACATAACTGTTCGGGTGTAGATTGTATCAATCTGGATTATGGCTTGAACTAGGATCACTGCCTAGGGCCTACGTACCCTGTGTCAGGGATCAAAGCCAACGTAGTTCAAGTAGTACTCCGGCCTTTAGCCACTGGGTGTGGGGTGTGTGCTTAGTGAGAAGGGAAATGAGTTGATACCACGTACCGTTCACCGGTGGGGTGATCTCCTATTTATAGGGAGTGGTAGTTAGGATGAATATCCGAGATACTCGGCTATTCATGGGTTTGTGACCCCGAGGTATGCTGTGAGTGGCGATATTAGTGGGGGTAGTTACCGCAAATGATGGCATGATGGATGGGCTTCGTGGCCCATGTTCTTAGGTCCATAACAATAACAATTATAACTTTTCCTAAATACTTGGCGACAAAATATGATAACGAATTTTATTTGACAATACTTGATAGTTCTCACAAAGAACCATTAAACCATCAAATATAAGAAGACATAATTCTAAAAAAAAGAAATTTATTTGATAATACTTGACAGTTCTTCTCAAAGAACTATTAACAATTAAAAATGATAACTGTTAAATATAAAAGGAAGAGATTCTGGAAAAAAAAAATTGACAGGTTTTCACAAGAACTGTTAAGTAAAGAATACTTAAGAGGTAAAAATGATAAACCATCAAATATAAAAAGGCAAGATTCTGAAAAATGTCAAATATAAAGAGGTATGGTTTTTTGAAAAAAATCATTTGATATTACTTGACACTTCTTAACAAAGAATCGTTAAGCATTTTTTAATATAAGAAGGCCAAATTTGTTTTATAAAAATGTCAATATAAGGAGGTATGATTTTGAAAAGGAAAAAAAAAATTATTTGACATAACACTTCCAACTATTTCTCAAATGTTTTTTGAGCTTATCTCATGGGTCTTATACTTCTTTTTCCATGGGCTTTGCCCTGCTGCTATGGGTCTTGTCCCCTTCCACTTCCATGGTTCTTCATTATGCAGATCCTTCCTCCCATAATTCTTCCTTTTGTCAGCTTTCATTTTTTTTTTTCAATTAATGCTTTTAGTTTGATTTTATATTTTTATATAAGGAGACCTAGCTAGTTGAGGCTCAAGGTTGCCGGTTCGAATAATGGAAGAAGAATAATCATAGACTAAAAATGATATCTAATTTCTAATGATCGCCGTTGGTTTGAAGATAAAAACAGAGAGAAATGCTAATTAGAAAAAGAGAAAAAAAGGTGAGAGCATGAAAAAGACGATTAGGTAAAACGCTAATTTGTTGTTGTTGTTGTTGTTTTTTTTTAAATTGCACTGAAAATAATTTTTATTACACTAGACATTAATAAAATCAATAACAATCTTTTCCTAATTTTTAACGACTAGTTAAATTACGATCTTATTCCTTGACTTTTAGCGTTTCACATTCCTAAACTATAACAACCCAATTTGAAATCAGGTTTGTTGAATCAGGTTCCAAGATTTGTTCAAGTTTTTCATATTTGGTTAATTATATATATATATATATATATATATATATATATATATATATATATACTGATTTTCATATTTATATTATCCTTTTACAGTTAAAGGATATGTGACTAGAGTACTGATATGTAATTTATGGATAATCTACAACAAAGGCATTTAAGAACATTGTGGATTTTTTTTTTTTTAATTGATAGACTTTCGTTAGAATTAAAAATTATAATAGAATGTTCTGTATTGTGTGGAGTGTTTAAGTGATTAATAAATTTTTTTTTTGAAAGAGAATCATATAATGTTTATTTATAATGTATTGAATTTTAAATACTACAAAATATTATCTTGTTATTATCATTGATTATCTTTTTCCTAAATAATAAATAACAGTAAAACTAAATTAAAACAAATAATAAAAAAAGAACTATACTCACACACACACAAAAGCTACTTTATTTTACATTTGTTAAACAAGACATATTAAGTAAGGTAATTTTATTTGACATTTATTAATAAAAAACGGTTAGGTATGTCTTTAATATTTAACGGCTAAGAATCGTCATATATTTGCTCAGAGAATATATAGTGCCTTCATATATCACATTTTATAACTGTCAAGCTAAATATTAACAGAAATAACCATTAAGTATGGACTTTTTTTTTTTTGGGTATTGGTGTTGATTTATTATTATGTTGACTTTATTTTCATGAAATATATTGTATATTAAAATAGTGATAAAATTAGAATAATGTTAAATTTTTCGTAAAAGTAAATGAGAGTTAATGTTGTGTGAAACATATTAGAAATGACTTGCAAATAATATAAGTAGAGCGACAAGCTTTTTAGTATGAGGGATTTGAAGAGGAAGAAAGGGGAGGGAGAATTTTTATGACTTTGATTTTAAAAAATTATAGAAGTGGGTTGAAAATTTTTAATTGATTTCTTTTATTTTATATCCTATCCTTATTAAAACTCTATAGTCCCACTTCTCATTGTTTTTTTAAAAATCTAACTCATAAAAATTTCCCCTCCCCCTCCCTTCCTCTCCTACCAAACAAACTCTAAGGAGAGTAGATTGAAAAGGAACTTTCTAGATAAGATCTAGGGTTAAGGTGTAAAAATACACATGTGCTTTGATTAAAGGAGTGCTCAACGACAAGTGCTTTTTGGGGGTGCAAAAGTGACTACGTGGTTACAAATTTGATTTGCTATATACAATGCCTAATGAATCAGGCAAGTCAAAAGATCATCTTCAAACGAGGAAAGATTTATAGGCCATGGTAGTTTGTGAAGACGCTTGGCTAGATGAGCATGACAAATTTCAATCGGAAAAATTCACTCTCACAAAACCAAATAAGGAAATCTTTCTTGCGATATTGAAGAAAATAAAAGTTCAAGCAACATTTCATGTTGTACTAACATGCAGGCTCGAAAAGTTACTGGGTTGAAAAGTTATGACTCGCACGTTCTTATGCAATAGTTACTTGGAAATAAAAAACATGCTGCCAACCAATATGTCCATCGTTTTGGAGGAGCTGATGTTCTTTCTTTTAGAAGTTGTGTTTCAAGGTTTTGATCATTAAGGAGCTAGATCAGCTACAATACAAAATCGTTCTTACGCTTTATCATTTAAAGAGGATCTTTCCTTCGTCCTTTTTCATGGTGATGGTTTACCTAACGATCCACCTTGTTCATGAAACAGAACTTGCCAGCCTAGTTCAATATTGATGGATGTATCCTATTTATGTTGGGATCCGTACACGCAGCGGATTAAAATTTTCTACGAATCCCGTCCCGAGGATCACTTAGGTGCGTTTAAATCAAGGTTAGGGAACCTGAATCATACCTTATAGAGAACTCGGAATCATCTGGAGCCGGAGGTTTTCCTTTGATTTTAGCGAACTAGTAGCTCAAGAATCTACACAAACCCTTTGCGCACATTTTCTCATGGCGATCAAGAAAACCCAAATTGTAGTGAATTCGTCCGCGTCTCATTCTCTTTGAATTGGTGGGCTACCTTCTCGATCAGCAGAAGACGACTCTTAGAATCGGCTTCCTCTACCGGTATCCACACGAACAATCTCCGAACACGGACGCGGCAGCGTGCTAGCGCCTCAGACTGTGCGTCTCTCTCTTTTTCGCTCGAGGGTTTCTCGTGGCTTTCTAATACGCTCGATTAAAACTCCCATAGGTTTTTCTAAACCCATCGGTGTATTATATTCAAAATTAATCCTCATTAATTTTGAATTTTAATTAAAAAAATATTAATTAAATCTATCTGATAGATTTAATCTAATGTATTTATTTAATTCAAATTAAAAGCCTTCTGATTTAATTTTTCTCTATAAATTAAATCTGAGAAATGATATCTATATATTTAATTAAATCTGAGATACAATATCTCAATTTAAATTAAATAGATAATGATATCTTTATTCGAAAATCAAATGAGATATAATATCTCTATTTGTTTTAGATATTTAATTTATCCGATAAATTAAATATAAAACAAATATCATATAATAATATTATAATCTTCATTAAATAATATTATTATATTATTTTCGGAATATATATACACATATATATATTTACCACAGATTAAATTCAGTATTCATTTAATCTCAGATTAATCTGAGATTCAATGAATCTGGACACTTTTACCCGTGTTGGATTATTCTTGTGTGTGACCCTGCAGGCCCATATGAGATTGGTAGTGGGCCAATACTATATCAGCCCACAAGTCGCAAGCGGTCTCTAGCAAGACATTACGACTACCCAATTCACATGGGGATCGATGACACGATACTACCTATCGTACAACCATGTCACGTCCCTTTTGTCACGCGATAATTCGGTCAAGGATGAGGCATGGATAATGTCAACTTCCTGTTCTTGACCATTACTTTCTCAATTCTCGAGCAGTCTAATAAGTGAAATGGAAACTCTTTTCCATCACAGTATGACCATACATTTCTTAGACTCACTCATCGAGGGGCCTAGTATTATCTCTCTACAAATGTGAGGGACAAATTCCATCTTGACCATTCACATTCCTCCACATGAAAACCACTGATCCCGATCCCAGCCTTTATCATCACCCGGTCAAAGGTGACTTTTGACTAGGTCAAAGGTCAATGACTCATCATGTAGGAATCTATGATGATCTCAGGTCATAGGGCGCTGTGACGCGGTTATACATGAGATAAGCTTATGACTTAATCCATGCAGCTTTCTCATAGTGGGTCGATCCAGCACCTTGTACTCTTACAAGTGCCCATGACTTTGATTCGTATCTCCATACCTCATCAAAGTCATACTGGTCTTAACTCATCTTCGCTCCCACGTAGATGACCGACTAGGGACATTTATGATAATCTATAAGATATATCCAGGGATATAGTTATCACCATAAACATGCGTATGAAATGATAACTTAATGGAGAACAATGACTTGCCCCTAGGGCATAATTTCCAACAATTTAGAGGTACTCCTTTTACATATGCACAACAACATTAATTCCTAAATTTTCTAGTCACATATTTCAGAATTTATGGACATTTTTCCTTCTTTACTTTATAGGTTTCTTGGGAAATTAAAATCTTACATAAGGAATAAGACGTGGTCAAAAGATTTTATAGCTAAAGGCTATATAGGGGATGAGGTCATGTATTTCTATTGCAGGTATTTTGATATGATTGCGATGTCTTTCAACTGACAACCTATTGTAGAAGATTGTCTTGAACATGAGTCATCATTAAGAGAGTTGTTAATCTCACATGTTGGTAATCCAGTTGGAAGAAGTGAGAACTTCAAAATAATAGCAAATGAGAAGTTGCAAACACAAAGACATGTCTTGATTAATTGCACCAGAGTTGAATCCTTTCTCTAGTAAGTATTGTACACTCATATGTTATCCTATACATTTTCTTACATTTCATGAACATCATGTCATGATTAATTGGAGAGAATTCAAAAGTCATGTGAAGCGTTAACTTAGGATCCTTACACAAACATTCTTCGAAAATTGACAAAAAGGTCCACAAAGAATTCCTATGTTGGTTTGCGCGCAAAATACTAAATGACCACGACTCACACTTACTAGATTTCAGAGCTCTCGCAATCAGTCCTCTTGACCATGCAATTAGGTTTACCACATGCAAAGTCAACAGTTTCAAGTGTAGCACAGTTTTATGAGATCAAGGATTGCTAACTCAAAACTTGAATGTCTATAGTACCTTTGGGACAAGGAGTTATGCGAGCAATAGTGACGGCAACATGGATTTTAGAGACGTCCCTTATGATGGAAAGCTTCTTGATATCATCAAACTAAATTTCTAGGGCCATTTCACCATGACACTGTTCAAGTGTTTGTGGGTAAATACGATAACTTCTTGGGAACTTACAACTGACGATTTAGGCATCACATCACTAAATTTCTCTTAGCCAATTCACACTAATCAACCTCAAGATGATGAGTCATATATTCTTACCTCAGAGGTATAGAGGTTTACTATGTTGAGGACGAGAGGCACATGAATTGGAATATGGTGGTTCACTTAAAGCCTTGAGATCTTTATGACATGGGCGATGGTTATAACATCGCCCACGAGAGTGAGCCATTCCAGTCCACCAATTTCAAAAACTTTTTCCCAAAAGGTGATGACAATTTACCTATAGTTCGATGCATTTTTATAAGTTATGCTTTATTGTCACTTAATTTAAGTTTAATTTTTATACAAATATATTAAACTCACAACTAATATTTTCTCCATACATTTTTTGTAGGGATGGCGATGAAGAATGATTGTAAAAAATTATGCTTATGTTCTTGTAAACCTCTTTATTTTGTTTTTAAAAATACCAACAGATTTTTGTAGTAGTTATATAACCGCTACAAGAACCGTCACATCAACAACCGTTATAAGAGTTATAGAGATGCCTATAAATACTCCTACCACATCTTATTTCCCACACTCTTTCATTTCTTTCTACCCACCTTTTCTCTTGTTTCTCTCATTTGTCAATGTTTTCTAGAGAAGTAAAGTGCTGAGCAAGCTAATCAAATATGGTAATTTTTTTTAAAAAATATTTGATTTCAATGTTTTTCCCCTTCTTATAATCCTAATACTATTTTTTTTTCTTATCCAAAATTTTAAGGCATTTCTTCAACATTCCTTCTATCATAATCAACATTCATTCCATAATCAAATATCATCTAGCTTAGTATTATGCCTAAAGTTAATATTTATATCATCTTGTGGACATCATTATCAAATATTTATATTTATCTAACTTAAAGTTAATCATTTTCTTAAATATTTACTATTATTATTATTTAAATAATAAAATAATGTAAAAATGGACTCAAATTAAGGTTTTTTTTAAAAAAAATTGTGATATTTTGAATTGGTTTTATGACAACTACAAAATTTGATCCGTACTCACCTTATGAATTGACGCAATTTTTGAAATTTTATCCAAAATTAGTAGTAGTTCTACAACAACTACAAAATTGTGTTTCGTAGCGGTTTTATAATTGTTAAAAAATTTTAATTCAAATTCGCCTTAAGATTTGGCACCATTTCTTAATTTTTACACAATACTTGTAGCGGTTTCACAACAGCTACTAGCCTTTGCCGCCAATTTTTTGAAATTCTTTGTTGCACTTAGTAGCGGTTTAATAACCGCTACAATTGACGCTAATTTCTCAATTTGCTTTTCTTCCCACCACTCAAAATTTTTCCCTTGTAATTTTCACTCAATCCCTCATCTCAATCTCATTTTGTAACAGTATCGTTAAACCACTACAAGTACAGTAGCGGTTATATTACGTGAGTAATGGTTTTAAAAAACCGCTACACAACAACTTGCAATAGTGTATTTTGTAGTAGTTCAAACTACTACTGTCATTTGTAGCAGTTAAAACCGCTACAAATACATAGTTTTAACCACTACAAAATGTCAATTTTTTTGTTCTGTTACCAAGCCGACTTATAACTTTTTTATTTTAAGTAATTTTATATGCGATTTTCTCATTTGTAAAAGCCCTTTGTTAAAAAAAATAAGGAAAAAAAAAGAACTTGTAAAAGCAATTAGATCAGTGCCAGATAGACAAATTCCAAGCTCAAAGCATACACCGACTTGCCACAAACCTCTTTAGTGCTGCCTCGTTGAGTGTAACAGTCTGATTGACTTTTCAAATTAAAGAACTAGAGACCAGCCAGACAAACACAATTTAATAACCTATCATGTTCCTTCAACTTCTGTGTCCCACGTTAGTCATTTGCTCCCATGCATGCATGTTTGCATATGTAAGGCCACTATCAACTTTGGATATATACTTCTATGAAGTCATAGCCAAGAAACATGTGTTTGACTTTTCATGATTGGGAAAAAAATGTTTGACCAGTGACCACCTAATGGATCACATCGAAACAAATTAATTGGTGGAATGTGGGCTAGCTAGCTCACTTCACTTTGACTACGTAATCTAATCCATATTGCCACATTTTTTTCAGGATGAAATGCATCAAACCCCATTTAGGTCTTTTCATTAAATTAACTTCCCCACCTCTTCTTCAGCATCCACGTGTGTATTTCAGTTGATCGATTTGATCCTTTTTGTACTCTTATATATAGGAATCTAATTTCTTAGGTGCAAGGCATACATGATACGGATAAGTTGTTAGATCAAATTCTTAATGGTGTCAAAACAAATGGTTTTACTCCAAGAAGACCAAGATATATTTGCATCATCATTCTGTGTTGTTGTTGCTAATACAGATTATTACTACTGTACAGAAATATGAAACATCTGATATTGTTTCATTTGTTTGGCAGAAACCATTTATATTTTCTCATGAGAAAGACCAAGATCAAGAAGGATTTCAATTTTTTCTTACTTCTCTGTTAACAAAGTAATTGTCACTCACTGAAATGTAGTGTTATTCCATCATGACATGAATATATATGTATATATAGACACACACACACCCAGAGGAGCTAGTACCAGTACCTAGGAAGCGGGCAGCCCTTTATTCAATTCCTTCCTTAATCCTTAAGTTAGGAATTGCCGGGGTGAGAGGAAGCAGTCATCCCTCTATTCAATTCCTTCCCTTTGGTCAATATCCGTTGGATAGAAAGTATGCTTCGGAGAGTTCCATTGTTGACCTTGATTACTTTGAGCGCTGTGTTGGACCTCAGTTCAGCACTCTCGCTCCAGCTTATCAAGGTTTTCCAATGGCTTCCGGTAGGTTGGCTCAAGTGATTGAGGGGTCTGGGAAAAGGTAGCGCTATACTCTGTGTTGAAGTGCCATCTGAGTACTGATATTTAGCCGGGTAATCACTACTGGTAGCCCTCCAGTTCCTTAAACATACAAAGATGGGGTTTCGTTAGCAAAAGAAGGTAACCATATTCAAGGGAAAAAAAAATAGCAATAGACACATATACACTTTCTCCGGTCCTATTTATAAAAGCCTGATAATCGAATTTCGCAATTTAAGAAAGATACCGTTAAAATTAGTTAAAAATAATAAGTATGTTTGAAATAAATTTTATTTAAGTATGCTCTTATTTATAAGGGGTAAGTAAGAGAGAGAAATATATATATATATATATATATATATATATATATATATATATATATATATATATATATAAGTATTACCAAACTTTTAATTAATGTAATACATATAGTTAATAAGGGGTAAAAATTGGAAAAAAATCATTAAATGTTTAAATAACTCTTATCAAGCTCTTATAAAAAAAGGCCAAAACAACGTAAATTTTAAACTTTTATAAAAAGAACCAAAAAGAGTATATATATAAAGGATAGACATTTGCATTTTAACATAGTCGCATCTGTCAATGACTTTGCGGACTATTCATGAGCCATGTGTACATGGGAACCACTTTCCCTACCTATCTTGAGATAGGTAGGGAGAGCTCTTCTAGATCTAGATCGTTTAGATTTGATTTGGACGGTCCAAATTTATTTATTTTTAATTGTCAATTTTTTAATAAAAAATTCATTTTTTGAAAATATGTTAGTTGAAAAATTATTTTTATTTTAGATTATCTACCTATTAAAATAATTATTTTTTTAAAAATTAAAAGTAAAAAAAATTAAATCTGAACGGTCTAGATGGGAGGAACTCTCCTTACCTATCCCAAGATAAGTAGGGAAAGTGGTTCCTGTGTACATGTGCGCAGTGGCGGACCCACATTTGTGTCCCTGTGGGCAAGTGCAAACACAAATTTTAGAAAATATATATAATTTGAAAGAATTTAATCACAACATCTGCCAGTGGTGTAGCTGGTTAAAGCTCTTCAGCCTTAGTCTTTAGGTCGCTGGTTCCAGCCTTCCCCATTCCTTATCCCTTTTTCTTTTTTTTTTCCAACTCCATGAACTCTTACTACGTTGTTGTACTCTCCTCCGCTGCCGTTTTTAGTGCTTTGGCCTCCGCAATTGCCTTCGGCTTCTTCTTCTTTCCAAAGCAGCATCGATCCAATTTCAATTCTTCGCAAAATGGAATAGTTTTAAAGAACCTTTGTACTCGCAGAGATGCTTTCGATCCCTCCGGCCAAACGCAAAGAGTTAGTGATTCTCTAGTAGGGTTTGAGCCTTTGAGGGATTCCCCTTATTTAAGTTATTAGCCTTGTTAGTTGTTTTTGGACTTGCATCCCCCCCTTCTTGTGTTGTAAATGGTTTGTATTTGTGTTCCTCTGGCTAGTAGGGTATAACGGTTCTCACTTATTGAAATTATTGTAGTCTTGTTAGTGCTTTTGAACTAGGATCCCTTTTCGTGTGGGACCGTGAATTCTATTTTTTTCTTTGGTTGTTGATAGTAGATATTTGTCCTGGGATGATTATTTCATGGCTATTGCATTTTTGTCGGCTGAAGGATCCAAAGATCCTAATAGGCAGGTCTTATTTCACGTCTTTTGGTTAGCTAAATGATGTTCTTTAACAATGCAGTAAGACGACATAAGTATTCAGATTTATTTGGCGTGCTAAAACTGATGGAGCTTGCCTTTGTAATGATCTTGTAGGTGGGGCATGCTTGGTGAGTCGAGGTGGTATAATTCTTGGTAAGTTCATTCGGTTCAGCTATCAAATACTTGGTATCCTTTCCTTCTTCCCAAAAGATAGAGTAATTTTAGTGCAAGGAAAAGTGGTTCATTTTTTTCCAGCGAGTTTGAAAAGCAGGATGCATATTTCAGAATAGAATGCCTTCTGGCTTAGATCTCTTATATGGTTGAAGAATATATTGTTCTTGCTAAAGCCATCACATGTTATATTCAATTCATAATTTTCTTGTTTCATATTAATTCTTATGTATTTATATCTTTTCATACTGCTCATCAAATCTGACCAAATTTAAATATCTCCATTGTAGTTATGTTTGTCATGAAGAAGTAAATGCTACCCTTAACACAAATCATGCCTTTGCTGCTGGACAGGTGCGCTCAACTGCACTCCCAGTTTCTTTATTTTGTGCCTTGTTCAATTGTGTGTATCAGTTTGTAGAACTTTACTTCTATTTACTCTGCTATTTTCACTTGTTAGCCTCTGCCTGGACTAAGTCATTAAACACACACACAGCACTGAGCCTGGGATTCTTACACGGGTTAATACGCAAGGAAATTTCTTTATTGGAATTACTCTAGATCTTTTACCCCCTCCTGCTCAGAGAAGGGGGTAATTTCTTCATAAGCACAATCAAACAAGGCATTGGTTACATTATAATTCTTCATTCTTTAATTTCTTGTGATCAAGTTGCTTTGGAATTGTAAACCATAGCTTTAGTTGCTTAATGTCCCTGTATGAAAAAATATACAATATTATAGGTTTTGATAGAGGAAGTGTTGAGATGAACTAGCTTATAGGTTGCAACATGTTCTCTAGTCAATTATTTTTTAATGCATTTAAAACTTTCCTTCAAAAAAAAAAAAAAATCAGGAGCGCTGCCCCTGAACCCCCAAATCCCCTAACTAATTGTGCACCCACAAATATAAAATCCTGGGTCCGCCACTGCATGTGCGTGTGTGTATACAAGTACAAACTGACATAAAGAAACATTTGAGTGTTTGGGAAGAGCCTCAAAGGTCACTTTTGCGGTTTACAAGATAAACTTTTTCTCAGCTAAACGAAACACCCCTGGCCCTTACAATATATCTACTAAATGACTTTGAAGACTATATTCATGAGCCTAATGACTCATTCCTCAAACTCTGTGTGCGATGCACAGGCATCCAAACACTAGTTTGAGGCAAAAGGATCAAATATGGTCAAGTATTTTAAAGTACATGATAGTGTACGCAGAAAGGGAGAGAAGTGCAAACACATGCTGCCAAAAGACAAGTGCTGAAGCTTCACTAACAGCATATCCTCTGAAGCTGGCAATAGCTCCTACTAAAATGGCACTTGGTGTTTTGTATTGCAACAAAAGCACAAACCTTAACATAAAATCATTCAGAACCAGAAAATTCATTTTATCAGATAATGCCACAATCCCAAGTCCTATAAGAGGAAGCACCACAAATTCATTTTATACCTATTGTAGTTTTAAGTCCAAGCTTAGACTCATTTGGTCCCTCAGCTAGCATACCTCCAAGGATAAGCATCACGAATGGCACCATAGTGCCGGCTAAAGCTCCAAGCTTTCTGTGATGAAAGAAACCAGAGCATCATGCTGAGGCACCGTCCCGATGATGATGTTTAACAGAGAAGCATTAGTTGGGTGGTTGGAGTATTTGCTGATATGGGGTTTCTTCAGCAATAATTCTGATCTACCTCACAACTCCTGCCTTGGCTAAACATCGAATAATGGACCGAGGACTATTATTATTGTCATCCTCCTCCTTCTTGGTTTTCTTCCAATTCTTTAAGGTCAGGAAAAGTGGTTGGGGAAACATCTGATGCATTGCTCTTTAAAGACATTAGCTATAAAAGGTGTCTATGTCAAGCCACTCAGTTCTACAAACAAAGGCCTATTAATAATTTCCTGAGCCTCCTTATCAATCTCAGCCTCTTCTTCTTGAGTAATCTCATGATACTCCACAAGAGGCCCCATCATGTGATAAACAAAGGAGTACACAAGAATCACAGAAACCCACTGTGATAAAGACACAAGCCACCCCTCTTTGATGACAATCTTGCCCAAATAGACCAATAGTTGATGAACTGTGACACACAGATCCAACCACAGCAAGAAGGAGATTTCCAGATCCAGTCATAATTATAGTAAAAATATTAAATCTAGGAGGTGGATGACATATGATCACCGCTAAGTACCCAAGTAAACAGCCAAAACAGGTACTCACTAGCACATTGGCAGGGATGAACCACCACCCTATGAATTTCTTGAAGGTAATGATTTTATCCAATTCAGCGAAGATTAGGCATGGCAAGAACAGAGCAAACACAAGCGCTCTGAGGAGTTTAAATGTGTCCATGGGGATAATTTGTATTCTTGGCTTGACTAGAAACAGTCTTATCATTATGAGGCAGAGAAGTTTCAATAATGGCTTAATAGCTGTTCCAAGATGATCTCCTCCAATGCTGGATTTTATACCATCTTGATATGAACCAACAGTTTCTAGACCTAACATCTTTGACCTCACTCCAAGAACGTAATCTGCAATAAATAGAACTGTAATGAACAAACCTCATATTAAGGTGGACTTGGATTATGAAGAGAGTATCATTGGGCCAACATATATAGACAGAGAAGACTAGAAAGGGTTTAGATTCTCTTCCCTTCTTTAGACCTTCTTCTGTCACCTTCTATTTCTCTTTACTGATGTATTTCCATTTGTACTGCAACGTTTTGATGATTTCCTTGTACCTATGAGCTTTATCTGACTCAATATTTGTGAGAGGAAAAGAGTACTGAATATTATGGATTGATCAATGTGCTTATATACATGAAGAATGGAATACATAAGATAGTTACATAACAGAATATAAAACTATGCATAACAAACTATTATAAGATAATAGAAACTAACTAATACAACTTGCTATGTTACACCTATCACCCTGCAAGCTGGAGCATTTACGTTCTTGAGGCTCAGCTTGGATGTGAGCTCATGAAATTGAGTAGGAGATGTAGCGGTTTAGTAAAAATGTATGCAATATGATCTAAGGACCAAACAAGAAGAATATGGATGACCATGGCTTGAAGTTTTTCCCTTACCAAATAATAGTTAAGTTCTATGTGCTTTGTTCTTTCATGAAAAGTAGGATTTGCAGCAATTTGAATTACAGATTGATTATCACAATAGAGAAGAGTAGGAGCAATGTGGTAAATGTGAAAATCATTCAAAAAATATATAAATCATTGCAACTGACATGTAGTAGAAGCTAAGGCAAGATAATCAGATTTGGAAGAGGATTTAAAAACGGTAACTTGTTTCTTGGCTTTCTAAGAGATTAAAGAAGAACCAAGAAAAATAGCTAAACCAGTAACTGACATTCGAGTATCTATACAGCCAGCCCAATCAGAATCACTGAAACTATGTAATTGTAAATTAGAGTAGTAGGAAAAAAATTCCAACACTTGGAGAAGATTTAATGTAACAAAGAGCACGATGAGCAACAACCAAATGAATGTCCCAAAGGCTAGACATGAATTGACTAAGTTGTTGAGTGACAAAGCTCAAATCAGGACGAGTGGTTGTAAGGTATTGCAAGCGGCCAATAAGCTTTTGATAAGGGAGAGGATCAAGTAAAAGCCTACCACAATCTTTAGGAAGCTTTAAATGTGGATCCATTGAACAATTGGCAGGTTTACAAGCCAAATGCACAGTATCTTCAAGCAACTCAAGAGAAAATTTATGTTGAGATAGAAATATACCATCCTTAGATTGAGCAAGTTCAAGGCCAAGAAAATATCGAAGTTCTCCAAGATTTTTGATTGTATAAGCTGAATCTAATTGTTGATTAACCAAGTTAATTTCAATCGAACCACTTCAACAAGCACCACATCATCAACATAACCAAGAATGACAGTAAATGAAGTAGAAAATGCTTTAAAAAAATAATGAATGATCAAAATCTGATTGAAGATAGCTATATGACAATAAAGCAGAAGAAAGTTTGGAATACCATTGGCAACTAGCCTAGCTTAATTCATAAAGGGACTTTTGTAACTTACAAACTTGATTAGGATAAGAGGGTGTAAAACCTAGAGGAAGCTCCATATAAACTTCTTCATGCAAATCCCCATGCAAAAAGGTATTGTTGACATCCAATTGATGTAGATGCCAACTTTCTGCAGCAGTAATAGAAAGTAATAAACAAAGAGTTGTCATCTTGGCTACAAGAAAAAGGTGTCAAAGTAATCCACACCCTCAGTTTAAGTGTAGCCTTTTGCTACAAGCCTAGCTCTAAGCCTTTCTATGTCACCATTGGCCTTGTATTTGGTTTAAGAAAACCATTTACATCCAATGGTTCTCTTTCCTGGTGGTAATTGTGTAAGAACCTAGGTCTATGTTTGTTCAAGAGTACAGATTTCTACATTCATGGCGTCTCTCCAAAAATAATGTTTCACAGCTTGCTTAAAAGTAGAAGGGTTAGGATTAACAATAACAACCTTGACAGGAGATTGTTAAGAAAAAGAAAGAGAAGAATAAGAGAGAACAGAAGATAAGGGATAACAAGGACCACATTTACATGATGATTGGTTAGTGGAAGATGTGAGAGCACAAGGGATGATGGAGCCTAGTAGACTGAAGAAGGGGAAGGATATGGAAAGGGAGAATGTCCATAACCAAAAGGCAAAGATATAAGTGAAGGGGCTAGTAAAGAACGTGAAGAAGGAACAGGGATGTCATCTAACAAAGGAGAACAAGTTTGTGGTTCCAGCCAAGGAGAAGAAAGGGATGTAATGCTACCATTTTTAAAAGAAAACACATGTTCATGAAAAGGGACATTACGAGAGAGAGAAATATGATTATTAGATATATCTAGCAATGTAAAAGCTTTTGAACCATGTGGAATGCCTAAGAAAACACATTTGCGTGCATGAGGATCAAATTTTGAATGATTACTGGACAATGTAGAAGCAAAACAAAGAGAACCGAAAACCTTAATGTTGAATAAGAAGGAGAAAAACCATATAATCATTCCAAAGGTGTACTGCTTTAAATAATTGGTGAAGGTAAACAATTGATTATAGAAGTAGTATGGAAAACCAAAAATGACCAAGAAGAAATAGGAAGATAGGATTGAAAAATAAGTGCATGTGCAACATTTAAAATGTGTGGTGCATATGTTTAGCTAAACCATTTTACTAAGGAGTAGCAACACAAGATTTTTTATGAATAACACTACGAGAAGCAAAAAATGATGCATATTAAACTCAATACCAATGTTTGAACGAACATTTTTTAAGAAAAGGAAAATTGAATTTTAACAAGGGAAAAAAAATATGTTTAATGAGTCTTGACAACTTTATTCTGTATTGAAAAGGGACAAGTATATTTAGAATTGTTAGATATGATTAGTTTTAATGATGTCAAATATAGATGCCAAATATTAAGAGCAAAAGTTTGCATAGTACATTGATCTCCTATGTTGGCTAATTTATATATTTAATGGAGGTTCAAAGATTAGAAGATATGAAGTTCAATTATGAATAATGATCAAGAAGAAGATAAATAAAGAAGTTATTGAATTGGATTGACAAGAGGAAGAAGGCAAAAAAATTAGTTTGGGTTCAAATTTTAGAAATTATAGTTTGGTACCAGTACCACGAACTTCAAACATGACAGTTTGGTACCATGAATTTCCAAAATGAAAGTTTGGTCCACACTATAGTGATACACTTGAGTGATTTTTTCAAAAATCGAGTGATAAACTCGAATTCAACTCTATTAACTGGAGTTATAATGTTAGTGTGTAATTCCAGCCTCTATTTGCCTCTGTTTTGCGACTCACATGAGTAAGCTTCGATTAATCAATGATATCTCTTAAACCACAAATCCAATTGAGGTGAAACTAGTTTCATATGAAACTAGACTCCAAATGAACCATTTTGACACCAAAATAAAGCCAAAAGAAGTTTAGATGTAATATCTATTAATTTCAGAAGTTGCCACATGAAATCACACCATACGATAGACATAGCTTTGGTAATTTGGATGTATCTCACAAACTACACATCCAAATGAATTGAAACCGGTGGCATATGAAACTAGATTCAAATATACTTTCAAAAACATTAAGATCACCAAAAAAAAAAGATCAAATGGGAGAGATTGATTTTTGAAGTTCACAGTTAGATTAGGACATTACAAAAATGCTGGTTTAGAACAACAATCAATGATCTAATCATAATGCTCAGAACACAATGAATTTGGAGTTGATTCTTTTTGCATTAGAAATAAAACTTAAAGATATTTCTAGACATAGGTCACTTTTCAAATTTGGAGCTATATTGAAGGTTATGCTTACTAGAATTTGACCTTCATGCTGCCAATAAATATCCTTGTCAAACACTCGATTTGCTCAAACATTTGAAGAACAAGACCCTTATTCATTTTCTATCAATCAAAGGTAAGACTCGAGTTTGTCCATACAAAACTCAAGTGGCAAGGTAATACTTCAATTCTCTCTAACATTATGATACAGTACTGACACACTTAAAGTTTTCATTTTATGAAACTTGAGTTTACAACTTGAGTTATTAAGAGAAACTCAAGTTCTCATAAATTTAGTGTTTTTCCACTAAACTTTATCTCAAGAAGACTCGCGTTATAAATATGAAACTCAAGTTCCACGTTCAAGTGTGGAGCTCCAAAACATGAGATTTATATTGGAAGCTTATTTAACTCCTTTTGTAGTAGTTTTATTCTGAGGACAAAGTCATCGGAACTTGAGTTTGTAAAACCGAAATCAAGTTAAGCTAAACGAAACTCGAGTCATAGCTGCATCCTTAGTATATCATCATGTTGGAAATTATACACTAGGGACAAGTCATTGTACTTTAAACATTTATGTGATTTAAAGTATTCTCCTTTAGTTATCATTTTATTTGCATGTTTATAGTGATAATTGTATCCTTGGATATATCTTATAGATTATCCTAAATGTCCTTGGTTGGTCATCTACACAGGAGCAAAGATGAAATAAGACCAGTATGCCTTTGATGAGGTATAAAGATACGAATCAAAGTCATAGGCACTTGTAAGAGTACAAGGTGTTGGACCGACCCACTATGAGAAAGCTACATGGATTTAGTCATAAGCTTTTTTCATGTATAATCGCATCACAATGCCCTTTGACCTGAGATCATCATGGACTCCTACATGATGAGTCGCTAATCTTTGACCTAGTCAAAAGTCACCTTTGACCGGGTGATGATAAAGACTTTGATTAGGATCAGTGGTTTTCATGCAAAGGAATGTGAATGGTCAAGATGTAATTTGTCTCTCACATTTGTAGAGAGATAATACTGGGCCCCTCAATGAGCGAGTCTAAGAAATGTATGGCCATACTATGATGAAAAGGAGTTTCCATTTCAATTATTAGACTACTTAAGAATCAAGAAAGTAATTGGTCAAGAACAGGAGGTTGACATCATCCATACCAAATCCTTGACCAAGTTATCGTGTGACAAAAGGGACGTGACATAGTTATACAATAGGTTATATCCTATCATCGATTCCCATATGAATTGGTAGTCGCAATGTCTCTTGCAACTTGTGGGCTGATACAGTATTGGCCCACTGCCAGTCTCATGTGAACCTGCAGAGACGCACACAAGAATAGCCTAAAACAAGAATAGTGTCTAGATTCATTGAATTTTAGATATGTCTAAGATTTAATGAATACTGTATTTAATCTAGAATGAATATATATATATATATATATATATATATATTATTAAATTCGAAAATAATATAATGATATTAGTTAATAGAGATTATAATATTATTATATAATATTGGTTTTATATTTAATTATTTGATAAATTAAATATCTAAAACAAAAAGAGAGATTGTATCTCAGATTTAATTTTTGAATAAAGATATCATATATCTGATTTAATTTAAATTGAGATATAGTATCTCAGATTTAATTAAATAGTTAGATATCATATCTAAGATTTAATTTATTGAGATAAATTAAATCAGAAGGCTTTTAATTCGGATTAAATAAATAGATTAGATTAGATTAGATCTATCGGATATATTTAATTAATATATTATTTTAATCCAAATTCAAATTTTAAGATTAATAAGGATTAATTTTGAATATATAATACGCCTATTGGGTTTTGAAAACCTACGGGATATTTTGTCAGACGTATTAGAAAAGCCACGAGAAACCTTAGAAAAAAAAAAAAGAAGAGACGCGAGAATATTGAAGGCGCTAGCACGCTACAGTCGATGTTGTAGGCCGTTCATGTGGATATCGGTAGAGGGAGTGGATTCGCAGAGTCAGCTCCTGTTGATCAAGTAGGTAGCCCATGAGATTGAATTGAATGAGACGCTAACGAGTTCGAATAGGTACGATTCTTTTCTAACTTGATTTAAAAGCCGTTAATGGATCCTTCAATGAGATTCATAAGTTTTAATGGATGAAAATCCTTCCGCTGCGTGAACGGATCCTAACACATCATCCTCCTAAATTCAAACTCACTGATCGTTATCTTGTTACTTCAGATTCATGAAAATCTTCAAAAAGCAAGATTTGTGTCAGAAGCATTTAAAGAAGTTGTAGAAACAAAGCATGAACACAAAAACTAAGTCAAAGTAAGTCAAATGATCATATACTCATACACCCATTCTAGCGAAAGCAAAAGCAAATTATCCTTAATCAATGATAGACCAAAAGGATATCGTATGAAGATTGATATTAACGATCCGAAAGTGACCAATGCTAGAAGTATGTCATATAAAGCAAAGCAAAAATGATTAGATCTCAATTTTGAAGGATGGAATATCACCAAGAGGGGGTGAATTAAGTGATATTAAAAACTTTTTCAATTGACCCCTGATACTCACACTAAAAACAGAGCAAGAAGATAAGGATAAACAACACAAAAGATTTATATTGATTTAGTCTAAATCTTTTACCTATGTCCAGTCCCCAGATGCTCTGGGTATTTCACTAACTCATTTAATTGATTACACACTCTGTAGCTCTCGAGTATTCCTCTTTATCCTCTCTCTAGGATTCACTCCTCCTTACAAGTTGTAATCAATACACTAACTCTCAAGGTCCCTCTACCTTGAATTTCTTTACAGAAATGATGAATAGAATTTAACTCTCTTACAAAGTAGATTGATAAACATTGAAGTTCAGATATCAGAAGATATTACATAGTAATGAATGAAACAGTAAATGCAATAAGTACGTTTGAGCGTATGTGTTTCCGGTGGTTGAATTGTATTGAATACTTCTGTTTATATTTGGTGAAGACAATTAATGACTATTGAGAAGCTTCAATGAACTGTTGTGAGTAATAAATATAGCCGTTAGACATTGAAGCTCGTTCGATACTCACACGCTTCGATTCTGCAAATGATTGGTGACATTATGCCGTTTGACATTCCTTCTGTTATGCCTGTTGAGTGTTGAAACATTTATTTAAGGAAAGAGAGCAGGAATGCCTTTTGATTGCTCAAAGAATGGTTACCTAATTCATGCTTTGTTTCTTGCAACTGCATTAAATGCTTTTGATGTATTCAATGTTTTTTTGATTAATTTGCAGTTAATCTCTCATCTAATCACCTGAAACTCATTAGTTAACTAGGTAAAAAATGTTAGAAGAAGTAATGAGTGATGATATGAAGATATTAAATCATAAGCAAGGATTTAAGTTTTACGAACACGATGATTTGTAGAAACAAAAAAGTTAACACGAGTTAGTTTCAAGTTAACTCAAGTTGCTGACTCGAGTTACAATTTCATCTTCTTTGAAAATATGTTTGAAAACTAAAGATAAGATAGAGATGTCTTTGTAAGAACTTAACTCAAGTCTAAAATTCTCACTTCAATTGTGCATTCGAGTCACACATTTTTCACTCGAGTCAATAACATTTTCATAAATGTCTTCAAGTTAAGTTTTGAAAATATTTTAACCACAAAGCATACTCGAGTCATTAAGTGATGACTCTAACGGATGACTTGAGTCATCAACACTTAACTCGAGTTGCCAAAATATGTTTTGAAAATAAGTTTCAAAGTAATACTTGAGTCACTCAAGTTTGACTTGAGTCAATATTTTGACAGTTGGAAAATATTTGAAAACTAGACTTAGGATTTTGAAAAGATAAGTTTAAGTCCACAAGGGGTCAACTCGAGTCTAACAACATTAACTCAAGTAGATGTTTTTTATAAAAGCATTTCACAAAGTGTTTAGCTTGAGTCACAAAGGAATACTTGAGTCAGTCAAAGCTAAAACCCTTTTTCATTGAAGTTCCAAAACACTTGACTCAATTTTTAAACCTCAATCGAGTCATTTTTTGACAGATACTTAGACAAGTTACTAATTCAAGTTTGATTTATATAAAACATTTTCACTTGAATCATTAACTTCATTTCATTTACAATTGTCTGTTATCATCAAAACAAACATAGAGAACTAATAGATTTCTACAACAACTTCAATATGTGCCTAGTGGAAAGCTTAACTAGTCTAACGAACAAGTTTAACACTTCCAACAGACATCCAACGGTCATATTCTAAATTGGAAGAAATATTTCTTAACGATCAAATGCTCTTCATCAACTATAAAAGGAGAAGCATTCAAGATAGATAGCGAGATATCATCTTGCACCTTCATTGTTAAAGTGCCAACACTATGACGTTTATCTTACTTACTCTTCAATTATCTCAATGATCATATAGTTTACCATAGAGAGTGAGATTATTTGTAATGTACTTCAGCATTCATCTTATTTACTTTTGAGATAGAAGATTGGTTGCAATCCTTTATCATAAGGTTGTATCCTTACGGTATGTAAGGGGTGTATCTTGGTGAAAGGTTTGTGAAAGGCTGCACAAGTGCCTAGCTAAACTTATAGGATTGTAGAGGCTTCTCTTGTGCCCAGAGTAAACAAAAATATAGTGGATTGGAAATATCAGGAGGAGCCTGGACATAGGTTATCGTGCATTGTGCCGAACCAGGATAAATCACAATTTTCACATTCTCTTCCCTAAATTGCTATATTTCCAACATATATGTTTAAATGACTGACTATCGCTTTATAACTCATTATTATTATACAAACTGCTTTTACTAAGATGCAAAAATATTTTCAAAGTTCCTAAGTTTTTATCATACACCCAATTCACCCCCTCTTGGGTGTCAACTAGTGCTAACAAGAATAATCATCAACAATTATAAGGAAGTAACGATGACCTTGAATTGAGGGAACCGAAAAAGGGCCCCATATATCAATATGAATCAAATTGAAATTTTTATTGCATGAACTTATGACTACAGGAAAAGGTAAATGTTTCTATTTAGCAAAATGGCAAACATCACATGCAAATGTAGGAGATACAAAAATGTCAGAAACTTGTTTATGTAAAATGGAAAGTGTAGAGGCAGAGGGATGACCCAAAAGCATCTGCTAAAGAGTAGAGTTTGTAGTACGAGTAGTATTGGTCATAAGAACTTGAGAATATTTGTTCTAGAGAATCATATTTGTGGTGAGGATGTATAAGCCCTCAAAAAGTCTAGCTAAACCAATCATCAACGAAGGTTGAATTGAGTGTATTTGAAAGAATGGGAAGAAAAGGTTAAGAAACAACTATGAGAAGTTGTTAGTTGAGATAGACAAAATATTGCACAAAAAATGAGGAAGAAAAAGAACATGATGCAGAACTGATGAGTCAAAAATGAGAACTATGCCTGAGAAGCGAGCAACAACCTTAAAACCAGTGGGAAGAGTGACAAAAATTTGAGAAATAGTAGGAAAAAAACAAAGCCAGAGAGCAACAAATGTGATCAGTTGCTCCAGAATCAATGATCCAAGATACAGAAGAGTGAGATAAATGGTTGTGACACCCCAATTTCCATACCACTTATTGTGTATGTAGACACGTAGTATTGAGGAATACAGTGTTGTCAAATCAGAGTAATACAGAACATCGAGCATACATTATCGTTCGGATGATGAGTATTCCGATACAATGCCCAAGCATCAGCTGGCATATTAAAAATCTCGAAGGAATATTCATGCGAGAACTAGTCCTTCTTCCGAACTTCGTTTCTCTGGTGTCATTTCACGTACTTCGTTCAATAGTTCCTTTTGTTAGTTCTCTATGAGTTTTGATGATGACTGACAATTATAAATCCAAAAGTGAAGTTTTGTCTTGGTAAGCTGAAAAACTTACTGTCAAGACAAAACTCGAGTTTTGATCTCAAAACTCGAGTTTTGGGTTTGACAGAGAGCTGCTCAATTTTTCTAAATATGACAAAACTCCAGTTTCCTTTGGAAACTCGAGTTTTGACCTTTACAGAGAGCACTCAATTTTTCATCTCAAGACAAAACTTGAGTTTCAGTTTGGAAACTGGAGTTTTGCTTATACAGAGACTTCAAAATATTTTTAACTAAAGACAAAACTTGAGTCTTGGATTGGAAACTTGAGTTTTGGTCATACAAAGAGTCTCTAAGTTTAAAATCTAGTTTTGCGCTAAAATCACATAAACTTAACATTACTTCAAGCCTTTCAAAGTTTTCTCTGAGTCAAGAGAAAACTCGAGTTTTGGTTTCAAAACTCGAGTTTTGACTTGACTAAGTATTTTCAATGTTTTGCACAGGTTCTGAAAATTGGAAAGTGATCTGGCTCAAAATCTTCTAAGTTTTCATTTAAAAATGAAAACTCGAGTTTTATTTTGAAAACTCGAGTTTCAGCCAGGCAGAAAGGTCTGAACTTTTCTTAGTTTTTATGTTCAAGTGAAAACTCAAATTTTGGTTTGGAAACTCGAGTTTTGATTAGACCGAGAGCCTTGGATCTTTTCTCAACGTTTTCACACTTAAGTGAAAACTTGAGTCTCTCTTTGGAAACTCGAGTTTTGATCAAACAGAGAGCTTAAGATTTTTCAACGTTTTGAGAACACAAGTTTTGATGTTTTGGACTTCCACGTGCTATTTTCATTAATAGTCAAAAACTCGAGTTTTGGTTTGGAAACTCGAGTTTTGAGTTTTACTTAAACATTGGTCTAAAAGCTCAAAACAGGACTTTGCTCTTTGGAAGAAGAAAACTCGAGTTTAGAGTTTGAAACTCAAGTTTGGTCTTAAGTGGACAGTTGAAAACTCGAGTTTTGGTGAACAAACTCGAGTTTCCATCGCCAAGTTTGAAAATTGAATTTCACATTTTTGCAAATGCTTTATGTTTGATCTCAATACTTTCCAGTATTAATCTTCTACATTCCCATCTATGTTTAACCACTTTGTTAGTGAGTTTCAGAAGATTTAGAAGATGATTATTGAAGGTTAAAGCATAAAGCAAAAAGCATGTCAGAACATTAAATGCCAAGCCCAGAAAGTTACACATTTCTGGCTAATCCATCTGCACACGCCTACAAGGAATTAAAGAATGATTTCTACTTCCAGCAGCAACCTCTCCAACGGATTTATTTGCAGAGAGTCAACTCTGAAGCTTTGCCTAGCTGGATTAAGTGGAAATTAGAGAGAGAAGGTGTCTAAACCACTTCCTAAACCTTGAAACAATCTCTCCAACGGATCTATTGAAAAGCAACGGTCATTTAATGATCTCTGAGTATAAATAGAAGAGCATTCAAGTCTTTCCAACAACAACAACAATTGAAAACATATAAGCATTCAAGTTCTTCAACTACCTTTCTGTTTTCACTTGTATTCTGCCTTTTGACATAGAGCTTCAGTGTTTATCATTATCACTCTTAGAGAGAGTTTCTAATTGTAAATCATTTATTATAAAGAACTACAAGTCAGGGGACTTGGTGGTTGGGTTCATTGATTACAACTTGTAAGGGGGAGTGAGTTCTAGTAAGAGAACTACTTCTTGAGTACACAGTGTGTAATCCTTGAGTTAGTGGAAAATCCCAGAGAGTTTGGGGACTGGATGTAGGTCAGTTTGTTAGGACCAAACCAGTATAAATCTTTGTGTCTTGCTATTCTTCTTCTTGCTCTGTTCTGCCCTGTTTTTACTACCTCAAAACAGAACAAGTTTTTAAAATTTTTATAATACCCAATTCACCCCCCTCTTAGGTATTAAGCTCCATTTTCACCTTCTTTCATTCAGCTTCTCTTCTTGAAGCTTTAGCCAAATCTAAGATTCAATACACATTGAATCTTAGGTAACAGATAACCGCATTTGCAAGTATGAAATGTAAATGATAGTATAACACATGTATAAGCACAGAATAATTTATAGTAAACAAGTCGCACCGTAACCGCAGTTATCGGCCAAGGACCTCAACCCTTTAGGACATGCAGTCCTATGAGACCACAACCTCAAATCCATAGCTAGGAAATAAACATGTAAATCATCTAGCAAACATGATTGCATACATACATGCTAATAAGAGTTAACGTTACTGTACGCGAATGTACCTTCCTTCCATGTAAATAGTAATATGTCAGTCCTTTGAATCTAACTCCAGATATCCTAACATATTACCATAACACTTAGAATAATATCCCAAGGGTTATTTATGCCACCTTTGACCATTTTACTCTTAGTGGATTTGTTATTCCAATTTTACCCTTACATTTCTTCAAAAACGGAATTTCAGCATTTCTTCCCAGATTTTTCGATAACTTTGAAAAATCATAATTAATTCTACAAAACTCCAAATGAGGTGCTGCAAAATTCCACAAAACCCTTGACATGTCTATTTTCAGGGAAAAATAACGGCACAAACTCAAAATCTCTGGATCATTCCCAGTTTTAATGTTTCTCAACACTGTTCAGATTGAAACTCCAGAAATAAGGCTTAACTTCAAAATCATGATCTCCTTGTCTAGAGCTCAAAACGTTACAAATTATATATCAATGGAAAGCCCTGGATGTCTACTTTATATCTGGAAAATTTCATGATTTTATCACACGCCATCTATTCCCAGATTTTAAAAATGTGAACACTGTCCAAATAAATTTCTAGAATAACACTGTCTTATAAGATGACAGAAAATTCTAATGAAAACTCTTATTTTCCAGCAAGCTTTTGAACCTCAAAAACAATATTAATCAGCTGAAATAAATATGAGAAAGGGATTAAAATCCTTACCTAAACCCAAAAATCAGTTGCAGTAAATCTTATTGTCTTCACCGAATACTCTCTCAATTTCTATTGTTCTCTCCTACTCTCTTGGTATCTCCACTATTCTTTTCCTTTTGTCTTTCAACTCTCCACTATTTCTCTCTCTTTCGTTGGACAACATGAATGGAAAAATCTGATGTGTGTCCTCTATTTATATAGGCCAAAAGGTGGAGTAAGAGTGTTGTAGTTTGGTGGAATATTGGTAGATAATGGTCAAAGTTAGTGAAGAAAATATGTGTGTGAATATTGTGCATTTTGCAAGATAGTGGTCGGTGTTTTGCGTAAATTTAAATTTCCTTCATTTCATACTTCACCAAATTTTCTTTTCCTACGGCACACTTCTTCCAATTTTCCATGTAGGTTGGCCAAAGGTAAATTTGATGGTGTGAAATAAAGAAATGAAATGAATGTGCATGCGTACATTTCTTTACTGCCAACTTAAGAGAAGTATGAGGATGGAAGCTGCTACCTAATAAAATAAAGAATTGGACAATTCATTTGACTGCATGAAACATCGCAAAGAATAATCAAGTAGCTATTAAACAAATATACTGTATAGCCTACTTCTATTGACCAATGAAATATATCCATATGAGCATTTGGAATTTCCTACTTGTAATCCTCCAATAAAATTTCCTTATTTTCAAAATACTATCTTATAATTTTTCTCTTCTTTTCAAGGCCCAAAAATAATCTTTAATAATTATCTTAAGCTTTTCCTCATAATAAACTTAAGACTTTGGACCTTTATATTGGCTTAGCAGCCTTCTTTTATCAGTCATATTCCAAATAACCCATATGACATATTTGTCATTCTTCATAAACAGGGCCTAGTCGTCTTCCAAATATAGGCAAATTCTCAAGTCTTTAGGCCCAAAATTCGGGATATTACATTTCTCCTCCCATTAAATAAATTTCGTCCTCGAAATTTGAACATATATACCTCGGGGAATCTTTCCACACACTTAGTCTATCCCTTTCGTTGGATGCACACTAAGCACGTAACATAATCTTACAACATTATTAGTCATCTTGTACCCAGTATGTAGTTTTCAAATATATGACTCTCTGGTCCTTTCTCCAAGCGCTTGATTACACAGGCATCACGACCTGATACATTTCGCCTCTCAGCTTATCTCATTCTGACCTTCCGGCTCATTCAATTATCACAACGCTGGATATTCTAGCCCTACTGCCTAGGGAATCACCCTCAGCCATAGACATTTCAACTACAACTTTGTACAATTTGAATATTTCGCCAGTCTCAAGATATACTCCAGACACACTGGCCCAAAGTCACCATGCAAGGCAACAAAGACCACAATTGGCATATAGGTCTTACAGCCCAGGGACTTGGCCCCATGCAAACTTGAATACTAAGTCTTACTTCCTTGAGCCTCTGCTCATTTGTTTCGTCTGAGCTTCTTTCATTCAAGCTCTCAAAGTATTGTAGCTGAAAACTACTATCTGGCCCATCTGGTTTAGTTTCTCTATTAATTTCTGTTCCTATATCTTAAACTCCAACTACATCGCTTTTCTTTTCAATACAGTAGCTTCGACAAACATGTCATTGCTACCAAAAACTATTTTGTTGTCTCATTTACAAGTTTTCACACATTGAAAATTTTCCGTGGTCTTAGTACATTTCACAATCCGCACTAAACCAAAAAGTAATAGTGCTATCACATTTTCAATCATAATCGCTGCCAACAAAAATTCGTGAAAACACATTCACCGCCGGTTCGATTTCAAAAACTTTACTACCGACACACATTTATGAGCAGCATTATTCATTTCAAAAATTCAACATTCGAAAGCTCTCGTCACTACTTCAACCTTTCGGTATAGCAGCATATCGCAATCCTTTCATACACAAACCACCGTAGTGGTAATGCACTTGTTGGCCAATGTGGGAAAGTTTCCGTCTCCCCCATAAGAGACCCAGTGTCTGCACTGGCACATTATGGGCCACCCCACCAAAATCCCTCCTCGGGAAAAAGGACAATGTCCAGGAGCCCTGATCCAAACGTCTGCGTGGGTCCCAACCAAACAAGGCAAAACATACACCCCTACTAGATGAAACTTCTCAGATTGGATGCATACACTGCTGGTGTGAGTGTCAGCTTTTCAAAAACTAATCCCCTCTAAAGAACTTTCAATAATGGCTAGCGATTCAACATTCTAAAACATCTGGCCAGATCCAACAAACCGTGTACATCTACAACAGTTTTTGAACTCTTCCAGTTTTTGTATTGCCCTCACCACAACATAATTGAAAACTCAGTTTCAAATTCTGGGTTCTAACAAAACCCCTTTTTAAGATTAAAGATCTCCTCCTAAAAATCAGAGATATGAAACAAGTCCAACTGAGAAAAAGGCGACCAGAGACCGTTGTAGATCTCAAAAGCATAATTGAACCAAAAAATGCTCTTCACAATAGTTGGATAAAGAGACCGTCTGAGCCAACCTTCGACAAGATTGTTGCTACGTTCTTACACAGGAAAAGAAGAAGCGGTCGATGGTAGGGAAGGATATATCCATCAACAAAATTGAGTTTTTTCTTTGAAAGTAAGGCTATACGCATAGCTCTGGTTCAGTTATGGTAGTTGGAACCATCGAGAGGAGGAGTAACAAGGATGAGGGCTAGATTCTCGTTCGGATAAATGTAAAAATGAGAGCCCGAATCTGCAATAGACTCAGACGCCATGGAAGCAATAAGAGACGACTGATTAGTGGCAGAGGTTCGATCAGTTGCAGAATTGGACACCATGGAAGCTGGTGGAGTTGGCCGATTAGGGTTAGTGATGGAGATGTTGAGGAAGGCAAAACAACTGAGAAAGAAAGGAGATTAGGGTTGGAGGGGTAGAGACTGGAAAGAGAAGAAGGTATGAAGGTTAGGAGAGAAAAACAAATTTAGGAGGCTTTATACCATGTGAGTCCATATTTATGAGAGGAAAAAAAAAACTAAATATTGTTGATTGTTCAATTTGCTTATATACATGAAGAATGGAATACATAAGGTAGTTACGTAACATAATATAAAACTATACATAACAAACTATTATAACATGATAGAAACTAATAAAACTATACATAACAACTATTATAACAAAATAAAAACTAACTAATACAACTTCATATGTTACACCTGTCACTCTATGATTGCATAATATTTGCTCATTTGAATATTTAATATTGTTACGGACCGGCCTAATAGGCCCAGGTCCGGACCTTGGCCCAACTGCGCTGGAAACAGAATCCGCGCTATAATGAGCAATAATGAAGGATCCCACCAATTTAGGACCTGATTAATGGAGATTCTCCCTCAATCATGATCCCAACAAATAAATCCTGATTCCCCAATCAAGGATATGGCTCATCAATGCAGAGAGATACTCGCACCAGACTCCTCTATAAATAGAAGGAAACCCTAAACAGGTGCGGGGGTTCTAACTCTAAACTCCTTTACTTTCTGCCACACAGAGCACACACCCCACCCCCTTGGCTACACGCCTGTGTGTGTCTCGAACTACGTGGACTTTGATCCCTTTACAGGGTACGTAAGCTCTAGGCTTGACAACCTAGTCAAGTCCAATATATCTGTGTTCTTAGAACAGAACATTGGCGCCGACCGTGGGGAATCGGTAAATTTTTATTTGATTCCCGCGACCTAGGATAGTCGCAATAAAGAAGTCGAAGGAATTTCCTCTTTAATCAACTGGCAATAGAAAGCATGGAGAACCTCAGGATCGACATCCCCTCTCCACAAGATCCTCAGGATCCTCTTCCTCTCTCCTTGGGAACTCATGCCCTCGTTAGAGGACCCAAAACTTGAGTCTGGCGCCTTAGACCACTCGACCGTCCTGACACTTGGGAACCCAGATAGTTGGAAGGATCGTCAGATTTTCTCTTTGGGAATGCTTTTAAGAAGAAGGATCATTATCCTCTCTCCTTGGGAACCCAGACTTTTTAATTCTGGCGTGCTCTATTTGGATCATAAACAACCACAACATTTGAACTCTCCATGCCATCCCAAAGGAGTTATTTTTACTACTCGGTGATGTAGGGAAGTTTTCTTTATGTTTGCCTTTGCTATATCTGTGCTGTGTTATTCACATTAGAAAGAGTTAATGGATCACTAAGATCCTCCAAACATATAGTAATAGCGTCTTATTTTATTGACCTATTCTTCTATGAGAATTGTTTTGAGGCAGGGCAAACAGACAAATCGTGGTTGCTGAGGGCGTTGTTAGGCCGATGCTGATTCAACGCATCTCGACTCCATCGCGATAGCCGAGGTTGATAATACGCCGAGATGAGGAGGAGCCGAGACGCCGAGATCACATCCTCGTTCTCAAGGATGATTATGAAGGCACTCCCCAACGGCTCCGAGCAGGCTGATGTCAACCATTAGTCCCACTAGCTTCGACAATTCCGCATAACTGCATAAATTTGTCCTCATCAACACTATCCACCAACCGTTTCCCATCAATATGAAGATAGGGACAGTCACTTGCATTAGTGTTCGTGTTGCAAAAGCTGCAACCCCTCATGGGCAAATTCGAAAGCAAGAGTGTCAACCTTGCATTCAGTTGAGCGAATCCACGCCGGCTATAATTGTTTGTGAGAAGGACTTGGTTACACCAAATATGGGTACAACCTCGGATCCCACAGAATCCTTGATAACGGACCCCGGCTACGCCAAGCTGGTTAAAGCCCGGGCTCCGTGTGAATTATTAAAGCCGGACCCCAGTTACACAGAATCTGGTCAAAATCCCGGCTTCGTGTGAATTTTCGAAGGCGGACCCCGGCCACACCGAATCTGGTTAAAGCCCCGGGTTCGTGTGAATTTTCGAAGGCGGACCCGGTCACACCAAATCTGGTTAAACACCACTGATGGCAAGCACCAGAAGCCACAGCAGAAACCCACCGTAACTGGTTGTTGGTGGAGACCCCCAAGCAAGCCGACCGCCGATCGAACCCAACCAGTCACAGGGGCCGCCGCAACGGAAAAAAACTCCTGAAGGACACGCGACCGACGCGGCGACTTCCCCTCAGGCAGACGAGCCGCCGCTGTAAGAAGCGAGCCCAGAACAACCAGCGCGAGACGTCCAGGCGGTCGAAGCCGACGTCCGCATCTGACGGAAGACGCAAGAGTCTTCCCTTAAAAGACTCGAAAATAAAGAAAAACGAGAAACACACGCCGGGACAACGGCGAACTGGATGGTAGGACGAGCGCAGTACGAGGCCGCCTACCGTCCCCAGAAAATACCCATGACTCGGGAAACCAGGGTGACGGTGTTAACCGCACCAACCGGATCGCCACGGAGGGCCGAGGTCGAGAGGGCAGAGACCGAGAAGAACACCGCGTGGAGGACAGAACTCCCCGGACTCGTAGATCACCTCGCCATTGAGCTACCACAATTCGACATAGCATTCGAGGCTCGGCAAGCGATCAAGTCACAAGCATTGGCGGACTTCATTAGGGATCTCAAGCCGGCAATAACAAGCGACGAGGCTTGGAAAGTTTTCGGGGACGGATCCTCCAATGCTAAGTGCAGCTGTGCATGAGTCATCGTTGAAAGCCCCCAAGGGGTCGCCACTGAACACTCCCTCCAGCTGAAGTTCCCGACCTCCAACAACCAAACCGAGTACGAAGCTCTATTGGCCGGGCTGCAGTAAAGGTCTTAACCGACTCGCAACTCGTTGCCGCCCAGATCAACGGCAGCTATCAAGCAAAAGGCCCTCTTATGGCGGAATACCTAAGCCACGCCAAAGAGCTCATGGCCGAGTTCGAGGAAATGCCCGATTCCCATATTCCAAGAGAGGAGAACGAGAGAGCCGACATCCTCTCCAAGCTGGCAAACACTAAGGGACCGGACAATCACGGGACCGTGATCCAGTAGAGCCTGACCGAGTCGAGCTGTATCATGACCATCTCAGGACTCGATCGGAGGAAGTCGATAGAAGACTACCTAGAAAGGGGAATTATCCCTACCGACTCGACCGCGGCCAAACAAAAAAAAAAAAGATTAGAGAAGCCGCTCTCTACGCAATGGTGGATGATCAGCTCTACAGAAAGGGACTGCATTGCCCGATGATGCGATACCTCGGCGAAAGGGACTGCATTGCCCGATGATGCGATACCTCGGCGAAACCGAGGTAAAATACGTGCTAGCCGAACTTCACGAAGGCAGCAACGGCCACCACATGGGGGGCAAGGCACTTGCCAGGAAAGCGCTACGCGCCGGCTACTACTGGCCCACTATGAAGCATGACGCCATGAAGAAGGCCAAGACGTGCGACAGTTGTCAGAAACACGTTAGGATCATACGGCCGCCCCCCTCAGAATTGAAAGGAATGCCAGACCCCTGGCCCTTCTGCAAAGGGGGCACGGACATCCTCGGACCATTCCGACCGGCGCAGGGGCAATGCAGATGACTCATAGTCGCAGTAGACTACTTCACCAAGTAGATCGAGGCAGAGCTACTCGCCACAATAACCTTGGCTAGAGTAATAAAGTTTTTCCGGCACAAAATCGTCTACGTCACGGACAATGGGACCCAGTTCATGGACCATAGATTCCAAGCATTAATGTCCAACCTAGACATTGAACAACACTTCTCACCCGTAGAATACCCACAGTCAAACGGCCAGGCCGAATCTGCCAACAAGATCATCCTGGACGGACTGATGAGGCGCATGCTGCAAGCGGACACCAGCTGGACCGAGCAGCTACACAGCGTTCTTTGGGGATACCAGACAAGCGTACAGTCTTCGACCCAGGAAACCCCATTCAGGTTAACCTATGGATGCGAAGCGATGATCCCAGTCAAAATCGGGCAACCATCCTGGAGAAAGGTTAGAGCCAAACAAGAAGGGCAGGAGTTGAACGACGACGCCTTGAAGACCGACCTGGGCCTCATAGACGAAATCCGAGTCAAGGCTCGCTGCCGGGAATTAGCCGTCAAGCAGCTACTCACGGCTAAGTACAATAGGAAGGTAAGACCGCGGTCATTCAACCGGGGGAACCTCGTACTTCGACGGGCCTACATAAGCAGTAAGAATGGTAAGAACGGAAAGCTTGCGGCGAACTGGGAAGGACCCTACCGGATCAAGGAGAAGCTCGACGGAGGGCATACATCCTGGAAACCCTGGCACGGAAGCCGGTCAAAAGAACCTGGAACGCCGACAAGCTAAAGATCTACCATAGCTAGACCCCGTCCCGGTTCCAAATGACTTATTATTTACAGCTTCAAAGTTCGAGTTATTTCATTTTTCACTCATGTTTCTTTGTGAAGCCTCTTAGGGCTACTTTTTATCAATAAAGGATCCCACCGAGGAGATTCACCAATGTGCACAAGCACTTGCCTAAGCATGAAGCCGAGGTCCCTAAACCCGGCATAAATTAAACCAGGGCCAACAAACCTAGGACAAGAAGCTCGGTGAAAGAGCCATATAGAATGGACTCCGCGCGCGGATCCCTGACAAAGAATTCCTCAGTGGAAATTTCCAAGACGTGCACGAATGACTACTTAAGCATTACACCGAGGCCATTAAGCCCGGTCAAAAACTTGACGCTGAGGCCATTAAGCCCGGCCGAGTCCCGACACCGAGGCCATTAAGCCTGGTCAAAAACTTGACGCTGAGGCCATTAAGCCCGGCCGAGTCCCGACACCGAGGCCATTAAGCCCGGTCAAAAACTTGACGTTGAGGCCATTAAGCCCGGTCAAGTCCCGACACCGAGGCCATTAAGCACGGTCAACACTTGACACCGAGGCCATGAAGCCCGGTCCAAAAACTGAAGCCGAGGTCAATAAACCTGGCATGAAGCCGAGGTTAGTAAACCCGGCATGAAGCCGAGATCAATAAAGCCCAGCGTGAAGCCGAGGTCAATAAACCCGGCATGAAGCTGAGATCAGTAAACCTGGCATGAAGCTGAGATCAATAAAGCCTAGCGTGAAGCCGAGGTCCATAAACCAGGCATGAAGCCGAGGTCCTGAAACCCGGCATGGAACCAAGGCTAATAAGCCCGGTCCAACACACAGCTCAGAGATCATGTACCCGGTCGAAAACTAAAAACATCTAGATGTACGAAAACCGGCCGTTGTACTCCGACAGGCATTGGTTAGAGCTCGACGAAGGCGCCATACGTGGCCTTTCGTGAAATTGACGCGTCAACGCTCCCCCGGGTAAGCAAGCAGCCTACCATGTTGACCCTGATCAGGTCAAAATGTCCGACCCTAGGTGAACGAAGCCTCGGTTAGACACGTGATAGTCCTGCCCTTACGCCGGTTACACTTAATCCGACTATGTGAAAGTTGGAGCTCGACTGATAGAAAGTCGGGCCGAGGCAGTACGGTTAGTTATGCCTGACGAGGATGAAACAAGACAACCTTGCCCCAATCTCCCACACACTAAGTGTGGTAGAGAGCAGACGGCCTGCACCCATGCGGCCGAGAAACACTAAAACTTAGATAAAAGAGTGATTTACCCATTATCTAAGCCATCCGAACGGCTCGTATCCATTACAGCCGACAAGTATCTAAACTCCCAGACGTAAACGATGGTCAAGTATATAGACCTGTACTTAATGCGGTCGATAAACTAAACTCCCGAACGTAACCGCTGGTCGAGTATATAGACCTGTACTTAATACGGTCAATAAACTCCCGGATGTAAACGCCGGTCGAGCACATAGAAGAGTGATAGGGCACAGGCACCCTAGCTCGGAAAAGCAGCATCACTAGAGAGCACCACCTCTTTAGACAGACTAGCCTCAGGAGCTCCTAACCCGGCCTCATCACCTCCTTGCAAGACGGAGCGGAACCCGGACACCGTCTTTCACGTAAGCCCGGTAGGCATACCCGGCAAGGTTCATGGGTACGGCCGATTCAAGTGCTTGGTTTGATCGAAGGCCGTGTCAAGGCAGCCGGAGGCAGTCTATTTCAAACAAGGAGGTCGTGTCAGAATGGGCTTGATGCACAACCCGGAGAGCACCTTTGGCCAGGACCAACTCGAGGGAACCACCTCGATGGAGGGAATGAAGACCTCGGACATGAGATCCAGGGTAAGCGGCCAACGCACCCCGGCAGCCCAGAGCCCTCGACTGCCAGGCTGGGGGGCAACAAGACGGGAGTGGCACCATTAGGCTGTCAGCAACACAAAGCAACTTTGAAAAGCATGGGCCAAGGCCAGCTAAGACAAAGAACCGAGGCTGAGGCATACCTCGGATCAACATTTAATGTCAGACCCGATTAAGCAAAAGCAAAGTGCAAAGGGAAGATAAAAGACCGGGCCTCGGGAGAAAAACCCGGCGCTACGAATCCGAGCTAACGAATGAGTAGAAGGTTATGAATCCAAACTAATCGAAGACTCGGACAAAAGCGTGTCAAAGATGGAACAATTCGGATGCGAAATCTGGAATATGGAGCAATTCGGATACGAAATACGGAATAAAACAGTAAAAGCGCCTCGGCAGCCTAGAGACCTCTAAGCCCGGAAGGAAGGGCTGAAGTACGTGACACGACGGACACATCAAGTCCGCGCAGAACTCACAAGTCGCCAGATGCCAGTAGACGGTAATGGCGAATGCATAAGGATCCTGACCCCAAAGTCGAGCAAACTCCTTGACATCACCTTGGATCCTTGAGGCATACCTCGGATCTTTGAGCAAAAGGCATCGGTAACCGGGGTCAACATGACACAACCCCACACTATGCAGTAGATGGGCAAGAGGGTATAGATTCACAGCAATCTAACCCGGGTAACCTAAAGGAGGATTCCAGCCTCAAAGAAAGGCGAACCGCTTCGGCTTTATCCCAAATCCTAGAGACATCACCTCGGATCTGTGGGGTAGACGACTGAGATCAACACCTGGATTCAAATGTAGGTACCAGCTCACTGCTACGCACCCCGGACCGATCCAGGTTGGGTAATCACCCCGGCTACTTGACGCAGGGCATTCTGGGCGAGATGACGAGAGTTGAACCTCTCAAAGTCATGAGAAGCCAGGCCCCAGACTTAAAGACACCTTATGAGCCGCGGCAGTCATAAGCCGGTCCAGTGAGAGAAGAAAGAGGGCTATTTAAAACCAAATGCAAGGGTGCGATGGTCTATTCCTGTACAGACGTGACGGGATTGAGACAGCACGACGCCAGCGCAATAAATGCGTGCAGACCTTGAAAAACGGAGAGGCGCGGCGGTTGCAGAACGCACCCAATAAAAGCCCGACAACTGTAAGTCCACAATAATGACGTGCGGGAAGCAAATCCCAAAGCGTTCGGAGAATCGCAAAAGACAAGAGGCGCGAGACCGAGGCCACCAACGGGCACTGGAAGCTCGAGAAGCGTAAACGGCCGTTCGAACAAGACAAACTCAGCGTTCCAGGCAGGATGAGTATACTACCAGCCGACCACCGATACGGTACGGACAAAGGGTCACGGCAGCCAGGAGCCGACTTAGTCCGAACAACGGACCTCGGCCATACAGAGGACCGGGGGCAATAAACACCTTGGCCGTCCAGAAGCCTGAACAACCAAGCTGGGGGGCAACTGTTACGGACCGGCCTAATAGGCCCAGGTCCGGACCTTGGCCTAACTGCGCTGGAAACAGAATCCGCGCTATAATGAGCAATAATGAAGGATCCCACCAATTTAGGACCTGATTAATGGAGATTCTCCCTCAATCATGATCCCAACAAATAAATCCTGATTCCCCAATCAAGGATATGGCTCATCAATGCAGAGAGATACTCGCACCAGACTCCTCTATAAATAGAAGGAAACCCTAAACAGGTGCGGGGGTTCTAACTCTAAACTCCTTTACTTTCTGCCACACAGAGCACACACCCCACCCCCTTGGCTACACGCCTGTGTGTGTCTCGAACTACGTGGACTTTGATCCCTTTACAGGGTACGTAGGCTCTAGGCTTGACAACCTAGTCAAGTCCAATATATCTGTGTTCTTAGAACAGAACAAATATCATTGTGTTCCTTATGCATTTTATATCATTACATGAACACTTAACATTCATGGAAGCACCAATTCTTCAATAAAGGGCAAAAACGAATCCTTTTTATCTTTTATATACAGGATTGGTTTAACAAAGAGGAAAAAAAAAGTCGAAAGAAAGTCAATGGCAATGATTCCGTAGGGTAAAGCAAATTCAGGAAGATCTAAGTGATTGAGAAAAGCTTGAAAGAATCTTAAGACTGTGATCAATTAGAAACTTGATGAAGAGTCTCTTTGGGGTGATCAAATAGTGACAATTAAGGTGAAGTGGAAGAATGAGAGAGAACTTACAGATCAAATCAGCAGTATGTATTTAGAAAAGTCAAAGCTTTTTTCACGTTCATGTCGATTGATTGGCAAAAACGACGAGGGAATCACGAAGTTCTTGAAAGCTTAAGGACAAATTATTATTGGTGTGATAGCATGAGAATTTATTATAACTCACCCCCGATGTTTAGCATTTGGATTTAAATTTAAACGCATCTATCTGAAGCCAAGAACTGGATTTAATTTTCATGTTATAATATATGTGTTATGAACCTGAATAATTGGCTTATTAAAGGCTAGGCCCAGTCCTTCTTAGACAAGGTAAATCACCAATATCTTCATGATTATGCCCATTATTATTATATTGGAGATAATGCAGGTAGTGGAGAAAAAACTGCTTGGATCGTGGAAAGCGCCTTGGCAAGAGAAGTTACACACGACCAACGGAGAGGAAACCATAAACGACCTCTATATCTAAGATCATTCTCTAGGTGCATTCTCTCCATTCTGAATTTACACAAAGCACACACACCACTCCCTTTTTGGTGTATCTCGAACTACGTGGACTTTGATCTCTCTCAAGGGTACGTAGGCCCTAGGAATTATTCCTAGGTCAAGTCTGATCCATCTATGTTCTTATGACAGAACATTGGCGCCGTCCGTGGGGAATCGGTAAATTTTTTATTCCCGCAACCAAAGATGGTCAATTGATTCCAGATCTAATTAGTTTTTGAAAAAGCAACGAAGGATTCTGGTTTTCGATCCGTTGGGGGACAGAGTAGAGTGTTGAGGAGGGCAAAAGACGCCAAATCATGAAGGTTGAGATCTGATTGTGCAGGAACCTCCATCGAGCCCTAATCATGGTTGGCAGGGAAGGTGGTTTCTTAAACACCATCCAAAGACCAAAAATGGTTTCCTCTGTTAGCGGCGGTGGCGACATGGTCACACGTGAAGATTTGGTGCTCAATGTTTGGGCACTTTTTCATGATTGGAACGTTGTTAAGGAAGAACGCCACCATGAAACTCATCAATACGATGATGAAGATGAGAGAACCCAGCATTATCGCCATCGACACAGTAAAACCCAACCTCATTATGTTGATCTTCAGAGATCAAAGACCTAGAATACCATTCTTCAACACATCCTCTGTTATTGCTCGAATCTAAAGATAGCGAGTGATGGCATTGATGCCGATAATGGTTTTGGTGGGGTTGATTAATGATTCGTCGGAGAAATCAAAGACGAAAGCGTGCCTCTCAGTGTTCCCAGAATCAACATGTCCTGTTTGATATCCAAGGAAGTCAGTTCGGGAAATCAACTTGTCTAGCTTTGAAGTCCGAGATAACGGAAGTCGAGACAATTATACCGAGATTTTCCATGCGTGTGCACGTCCAGAATTCCACTACCGAGATGAGTGTTCCAAAATCTGAGATGATAATGTCCGAGATGGCTGTGATATCCGAGATGCCTGACTGCAAAACGAACTTGTCCATCTCAGTATGACTTGCTTCTTCTCGGTAATCGAACCTAACACAATCATGAAACCCATCAGGATTTGTTCGCTGGACATTCATCTTGATCTCGGTAATGAGTCATGAGCTGGGAAAGATTCACCGTGATTACACATGGAGCAGCATCTTGGAATGATTCAAGCCTTCAGTTTAACGCAAGTTACAAAGTCTAGAGTTATGGTGCCGAGACGATTAGAGGCCAATATTCAAAGAATGCCGAGATTGGTGTATGCTAAGATGTCGAGATTGATCAATGCCAATAAGGCCGAAATCATTCATACATAAGATAGAGAATTGAAGGAGAGAAGCTGATGTCGAGGATTATTTCAGAGAATGCTGAGGTTGAAGGATGCAGCTAACGCACCCCAGCTTGAGCACCTCGGTCATTACACCGACATACCCAGCAGGAGCCATCTCGGTAGAACCTCAGGCTCACATCGACATACCCACTCACAAAGACGAGGCACCTGATGCTGTTATCTATACCAGAAAATGGCTCTATCAAAATCTATGACACTTCACGTTGTGGATGAATATGAAAACACAGTTCATTTGCCGAGCTGAGTTGCACCAACCTATAACCCATGTGGGGCCATTAAATGATATTTGCCGAGATACAATATCAGAATACCGAGACACCATGTCGCTGTAATTCAGATTTGTCGAAACTGGGGGCCGAGATATGGGGTCCACTCTATTATGAAAGCACTAATTGACCAGGACCATTGAAGCCGAGACGCTGAGCTGCCGAGGTGTGGAATTTGGCAAAACGGGTATGCCGAGATAACCTGAACGCCGAGGTGATGAGGGATGCCCTGTGGGAGTGCAGAAGCCGAGATACATGTAACGCAGTGGCCAAGGTTGGAACCGGGATCCAAAGCCGAGATCCTCTTCATGAGGTGCCGAGATGGGAGCGACCGGGATCAGTCTTGAAGACTATCAGACTGATAGATCTTGTGGCCTGGAGGCAATGACATGACACGTGCAATCCCGGACCCACCCCAACACAACCAAATGCATGCAGTGTTTGTGACTACTTCATCCATGTCTCTTTCCATGTTGACGCTTTCCAAGAACTGAAGGAGCTCACAAAGGCAGCTCGCAACAATGTTTCTCTTCTTGTTCCAGCCCTTCATATGTGGATAATTACTCCGTCTTCGGGAATCGTGAATGGACTCCTAAAATCTGAATGGATTTCTCCTTCACATGTTAGGGGAGTCGTGATTGGGTTTCTAAAATCTGAAGCACATACTTTAGTTAATGTTGGGTCAAGGCAATTCATCAATATGGAAAAGAAATTTGACTTGCTTGTTAAGGGCGTGTTCTAATTCTTTCAACAACTCACGGGAAAAGAACCTTATCCATTGGAGTGCTCATCAAATACCTTGTCAGGTTACACTTAGAGCATTTCTCATAAGAATATAAATAACTCAGCTATCTTGCACTCTACTTTGTCTACTGCAGATAAAGACGTTGACTCTCGGCAAGCATCAAAGGGCCTGCAACTTTCTCATTTGATGATGGTGTGTCACTGTCATCAACCAACAGATATCTGCTACAGCCAACAAGTGTTCTGGATTGGGATATTGATTCACATTTGCAGGGACTGTTGAAGATCATACCAAAAAGGGCAATTGAGATTCAAATAATCTTTGTAAAAAAGCCATTGAAACTGCAACTTCAGTTTGGAATGGCATCATACTTTTTCAACACTCTTTAATTGGCTCACCTCTTGAATGGGTCTCTTTCCTCCAAGTCTCTGGTTATCTTCATTATGCAGCAAGATCATTGCCCTTTGCTTTTGTCCAACAAAAAGATCTGGCTATTCAGCCTAGTGAAACAGCTGGTGACATTAGTACAGAATTGCGGCCTTTTGATTATGATCATCAGTGTTATTGAGCTTCCTAATACGTCATCCAGATAAGTTTCATTTTGCTTGCTCAGTTTCTGAATATTTTATTTCTTGTTCTGGCAAAAGAAATGAGGATGCTGTTTCATTGGCTTTGAAATCTGATGCGATTAGTGTGGTGTTTCACATTTATATATCAATGAAGAAATCATCAAATATATGAATTGTAGTCATTTAATGGCCATGCCTTTTTGATTGTGCTTATGTGGGACTAGAAATGAACGTCGTATTTTTAAAGTAGATAGTCTTTTCAACTACAAATTATTTGGCGGGGAATGCATAAATGTTCGATGTCATTCTTATTTGGCTTCATAGAGAGCGTCAAGTCATGATGATCTACTGATTATTTGTTTTGGGAATTAATCTGGGGGTTGGAAGTAGACTTATTGTCTCACCCCAAATTTTCTTAGCAACATCATCTCTTGAAGAGGAAATGGCAGCTGCTGGTGGTTGGGCATAACTGTTTGATTTATTAATTAAATCATTTCTTCATCTATGAATATCTTTGCTCTTTGTTAAAATATTTGTGGCACCACGAAATATTGAGGGAATGCACTACCTTAGTACTCCAGGAATTATTATTTCAAGATTTATTTTCAAGATTTTTTAAATTATTATTCATGGAGAAGTGCTCGGTGGGCATCTCAATGTGCTTGTTGATTTGATCCGTGTTATTTTGCAACATGCGGAGCTTGTTATATTCATGACCTTTTTGAAAAGAAGCTCCCAAAGATTTTTCATTTCGATGATTCCTATAAGGATCATATTGACCAGTACTGTCATTGCTTTGAAGACACTAATAATTCCAGGTACGTCATTTTGACTCTACAAAAAATTATATCTTTGCCAAGCACTTGGTGGTTCATTTCCATGTTGATTAAGAGGCCTAATACCTCTTGGAAGGAGATGCTGAAGCAGTGTGATATATTTGTTGACTGCACTATTTCTTGATTTTTGAATATATTTTGGGGGAAATGCATATTATGTTTTCACAATGTCTGGATGCTATATCTTTGCTGACTTGACTTTTTGAGTCAAAAGTAGACAGATAATACACACATGTTCAATTTAGAGGGTCTCATCCCTAAACTATGCCAATTTGCTCAAGAAGTCAGAAGCAAGCGTTGGTGCAATTCTGCATAATCGCATGAAATATTCGACAAATTTGTGCAAGTTATTTAAAACGCTTAAGTATTTGACTTTCCTGTAAGTGATGGAAAAAAGGGTGTTTGATGAGAAGGAAGAGAAAGCTTGTGGAGAACATGATGAAATAAATTTGTAGCATCTTCCCCCCTTTCCAAAATTGGGTTTGTGGGGATTGCATCTTGTTTGTTCTTTGCATTCAATTAAAGCTTTGGTGATTTTGATGCTTCCGTGGTGTTATGGACCTAAGAACATGGGCCACGAAGCCCAATCCATCATGCCATCATCTGCGGTAACTACCCCCCACTAATATCGCCACTCACAGCATACCTCGGGGTCACAAACCCATGAATAGCCGAGTATCTCGGATGTGAATCCTAACTACCACTCCCTATAAATAGGAGATCACTCAACTGATGAACGGTACGCCGTATCAACTCATTTCCCTTCTCACTAAGCACACACCCCACACCCAGTGGCTAAACGCCGGAATTCTATTCGAACTACGTTGGCTTTGATCCCTGACTCAGGGTACGTAGGCCCTAGGCGGTGATCCTAGTTCAAGCCATAATCTAGATCGACATAATCCACACACGAACATTTGGCGCCGTCCGTGGGGACCCTAAAAAGGTCGACCACAAGGTTCTAAGGTCACGTATCAATGGCAAGATCAAAGAGAACTTTAACAGCTCCGAGTATGCAGGAGCCAGAAGAACATGGACAGCAAATGATGCAAGCGGAGCAACATGATCGTACCGACCCCGACATGGAACAGGTAATCATCGAGACGGAAGGAGAATCAAACGCGGCCGACTCCGACATCCCACAGAATGACGTGTTAGAGAATGAGGAAACTCAAGCCGCTGAAGGTGGTGTTCAGGTGGTCAACCCGGACATTCTCTTGCTGCAGAACACAATAGGTTCCATCCTAAACAGAATGGAGGGAATGGAAACCCGCCACAGTCTGCAAATTCAAGAAAGCGCTCGTTCGCACCAGGAAGAAATGGTCCGACGTGATGAGGAATGGAGGAATTTCTTCCAGCAATATGCTGACCAAACTGACAAAAGGAGTTCTGCAACCAACAAAGATGAGGCGGGACCAAGTTGGCATGGCTCCCACTCCCATGGGGAGCGGCCGAGTAGCGGGCGCGATAGAGACCGAAGTAGAGACCAAGGGCAATCTCGGGAAAATGACCGAGATGAGCAGAACAGACGTTCGGGCAATAATGGACATCCCGAAAGACAAGGCCGAACTGCCGGCACTAATGGACATCCAGTGTCAACTAGGGCGCAAACAGGCGGAAACCTGAGGTCCTCAAGGGAGTGGGTCACACCCCCTTCGGACGAAGGCGACAGAGGCAGAGTAATAACTCCCTTCACGAAAAAGATCATGGCAGCACCTTATCCGAAGGGCCTTGACACTAAGGACTTCCCTAAGTATGACGGCAGTCAGGACCCGCAAATCCATATCAGTAACTTCAAGATGGAAATAATGGTAAAGGGATACTCCGGACCGATCATAGCGCGTTTATTTGCAGGAACTCTGTGAGGACCTGCACTGATATGGTTCAACAGTCTGCCAGCCGACTCCGTCCCGGACCTCAAGGACTTGGAAGGCAAGTTTTTGCTCCACTTTGCCCCAAGTCGGAAGCAGCCTAAGACCGAGTTTCAACTCGACCAAATACGACAGGGACCCGGAGAAACTCTTCAGAAATATTTGGAGCGATTTAATAGTACTGCTCTGCAGGTTCCTGGTTTGAAGGACGAGGTGCAACTGCACTGTGTGATGGCGGGCTTGGACAAAAGTTCGCCATTAAAGAAGTCAATCATGAAGTGCCACCCGACGTCGTTGAATGAGTTCAGAGATCGCACAAAGCAGTATATAGAAATGGAGCAAATGGAGGCAACGAATCATGTACCAGCCCGAGAATCCTCAAAAAGATCCCCATCCCGGGGGAAGGATCGCTACAATACGGACAAACAACGTGACCGAGGTAGGGACAGAGTACCATGAGGGAGTCGGGCAGAAGGAAAATACGAAACGTATACGCCGCTGAAGGTGCCGCGAGCCCAAATTTGGAAAGAAGTCTCCTTAACTGAAATGAAATATGTAGAACGACCACGGCCAATGCGGGCGAACCAACCTTTAGACAAGTCCCGATATTGTGAATTTCACGACCAAAATGGTCACACGACCGAAGCTTGTTGGGATTTAAGGGATGCGATTGAAAAATTTGTGCGGGAAGGGAAACTCCGTCGATATGTAATACAAACTCAAGGCCGACAAAACAAACGGCCGAACAGAAGTAGGAGCCCGCAGGATGGGAGGAAAAAGCAACACGGCGACAATTCTAAACGCAACGATGGAGACGAGTTTCTAGAATCAAGGTTTGTCTGCAGTGCGATCATGGGTGGTTTTGGAGGAGGAGGAGACTCTTCCAACCAGCGAAAGAAGTATCTTGAGGAGGTTATGTCAATTGTAGATCCACCCAAGTTCAAGAGGGGAAAGAAAAAAGAAGAGCCCATATTGGGATTTTCGCAGGAAGACTTTGATGACGTGATACCCGGGCATAATGACGGCCTGGTGATCACGGGGGTAATCGATGACTGCCAAGTTAAGAAGGTGTTTGTCGACAACGGGAGTGCAGTAGATATCATCTTATGGGATGCATTTAAGCGAATGAGGCTAGACTCTAAGGATTTGAAACCATGTAGGACCACGTTGACCGGGTTCAACGGCGAAGATACCCGTCCTAGAGGGTTTATTGATTTGAAGTTGACTCTGGGAACCAAAGAAGCTTTCAAGACTGAGGTAGTTCGGTTTGTGGTAGCGGATTTCCCCTCACCTTATAATATGATCTTGGAGAGGCCGACTATTCACTCCTGGAACATGCTGGTATCGTCAAACCACCAAAAATTAAAGTTCATCAATAAAAAGAATCAGGTGATAACGATCAAAGGAGATCAGAAGGACTCCCGTAAATGTTATTTCGAGGCAGTCCAAGAAGGAAAATCGGCAAGTAAAGGAAAAGCGTGTAGCAGCGCGGTACAAGTAGTTGAGTTGGACCTGAGGGAGGAGGACAAGGCACGCAAAGCAGAGCCCGGCGAAGAGTTAGAAGACCTCGTCTTGGGAGAAGATCCGTAACAGGTCACGAAAATAGGGAAAACTTTGAATCCCGAAGTTCGTGCAGAGTTGCAGAAATTTTTAGTCAATAACAGGGACGTGTTCGCTTGGAGGCCGTCCGAGATACCGGGGATTGACCCCGAGTTTTGTTGTCATAAGTTGGCTATTTCACCAGGATCAGCGCCAGTAGCGGAGAAGAAAAGAAACATCGGTTTCGATCGTGGGAAGGTTTTGGACAACCACATCCAAGAATTGCTCGAGGCTGGATTTATAAGGGAAGTACAGTACATCACGTGGCTGTCCAATGTTGTCATGGTGAAAAAACCAAACGACAAGTGGCGGGTATGCGTTGACTACAAGGATCTGAGTAGAGTATGCCCAAAGGATGCGTTCCCTATGCCCAACATAGACCAGCTAGTGGACCAATCATCCGGATTTCAGTTGCTTTCATTCATGGATGCGTATTCGGGATATAACCAGATTGCCATGCACCCTGAGGACCAAGATAAGACCGCCTTCATCACCAATAGTGCTAATTACTGTTATAATGTAATGCCTTTTGGTCTCAAAAATGCAGGGGCAACATATCAGAGGATGATGACTAAAGTGTTCAAAGACCAGCTCGGGAAAAACGTGGAGGTATATATTGACGACATGATAGTCAAGTCGAAAGAACAAAGTGGTCATATCCAAGACCTCGACCAGACCTTTGAGAAGTTAAGAAGGCACAAGATCCGACTGAACCCGGCAAAGTGCACTTTTGGAGTACCCTCGGGAAAGTTTCTGGGTTTCTTGTTAACAAGCCGCGGCATAGAAGCCAAGCCGGAGAAGTGCAGAGCAATCCTGGACATGAGGGTCCCGACAAACAAAAAGGAAGTACAGAGTTGACGGGAAGACTAGCGGCCTTGACTAGATTCTTACCCAAGTCAGCCGAGAAGTCACTCCCCTTTTTCAAGCTGCTCAAGAAGCAAGGGTCCGGAGGATGGAACTCGGACTGTGAGGATGCTTTCGACAAGATTAAGCATTGCTTATCTTCCCCCCCAGTGCTTTCAAGACCAGAGCCTAATGAGAAATTAATTCTTTACTTATCTGTGGGGGAAGAAGCAGTCAGTGCGGTTTTGATAAGGGAAACCGGTCAGGAACAAAAGCCGGTATATTTCATGAGTCAGGTATTTCAGGGGCCCGAGGTCAGATACCAAAAGCTTGAGAAGATGGCGTTCGCTTTACTAACAACGGCACGACGGCTAAGGCATTATTTTCACAGCCATTCTATTGTAGTCCGGACGAACCAACCGCTACGGCAGATCCTGCATAAGCCGGACTTAGCAGGTAGGATGACAAATTGGGCAATCGAATTGTCTGAATTTGATATTATATACGAGGCCTGACAAGCGATCAAATCACAGGCGTTAGCCGACTTCCTGGTGGAATCGACTTTCATCCAAGGACAAGGAATGAGAACAAAGCCTTGGAAAGTCTTTGTGGATGGCTTTTCCAATTTACACAGAGGTGGCGCCGGGGTTATTGTTGAAAACCCCGAGGGCATCGCAATAGAACTGTCTCTCCAACTAGAATTCCCGACGTCCAACAATCAGGCCGAATACGAAGCCTTGTTGGCAGGATTGTCTCAGGCAAAAGAAAGCGGACCTCAGAGAGTACACGTCTCAACGGACTCGCAACTAGTAGCTTCCCAAATTCAGGGATCATACCAGGTAAAGGGACCGTTGTTGGCTAAGTATTTGGCCAGGGTAAAGGAGATTATAGCCCAATTTGATGAGGTGACAGTAGCACATATCCCAAGGGCGGAGAACACAAGGGCTGACGTATTGTCCAAATTGGCAAGCACTAAGTGCCCGGGAAGCCTGAGAACCGTCGTCCAACAAAACCTCCCAGAACCAAGTTGTGTAATGTTGATTACGAACTCGGAAGACTGGAGGAAACCAATTGCGGACTACTTGGAGCGAGGAATTATTCCCGATGATAACGCGCAGGCAAGGAACGTGGTGAAGGCAGCAGCTGCTTACACGATGGTGGACGACCAGCTTTACCGAAAGGGTATACATGCACCTCTGGCAAAATGTCTCGGGAGCGACCAAGCCCAATATGTCTTGGCAGAGATACATGAGGGCATCAACGGACAACACATGGGGGCCAAGGCACTTGCACGGAAGGCTATTCGCGCAGGATACTATTGGCCCACTATGGCTCGAGACGCCAAGTACCACGTCCAAAAATGTGAAAGCTGTCAGAAGCATGGAAAGATCATCAGAATGCCACCATCCGACTTACAGGCAATCACGGCACCATGGCCATTTTTTAAATGGGGAATGGACTTACTAGGACCCTTCAAACCAGCTCCCGGTCAGTTGAAGTGGCTCATAGTGGCAGTAGATTACTTCACTAAGTGGGTGGAGGCAGAGCCGCTGGCAACGATAACCTCGGCCAAAGCCCAAAAATTCTTTCGAAGGAACATCATCTCCCGATTTGGGATTCCGGCCGAGATAGTTACGGACAATGGTACACAGTTTGCAGACCGGGGATTCCGGAAAATGATGTCCGAGTTTCAAATTAAGCACCACTTCACTTCGGTAGAACATCTGCAGTCTAATGGGCAGGCGGAGGCGGCAAACAAGATCATTATGAATGGGTTAAAGAAGCGAGTGGAAGAGGCCCAAGGTGACTGGGTTGAGCACCTCTACTCGGTACTTTGGGCATATCGAACAACGGTACAGACATCTACAGGGGAAACCCCTTTCAGGCTTACTTATGGTTGCGAGGCCATGATACCAGTGGAAATTGGAGAACCTTCCTTAAGGAAGTTACAAATTTTTCAGGAGCGAGTTAATAATGAGGCAATTGCAGCCGAGTTGGATTTGATTGACGAGGTTCGCACCGCTGCGCACCTAAGGGATGTGGCTACAAAATGGCTGATCATGGCTCGCTATAACAGGAAGGTAAAGCCCCGCTCATTCGAGAAGGACGACTTGGTCCTCCGAAGAGCAAACATCGGCAATAAAAATGCCCGAGAAGGAAAGTTGGCAGCCAACTGGGAAGACCCTTACATGATCAAGGAGAAACTCGGGTCAAGCGCTTACGTTCTGGAGACTCTCAACGGAGAGGCGCTGAAAAGAACTTGGAATGCAGATAAACTTAGGGCTTACTACAGTTAAAGCAATTTGCTACATGTTAAGATCCCTTATTTTCAGTTCTCATTTAATCGTTTCTTTGTTCAGACAATTTAATTGCGAGTTTAAAACTTGCTTTTTATTGTGAGGATTTCAGTTAATGAAATAATAGGCTACATAGCCGAGTTTAGTCTTATTCAGGCTATCAACGTATATATGAACCCCGAGTTAGTTCATTTATCACGGTACTAAAAGAGCATGTATGAACCCCGAGCTGGTTCATAAATCATGCCGCTAAAAGCATGTGTGAATCCCGAGTGATTCATAAATCATGAAGCGAGTAAAATGCCAGCGGGATAATCCGTTAAATACGAGTCTAAGCTTGACCGTATAGCGGCAAAGCCGCCAAAAATAGACGGACGGGAACTCGGGTTGGATGATCTACGGTTACCGTATCGTCTTAAATGGCCATAATAAAAAAAAACATGCGCGAATGGTACGAACGTATGATTTCGTGAACCATGTAACTCGGCAATGTAAATGCTGAAAATAAAACTAAGGCACTTCAATCGACCTTGATCACGTCGACCGGTTGCCTTGACAAAAAGAAACAGTTTGATTGAAATATAGATAAACGCAGAAAATCATGCTCATATTAATCAACTGTTCATTACAAAGCCTAAACACGGGCACAAAGTTTACAAAGCCAGAAAAGGAGAAAGCCTACAAATCGAACACTTAAGAAGCATCCGGGCCATCAAGAACCTGTCCATCCCCAGTTGTTTCCTCAGGACCTAAGTTAGCTGAAGGAGCATCCACATCGGGAGCCGGGTGAAAAATCTCGCCTTCAACATAGGCGTTAACAAGCGCTTGCGTCAAGTCCAGGGAAAACTGAGGATTTAAAAACCGTGCTTGCTCCAGGGAATTGTCAAAGGCATCCATCACCCCCGTCTTTAGCATCTCTACGTCCTGGTTGGCATGTTCGAGGGCAGTTTGGCTAGTTTCGAGAGACGACGTTAGCCTTGCAACCTCGTCCTTGTACTTCGCCACCTCGTCCTTGCACGTTGCCAACATTGCCAAATCTTGGTCGTGGACTTGAAGGTGATGGGTGACCTCGGACTCTGCCTTGTGAAGCTTGTCACGAAGTCCAACAATCTCATCCGACAAGCTTGCCTTCTCAGCTTGAGCCACGAGAAGCTCTTCTTGGGCTTCAGCTACCCGATCATCGGCTGTTTGCTGATTGGCCTTTAAAGCCTTTATCTCTTCTGCCTGTTCTCCAACCCAGTCCTTAAGTTGGGCAGCCAGATGACAAACGCCGGCATTTTTCATGTTCATATTCTCCAAATCCCTGAGCTCTTTTATCTCCCGAGATGAAATCCTCTTCCTATCATAGAAGTGAGAAGGAGCCTGGAGACCCAAGCGAAGGCCCGTCGGAATTTTGTTTTCCCAAAGATAAGACTTCGAGAACTTCACCACGGGTACAGCTGAGGAGGACGGATCATCAGAGGCTGCCCTCTCGGGCTCAACAACACAAAGGGCCAGGGGAATGTCGTCTTCAGCCTCTTCCTCCGGCTCAGCCTCGAGGGTTTTCTTCTTCCTCAACCTCTTGGTTTTCTTCACCGAGGGAGGATCAGAAGGTTCAGGAACAGATGCCGCCCTCTTGGTAGCAGGAGTCATAGGTCGAGATGACGTGGCGGTGTTCGAAGGGCGGGCAAGGACGTTAAGATAATCGGGCCTTTTACCCATCGGATCACCTAAAAGACAGAAAAACAAGAGACGAGTTAAAATCAAATTCGTCAACAATATACTGCAAAAACAGATAAAGCAATTGTCATACCCGCAGTGGGTGATTTCTGTACAAAAGAAAATATGTAATCGGTCGAGTCCTCTAAGGGCTCTTTATTGACAAAAGAGGAAATAAAAGCGACGGTGTCTTTCTCCTGTGTAGTCATATGATAAAAGGGGGTAAAAAAATCCTTGGCATCAAATTGGTGGTGCTCTCCGGTCCAATACAAAGGGAAACGACCTTCAAGCTCCCCAGAAGCAGAGGTCTGAAGAAACCACGGAATCTTACCCGCCTTGGCAGAAACCTTAAAAAAGGAGTTCTTGAAGCCCTTCCATGAATCCGTGAAAGGCTTGAGAAACTTACGACCAAGTGAAGCCCGGAGAGAAGTCCATCCAAACTCGAATAAATCTCCGTCCATTGAAAGATTGTTCTCTAGCAGAACAAAGAAGTAACAGAACACTGGCACAGAGCAAACTAGGTCATACTTATGACAGAAACTTTCGAACGCAATGGCAAAGGCCCAGCCATTAGGATGAAGTTGAGAAGGAGCTAAGTGAAAGTGGCGGAGAAGCTGCATTTGGAAGTTGGAGAAAGGAAATTCCAGCCCAAGTCGGGAGACAATGTGTCTGTAGAAGAAAAAGAATGGAGTTTCATCCTCCCGACATCCCGAGGCCACTAACTCGCTAGTTGAAGGCTGGGATACGGTGTAACAATCACCACCCCGGATTACTTTAGCGATTGTCTTAGCCGAAGATCTATTCCTCATATCGGTAACGACTTCACTGACGGCATATCGGTTGATAGTCGCCATTACGGGAATACCAGAGGAAACGGACTCGCCGACCTCCGATTGGTTGGTTTGATGAGTGGAAGAAGACATAAATACCTATAAAAGAAAAAAAAATACTGAGTCAAAACTCGGGGGTACCTGAAGTCTTAAGATTTTCAAGAGTTTGAGACGCCAAAGGCAATAAAGGAGGGAAAGCGGCAGCAGATCTCCAAGGCCTTTGTTTACAGCGACAACGGTCCAAGGTCTGCTCAGCTTCTTGTTCAAGTCCCCGATTAGAAAAGTCGATGGCCTTATACATACATTCCTCGCAAGGAGTGTTGTCTTCGGCCGGACGACCCCGGGCGGAACTGTCAGGAGCCACATGTCGGGCAACCAAATGGCCTGGCGAGGCAGCGGATAACGGCTCAAACGCCCGAACTTGAAGGGACCCTCGGCCTCTGCTACCAGGGGACGGACTGGAACCTCGGGAAGAACGACCACCCCGGGAAACAGTAGTACCTCGGGTGGATCTCCCTCCTCGGGAAGATCTGCTGCCATACGAGGGACGAAGCAAGTCTTCCATCTTTTCTTTTTCACCGGGAAGAATTGACCACAACCACATTTTAGTTCGGCCAGGAACTCTTTTCAGTAGTTCTCTATCCTCCTCGGGGATGGGCCGACCATACATGTCTACTGGTGGTGGCTGGGGATCCATCTTTTAAAAAACGGCTAAAATATCTAAGTCGTGCGCAGTTGGGATTATTAAGCAGATTAAGCAGACAAGAATAAAGTCAAGAGCTCGAAAAAGCGTAAATGGTGCAACGAAGTTAAAAAATACAAGTGGTTCTCATCTTCCCAGAAATCCCAATTTTCTAACGACTCAGATAAGGTAACTTCACTATGGTTCTCAACATTTTCTTTCCTTCAGAGAGGAATTCAGGATCATCATTGTCGTTTAAAACCACCCACCAAGAACAGAAGAACATTTTAAGGCAACATCAAGAACAAAAACCCAGGCGTGCAAAGACATTAAAGAACGAAATAGGGACTTAAAGAAGGCATTTCAAGATCGTTACGATCAACCAAAGTGAATAAATTGAAAATGCCAAGAAAACTTACTTGCAAATGCGTAGAAGATGATGTAAGTTCCGGCTGAACCCAAGAGGGGGGTGAATTGGGTGAAGTATAAAAACTTTGGAAAACTTGAAACTCTTTTCGTAACTCCCAGAAATTAGTTTAGAAAGCAAGAACTATACATTTATATATGTAAACACATTCAAACATATATGCTGGAAGCGTAAGAGATAAGGGAAGAGAATGTGCAAACAGATTTATACTGGTTCGGCCCTCCTTGACCTACGTCCAGTCCCCAGGCACCTCCTGAGATTTCAATCCACTATTTCCCTCAAGCTTTAATCGGGTACTTGAGAACCGCTACAATCCCACAAGTTTAGCCGGGCACTTGTGCAGCCTTTTACAAATCTCTTACTGAGATACTCCCCCTTACACACGTAAGGATACACCGCTTGATCACACACTCTGTACTCGAAGTAATCCTCTCACTAGGATTCACTCCCCCTTACAAGTTGTAATCAACACAATGTATATCCCACTCAAGATTCCCCAATCTTGAGTAACTCTCAGAAAGATAATGTGTTTACAATAATTTTCCTCTCAAAGGAATAGATAGATAATCACTGAAGTTCAAACACAATTCATTTCACTCACTAAGCTATCTAGACAAGTAAAACAGAGTGAAATAGATGAAGAAGCAGAGGTTCAGCATTTTTGCATTGTAATCTTGTGTCTCCACCATTTTCTGCTTGAATCTGTGTCTCTTATAGATGGATAATGATATGAGACCGTTTATGACCGTTGGAGGATGAATCAGACCGTTGTAGGTGATTAGTGTTGAGTCTGGTCATCTTCTCTCTCTAAACTTCTGCTAATCCAAGTGGTAATTTGATCTGAGGTGGCTCTCTGAGAATTTGCCCGTTGGAGATGACTTTACTTGTTGTAGTAAGCATTCTTTAACGTTTAGAAGGCGTGCTCAGATGGATTAGCTGAAAATAGGTTGATTTGCAGAAGTGCATTTAATGCACTGTACACTTTTTGCTTTATGGCTTTGACCTCCAATAATCTTCATCTGATCTTACTGAAATTCACTCAACAAACTTGTTAAACATAGCTAGGAATATGATTGAATGAATTATGGAAACAATAAGATCAAACTACAGTGATTTGCAAATTCGTGTAGTTCAAAAATCAATTTTGACCGTTGTATACTGCGGTAAGATCTTCTATACTGGAGTATGCCACTGTGCATACTGCAGTATCCAAACGCTTACTGCAGTAAGCAACTTCCAGAGACAAAAACCTCGCGAAATAATTTTGAAAGAAATGCTCTATACTGCGGTATGCAAATAACATACTGCAGTATGCGAGTTTTTGTCAAAGAGAAGAGACCCTGTGATTGCCCAATACTGCAGTATGAAAACCTATACTGCAGTATGCAATGGTTATGAAACTTGAGAGCCTTCTGTGAGAGCCTTTACTGCAGTATGCAACTCCATACTGCGGTATTTACTTGAGTGAGAAAACTTGATTGCTCTCGGGTTGGTCCTATACTGCAGTATACATACCTATACTGCGGTATTGGATTGTTTTAGAAATTTAGTCGCTCTCTGGATGCCCCTAGACTGTAGTATACAAAGCTATACTGCGGTATTGGCTTGTTTTAGAAATTTAGTTGCTCTCTGGATGGCTCTATACTGCAGTATACATACCTATACTGCGGTATTGGCTAGTTTTGAAAAACTCAGTTGCTCTCTGGATGGCCCTATACTGCGGTATACGGACCTATACTGCAGTATAGCAACTTCTTGCACTGATTATCAAATTCTGAGGGCCATATCTCTCTGGTCCGAGCTCCGTTTTGGTTCATTCAACTCTTGATGGAAAGCTCTGTGAGTCTACTTTCATATGCCACTGATTTCAGCTCAAACGGATTTGTCGTTTGTGAGATATACTCAAAATACCGAGGGCCGTTCCTGACTATAACGCTGATGTTTGTGTCAACTTGTAAAATTCATCAATAATTCATCTGAACTCCTTTGGGCATGAATTTTTGTCACCAATACGTGTTGGGAGTCTAGTTTCCAATGCTTTTGGTTTCGTATCAATCCGACTTCTGGTTTGTGAGATATCATTGAATTACCAGACGTCGCCCGTGCTGAACATGAACAGAGTTGCTGATCACGTTGCATACTGCGGTATATCACTTATATACTGCAGTATGCCTTTGGCATACTTGGAATTTTGGCCTCTGTCTGATCCTATACTGCGGTATAGCATACCATACTGCAGTATACAGTCACTTTTCTCAGCAATGTGCTCTCTGCCTTCTGGATACTCGAGTATCCACTTGCATACCGCGGTATAGCCCTTCTGAACTTCAGTTTTAGCTTTCTGCAACTTCTATATTATCTTGGAGCCTTCTAGCATCAATATAAGAACTTGAATATTTATATTCTCATTCCATTTAGCAAGTTCTTCTTTCTTTCTTCTCTTTTCTTGATCATTCTTGATAATTCAACTCTTTCTTCCTTCTCTTCTCTATATCATTTGACTTCACATCTTCTTTGATTCAATTTCTTCTTCTTGTAATCTCTTATCTCCTTCTTGTTTATTTTCCATAACTCAACTTGGACTAATCTACATTAAATACAATAGTTAGTCCAAGTAGGAGATAATTATATTACTCAATCTTTTTGCTTATAAGAATGTCATCTACATAAGACATCATCAAAACTAAGTATAACCAACATTCTCCCCCTTTTTGATGATGGCAAATACTTTAAGAAAAATATGTATGAATATGAGAATATATTAGATGCAACATATTTTTCTTGCCATTCTCTCCCCCTTATTTGTCATTAGCAAAAAGTTGAGGTAAAGAAGAAATCCTTAGAGAGACAAATATGAAATCATATTAGAAAGAGTCAAAGAACTGATTTTCTCTCCCTAATTGAAAGTGTTTTCATACTAAATATGAAGCTATTGGGAATGTTTTTATGAAAACAAGTTTGAGAGAATTTGGAGAGGTTTTCAAGACTCAATGTTAAGTTATCAGAAAAATAGCCAATTTTGCATTTCAACATAGAAAGTTCAGAGAATGGCAGCAGATACACAATTGGAATCAGAAACACATGCGAGATATGTTCATATTCATTGAAAGAAACATACATGTGCAGCAAGTAACTGATATCAGAAATGATAAATACTCGGATAATCATTGATATCAGAAAAAGCTACTACAGAAACAGCAAAAATAGCTCAATGAAATGCAAACTACCTAGACACAACATCTAGACCTAATCACAGCATCTAGATCTTTCACAGTTAAAGCATAAAGATACCAAACTAAATCTTTCACAGTTAAATCATAAAGATACCAAACATGTGCAAAATTTCTACTGAATATAAAATGATAGGGATTAGAAATGCTCATGTTGGTTTTGCAAATTGATGAACGATCTGACCTGAGATGAAGCAGTCGTATGAGATTCTTTGATGAGGCTCAATAGCAGGATCATGGTTATCCTGTATGATGCAAATAAGATGAAAGTACTGGCTTCTTGTCATTTACTTCTTGATGATTATCACATCTAAATATGGTCAGTACTCAGCTTCCATCCTTTGCTCTTTTTTTCATAGATTATCCATGTAGAGCACATCTCAACTTCAAAGATTGATCACCAAAGTTGAAATACATAACCAAATCTCCTGCTACAAATTAAAAAAACATCCATTCTAGAAGAGATTTGTTAGTGCAACCAGATGTTAAAGTATTCCTTTCGAAAAGAAATTTTCAAATAATAATGAAAGGAAAATATAGGATATTTTCAAGAGTGAAATTAACTCATCATCAAAACTAATAGAAGGTAATGAAAGTAGATGAGTATGTTTAAAAGGATTTTCTTCAAATAAAAGAGAAGAGCTTATAGAGTATAAAACACATATGAATGTGAAGCTCCCCCTTACTGAATGCATGACTAAAATGTGAAATTCCCTTTAATGATTCCAAATAATAATGTGACACCAAATGTTATGAGGTCTAAAGTTCCTCCAACTCTAATGGACATAATATGGTATCTCAGAATTAAGAACTTTCAAAGGCACATGGATGGACTTGAAATTGGTATGAAGAAATCACTTATGCCTTTATGATGATAAAAGAGTTTTAAAGCATAAGGATCATTTTAAAAATGGGTTTGCTCGGCTAAGATTCATGAGACAAAATTAAATGAATAAAATCAAATTAGCCTAGCATGATTATGATATACAATACACATCTTGTTTTATAATTCAATACCTCACTTGAATAATATCGTAATTACTCAAGTTAATCCTCTGTAGTCCATAGATGCATTACTAGATAGCTATTATCCAGTATTTTGAATGCATCTTGGAAGCTGAAATCCTGAATGAGCTTTGTATAGGATTAGTTTCTGCTCACAGCTTCTCATCAAGCTAGCATGCTCCTTATCATCTTGGTTTAAGCCTCTTGCTAGTGATGGAATGTCACTCAAGTGATGCCACAAAATTTGCAGACATAGCCACTGAAATGATCTATTCTGTTTACCTATATTCTTTGTATCCCTCAACAGAACATTTTGGTTAGCTCCTGCAAAAATATGTGTCCTTTGGTACTCAATGATTCTTGAGTCCACACAACATTAGACATGACAACTCTAATGCTCTTATAGAGTTAAATTATATGATTTTTGAGCAAAGAGTATAACAATCAAATATCAAAACATAGTTTTACCCAAACAAATAAGATTAAGCCAATGAATCAAATAGGGTAACAACTAAATAATACCAAAAATGTTATTTCTCAATGACAATTTGTGAATACATTTTATGCAGAAAAGATGTCATTGAAAAGGCATGTAAATTTGTACATAGAAAATCTTATCCATAAAGATAAGCATTTATCAACTTAAAGTTCAGATTTTTCAAGAATGATAATGAAATGTGCAAATCGTTTCAAATCTTGAATATTCTTTCAAAAACGTGATAAGACATTATGAAATCAAGATTGTCATGAATGAAAGATTTATTTCTGAACCATGCTTGGAAAACAATGCTCATTTTAAACATGGTGGAAGTCAATACATATTAGAATGTATCAAAATGCTTCAGATTTTAGAGAATATGTTGAACATTGAAGTTAACATGTTGAAGAATTTTCTCAAAAGCAAAAGTCATGAAGGTAAAGCATTATCAAGACATGCTTAGTATAACAGAAACATATGAGCATAATGACTTTGCCAATGACCAAGAGATAATCTTGCCTTTGAATAGAGTCTTGAAATATGTGAACATTCAAGGCAAGAGTATGAATATGCAGAAATAGTTACTCAGAATATAGATGAACACACATGCTGATGTATTTGAGTAACACAAGAAGTACTAGGATTAGTAGACAATAGAGTACAAACTCATTAATCCAAATGATTAGAATTCCATAATATTATCTTAGTAAGTTATTCCATATAATGGTTAATGCACTAACATTTAATGCATTAATGATCATTCATAATAACTTGGAATAACTTAACCAATAAGAATTTATCCAATAAGCATGAGATTTTCACAAATTGAATTTCTTTTTGGAGATAAGCTTGAGGCTCATATAGATAATCAATTTGTTAGATATAAGATCTAACTTAATAAAGAATAAGGAATGAGGAGTTCAAGCATCACATTTAATACCAAAGATCAATATGTGAATGACAGGGAAAACTCAATTGGACCCATTTGAAGCATATCTAACATTCAATATACAATATTAACTTCCAATTTGAAACATTATTTGAATGCAATCAAAGTATGAATATGTTCTCAAAGCATTTGTATGCATTTTCTTAAAACAATGTGAATTGAAATCCAAACAGATTTTACACTTGTGCATTTCAAAAACACAAAACCAACAAAGTTATGCACAAGTTCACTTGTTTGATTATTCACTAACAAATTCATTTATGGTCCATTTAGCAATCTGAAAGCATTTTGAAAAGAATTTAAATGATTAATTGCTTAATGGAATGCATCATTGGACAAGTATTCAATACCCGAACATGAATTTTATATACACATAGCATAGGGTAACATTAGATATCACCATAATTTCCTTTGTCCTTGTTGAAGCTTGCTGAGATGAATTTATGCAGGTATCTTATGCTTTGTTGTTCATCATTATCAAGCATTGCTTCTTCAGCTTTCTCAAGTATTTGGATCATCTCAACGTACAATTGCTTTCTTGAGAAGCTCTCCTTGTTTCTACAATACTATATAATCCTTTTTCTTCCTTGGTATCCAATTTTACTCGGATCCAATTATTGTTAGCTTGTAGGAACCAAAATTCACACACTCTTATGAATATAATTAAATTATAACAATTGAGCATAATGAATTAAGCATAGCTTTATGCATGAAAGATATATTTTTCAACTCATAATGTGTGCATAAAGAGTTAAGCTCTTGAACATTGCAAAATATATATAAATAAATCTATCAAGTAGATTTTCAATTTCAAAAATGATTTTTAATGTTCATTCCTACTATCCAAAGTGTAAAACCTCAATAAATATTTTAGATAATAGTGTAGGAGGTTTTACCAACACGTACCCTTTCCTTAGGTACTTGGAGGATTGGCTTTGCATACCCATTGATTCTTTGGTGTCTGCAAAGTCTTCTCATAAGGTACAGTCTTCAAGTATCTTCTCTTTGATACTTGAGATGTTCTCTTCTTTTTGTTCTCCTCAAGATAGTTGTACGGTACTCTCTGGTAGTTTGTTCTTGAGGGAGAATACAATCCTCTTGCTTGTATCCATTGCTTCTTTTGATTTGAAGATGAGGTTGTAGCAATGGCTTCTCCATGAGTTCTCCTAATTGATGTGAATCTTCTTTTAGGTTCGTGAGAGACTCTTGGATTCTTCTTCTTCTCAGTACCTTTATGTCCATTCTCTTTGTAATTTATCTGCACACACAAAGCACTAGAAAGACATTTTGGTACCCACTCATACTTGGGTCCTTGACTATTAGCATTGGACCTTAATTGTCCTTTAGCAACCCAAACAAATTTATTTCTCATATTAGAATTTCTCCTAATATAGCATGTATGAGAAATATGTCCATATTTTCCACAATAATTGCAAATAATAGGATTATGCTTATCATGAACAGCTTTGCAAGAATTATGTGGATCTAGTGGATGCAATCTCGAGTGATTCATGTTTGTGTGTGCTTTCTGCCCATATGATTTTCCAGCATGATTGAAAACATTTTTGTTTCTCAAAATAGAATCAGTCAATGGTTGAAAAACAATTCTATGTGATTGTTCAAAAACATTTTTCTTATCTACACAAGAAGAATTGGAATCGTTTACCACAAGTGCATCTTGAGCTTTAGATATTGGTTGATCACAATCGTCTATGAGCTCATCTTGGGAATCCTCCTCATCTTGTTCTTTTGTGTTGACTGGACCATGGAAGCGTTCTAAGATTTCTCCTTCTTCATGCTCCACTTCCAATTGTTCATCCATCATGGATACACAGCTTATAGTTTCAAATGAACTGTCAACACTTTCAACTTCAACACAATTGTTAGAAGCATATATAGAATCAAGAGTATCCCAAATTTCTTTAGCACTAGAGCAAAACTTGATTTTCTGAAAATCATTTTCAGTTAAAGCACAATACAAAATTTTCATTGCTCTAATGTTCAACGAAAACAATTTCTTTTCTTTTTCTGTCCAATCCTTTCTTGGTTTGAAATCAAAGACATTTATAAAAACATTCCACATATAAAAATCAGTTGCTTTGATAAAACTAGTCATTCTAGCTTTCCAAAACCAAAAATCAATATCTTTAAAAAATGGTGGAATGGTAAAATCAAAACCTTTTGAAAACTAAGAACACCCGAAATCAGCCATTGAAACTCTTGAGACGGTTAAGTCCTTTAAACAAGAGCCTAGCTCTGATACCAAATGTAAGTTCCGGCTGAACCCAAGAGGGGGGTGAATTGGGTGAAGTATAAAAACTTTGGAAAACTTGAAACTCTTTTCGTAACTCCCAGAAATTAGTTTAGAAAGCAAGAACTATACATTTATATATGTAAACACATTCAAACATATATGCTGGAAGCGTAAGAGATAAGGGAAGAGAATGTGCAAACAGATTTATACTGGTTCGGCCCTCCTTGACCTACGTCCAGTCCCCAGGCACCTCCTGAGATTTCAATCCACTATTTCCCTCAAGCTTTAATCGGGTACTTGAGAACCGCTACAATCCCACAAGTTTAGCCGGGCACTTGTGCAGCCTTTTACAAATCTCTTACTGAGATACTCCCCCTTACACACGTAAGGATACACCGCTTGATCACACACTCTGTACTCGAAGTAATCCTCTCACTAGGATTCACTCCCCCTTACAAGTTGTAATCAACACAATGTATATCCCACTCAAGATTCCCCAATCTTGAGTAACTCTCAGAAAGATAATGTGTTTACAATAATTTTCCTCTCAAAGGAATAGATAGATAATCACTGAAGTTCAAACACAATTCATTTCACTCACTAAGCTATCTAGACAAGTAAAACAGAGTGAAATAGATGAAGAAGCAGAGGTTCAGCATTTTTGCATTGTAATCTTGTGTCTCCACCATTTTCTGCTTGAATCTGTGTCTCTTATAGATGGATAATGATATGAGACCGTTTATGACCGTTGGAGGATGAATCAGACCGTTGTAGGTGATTAGTGTTGAGTCTGGTCATCTTCTCTCTCTAAACTTCTGCTAATCCAAGTGGTAATTTGATCTGAGGTGGCTCTCTGAGAATTTGCCCGTTGGAGATGACTTTACTTGTTGTAGTAAGCATTCTTTAACGTTTAGAAGGCGTGCTCAGATGGATTAGCTGAAAATAGGTTGATTTGCAGAAGTGCATTTAATGCACTGTACACTTTTTGCTTTATGGCTTTGACCTCCAATAATCTTCATCTGATCTTACTGAAATTCACTCAACAAACTTGTTAAACATAGCTAGGAATATGATTGAATGAATTATGGAAACAATAAGATCAAACTACAGTGATTTGCAAATTCGTGTAGTTCAAAAATCAATTTTGACCGTTGTATACTGCGGTAAGATCTTCTATACTGGAGTATGCCACTGTGCATACTGCAGTATCCAAACGCTTACTGCAGTAAGCAACTTCCAGAGACAAAAACCTCGCGAAATAATTTTGAAAGAAATGCTCTATACTGCGGTATGCAAATAACATACTGCAGTATGCGAGTTTTTGTCAAAGAGAAGAGACCCTGTGATTGCCCAATACTGCAGTATGAAAACCTATACTGCAGTATGCAATGGTTATGAAACTTGAGAGCCTTCTGTGAGAGCCTTTACTGCAGTATGCAACTCCATACTGCGGTATTTACTTGAGTGAGAAAACTTGATTGCTCTCGGGTTGGTCCTATACTGCAGTATACATACCTATACTGCGGTATTGGATTGTTTTAGAAATTTAGTCGCTCTCTGGATGCCCCTAGACTGTAGTATACAAAGCTATACTGCGGTATTGGCTTGTTTTAGAAATTTAGTTGCTCTCTGGATGGCTCTATACTGCAGTATACATACCTATACTGCGGTATTGGCTAGTTTTGAAAAACTCAGTTGCTCTCTGGATGGCCCTATACTGCGGTATACGGACCTATACTGCAGTATAGCAACTTCTTGCACTGATTATCAAATTCTGAGGGCCATATCTCTCTGGTCCGAGCTCCGTTTTGGTTCATTCAACTCTTGATGGAAAGCTCTGTGAGTCTACTTTCATATGCCACTGATTTCAGCTCAAACGGATTTGTCGTTTGTGAGATATACTCAAAATACCGAGGGCCGTTCCTGACTATAACGCTGATGTTTGTGTCAACTTGTAAAATTCATCAATAATTCATCTGAACTCCTTTGGGCATGAATTTTTGTCACCAATACGTGTTGGGAGTCTAGTTTCCAATGCTTTTGGTTTCGTATCAATCCGACTTCTGGTTTGTGAGATATCATTGAATTACCAGACGTCGCCCGTGCTGAACATGAACAGAGTTGCTGATCACGTTGCATACTGCGGTATATCACTTATATACTGCAGTATGCCTTTGGCATACTTGGAATTTTGGCCTCTGTCTGATCCTATACTGCGGTATAGCATACCATACTGCAGTATACAGTCACTTTTCTCAGCAATGTGCTCTCTGCCTTCTGGATACTCGAGTATCCACTTGCATACCGCGGTATAGCCCTTCTGAACTTCAGTTTTAGCTTTCTGCAACTTCTATATTATCTTGGAGCCTTCTAGCATCAATATAAGAACTTGAATATTTATATTCTCATTCCATTTAGCAAGTTCTTCTTTCTTTCTTCTCTTTTCTTGATCATTCTTGATAATTCAACTCTTTCTTCCTTCTCTTCTCTATATCATTTGACTTCACATCTTCTTTGATTCAATTTCTTCTTCTTGTAATCTCTTATCTCCTTCTTGTTTATTTTCCATAACTCAACTTGGACTAATCTACATTAAATACAATAGTTAGTCCAAGTAGGAGATAATTATATTACTCAATCTTTTTGCTTATAAGAATGTCATCTACATAAGACATCATCAAAACTAAGTATAACCAACAGATGAAGTCTGAGCAAGAAAAACTAGAGAAAAGGTTGCTCTGCCAAAGAAGAACTTCACCAGAATAGGATGCGCGAAATGGGAAGAGCGGAGAGACAAAACACTTGAACTTATAAGGAAATTAACACGCACGACGGTTCACCACCCAGAGGTCTCACCGGTTACGAGGTGCCAGGGAAGGTGACTGTACAGATTTCAGAAATTTAATTGGAGAATAATCGACGGGGATAGGGCTAAGCCCTATTAAAACCCTAAAAAGCAATCATGACTGATAGGAAATGACGTAGCACATTAATGAGCGCGATAACCGATGATGGCTTTTCGGAGAACGCGGCGTTGCAGATTCAAACGAAGTAGCTAGACGAACCGACGCCCCAAACATCCAAGTATAAGTAAAAGGACGGTCATGGCGGTGGATATGACCACGAGCTACCTAACAGGAGGTATCTCGGGTAATAACACACCTCGGCAAAAGCAAATCTTGGTACAAACCACCAAATTTTTGGGGGAAGCCCGGCGTATATGACGAAACAAACTCGGTAATTCTTAGAAAAGAGTTGTCAACTCCATAACATACAAGGCCAGATGTGCACATAGTCCTAAAGGCATACTAGAGTGATCGGACTATGAGAATCAGATCGAGTTAGCCCAGATGACACTAAGTCGGGAATGATCATCGATGCACCCTGACACCCCAAGCACTGGTGTTATCGGGCTGGGGGGCAACTGGGCAGATAATAATTCATTTGCAAAACTGAAAGACGTGTCATAGCCGAGATTAAGTCTCGAAAAACAGCTGTCAAAGCAAACGACAACTCGGAGTTGATGCATGATTCAATCGAGCAACCAATACATCCCAGCAGTTCATAAACCTGAACTACCGGGCTGGGGGGCAACTGTTATGGACCTAAGAACATGGGCCACGAAGCCCAATCCATCATGCCATCATCTGTGGTAACTACCCCCACTAATATCGCCACTCACAGCATACCTCGGGGTCACAAACCCATGAATAGCCGAGTATCTCGGATGTGAATCCTAACTACCACTCCCTATAAATAGGAGATCACTCCACTGATGAACGGTACGCCATATCAACTCATTTCCCTTCTCACTAAGCACACACCCACACCCAGTGGCTAAATGCCGGAATTCTATTCGAACTACGTTGGCTTTGATCCCTGACTCAGGGTACGTAGGCCCTAGGCGGTGATCCTAGTTCAAGCCATAATCTAGATCGACATAATCCACACACGAACACGTGGATCCTACTGCACTTCGTCAAATGATTTTCTTGAATGTAATTCTTTGGGAGGTGTATTATTAATACTCAAAAGCATTCGAGGTTTTGCTGCTTTAATTCCCTTGTCATTAAGGAATTGATTTTTCCAATAGTCTTTACCTAAAATGGTGGTTGGTGGGAATTTATTCAACGTTACTCCATGGGGTATTGGGAACTTACTTATATTCAGATATGAAGGGAAATCATCCTTCAATGTTCATATGCTCAGTTTAGCTACTTATGGGTAAGTTATCAATCAAACACACATGGCAATGCTGAAAAGATTTTCTATCTTGGTCAACATCTTAATGATCAGTTGTATCTCCCTTAGTCTCAATGGAGAATTGTTGGGCATAATTACTGGTTTTGCACCAATATCAGTAATGGTTCATGACTGGAAATTGTTATATGAAACAACATTCATGGATCTTCTTGAAGGTCCTATTGAGAATGCTGACACTACTTTGATGACCAACATTGATTTAATCGGTGCAACCAATTTTTTAAGTTTTGAAGGCGGACCCAGTTGAACTAAATTTGGTTTACATCCGAGCTCCGTGTTAAGTTTTGAAGGCGGACTTGAAGGCGGACCTCGGTTAAACCCAATCTGGTTAAAATTCGAGTTTTGTGTGGAGTTTGTACCTACGAAAAGGAACGAAGATGGAACCCGGTTAAACTGAATCTGGTTAAAATTCGGGCCCCATGTGCGACGACAATGCCACCAAGGCTAAACATGCATGAATCCAAGGTACACAAACCCGTTTTCATGAATCATGTCAAGTTTGTATACATGCATCAATCCAAGGTCCACAAACCTGTTTTTATGCACCATGCTTCGACGACAATGCCGCCAAGTCTATTTAAAATTCCTATAAGGAATTAATTGCAGCGGCAACGCCGCCAATTTTATGAACATGTAGGAAATTGAGGTACACAAACCCATTTCCGAAAATCATGTCAAAGCTAAACATGTAGGAATCCGAGGTAAATAAACCCGTTTCCGAAAATCATGTAAAGGCTAAAAAGCCAATGATTTTTGGTAAATCACCTAGGCGGGTTGATAGCTCATGCGTGGTCCTAGACCTGTATTCTGCGCAGCAAATTTTTGACTCTGGCCTAGTCATCAAATAAAACTCGAACGAGTTACGAAGGAGAAACCTGATTACACTGGTTACAGTTAACATTCAAGTTCCGTATGAAATAAACCCTTACAACAGGGACGAAGGCAGACCTGGTTACACCGAATCTGGTTAAAATCTAGGCTGCGTGGAGAAACCAATTCAAACATGTGTCATTTGGAACTTGATAAAACCGAAAGGTTAAAACTTGTGTCCATTGGAACATGGTAAAGCTGAAAGAGTGGTTAAAACGTTTTACGAGTTGTGCAGGAATTATTTTTGAAGACGGACCCGGTTATACCGAATCTGGTGAAAATCCTGGCTCCATATGTATTTTTGAAGACGGACCCAGAAATATTGAATCTGGTACAAATCCTGGCTCCGTGTGTATTTTTCAAGGCAAACCTCGGTTATATCGAATCTGGTCAAAATCTCGGCTCCATATGTGTTTTTGAAGTCGAAACTAGTTAACTAAATCTAGTTAACGTTTGGTATCTACGTAAAGTTCTGAAGTCGGACCTGGTTAACTGAATCTAGTTAATCTCTGGGATTCGTGGTAATCTTTGAAGTCAGACCTGATTTAAACCGAATCTAGTTAAAATCCGAGCTTTGTGTATTTAAAATCCTTTATTGGACTATTTGTGATAACAAATCCTAAGTTTTGAAGACGGACCCAATTTAAACTGAATCTAGTTTAAATTAGGGATCTATGTAGAGTTTTGAAGGAAGACTCGGTTTAAACTAAATCTAGTTTAAATTCGGGATCCGCATAAAGTTTAATTTGAAAACGAACCCGACTAAACTAAATCTAGTTTAAATGCATCCCGACAGTCCCGAGATTCGAACTACCGGGTTGGGGGCAACAGAGTGGATGACGAGTTGTTCGTGGAAAGACATGTTATTAATAACCGAGATTAATATAAACTGGGACAAGTATTCGAAATGAACAAGCTAAACAATTTGCGTAAACCGTAAGTATTTTTCATTGATTATGATTTGCTTACATGTTATTAAATGCAGGAATATAGACTGAGAAAAATTGCTACGAAAGCAAGCAAGAGATCTTATTTCTTCTCAAACAACTTGGATAAACAGTGTATATCTAGACCAAGTTCGTGTGTCTCAATTAAACAAACAGTGCATCCCGGCAGCTCAGAAACCTGAACTACCGGTCTGGGGGGCATCTGTTATGGACCTGAATAATGGGCTTATTAAAGGCTAGGCCCAGTCCTTCTTAGACCAGGTAAATCACCAACATCTTCATGATTATGCTCATTATTATTATATTGGAGATAATACAGGTAGTGGAGAAAAAACCGCTTGGATCGTGGAAAGCGCCTTGGCAAGAGAAGTTACACACGACCAACGGAGAGGAAACCAGAAACGACCTCTATATCTAAGATCATTCTCCAGGTGCATTCTCTCCATTCTGAATTTACACAGAGCACACACACCACTCCCTTTTTGGTGTATCTCGAACTACGTGGACTTTGATTTCTCTCAAGGGTATGTAGGCCCTAGGAATTGTTCCTAGGTCAAGTCCGATCCATCTGTGTTCTTATGACAGAACAATATGAATAATCTTTTGTAAGTCTTGCTTTTGGTTTCTCTCATGATAAATGAATTATTTTTTGCTCCCATTCAGAATAGAATGCATTGGTGTTCTTCATTAGAAATTAAAACTATACGTACACATGTTTTTTTTTGATACAAGGCGATAGGGGAGGGGGGATTGAACCCAGGACCGGAAGAGGGGAAATTAATCCCAATACCACTGCACTACTAGTAGTGCTGGTTATACATATACATGTTATGTATGCATGCATTGTGCAAAACTAAGGAAAGGAATAGGGCCGCCTATATACATCAAAAAAAGGGCAACCTATGGCCCAGCTTAATCAAGGCTCGGGCTTGAGTTCCAAGCCTTTTTAAAAATGTGGTTGCTTAAATACGCTAGGCCTACTCTTTTTAAAGCTTGACTTGTTTAAGTGTTTTCAATACTCTTTTAATCCTTAATGTAAGTATTATTTATCTAATTTCAAGAAAATAAGAAATTACATGGATTATTTAATTATAACATATATGATATAATATTTTTAAAATACTTTTGCATAACATTAGATTATATGTAGGAGTTTATAAGTCAAGCAAATTAATTTAGAGAAAATGATAAGTATAAAAAATACTAGAGAAAAAGATCTTGCAATTAAGACCAATATTTATCCCCAAACTAGATCCTACAATTATGATAGGAGGAGCATATATTATTGGGTTAAGATGCGATTTGGCCAATAAACTATTGGCTTAGGAGCATCCAACACAATTAACTATTAAATGGACCAAAAATACCAACAAACATTTAAAAATAAGCACCCAGCACAACAAATTTTTAAAAAGGAATGTCCAACACAACGCCGTTAGCAAAAAATTAATGTCTGTTATCTAAGGTGCAGATTGGCCAACGAACTTTTACTCCATGAGCGGTCAGCACAAAATTCTAAATTTTACTAAATGAAATAATTTGTTTTCCTCAATTGTTATTATTCAAAACCACTTGTATAGATATCTATGGACAAAAATTACTCATTCTTCAATTTTGTTAAAATTATAATTTGCTAAAATAAACAAAAGTTTTAATTAAAAATATAATTATATGATTTAAATAAAAATAAATGTGTTTTATAGTTTATTATATATGTCAAACAAAAAAAAATATATGATTTATTTTTATTTTAGAAGAAATTTATGTGAGTTAAAAAATCATTTAATGTTAATAAAATTTTAAAAATGTAAAAAATCCTAAAAGAGATGAAATAAGTTTAATTTTTATTTTTATAAAAAGAGCTTAATGGATCATTTAAGTAATAGATCATTTATATTATTAAGTATCAACGTTGATATCCATTAAGCTCTTTTTATAAAAATAAAAATTAAACTCATTTCATTTCTTTCAGGATTTTTTAGATTTTTTTAAATTTTATTAACATTAAATAAATTTTTTAACTCACATAAATTTCTTCTAAAATAAAAATAAATAATATAATTTTTTAAACATATATAATAAACTATAAAACACCTTGAGTTTTATTTAAATGATATAATTATATTTTTAATTAAAAATTTTGTTTATTTTAGCAAATTATAATTTTGACAAAATTGAAGAATGACTAATTTGTTAGTTCTCTAAGGGTTTTGATGATTGCCAATAATTGTAAACAAAGTTTGAAGTTTTGCTGTCAACTGTGTAAAACTCACTGTGAGAGCAAAACTCGAGGTTTTCAGAGAAACCTCGAGGTTTGGCCTTACAGAGAGAAACTCAAGCTTTTTGAGACTAAAGAAAACTCGAGGTTTCCAGAGAAAACTCAAGGTTTCTAAACACAGAGACTTCTCAAGCTTTTCTGAGAAAATGCAAAACTCGAGGTTTCTGTAAAAACCTCGAGGTTTTGCCACACAGAGAGTCTCTCAGATTTTGAACAATTCAAAACCTCCAGTTTTCATATAAAACCTCAGGTTTTGTGTTTTGATTTGAAACATCACTTTCACAAGTTTCTGAGAAAACTCGAGGTTTGACAAGAAACCTTGAGATTTTGACTAACAAGCAAAAACCAGGTTTTATCCAAGTTTCAGAACCTCGAGTCTTGCACAAAATCTCAAGTTTTTGAACTTGACAAAATTTTTCTCAAAGTTTTCACATTTGAGTGAAAACTCGAGGTTTTGGATAAAACCTCAAGTTTTGTGGAGGAAGAAAACACTTAGATTTTTCTTCAATACAAAACCTCCAGTTTTGAGTTTTGACAGAAACTTCTCTAAGTTTTCAGAAAGTGTGAAAACTCGAGGTTTTGGAAGAAACCTCAAGTTTTGTCCAGATAGAGAACAACTAAATTTTCTAAGGTTTCAAAACCTCGAGTTTGGTTTTGAAACCTCGAGGTTTATGTCTTAGTGCAATATCTCAAAGTTTTTATGTTTGAACAAAACTCGAATTTTGTAAAGAAAACTAGAGGTTTTACAAGACAGAGAGCAAACGAGTTTTTCACTAAGTTCAAAACTCGAGGTTTCAAATGAAACCTCAAGGTTTTCCATTTGAGAGAATTTTTCAAAACTTTCTAACTTGAGTGAAAACTCGAGGTTTGTAATGAAACCTCGAGGTTTTCCCAGGCAGAGAGCTACGAGCATTTCAAAGTTTTGAAAACCTCCAGTTTTGCTTAGAAACCTCAAGTTTTGATGTTTTGGACATAAAATCAGTTTCACATGCTAAGTCCAAAACTCGAGGTTTGGCGAACAAACCTCGAGGTTTCTGTGCTGCGTTTGAAATTTGAATTTCACGATTTCATAAATCTGTTTTGTTTGATCCTAATACTTTCTAGTATTAATCCTCTATGTTCCTAGATGTATTTAACCACTTTCTTGATGAGGTTTAGACAGATTAACGAAAGTTTATTGAAGATCTCAGCAAAAGCAAAAAGCATGTCAGCACAATAAATGCAGTCTAGAAAAGTTGCATTCTTTCAGCTAATCCAACTACACACGTCTACAAAGCATTAAAGAATGTTTTCTACAACAAGTAAACTCTTCTCCAACGGATTAATTTGCAGAGAGTCAACTCTAATCATCTAGCCAGCTGGATTAAGAGTAAACAAGAGAGAGAAGGTCTTAAAACCACTTCAGAACACTTGGACAACTTCTCCAACGGATCTAATTGGAAAGCAACGGTCATTTAATGATCTCTGAGTATAAATAGAAGAGCATTCAAGTCTTTCCAAAAACTACAACGACTGAGAGCGAACTGTATTCAAGTTTTCATTTATTCTCTTCAGTTTTCATCTGTTAAGTATCTTTTGATACAAGAGCTTCAGTGTTCATTTATATCCACTCTTTAAGAGAGTTTTCTTTCTGAATATCATTTATTGTTAAGGAATCACAAGTCAAGGGGACTTGGTGATTTGGGAAATCATTGATTACAACTTGTAAGGGGGAGTGAGTTCTAGTGAGAGAATCACTTCTTGAGTGCAGAGTGTGTAATCTTTGATATAGTGAAAATCCCAGTGAGGCTGGGGACTGGACGTAGGTCAAGTGGTTAAGACCAAACCAGTATAAATCTTCTTGTGTCTTGCTATTCTTACCTTACTCTGTCTTACCCTGTTTTTAGTATTAGAAAACAGAGTTTTCAGCAAGAAATTTTAAGATACCCAATTCACCCCCCCTCTTGGGTATTTGGCTCCACTTTCATAATTTTTGTCCATAGATATCTATACAAGTAGCTTTGAATAATAACAATTGAGGAAAAAAATTATTTAGTTTAGTAAAATTTAGAATTTTGTGCTAGGCGCTCCTGGAGTAAAAGTTCGTTGGCCAATCTGCACCTTAGATAACGGACGTTAACTTTTTGCTAACAGTGTTGTGTTGGGCGCTCCTTTTTAAAAGTTTGTTGTGCTGGGTGCTCCTTTTTAAGAGTTTGTTGGTATTTATGGTCCACTTAATAATTAATTATGTTGGACGTTCCTAAGCCAATAGTTTATTGGCCAAATCGCACCTTAACCCTATATTATTTAATCATATTTGACTTATATTTTAATTACTTGTAGAATTTAGAGAATTTACAATATAATTCATAAATATTTAGGCCTTGAAACCTATCAAAATATTGTATTTATATGGCCTTTAGTAAGCTCAAAATCTATTTACCGTTTGAAATAGACATTTAAAAAGATATCAAACTATGTCTGACCTACCGCTAGCTCATCTATAAACCTCAAAAACAATCTCTATCTACAGGGGCGGATCCAGAAATTTATAGGGGAGGGGGGACCATTAACTGGGGTTCGGATATTTTTTACTTTTTATTTTTTATTTTTTTAATTTTTTAAAAGCAAAGCTTTAAATACATTAAAAAAAATAAAAGAATATAAAAGGAAAAGTAAGACTAAGTTCTATTAGAAATAAAAAAGCCTTAGGAGCTGGTCTTCCCTCTTGTCCAGGGTTCGAGCCCTGCCTCCCCCTCCCCCCACCCCCCACGGAAGCACATAAGGTGCTTGTCCCTTATGTGCTTGTCTCCCTAATTAGAGACACAAGCAGATTTTATTTTATTTTTTAAATTTTTTTTATAAATTTTTTTTATTTAGATTAATTTATATGTTAGTTTCTGGAATTTTTTCGCACTCAGTATTTCAAATTAATTAGTTTCCAGTTCTGTATACAGAAATATCTATCCAGTAACACCAATATCTAGAAAATTAATTAATTTGAGATATTGGATGTAAAAAAAAATTCAGAAACTAACATATAATTTAATCTAAATAAATAAAATTAATACAAATTTTTTTAAAAAAATATAATAAAATGTGCTTGTCCCTCTAATTTGGGGGACAAGCACATAACAAGCACATTAGGAGAAGCACCTAATGTGAACCCTCCCCCCACTGGCTGTATCAAAAAAGAAATAGCAAGGTTGGACACCATATATTTTAATAACAAAAGTATATTACAATAAAAACAATTACAATGTCATCCTTCTAGGCTTTATTTTTTGGAATTCCATTATAATTGCCTCATTATTAATGCTATTAAATACTTTTTTTTTCAATATAAGATACTAACCAATCATTCATCCTCCATTTGATTGCGAAGTGCAATCTTAATATATTTCATAGCTAAAAATGCTCTTTCCACAAATGCAGTTGCTGCAGACAAAGTTAATGCTAACTTCATAAGTAAATAAACTAAAGGATACATAGTATGTTTTTTCCCCCCAACCATCCTCTTGATAAGATTAGCTATTCCTTGCAACATATATTATCGCTAAGCTGTTCATTCCAGCAACTAGATAACTTTGAACAAAATCCAAACTACCAGCAATCTTTGCACAAGATTTCACCGACTCAACACGAGGTTCTGTTTATTCTCATGTGTGTGTCATTTTATGAATCCTTAAAAAAAATTGATAGATTGAAAAAAAGCTGGAGGGCACATGCCCCCCCCCCCCAAAAAAAAAACTTACTACCTACATTCACCTCTGTCTATCTACACTCAGGCTTAGGATTTTGGATTTTTGAATGGAAAGGGACTCTATTAACAAAGGTGGACCTAGGGGAGCTAGGGGTGTCCCTATCTCCTCTAAAATTACAAAATCGAGCTTAGAGTTTTAGGAAATTATATTTTAGCCTAAAAAGTTTCAATAGTTTCATTTTAGTTCTCACTAAAAATTTTGTGAAATGAAAATATTGAAATTTTTATAAGGCTGAAATGTATTTTCATGAATAACTGGGTTCTATTATGTAATTTTCGCCTCCTAATCACATATTTGATTCAGCCTCAATCTATTAATGAATCAGGAATTTACAAAGGAGTCAAAATAATAAGCAGTACATGATCAATGATGTCCATTTCCAAAAAACTGTAGTGTGCTTCTACCTCTAAGTGTATGTTTAGTTAGTACAATAACACTGTATCCTATGATCGATATCTTTCACAGTGGCACCACAGTGGCACCACAGCCCGATATCTTTCACAGTGGCACCACAGCCCGGGCAAGTGTCCTCCTTGCTCAAATGCATGTGTTGACGCTCAACATCACTTAAGAGACACTTCTTAACAAGACATAAGAAGATTCTCACCCTTTGACTTTTAGGCCACTTTCATATCCATTGCAACCTATTATCTGCCTCATTTTAGTTTAGTTCTTATGCCGCTTGATAGACCGATGAGACAATGAATTTCCCACTGGCTATGGCATCCCATCTTTAGGCCCAACTTCCTTCCATGCTGGCACATTAACCTGAGCTTGGCTCTGATACTATTTGTAACATCCAGCAGCAAGCTTATAAAGCGTCTTTCATTTCTCTCTCCCGACAATGACATAACACCTTCAATCCAGTTATCTTTCCAGAATCGCAACCTAGTACTATCCCCCGATTCCAAGGGATGTGGAGATCTGTATCTTCCCATGCCATGGCTATACTACTCCAAATGTGCGAAGAAGTCTTTGTGTTAAAGTATCCTCAGTGATGTTTACCCAACTACATTTAATTCTCAAGACACACCCCCAAAGTTCGTTCGCTTGAGTTACGAGCTTGGAGGCAAGTTTAGATAATAAAGCCTTGTTTTGCTCCTCTAAGTTACAAAGGCCACACCCCCCCCCCAAAAAAAATAGGGTGGGTTGACACATATCGTCCCATTTCATTAGGCTTATCTTCCCTTGAGATCCTTCACTTCCCCCAAAAAAAGTCACGAATAAGCTAGTCGATTAGGTTCCAATAGAATGCCCTGTTCCGATCACCAAAATTGAGCCATTCACTACGAGATTTTTGCATCCAGAGCATTTCATCTTCAAGGCAGACATGTTCATATTCAAGATTAAGCTCTTGCGCAAACTCAAGTAATCTAAGTGTAGGTCGCTCTTCTAATGCCTTTTGCAACCCAGTGATTCTCGCACGGAGTCTTTGCTTGTGTTTACCCACATGGTCAAATATTTCTCGATTCCAGGTGCCAACAGTCATTGACGAGTCGGTGAAAGTCAAGAACCCAATTTCCATTTGCTAGTCCCCTATCAAGTTAGGCAAACAAAGTGCCTCGTCTCCAGGTAAACTTAGGACCTTAGAAGCCAAGATCAACCAGCTTGTTAGTGTTAATGAAATTAAGGAAGGACTTATAGTCAGGGGAATGATGCCGGCCACCTCCTTATCTTTCGTCTAGTGTGAATGTGCGTTGAAATCCCCGACAAGAAGCCAAGAATCAGATCGGTTATCATAATGGAAGCTAAGTCACGCCAAAGATGTTCATGGAATGCGAGCGTTGGACTTCTATATATAGCAGAGAAGGGGGAGCTTTTCCAAGAATAGATACTTCCACGGAACCAGCTTCCCTCCTCAAGGGAAGAAAGGAAAAGATAGAAAAGACAAAAAGGAGGCTGAATAGTGCAGAGGTGATAAATGACGCCTCTGACTAGTGTATCATATATAGGAATAGAATAACCCTAATATGGTTACAAAAGAAATCCGAGCCTTACAATTGAGGCCTATATACCTAATGTATTTACAAAAGAATACTTAGCTGGTAATTACAAACCACTACCAACTATTAGTCTTAACATTCCCCCTCAAACGAGAGGGTGTGGCACACACACCGAGTTTGTTTCTAAAATTGGAGAACTGAGAATAGGATAAAGCTTTAGTAAAACAATCAGCAATCTGTTGAGAAGAGGGCACATATCTAATGCCTATAGAACCTGACAAGACTTGATCTCTAATAAAGTGTACATCAATCTCAATGTGCTTGCTTCGAGCATGATGAACGGGATTTGAAGCAAGAGCTTGGGCACTCAGGTTGTCACACCATATTATTGAGGGTTTTCGAATGGAGAGACCAATTTCAGTCAGTAAGGAGTTCAACCAGGTGAGTTCTGCTGCCCCATCAGATAAAGACTGATATTCAGATTCTGAACTGGATCTGGATACTAGCCTCTGTTTCTTAGAACACCAAGATACAAGTGTGCCCCCAAGATACACACAATAGCCACCCATTGACTTGCGATCATCAACATCAGTAGCCCAATTTGCATCTGTAAAGGCTGTCAATCGAAGAAATCTTACTGGCTTAACATGTAAACCATAATTATATGTACCTTTGAGATATCGTAGAATTCTTTTAACACCTTGAAAATGAACCTCAGTTGGTTTAGCCAAAAACTGACTGAGCTTATTAACAGAGTAAGCTATGTCAGGTCTAGATGTGGTTAAATATTGTAAAGAACCAATAGCTCTTCTATATAATGAAGGATCTGTCATGACTTTACCATCTGTAACTGAAAACTGTCTGCTAGTAGCCATGGGAGTTAACACAGGGGCACAATCATACATACCAAAATGCTGCAACAGATCCAAAATATACTTGGTCTGACTAATATACATACCACAAGTATCTCGATGAATTTCTAAGCCAAGAAAATAATAAAGAGGGCCTAAATCCTTGAGAGAGAAAACTGTATTCAACTTGAGAATAAATTTCTGAAGAAAAACAGAATTATTGCTAGTGATAACAATGCCATCAACATAGATGAGGATAAATACCAAGAGTCTCTTAATGCAGAGAAAAAACATAGAAACATCACTGCAAGCATTCTGAAAACCCCAACTGAGGAGAACATGACGAAGCCTCTCAAACCATGCCCGAGGTGCCTGTTTGAGACCATAAATTGCTTTGGTCAATTTGCAGACGTGATTTTGAGTTGTGGAGGATCGAAAACCAAGTGGCTGAGTCATGTATACAGCCTCTTGTAAATACCCATTTAAGAAGGCATTGTTGACATCCAATTGGCGAATTTCCCATTGGTAAGTAACAGCCAGAGTAAGAATAAGACGAATAGTGGTGGGTTTGATGACAGGACTAAAAGTCTCCTCATAGTTAATTCCGGCAGACTGTTGGAAGCCTTTAGCAACCAATCGGGCTTTATATTTCAAAACAAAGCCGTCAGGATTAAACTTGGTTTTAAACACCCATTTGTAGTCAACGAGTTTCTGATTGTGGAAGGGGACCAATGTCCAAGTTTTGTTGCGAGAAAGAGCTTCAAACTCGAGTTGCATAGCAGCAAGCCATGGCGGAGAAGCAAGAGCAACAACAAGATTGGGAGGTTCAGGTGTTGGAGGAGAAGAAGAAGAAAGAGCAGAGAGGCCAATAAGAGGGTACCTAGGTTTGAAAATACCAGACTGAGCACGAGTGACCATAGGATGCTGAGTGGGAGGAGATCGGCCAAAAGACATAGAAGAAGAAGCAGGAGAAGACGTGGAGGAGATGTTGGAGGGAAGAGAAGGGCTTGAGGATAAAGGAAGCAGAGGAGATGGGGTCACAGGTTGGGTGGTGGACGTGGAGTTAGAGTTAATGAGGTGGGTGGGTGTCACGGGTTGGGTGTGGAGGTGGAGTGGTGGAACGAGATTAGTGGGTTGAAGGGAAGTGTTGGGCTGAGCATGAATAGAAGGCTGGGAAGTAGAAGTGGGTTGAGGAGAATGAATGGGTTGAAGATGATGGTTGGGCCGAAGAGGAGAGGTGGGCTGAGGAGAATTGGGAAGTGGGCTGAGGTGTATGGGCTGCAACTTGATTAAGTGGACTACTCTCACATGGCTGTGCAACGACTAGAGGCAGTGAAGCATTGAAATCTTCAGACTGATCTAGACTGCTTATGAAACCTGTATGGAAAGGAAAAATAGCAGGGTCAAAAATTACATGACGAGAAACATAGATACGTCCATTGGAGCTTAAACATTTGGAGCCCTTTTGATTTGAAGCTGGACCAAGGTAGACACATTTTTGACTATGATAAGCCAACTTATGAGAACTATAGGGCTTCAAACAAGGGTAACAAGCACAACCAAACAGCTTTAGAGCATGATAATCAGGTGCTTGGTCATATAGACATTCCATAGGACACTTCCCATGTTGAGTGCGAGTGGGGAGCCGATTAATAAGATAAACATCCATTTGAAAGGCTTCAGTCCAATAAGATAGATGAATTTTGGATTGTGCCAAAAGTGTTAACCCCATTTCAACAATATGTTGGTGTTTTCTTTCGGCCCTACCATTTTGAGAAGAGGTATAAGGACATGTAAAACGCATAATTATCCCAGAATTGTTGGCAAAGGATATGAAAGGTTTATATTCGGTGCCATTATCACATTGGATAGACTTAATCTTAGTGTGAAATTGAGTCTCAACCATGGTGTGAAAGTGTTTAAAAGCAGTAATAGCATCTCCTTTGTACTTAAGAGGATATAACCAGGTATAACGACTGAAATCATCAACAAAGTGAATATAGTATCGATAGCCTTGAATTGATGGAATGGGAGAAGGACCCTATAAATCAGTGTGAACTAGCTCAAAAGGTAAAGAGGCATGAGACAAAGACTTAGAAAAAGGTAATTTCCTTGATTTACCAAATTGGCAAGCCTCACAAACAAAAGTATTACTAATGGTGACTTTGGCATTACAATTGTTTAAAATTTGTTGCAACACTTTATTGCTTGGATGACCAAGCTTGTAATGCCAATCCAAAAAAGTAGCATCAGTCGAGACAGCAGCAAGAGCTTGAGGTTGCGCCTAGGGAGCCAGATTACTCATGGGGTACAGTCCGTGGCTTGGAGTTCCTTTCATTAGTAGGGACCCTGTGTCCTTGTCCTTCACAACACAACCTTCATCAGTAAAAATAACAACAATAGGATTGTCTCTAGCAAGTTTATGCACATTGAGCAAATTCTTAGAGATGTGAGGAACAACAAGAACATCCTTAAGCACAATTTCATAATCAGAACAAGGTATATGAGAGGAACCAGAACCCCGAATTGCAATCTTAGAACCAGTGCAAGTAAGCAAGTGAGGAGGAGCCTTACCAACAGGGGTTACAGAATCAAGCTAAAAAGAATCAGAGGTGACATGGTGAGTGGCACCACTATCCATAAACCAGTCAGCTTTAGAAAAATCTGGTGAATCAGCAAGGTATGCTTGAGAAGCAGAGTGAGACGGTGGACGGAAATTCTTATCAAACCTTTTGAAGCAGTTGAAGACACGATGGTCGGGCCTTTCACAGAGGTCACAAAAGGGGCGACCCGAATTAGAGTTTGAACGCCCACGGGAACGAAAGGAGCGGCCTCCACGACCACCAAGCCAAGGAGCACGATCACCATCGACAGATTTGGAAACAAAATTAGCACTCGGTTGAAGCGAGAGAGATGAAAAGTGATTAAGCTGCTCAATACGACTCTCAAAAGCCATAAGAGCCGATTAAGCATCAACCCAAGAGAGTTCGACCTAATCAACGAGTTTCACAACTATGGCATGATATTCGGCATCGAGGCCGTTGAGCGTGTGTAGTATTAGCTCGTCAGTGGCCAGAGGAGCTCCAGCAAGAGCGAGATTATCAGCAATGGACTTCATCTTCATCAAGTAGGTAGTCATGGTGAGACCGAGCTTGCGGGTGTTGTGGAGTTCAGATCTGTAAATCATCATACGAGACTTGGAGATGGCAGAAGTGAGAGCTCTAGCTTCAGACTAGACTTCAAAGGCAGTCCGGCAATGGAGAAGTTGAGTGGCGACGTCTTGAGACATAGTATTGCGTAGCCAACCAAGAAGCATACGGTCAGCTGAGAACCAATCTTCAAATGCAGGATTGGAAATGGGTTGCTGAGATGTAGGAGACAAGACTGTCATGGGAGGAACAGGAGCTTCGGCATCGAGGTGAGACTGAAGATGATTCCCTTCAATGAGAGGGAGAACAATCGAGGCCCATACCAGGTAGTTTGATCGATCCAGCTTGATCGTAGTCATCTAGCTCGAAGACTAAAACAAGGCATATGTGCGAGGAACTGTAGCGGAAGCAGACGCCGGCAAGGTAGTGTCAGAGTTAAGGGAAGGAGACGAGGCTGGACTTGCAGAAAAGGAGGCCATCGAATTGAATAAAAAAAGACCTAGCCTGTCACTGGCTCTGATGCCAAGAAAGGAAAAGATAGAAAAGAAAAAAAGGAGGCTGAATAGTGCAGAGGTGATAAATGATGCCTCTGACTAGTGTATTATATATAGGAATAGAATAACCCTAATATGGTTACAAAAGCAATCCGAGCCTTACAATTGAGGCCCATATACCTAATGTATTTACAAAAGAATACCTAGCAGGTAATTACAAACTACTAACAACTATTAGTCTTAACAAGGGAGTTTCCTAGGGCTGTCTAGATGAGATTGAATAAGTAGATTTAATTATTTTAATTTTTTTTAAAAAATATTTTAATGGGTAGAAAATATAAGAGTAAATACCCTTTCTAGTCTCTGATAAAAAACGCGATTCTCATTTTGGTCCTTTACAAAAAAAAAAAAGGTCATTTTTAGTCCATAAAAAGGACGAATAAGGGTCGATTTGTTGACATTTTAATCCTTCACAAATTTTTAAAATGTCATTTTTAGTCCATAAAAAGGACGAATAAGGGTCGATTTTTTTTATAAGGGACCAAAATGAGGTCCGTGTTTTTTATCAGGGACCAGAAAGGGTATTTACTGAAAATATAAAATAAAAATAAATTATTAACTAATATTTTTTCAAAAATTGATTTTTTATTTAAAAAATTTAAGTTAAAAAAAATTAAATCTAAACCGTTCAAATCTTATTTGAATAGCCCAGATGGGCTGAGCTCTCCCTATAAAAAAACTGGTTCCATACTTCCACTTCGTCCGGAACCAATTTCTCTACTCATTCTTTGGATGAGTAGAAGGAGTTCTTTTCATTTGAACGATCCAGATTTAATTTTTTTTTAACTGTCAATTTTTAAATGAAAAATATTTTTAAAAAAAAATATGTTAGTTGGGAAATTATTTTTATTTTAGATTCTCTAGCAATTAATATAATTTTTTTTAAAAAAAAATTGGATGGCTGAGAAGAGCTCCCCCATGGGGGTAGATTATCTGAGAATTTCATCTCTTCTCATCTCTCTCAATATCTTTTCATCTTATCCATCCATCCAAAAATTGATCTAAACATTCAGAGAGAAACCCATCTACTTGTAAAATTTTCATCTTTGCCGTATGCAATAGTTTTTACCTCATGCTGTATTTTGAAATAGATAATGTATCTCTTTTTAGATGCTTAAATCAATTTTAACAGCTAAGATAAAAAGATACCATGAAATAAGATTATGAGAGAATCCGGATCCCTTCAACACTCATCCAAAGAATGAGTTGGGAACGGGCTCCTTCTTTGGTCCAGCTCAATGGCCAGTGTTCGAACCAGCTCATTGGATGGAATGGCTTGTGGTTCTTTGTAGGCACCTATTATAAGTTCAAGCCTATCCAGTCAATACATGGCTTATTCCCACCCCTCTCGTAGTTTCTGAAATAGAAAGAGTTTGTAGCTAAGGCTCAAAAGAGAAAGAAGGAAGCTGAGATGTTCAATGAAATCTTTGATATATTCAAGAAGGTGGTGATTAATGTTCCACTAGTTGACTTAGTCACACAAGTGCCCAAATATGCAAAATTCTTGAAAGAATTGTGTACTACAAAGAGAAAGTTTAAGCATGAAGGCAAGGTTGACTTAGGGGCAGTTGTCTCTTCTCTTTATCAAATGCCAATGCCAATGAAGTGTAAAGATCCTGGTAGTTTTCTCATACCTTGCACTATTGGTGATGTTGAATTCTCCGATGCCTTAGCAGATTTGGGAGCCGCTATTAATGTTATGCCAAAATCAGTCTTTGATCAACTCAAGGGTGTAGAACTTAAACCCACAAATCTTGTTGCATCCCTTGCTGATAGACGTTGCACAGTCCCAGAAGGCGTCCTGGAGGACATCTTGGTTAAGGTAAAAGATTTCATATTCCCTGCGGACTTCTATGTTCTTGATATGGATGATGGTCGGTTTAGGCAGAAAGGACATTCATCTTTAATCTTAGGTAGACCTTTCCTTAAAACTGCTAGAGCTATGATAGATGTGCATGCTGGTAGCCTTACTCTAGAATTTGCTGGTGAAACTATTAAATTTAATGTGCTTGAATCTATGAGACATCCCCTTGATGATTGTGCAGAGATTGATGTTAATGCTATTGATGCTATTACAGATGATTCTGCTGTAAATCTTAAAGAGAGTATGCTTAGTAGATCCTGTGATATTGCTGGTTTAGATGATACTATCTCTTGCTCATGTGCTAAAATTGGTAATTGTGATGCATGTTCTGACCTTAATGATACTGATATTGATATTTTCACTGATGCTATTGAGATTATGAGACATTCTAGACATGATGTTTCTATGCCTATTTGTAGCATTAGTGATTCTAGTAGTCATGTATCCGATACTACTCTTGATTCTGATGGACTTTCTCAGTTACTTAGTGTGATTGATGCCATGGATAAAACTGATTTATCTTCACTATTTGATTCCAAGTTATTGATTAGCATTGATCATGTTTCTGATGGGGAGATCTCTGATTCTAATTCTATCTCTGACATGAGTGCTACTGATGGCACTATTGATGTTGATTGTGATTCTTCTACTCTTGCAGTTTCTACTAATACTCCCCAAGGTGGGAGAGTTTGCTCTTCTGTTTGTGAGTCTGTTGTGCAGGTTTCTAGTCTGACTGATGTTGAATTAAAGCCGCTCATACCTTCAATTCAACAAGCTCCATCTTTGGAGTTAAAGCCACTTCCTGACTCATTGAAGTATGCATACTTGGGGACAGACAAGACACTTCCTGTGATTGTAGCTAGTGACATAGCTGCTGATGAGGAGACCCGCCTGCTAGAAGTACTTAGGCGACGGATGAAAGCTATTGGATGGACTCTTGCTGATATCCCTGGAATCAGCCCAAATGTGTGCACGCACCGGATCTTATTAGAAGATGGTGCTAAAGCTGTTCGACAGCCACAGCGACGACTCAACCCACTAATCCTTGATGTGGTAAAGAAAGAGGTCTCTAAACTTCTTTCTGCAGGTATAATCTACCCGATTTCTGACAGTCGATGGGTAAGTCCAGTTCAGGTAGTACCTAAGAAAACTGGTATTACTGTGGTTCGTAACGACGACGGTGAGCTAGTTCCAACTAGAGTTCAAAACAGTTGGAGAGTATGTATTGACTATAGAAGATTGAATTCGGTGACTCGAAAGGATCATTATCCCCTTCCCTTCATAGATCAAATGTTAGAAAGACTAGCTGGTAAATCACATTACTGCTTTTTGGATGGTTTTTCTGGTTATTTCCAAATTTCTGTTGCACCTGAGGACCAGGATAAAACCACATTCACATGTCCATTTGGAACCTTTGCATATAGACGCATGCCATTCGGTTTATGTAATGCACCAGGTACTTTTCAGCGTTGCATGGTTTCCATATTCTCTGATTTTCTTGAGCACTGCATGGAAGTTTTCATGGATGATTTCACTGTTTATGGTGATTCTTTTGATGTATGCTTAGCTAGTTTGGACATGATTCTGGAAAGATGCATTCAATATAATCTTGTGTTGAATTTTGAAAAATGTCATTTCATGGTTAAGAAGGGAATTGTTTTGGGCCATGTTGTTTCACATGATGGTATTGAGGTTGATAAAGCTAAAGTTGATATTATTTCCTCTCTTCCATATCCCTCATGTGTGAAGGATGTACGTTCATTTCTTGGGCATGCTGGATTTTATAGAAGATTCATTCAGGATTTTAGTAAGATAGCATTGCCATTGTCTCGTTTATTGCAGAAAGATGTGGGTTTTGTTTTTGATGATGCTTGCAGGTATGCATGGGATGAGTTAAAGAAGAAACTCACTACACCCCCTATCATTCAGCCACCTAATTGGAGCCTTCCATTTGAGCTCTTGTGTGATGCTTCTGATTATGCATTAGGTGTCGTTCTTGCCCAAAAAGTAGAAAAGAGACAACGTATCATAGCCTATGCATCTAGGACTTTAGATGCTGCTCAAGCTAACTATACTACCACAGAGAAAGAGTTATTTGCAATCGTCTTTGGGCTCGAGAAATTTCGATCCTACATACTGCATGCGAAGGTGACTGTGTTTACTGATCACTCAGCGATCAAGTACTTGTTTAAGAAATCGGACTCCAAACCCCGCCTCATTAGGTGGGTGCTTCTGATACAAGAGTTTGATGTGGAGATTCGTGATAAGAGTGGTGCAGAGAATATGGTAGCTGATCATTTGAGTAGAATTGAAACACCTATGGTAACATCTCCACCTTTAGATGACTTTCCTGATCAAAGGCTCTGTGAGGTAGTTGCTTCTATTCCTTGGTATGCTGACATTGCTAATTATTTAGTTGCATCTATTCTGCCCGATGACATGAATAAACATCAATTGAATAAGTTTAAGAGAGATGTTAAATTCTATATATGGGATGATCCCTACTTGTGGCATATTTGTAGTGATCAAATTATTAGGCGATGCATTCCTGATGTTGAATTTGATTCTGTCCTGACTTTTTGTCATACTCTTGCATGTGGGGGACATTTTAGTGCTAAGCGTACTGCTAGGAAAGTTTTGGAAAGTGGATTGTTTTGGCCAAGTCTGTTTCATGATGCCCATGAGTTTTGTAAGAAATGTTCTAGGTGTCAATTTGTGGGTAATATTTCTAGGAAGCATGAGATGCCCCAACAACCCTTATTATTCTGTGAAGTCTTTGATGTTTGGGGAATTGATTTCATGGGACCCTTTCCCACTTCATTTGGTTATGTGTACATCCTGCTAGCTGTGGATTATGTGTCAAAGTGGGTTGAGGCAATCCCCACTCGTACTAATGACTCTTCTGTAGTGGTTTCTTTTGTTCGCTCTCACATTCTTTGCAGATTCGGCATTCCTAGAGCCATCGTTAGCGATCAAGGGACTCATTTTTGCAATCGGAGTTTGCAGAGCTTGCTTGGTAAGTATGGGGTGATGCATAAGGTGGCCACCCCATACCATCCTCAGACGTATGGTCAGGCAGAACTCTCTAATAGAGAAATCAAGCACATTTTAGAAAAGACAGTGCAACCTAACCGGAAGGATTGGAGTAAACGGCTCGATGATGCACTTTGGGCATATCGCACAGCATATAAAACTCCCATCGGCATGTCTCCATACAGGATTGTCTATGGCAAAGCATGTCATTTGCCAGTGGAGGTGGAGCACAAGGCATATTGGGCAATTAAAAGGTGCAATCTCGATCTTGATAGTGCCGGTATTGAAAGGAAGTTGCAATTGCAAGAGCTTGAGGAATTAAGAAGAGAAGCTTATGAGAATGCTAGAATTTATAAGGAAAGAACTAAAGCAGCCCATGACAAACTTATCATGAAGAGAGACTTTCAAGTGGGGCAGAAAGTTCTACTCTATGTTTCCCGCTTGAAACTCATGCCTGGAAAGCTTCGCTCTCGATGGGAGGGACCTTTCATTGTCACTGATGTTTCCCCCTATGGAGCTGTGAAGATCAAAAGGGAGCCACATGGAAAATGCTTCACTGTCAATGGACACCGCTTAAAGCCGTACTTTGATGGATTCTCCACTCAGGCAGTGGAGGTTGCTGCACTAAGTGACACTACGTAGATCTCGGTTGTATTCCTTCCTTCACTCTTTTATTTTGCTTTGTCATATTATTTATTGTCATGTTACTGCGTTGTGTAGTACTACGTATTACTTGACTTTGTGATCTATTATGACTGTTTTGCATTGAGGACACTGCAGTGTTTAAGTGTGGGGGAGGGATCAACTGTGTTGAATGCGAAAATTGCAAGTTTTGAGTAAATTTAGTATGATGCATTCTTGATTTAAAAAGTGATTGATCATGTTTTGAGTCTGTGAACCTAGTGGCAATGGATTTGATTTTGGTGAATTTAGGCTAGTGATCATATTCCCAGTGAGATTTTGAGCCTAATACATATATTTTTTTTTAGTGTGTACCCCTATCTCTTTGCTTGATCTAGAACTTGACTTGAATCTTATTTGAGGCTGCATTTTATGCATGAGTATTCATAAAAATGATAAAGGCATTCATTTCGTTTTAGCCAGATAAGCCAAAAGGCCTACCATTTTCATGCGTATATCCTTTGTTTAGCCCTTTGAGCCTATTTATTTATTTTTCCCTTTTGTCTACACCCATAGCCAAAAAAAAAAAAATCTCTACCCTTTTGAATGTCTTGAGAGTTGAAGAACATTGTATTATTTTTATTTTGGATGGAAGAACATGCGGAAAAAATTATTAGGAATTGGGTCATTGTGGAAAATATGGTATGTTATTTTGAAAAAGAATGAAAAAAAATGAAAAGAAAAAGAAAAGAAAAATTGGGAAAAAGAGTTGAAAAAAATTGAAAAAAAAATGGAAAAAGGAAGAAAAAAAAGAGAGAAAAAAAGAAAAAAAAAGAAAAGAAAAAAGAAAAGATGAATCGTGACTCAGTTCAGATTTAGTTTGGTTTCTTGCATCCCATATTCTCTATTGTATCATTCTCTTCATCTTTTAAGATATTCAACTTGGTTTTTCCAAATACCACACCCTTTCATTCTTAACCTTAGCCCCATTACAACCTAATAAAAGTCCTTTGGAATTATGAATACACTTGCTTTATTAGCGGTGGAGAACTTAGATTCTTGTCAAGCCTATGGAAAGAGTGTTGGATAGGGATGAATTTGAGCGTAAACACAAACCTATACACTTTTGAGTGAAGAGTGACATACACGTTAGCTTTGGTAAGAGATTTCTAGCTTAGGTTCCCCTTTGTCAAGTAAATTGCCATGATGTTTGCTTTCTTAAGTTATGAGAAGATCACTTGGACATGAGAGGTGCTGAAATACTTTTGTTTACTTTTTGCTGGTGGTTGGAACATTCACTTTTGAAGCTTTAGTTTGCTTTTGTTTTGTTTTTGTTTTTTATTGGTGTTCTCCCTTGGTCTTGACTTGTTTTGCCCAGGAGTGCAAATGATAAGTGTGGGGGAATTGATAAATCCCAATTTAATATATTTTATCCCGCCTTATTCATTTCTTTTGGAGACTATTTTAGGCTAATTTGGATTTATTAGGCAATATTTGGATTGTTAGCCTATTTTAGGAAATAATATAAATCAGAATTAATTATAAGATTATTGGACTTAAATTGTTATTATTCTGATTGAGATCTTGTGATTGAATAATATTTCTAAATATATGATAGATCACGATTTTATTTAATTCTTGCAGGATAAGAAAAAAAGCATATTGGAAGATCCTACGATGCAGAATTAACCTTGGAAGCTAAAAGAATATCTAATGGTGGAATTTTGTTGGGCTTTTAGAATTTTAATTGGCTCAAGTTGGTACCCAAAATCTCTTCCTCTCCATTTTTATTTAACCTAGCCGAGAGACACACGGATTCACGAGAGAAGCAGCTGCAAGAATTCACGCAGAGACAATCAGAACACGCTGACGCACACAAACTCTGAGACTAGAGCATAACGCAAGGAATTGTGGATCATTGATTAATTGATACATCAATTCATCATTGGCTACGCGGGACCCACGGCTCTTTACTGTTCTTCAATTACTTTCTTCAATTAATCAACTTGAATGGTTGTGACTTGTGAGACGTGCATAATGTTTGGTGGAGAACGTAATTCCATGGCAGCCTAAGCACTTTTTGGGAGATAACTTGGGAGGAGCATGGAGAAGGCTAGAGCCTAGGAACTTACACTTGAAGATCACAAGGGAGTGTTATTCTTTTTATCTTCTTAATCCAAACTTGAGGTTCTTTAGTTTTAAAGGGTTTTAAGTTGTGTTAATTGAGAACAATCTAGTTTTAGATTGTAAACATACTTCTTCTGGATTGGATTGATAATTTGAAGTTTTTATGTGTGAGACAATTGTTGGAGTTTTGTTTGCAACCTTTTGATTGTCAATTGAATTATTAATTGAGTTTTCGTTATTAATTTAATTGTCAATTTGGTTTATCATCTTAATTGTTTAATTGGGTTGATAAATTATCTAGTTGTTCAATTGGATAATTGCAAACAAGATTTTCAAAACTATTTTGTGATTTATTTTTAATGAGTTTAATTAGCCACCGCTTATTTCATTATGAGTTTTCTAGTGGAATATGTGTTATTGAACTAGAGGGTTTCCCATGTTCAATTAGGTAATTAAATTCATTAATCTTCCTTTGGTCTAATTAATTGGTTTGGGCTAGAAAGTTAACTCCATGCAATTCCTAAGTTGTCCCCTTCTTCCTCTTAACTAAACTAGATCTTTGTCATTTAATTTGATTTTAATCAATTTTCTTCTTAGGATTTTAATTTTTCTCTCATAACAAAAACCCCCAAAATTGCATTCATATTCATATAGGTTAGTTTCATTAGTTGCATTCTCATTTAGGTTTTAAAGTCGATTGCATTAGTGCATTTAGTTAGTTTAATTTCATTTTATTGCATTTTTCATCACCTAAATTCAACCTAAAGAAAAACCCACAACTTGCTCCTTGAGAAAATGACCTAGGTTGACCCTATATTGCATAATTAATTAGGACCTAGTTTAATTGACTGCTTTAGCGACAAAAGCAGGGCTGATCAATTTTATACATCAATAACTCCAAAAAAAAAAGACAAGTATATGTTGGTTTATTGGATTTGTGTTGTGGGTTACAAGTTGAAATTGGGCTGGCTTGGTTACAGTGGTCGGAGAGACTTGGTGTTTTCGGCATATTTAATATGGATACAAATGAGAGTTGGCATAGATGGTCAAGGATTCAGGACTAGGCCCTTGAGTCGTGGGTTCGATCCCCTCTGCCGTCGCTGAGACTCCTTTGGTAGGCGATCTCGTAAGTCCCCAGTAAGTGCTCATAGAGCCCGGGGCCGTGCCCTGACCTTGGTGGGGGACTGATGCCAAACCCCTCCAAAACTTTTTTGTAATAAAAAAAAAATATGGATACAAATGCGAGTAGATTTAAGCTCACATGAAAATCTTACCTTGAACAGAATTGAGCTTGATAAATAATATTACCTCCTGTTATTAATGCAAGATCTCACCAATAGTGTAATTTTCAAATGAGATCTTATATTAAAGACTGAATGTAATATAAAATAAACTGAAAGGACTTGTAAAATTAAGTTTTCATTTGTAATATTGTGAGTGTTTGGGACCACTTTTAAAAATTACTTTCGTATTTGGTTAGATAGAACTTCTTTGATATATTTATTTTGTAAAACATGAAATAAGTTGAAATAAGCTAAACTTAATTAAGCACTATTATAGGGTTCTTCCACTACCTAATGTCTAATTAGTTCTCCCTCAGTTTCAAACCGTGGCTACCCATTCTTAACATTATGGGCAAATGTCTTTTCCAAAATAAAGGAAAATTACAAAGAAAAATAAAAAATAAAAATAAAATTTTTAAAAGAATTAATTACTTCATAAATTATGAATAATATATTTTATTTATTTTGGTTAAATATGGATATTAATAAAATAAAATTATGGGATAAGTGAAAATGATTTTTTTTTAGCCAAAACAGAGAAAATGTTATCGAAATCACTCAAATTTTAGTGGAAATAATCCACGAATCATTACTTCTTACTGTACGTGAGCGAGTTAACTGTTAACGTTTAAAATTTTAAAATGGTACCAAGACTTGGAGTCTTCCTCCCCCCCCCCCCCCCCCCCTTCTCGTTTTTGAAAGATATACCTATTATTTAAGTAATTTGTTTTGTACAAAGCATTTTTTAATTTCCGAGCAATTTAATTTCAAACTTAATTTAAAACTGAGGGAAAGGCCTTTGATTTGAGGATAGAAAAGAAAATTAATCTTATTTTAAGACCCAAAAACTAGGAATTGGGAAATTCGTAATTTAGACTAGAGGTACTTTAATTCTTTGAGCTTAAGAGATAATACATTGAAATATCCGCATTATAAGAAGAGGAATATGAATGGAAAATTATTACATAGAGTATTTTAAATTGGATAAAAGAAATATTAAATAGGGTTAAATACTAGGGAAAATTAAAATAAAGGACTTAGAGAAAATAATATTTATTATAAAGGACCATAAAAATTGTAATTATTTTGAAGAACCAAATATAATAATATAAATTTTAAATTACTATAGTGCCCCTAATCAAACCTCATAATATATCATATCTTTTTCTTAAATTGACCCTATTCAAACCTCATGATAAATTTTAATATATTATCTCTTATATTCATAATTAAAAAATAACTAAAATTAAAACTAAAAAATGTCCATCTGATATATCAAATCTTTTTTTAATATATCATTTAATTAACAACCGTTAAACTCATTTTTTTCACCAATTTACATAATCAAGTTTTCAAATTTATATTATCAACGACGATATCAATTAAGTTCTTTTTAAAAAAATTAAAACTAAGCTTATTTCATATTTTTTATGATATAATAGGTTAATTATATATATTTTTTAAATTTTATTAACATTACATGAATTTTTTAACCCACATAAATTGCTTCTAAAATAAAAATAAATCATATAAACTTTCTTGGTTTAACATATATGATAAATTATAAAAGACCTTAACTTTTATTAAAATTTTTATTGATTTTAAGAAAATTATAATTTTACAAATTGAAGAATGCATATTTTTTTTTATTTATAAATATATATTCATGTTGTGAAAATGAAAATTGACAAAACTATTTTTTCATTTAATAAAACTTAAAATTTTGTATTAGTTTTAAAAATGGAATGGGGAAGAGAATATAGAAGGCATTTCAAAATATTTTGTTAGGGGTATTTTAGTACTTTTAATTTTATATTTTTATATTTGGTCCTTCTAAACAATTACAATTTTTATGGTCCTTCTCTATAAATATCTTTTCCTCTAGGTCCTTCATTCTAATTTTCCCTAAATACTATTTTTGTTATGGAAATTTAGCCTATGGAGCACTGGTCACCCGAAAGCTTTTTTGATATCATTTTCGCCCTAGAAGTCTGAAAAACATAGCATTTTCGCCTTGACTTAACAGAACCAAACAATGAATGGTTTGTTGACCTAATTATGTTGACGTGGCTCTACCATGTAGGATTAAATGCCACATGAGAATCCAAATAAGCACCTCATTTATGTCTCTCTCCTCTCTCGCTTTCTCAGGCAGTTCATGTTTTAGAATCCCGTCTCTCCATTCCTTCTACAACCAAATACCAGGCAATCTTTCTGAAAAACATAATTAATGATTCCAATTCCAATAGGCAGAAAAACTCTGAAACATAGTAGTAAGAGATTGTTTAGACAAACCAGTAAGCATGCTTGCAACCTTTAACGAGCGTAGTTTCCTGTAGAACTATCTCATCCAAACAAATCACATAGCTTCCCTCATAGTTCTCAGATCCCACCTGGAGGATCTCTGCTTCACTTTGCATTTTAGTTTGAAGATCAGAACAATCAGACATAGGTCTAATTAAAAATAGAGTAAATACCCTTTCTGGTCTCTGACAAAAAATACAGACCCCATTTTGGTCCCTTATAAAAAAATCGATCCTTATTCGTCCTTTTTATGAACAAAGAAGGACCTTTTGGAAATTTGTGAATGACCAAAATGTCAACCAATTGACCCTTATTCGTTCTTTTTATGGACTAAAAAGGACCATTTTTTTGTAAGGGACCAAAATAGGGATCGCGTTTTTTGTCAAGGACCAGAAAGGGTATTTACTCATAAAAATATTAGGCATAACAGCTCTAGCAATCCTTATTGCAACAGAATATCTATTATCACTCAGAACACAATTTAACCCTAACATCATCTACCACGAAAGAATTCGTTAACGAATAAACAAATCATAAAAATGATGATACACCCAGAATCCAATAAACATTTTCACTGCCAAATTCGGAGATTTCCGTACACCAACAAGACTGGGACCCCAATAACAACAAAGTAAACAACTAATTCAAAAACAAAACAAGGTGAAAAGTACCGCGAAAGAAGAAAAAATCCCTTATCCTGGAGGGACAAATCTTGAAAATCATTGGTAGGTGAAAAGGTATAGTGTTAATTAAGTAGGGTTGTGGCAAAAAATGTAAAGCATACATAGGATATTCTTATTGTACTTGGTAAACTATACTACTTCTACTTTTTTCTCTACTGGGAAGCTCTTCACCTACACTTATATTAAATAATCAGTCAAGCATGTATATAACCACCAGTCCAGGATTACTAAAAGAGAAAGAAAATGAAAGGAGAAGAAGCAATATAGACTCAAGGAGGCTGCGATGAATTATCATGGTAGAGCTTGAGGAGATATACATTAACTTTGAATTCCTCTCCAGTGGCTTTATCCATGAGCTCAGCCATTCCAAACGAGTGTACCTTGGTGATAGTAAAAGGCCTATACAATTGGATTTGAGCTTTCCAAGTCCAAATTTGAATTGAGCTAGTAACATAAAAACATGATTACCCTCTTTGAATTCCTTTTGTACTATATTTTGATTATGAAGCTTTTTTGGTCTTGTCTTTGTAGATACAAGAACTCGCATAAGCGTCCAATTGCATTTCCTCAAGTGTTAGTTCTCAAATGTTGTTTTGATGATAACAATGATCTAAAAGGTTTTGAATGAATGATCTGAGAAAAGTTTTATTTTTGAAGAACAATTCTCGAGTATGCAATATGGATTCTCGAGAATGGAGCATTGAAAAATTACATACCTTCACATAACTAAGATTCTCGAGAACACACTTGGAACTCTCAAGAATACAATTCATCTTTAAACAAGTTATGTAAATTCTCACTGTGCATAATCAATTCTCGAGAATTGTATCCTGGTTCTCGAGAATAAGCCAAACAATCTTTACATTATTCTTTTCTCTGAATCTGTCTAAATTCTCGAGTACAAAAATCTGATTCTCGAGAATGAGGTCTTTAGAATAACACAGAGATTTTGCACAAGTAATTCTCGAGAATACCCAAAGCAATACTCAAGAATTCTTTTTCAACAATTAAATACTTCCTTTCAGTAATTCTCGAGAACAAAGATATGATTCTCGAGAATTCCCTTTGTTCAATGAAAAGCTCACGCCCATACAATTCTCGAGAATACATAAATGATTCTCGAGAATACATGTTCCTCTTGTTTAATGATCATCCTTTAGCTAACGTTTTAATTCTTGAGAATTAGGATATAATTCTTGAGTATTGTAGAGATATCAATTCTTGTATTTCAGCTTCTTCATGCAATTCTCGAGAATACTCTTTCAACAATAGGTCCCTCCAAGTAATTCTCGAGAACTTAGATATGGCTCTCTAGAATTCATTTCCCTATTATGATTCTTGAGACTTGACACATTAATTCTCAAGAATGATTGAGTCAAAATTCAATATGCACTGGATGATTCTTGAGAATACCATGACTAATTCTCGAGAATGTTGAACTAAATCTGAATTCCCTGTTCTTCAAATTTCCGACTCCTGAAATCATGAATCATGCTATATCACTTTACTACTTCTGATTATTATTCATTACAACTACCAAATGCTTTTAACATGTTTGCTTATGAGTTTTAGATTACTTTAACATGGATTAACGGCAGATTTGAATAAAGCAAAATCGTGTCAGAAGCATTAAATGCAACTACCTAAAACATTGATAAACATGTAAAGCAACTCTGATCGAAGTAAAGCTACTCTGATATTCCGTCTGCGCATTTAATACCATTTCACAACAGTAAAACAAAAGGAATGGAAGAGAATGTCAACTCTGCAAATTCCACCTGGAATACTCAGACGAGCGAAACTCTTGACGAAAGCTTCATCTATCTAACAGACACATTCAAGAGAATCAACGGCTATTTCACAAGCTTCATCAACGGTCATTAATTACAACAACTATAAATAGCTGAAGCATTGAATTCGCCACTTGCCGAAACGTTGTGCAATCAATTCGAGTTTATTATTATTTGCTGTTTCAATTGTTTCATTACTTTGTGCTTCAGTGTTCAAGTTTTATCTACTCAGTGAGGAGTACTTAAACATTTATCTCATTATTAGTTGAATCTTAAGGTTGAGGAACCTTAAGAGAGGGTGTATCAATTACAACTTGTAAGGGGGAGTGGAGTCTGAGAGTTAGAAGACCATCCTTCGTTTACAGAGTGTGTAATTGTTCTTGGAAGATAGTGGAATCCCAGGTGTTCTGGGGACTGGACGTAGGTCACGATTTGGACCGAACCAGTATAAACTCTCTTATGTATATCTTACTTCCCTGTCTCATTTCTGTGCCTCTGTTCTTACTTGTCTTCGTAGGTATTGCAAAAAGAATTTGAGAATCACCTATTCACCCTCCCTCTAGGTGATATTCCATCTTCATCAAGTTCTTGTAGTTGCAATTTCCTCTCCAAGCTTGATTTCTCCAAATCCATATTGCACATTTTCACAGCCCAATAGGTCGTATGCTACAAGTCCATCGGAATATGACAAGCTTTTTTTTATAGATAAGCCCATAAGAAGGCATCCCTATCGATGTCTTGAAGGCAGTTCTGTGTGCCCATAATGCTTCCTCCAACCTGCTCCAATCCTTCCTTGAAGGCTTGACTATCATTTCTAAAACCGGTTTGATCACTCGGTTGGATACTTCTGCATGCCTATTCGTATATGGATGATAAGGAGTGGGTATTTTATGGGTAACCCTAAGCTTACCGAGTAGGTTGCTAATAACCCTATTGCAAAAATGGGAACATCTATCACTCATTATAGGCCTCGATACTCCAAATCTACAAAAGATGTTAAGCTTGAGAAACAATTTGGGCATCATCTTTCCTAGTAGGAATGGCTTTTACCTATCTAGAGAGGTAATCTACAGCTAACAACATATAGGTGAAGCCAGATGATGGTAGAATAGGACCCCTAAAGTCGATAACCCAAACATTAAATACTTCGTAAAAGAGCATGGGTTGTTGTGGCATCTCATGCCATTTACCTAATCCTCAAACTATTGGCATTTATCACATGCCTTAAAATACAAAAATGCATCCTTAAACCGGGTAAGGCAGTAAAACCCAACATCTAACATTTTCTTAGAGGCCTTGCTAGCACTGAAGTGTCCACTAAAAACTATTGAATGGCAAGCAGAAAGTGCCTTGGACTCAATCTCTAGGATACACCTCTTGATCACTTGATCATTACATAGTCTCCACAAATAGAGTTCATCGTAAATGTAATACTCAGCTTCTTGTTTAAGTTTCTAAGCCTGAAAGGAAGACATATGCTCAGGAATGAGACTAGTCAAAATATAATTAACTAGATTAGCAAACCAAGGAACATGGATAAAGATAGCCACAAGGAATGCATCAGGAAAGTCATCATCAATAAGGTCAAAGTCAAGTACTCCCTTTGTACCATCTGGTAGTCAACTCAAGTGATCCACTTCAAGGTTCGCAGTTCCAAGCCTAACCTTAATGCTAATGTTGAACTCTTGTAGCAGTAACATCCATCTAATGAGCTTTGGTTTTGACTAAGTCTGGGCGAAGAGAAACTTCACAACTGCATGATCTATATACGCAACCACATAGAAATTGATTAGATATTGTATGAACTTATCTATGCCACATATCACAACAAAAATTTCTTTTTTAGTGGTTGTATAATTCTTCTATGCACTATCCAAGGTTTTGGATGTATAAGCAATCACATGGGACAACTTGCTATCCAAAGTCAAGTACTCCCTTTGTACCATCTGATAGTCAACTCAAGTGATCCACTTCAAGGTTCACAGTTCCAAGCCTATCCTTAATGCTAATGTCGAACTCTTATAGCAGTAACGTCCATCTACTGAGCCTTGGTTTTGATTGAGTCTTGGCGAAGAGAAACTTCACGACTACATGATCTATATATACAACCACATAGAAATTGATTAGATATTGTGTGAACTTATCTATGCCACACATCATAGCAAAAATCTCTTTTTTAGTGGTTGTATAATTCTTCTTTGCACTATCCAAGGTTTTGGATGTATAAGTAATCACATGGGACTACTTGCTATGCTTTTCACCTAGCATGATCTCCACAATAGAATTAGAGGCATTACATGCCAATTCAAAAGGCAAGGTCTAATCTAGCGCACTATGAATAGAAGGAGAAATCAAGTGTGCGTTGAACCTATTAAATGCTTGTTTACAAGAGTTATCAAAGACAAAATCTACAACTTTTTGTAATAGTTTAGATAATGGTAGAGTTATCTTACTAAAATATTTTTGAATTTAAGGTAAAAACTCACATGCCATAAGAAAGAATAAGTTTGTTGACATTAGTAGGGTAAGGTATGGAGGAAATCACCTTAATTGTAACTCTATCAATTTCAATGTCCTTGCTAAATATCAAGTGACCAAGTACTATTCCTGTGAAAGCGGGTAAGCTATCTGTCAAATACAAATCTTTCTCGACTCAGCTTTAGGCACTAACCATTCTTTCTGGCACTCTTTTTTTTCCCTAGTCCTTTTCTTATTATTTAACAAAATATATATCTTTTTGAAATAGTTTAGATAATGGTAAAGGTATCTTACTGAAATATCTTTTAAATCTAAGGTAAAAACTCACACGCCATAAGAAAGAACAAATTTCTTTAACATTAATAGGGTAGGGTAAGAAGGAAATCACCTCAATCGTAGCTCTATCAACTTAAATTCCCTTGCTAGATATCAAGTGACCAAGTACTATTCCATGATCAACCATGAAATGACACTTCTCATAATGTAATACTAAGTTCTTCTTAATACACATAGCAAGAACATTGTCTAAACTAACTAAACAGGCATCAAATGAGTTTTCGTATACTGTGAAGTTGTCCATGAATACTTCCATGCAATTGTCAAGGAAATCAAAAAATAGAGACATCATAGAGTGTTGGAAAGTGCTTGCATTGCACAATTCGATATCTTATAGGCATAAGTACTGAATGGACAAGTAAAAGTAGTCTTTTCCTTATCTTTGTAAGCTAGTGGGATTCAGAAATATCCTGAATAACCATCTACGAAACAATAATGGTTCTTATCCGCCCACCTTTCAAGCATCTTATCAATGAAGGGTAAGGGAAAATGATCTTTCTTACAGAATTTATTCAATTTCCTATAGTTTATGCACACTTGCCAAGCATTTTGCACCGTAATAGGTGCCAATTCATTGTTTTCATTCTTTACCATAGTGATCCCACTCTTCTTAGGCACTACTTGTACCAAATTAACCTACTTACTATCAAAATTTGGGTAGATGATACTCACACTCAATAGCTTGGTCCCTTTTTCCTTGTCCACATCTAGAATTAAGAGGTTGGTCACCTTTGGGGCTATCTAAGGGGTTTAGATTCTTCATGCAAGAGGATTTGATGAGTAGAAATAGCCAAACCAATGCCAGGAATTTCAGCAAAAGTCTAACCTAAAGCCTTTCTATTTCTACTCCAAACATCAAGAAATCTCTCCTCCTCATTCACAAAAAGAGAATTTGAAATAATAACAGGAAATTTCTCATCAATAGCAAGGAAAGCATATTTCAAATTATAAGGAAGAGGCTTAAGCTCTAAATTAAGGGGTTAAACAATAGTGGGAATTAGATTAGGAAGATCAAGGGTAGTGGAGATCATGTTAGTTCTCTATGTGTTTTGATGATTACTAACAACTGTAAACAATGTAGGGATGTTTTTGAGTACGATAAGTGTTTGTTAAAACTTGTTAATTTCAAGCAAAAACAATCTGTCTGTGACAAACTCGAGCCTAGATTGGCAACCTTGAGTTTGCCACTGGCAGAAGATGTAAACTTGCCAGTTTGAACTCTAAACTCGAGACTGGACCCTAAAAATGAACTTGAGAGTTTTCTAAAGTTTTCTCATACTTTGAGTAAACTCGAGGTTACCTTTGGAACCTCGAGTTTGCTAGAGACAGAGAACAGTTTGATTTGAAAACACTTTTAAACTCGAGACTTCTATTTCTAAACCTCAAGTTTGCAACCTTCAGAGAAAATCTTCAAGAGTTTACAAACCCTGTAAGCTCGAGTTTGTTATGACAAACTTGAGTTTGCCTCTAGTAGGAAGAATTTTCAAATTAAAGAGATTTTCACAAACTCTACACTATTTCATATTGAGTAAAGTTTTCCAATGCTTTGAAAATCTCAAGAGTTTACAAAACTTGTAAACTCGAGGTTGCACATGCAAACTCGAGTTTACACTTGGCAAAGAGCTTTCAAGAATTTTAACCAAAGTAAACTCAAGACTAATTTCATAAACCTCCAATTTACTTCAGGCCAAGAACATTCAAAGTTTTCTTGAGTAAGACAAACTCGAGGTTAAACTTTTGAACTCGAGTTTGAGTCTTACAGAGAGCAAAATATTTTCAACTTGAGAAAACTATAGAGTTTGCACTGAAAACCTCCGGTTTACCTTTTGAAAACTAAAACTAAGTTTTGACTTGAACAACGTCAAACTCGAGCCTGTCTACTAATAGACTCGAGTTTGTGTTTTGTACAAAACTACTCCAAAGCTCAAATTCGCGACATTCCTCTTTGGATGGAGGAAACTCGAGGTTAGATATGCAAACTCGAGTTTAGATCAACCTGAGAGCATTGTAGTTTTTCAGTGCATTGAAAACCTCAGGTTTAGAAAGGAAACCTCCGGTTTAGATGTTTTGAACTTAAAACGCTTTTACATACTAAAGCTTCAAACTCGAGGTTGTATGAACCAAACTCGATTTTACATCGCTGATTCAGAAATTCAAATCTGACAAATTTGGAAAACCTTCTTGTTTGATCTTAATACTTTCCAGTATTATTCTCTACTATTCCTAGCTATGTTTAATCACTTTATTAGTGAGTTTCAGATGAATTATAGAATGTTCATTGAAGGTTTAAAGCAAAAGCAAAAAGTGACGTCAGCACATTAAATGCTAAACCCAGAAAGTTGCATACTTTTGGGTAATCCATCTGCACACGATTGCAAAGCATTAAAGAATGATTTCTACAACAAGCAACTGCTTCTCCAACAGATTAATCCAGAGAAAGTTAACTCTGAACACTTGGGCAGCTAGATTAAGTGGAGATTAGAGAGAGAAGAAGACTAAAACCACTTCCTAACCTTTGCAGAGCTTCTCCAACGGTTCAATTCAAGAAGCAATGGTCATTTAATGCACTCTAAGTATAAATAGAGCTGCATTCAATTATTCTCAACAATCAGAACAGCTGAAAACAAAAATCATTCAAGTCTTGCATTTATTTCTTTAGTTTTCAACTGTATTGTATCTTTTGATACTTTGAGTTTCAGTATTCATTATTATCCACTTTTAGAGAGAGTTTATCTTTGTAAATCATTTATTGTAAAGAATCATAAGTCAAGGGGACTTGGTGATCTGGGAGTTCATTGATTACAACTTGTTAGGGAGAGTGAGTTATAGAGAGAAAACTAATTCTTGAGTGTAGAGTGTGTAATCTTCGACATAATGAAAATCCCAGAGAGTCTAGGGACTGGATGTAGGTCAAGTTGTTAGGACCAAACTAGTATAATTCTTTGTGTCCAGCTACTCTTCCCTTCTCTCTGTTTATCCCTGTTTTGTTGTTAGAAAACATAGGAGTTTGTGAAAATTTTTAAAATACCCAATTCACCCCCTCTTAGGTATTAAACTCCACTTTCAGATCATGGTAGTTAAAAACGTGTTTTAAATCGTAAAAAAAGCGTTTTTATGTTTATATTTCAGCAAAACGTGTTTCGTTGCAGGAAAAAACGCAAACAAAGTAAAAACGTAAAAAACGTCGCGTTTACACGTAAAAGTGTAAAAACGTTGCGTTTTTGCAAAAATGGACAAACAAAAAAACTTGCCCTAATTCCACTAAATCTCTAATCATCTAATGATGCATTGATGAGAGAGCATTGCATCATTGCATCACCACCATTTCTCCCCCAAATTAAAAATTATTTCGCCACCTTAAATTGTTATTATTTATTATTAATACTATTATTTTATTGAAATTTATATTATAAATTGAAATCCCCCAAATAATGCATCCAAATTGATATATCTTAAAATCGCAATAAAATCTCTTTAATTTAGCATTGATGACCTCCAAAAATTTCTCAAAACATATCTCAAATCTATTAAAAATGAGAAGTTATCAATATTGCATTGATCAGTATATGTATGAATGATAGCAAGTGCCTTACTTTTCTTGATTTTTTTTTTATATATATTTATGCATGTAAAATCTACGTTTTTGTATTACGATGTTTTACGATTTTTCATTCTCCTTTCGTTTTCAGGTAAAATCTATGTTTTTACTACCATGGTGGAGATACTCCCCTCTGTATACTTAGGTAGTGCATGACTTGTACTAAGTATCATGGATTCTACCACTTGTGCATTGGTCTTCCCAAGTATTGAACTAACATTTGATTGGTCTACAGAAGCAACAAGCTTGGAGAATGTAGCCTATTTTATTCCTACTTCACAAGAGTGATTAGCTCATTCAAAAATCTCAAGGTATGAGGAGTAGTCGTAGTTCTAGGATTAAGATATAAGTTAGGAAGTAGCCTTTAACCACATTGTGTTGGGGCACAAAGTGTGTCACATGAGAGGATGTCTTGGTTGGTGTGAGGGTTATCACCTTAGAGACCAAATCATTCAAGTCTTGGCTCCCAACCTTGAAGCTTCCTCCACTAGTTTGTTACATGAAACATTGACAAAAACACCTTCCGCATAAGCATCATCACTAAAACACAAATTATTGAAAGAATTAAGCTCCAACGAACTAATAGAAGTTAGAGAAAAATCGTTAATGGAAGATAACTGACAATTAACCATCGATGAGTTGAGGTTGGAAATCTCACTCCTAAGTAAATCAAAATTATTGATAGAAGAAGGAGAGGAAAATTTATCATCACATGAATCAAATGCAATACCACGGTTAAGATCACAGTTATTATTGTGCAAATTAAGCTTATATTTGTTAACCACATCATTGGTTGATAAGTCAATTAAATTCACACCTAATTAGGAGTAGTCCTCAAAAGGGTGCTTCATGATGATGATTCACTTCCTTTGTAGCACCGTTTTCTGTTTCTTTTTGAATCTGGTATTGTCGTTTTGGATCTGGTTTTGGGGTTTGAATCTGGTTATGTGAAATCATTGTTGTTGTCCAGTACTTAATCTCGATGGCGGCTTCAAGATTAGCGGCTCATTCTCAAGATCCCAACAATATAGTCTTCGTTCTTGTCATTCTTCATTTTTTTTTAGTTCAAGGACATTTTGGTATTTTCACTTTTCCAGTAACATCAGTTACTACAATGTAATGGTGATGGTAGTTTTTTTGCACTATTTTTGAAAGTTCATGCGTAGTTTTGCACCTAAAAAAAGTATTTGGTATTGGGCGTTCCTCAAGGTAAAACATGTGTATTTTTATACCTTTACCCTTCATGAAAATCACCATGTCGAAAAATCTTGATTGTTATGATAAACATCCAAGTGAACTCCAAAATCAATTATACTACTTCTTAAAATTAATTATCTCATTTATGTATAAGTTTCAGGTGATTATAACTCATTTCATTCCAGACTGACAAAAGCAAAAATCTGTCATTAATGCAAGAACAGTGGATGCAATGAGATCAAAGTTGAAGTAACAAAGAAAGCAATGGTCATTTAATGAAGCTAAATGATATACAAGAATAAAGGAATTCAAAGAAGTATTTGATGGAATGATAAAGGCGAGGCAACGATTATTTTCCAACGGACCGAAACTTATAACGTTAATATGCTCAACGACAAAACAAAGAGACAGCACATAAGCTTTACTCATGACTGTCATATAGGAAAATAGTGCTTAACGAACGTGCAAATAGTGAAGCATGAGAAAGACGACAAACCAACAATAATATTCCAACGAACCTATTTTGTCTTCAACGAAAATATTCCAACGTTCACAATGGTCAATGCTTCAATGTACGAAAGTTTTCAACGGCTATATTTCTCCTACTCACGTATCCTCCCAACAGTTTAATACCAATTCCTTATAAATACTCATTCAAGACAGAGAGATCGAAGAAGCCAACAACGAGAGCTTACACCTTCATTATAAAAATGCCAACACTATGACGTTTATCTCATTTTCTCTCTATTTTTTCAATGATCATATAGCTTACCTTAGAGAATGAAATTATTTGTATTGTATTTCAGTGTTCATCTTATTCACTTCTAAGAGAGAAGATTGACTATAATCCTTTATCATAAAGGTTGTATCCTGAAGGTGTGTAAGAAAGAGTAGCTCGGTGAGAGATATGTAAATGGGTCTACAATTACCTAGCTAAACTTGTGGGATTATAGTAATTCTCAAGTACCTAGAAGATAGTGGTTTGAAATCTCAAGAGGAGCCTAAGGACTGGACGTAGGTCATCGTGGATTAGGCCGAACAAGCCTAAATCATAGTTTGCATATTCTCTTGTGAAATTGTGTAGGATAGAGGTTCAGTAGGAATTTTGGAAGCTCCGGGATTGAATTGTACCGAAACTCGAAACAGTTTTGGAAATTGCAGTTTGGACAATCATTTTGCAATGAATTTTGGGGTAGTGAATGATGTCCAATTGGAATGAAATTTTTCAATATTAAAGCAGACATAATGAAATTTAATTTGATAGGTCATTTGTCATATTTGGACTTTTGTATGAATTTTGGAAAATGATCTACAATTCTAGAATGAAATCTGGACAGAGGTCACTGTTTTATTAAACTGGGATTGTTATGCAAGTGATTGGATGCTAGGACCATATGTCCTTGAAACTAGATTTAATAAGGATTCCATAGGCTTTGGAATCAACCTATTTGGTCATTTGTGCCATAAGATATGATTTTTCAAAGTTACAACAGAAATTCTAAAAAATATGGTTAAATGTGCGAAAATGAGGAAAATAATGAAATCATTGACATAACCTAAGTCTAGTAATTTCATGTTTAATTATAATGTATTAGATGACATTTGAAATGTCAAGAATTGAGATTAGTAATGACCATTGTCAATAACGTAATCTTATAGGAACTTATAATTGCCAAACAAGCAAAGTATCTGGAAAACGACCTGGACGATTTAAAAGCTATCAAGTAGTAACTCAAATCCACATACTTTGTATAGCAATGTATGATTGTTTGAATCATATATGTGATTGTCTCGTCCCGATGGGACCAGCACCATCGTGCCTCGATTGAGTGGAAGGGCTGACCATGGAGTACCTTCCCGGTGATTAGAATTGGGCGTAAGGCTTAATGGACCAAAAGTTCATAGGTGGCTATCCTTGTTGCATTTAGGCGACTTGGGGCACTTCCAATTGAGAACACTGGTGGATTCCAGATAGACTCTCGATAGTTCCCAGTCAAATATTCCTAGTTAGGTGTTCTGATTCAGAACTCCAACGTACAGGAGGACTCTCGGTACATACCAATTCATTATACCTAGTGCTAGGGGTTGCGTAGTATGTATATATGATCTACATTATCTGAACATTTTATGCTATGTAAACTATTTGTTTTGGTTAACCTTCGTATACTATTTATACTTAACTTGTGAGATTAACATATTACTCTGGGTTTCAAATGAATCCTAGACGTTCCTAAGCATAGGCTCAAGACATGGTCAAAGCAGCAAATGTATCTCCTAAGGAAAGGCAATAATTACAAGTGCTTATAGTTGCTGCTTAAATACTAGATATAGCTGTAAAGCTATAGTAGTTCTGTTTCAACTTATTTTGGGTCGTAGTAAATATCGACATTGGTGTTTACTTTAGATCACTGTATTAAGAACTCTGTAAATTATGCCTAAACAATTCCAAGAATGTTTACTATTATCAGTTTACTATTCTATACCTGTGTTGCTCACTATATATTGTTGTATTACTCTGAACTATGGGTATGATGTTTTTGGTACCAGAGCAATGATCTTAGGCAACATCATAATAGTGTAGTGATATCTTGGTTATGTGATGATGTGAGATGGAAAGGTAAGGAATTGCCTAAATTGATGAACCAACTGTCTCTAAGGAAAAACGACAGAAGGAGCATACTGTAGTACCTTTCCTTTCACCAGATGGTCTTAGGATTAACCAAAATGTAGGAAGGATTTGTTTTTACGACTAGTATATAGACCTTACTTGCGTCAGACAAAATCTGAAAGGTCATCGGTGGGCAATAAAGAACAGTCGTGAGTACTATCTGTCGAGGTTGCTACTAGTCCTAAGCAAGAACTGCAGAAATGAATCATGATTTGTGTCCTAATCTAGAACTAGAAGAAGAAATTAGTGATGGAGATAGGCCCAAATGAAAACTTATATGTCTTTGCTGGAGATATTAGGAATATGTTAAAAGATATAAGTATGCTGATCAAGATGATAGCAGTTGACCGAATCCAAGATTAGAACTCGGCACCGGTGTAGTATGGTACAACTTTCTATGGAAATGCACAATAGTTAGACTCGGCACCTATATTTTATTGCAATGTAATTAAGTTAGTCGTGCTTGGGCCAAGGAAATGGTATGATGAAGTTTTTGTAAAAGTAGTGAAATGTAGTATTTTTAGTATGACATGTAATTGTATAATTGGACGATCAACAATAACTGTTTGTAACTATTGTACCTATGAATATATTATTCTTTAATGAATCTAGGTATTGGAGATATGTGAAATGACCAAAATACCCTTGTGTTGATATCTACGTTTGCTTTGTGATATTAGAGTTATAATTAATTAGGGCTAGAACATGAGGTAGAAACAATGAACCAGAACAAATTCCTGAGCCGAACCCAGTGCAGTAGATATCAGGTATACTCATTGAATTTATGAGTTTGCTAATGGAAATACAAAACAACTGTAAGAAATAAAAGGAAAAATAGTCACCCAACAAAGCCAAGAGTCTTATTCAGTAGTTAGGGAAAGGTTGAATGATCTGTGTTTGTCTAAGGATAATATGAACCGTAGTAGCTTCAGTCAAGGAAGTTCCCCTCAGGAGAAGAAAAGACAAAGGTCTAATTTCAAGGGAATAGTAAAAGACCCTCACAATTTGGGCAGCATATTTCTTAAAAGCCTTTAGTGTCTAAATCCTGTTTTTGATGTAGGAGAGTACATCATGGTAGAACTTGTGGTGGGCGAACCATTCGCTATAACTGTCATAAGTTGGGACACTATAGTCATCATTGTCCACAATGTACAACTGAGAAGAAATCTCAGAACCAAGGCATGATCCATGCTATGGTGCAAAAGGAGACCAAAAGTCTTTAGAGATGACTCAAGGTATTAATCCTTCTTATGATAATACAATGTAAGCATTTATGGTTCGATTGCTAGTCATTTTTATGTTGCATATGATTATGCTAAATGGTCAGGATTAAGTATGTTAGTTCTCAAATATGTTTTGATGATAACAACAAGTAAAAAGTTCCCAAGTTTTTAATTAATGAAATGCTTTCAAAGATACAATTCTCGAGAATGCAATATGAGTTCTCGAGAATGAAACACTAAATACAAACATATACTTTGTCACTAAAATTCCCAAGAATGGACCTGTGATTCTCGAGAATAGAAGCCACTTTGATGAAAGTATGCCACTTTCGCTGAGTGATAATTGAATATTATTACACTTATTTGTATCTCTTGATGAATAAATTTAGGATTGTTTAGTTAACAAATAATGGATTTTATTACTTAATCGAGCTTTGAGCTTTTAATTGGATTTAATTCATTTTTATGATTAAATTCTAGATTTACAATGATTTAGTATTTTCGCCATAACGTTTGATCTAGATATCCGATTAGCTTGATTCTTCTTTCCTTTTTTAGATGATTCAGAGAGCTACAATTGTTATGAAGACTCGGAAGGCTGATTCGGACAAGAAGATGGACGAAATTGGAGCTAAAGACATAAGCATTTTTCTGGATTTTTATTTTACTCGAATTTTGTAATAAAAGATCAATTTTTAGAGGTTTCCTTTTTTTATAGGGATTTCCTATTGATTAGGGGTTTTCTATTTATTAGAGGTTTCCTGTTTTTTCGAGATTTCCTATTTATTAGAGGTTTCCTATTTTTAGTCATCTTTCCTATATAAGGAAAATTAGATGGTGGCTACAAACATATTCTCGATTACGTTGTAGGAGATTTTCGGATTAAATTAGAAGCTTTTTATTTTCTCTTAGTTGTTCTTCATGTTCTTCTTCATCTTTTCTTCTGCGTTTTTCCTAGCCATGCTTGGCTAAGCTTCTTTGATTGACCCACCGTTGAGGATTCCATGATTCGTCTAGAGAACTTGTGCTTTATCGGTAATTTAACTCGTTTCTATTTTCATCTTATCAAATCCGATTTCTGGAAATAGTTCGAATATTAGATTTAATATTCAATTTGGTTTATCCCAAGGACTGAGTTCGAACTAGGTTTTAAGTTTTGCTGTGCGATCGCACGGTGAGACGCTTGTTAGTTCTCTAATGGTTTTGATGATTGTCAACAACTATAAACAATGTATGAGGATTTGCTCTTAAGGTTTGAAAACCCTGAGTAAGAGAAAACCTCGAGGTTTGCCCTGAAACCTCGAGGTTTGCCCTTACAGAAAGCCTCAAAGGTTAAGTGTTTCATAGTCCAAAAACTTGGTTTCACAAAACAATGTGAAACCTCGAGGTTTGTAAGATAACCTCGAGGTTCTGCATCTCTCAGGAAAACTCAGTTTTGCACCAACACATGAAACCTCGAGGTTAGGTTGAAAACCTCCAGGTTTGTGGTTTGGCACCTAACTGAATATTTTGAAAAACAATGTGAAATCTCTAGTATTATAAGAAACCTCGAGTTTTACTTCATCCAGAGAGGTTTTGGTTTTCATCAAGTATGAAAACCTCGAGGTTTGACATTTAGTCTCTAACTTGAAATTCCATGAAAACACTTAAACCTTGAGTATCATTTCAAGCCTCGAGTATTCTGGCATACAGAGAGCAAACAGGTTTTCAAAGGAATGAAAACCTCGAGATTCAGTTTGAAACCTCGAGGTTGTGTCTCTGGTTCAAAATGTTGATTTTGCAATACTTTAGCCAAACCTCGAGTATTGTTTAAAAACCTCGAGGTTATCGGGCTCCAGAGAAGAAATGAATTTTTCACCAAATATCAAACCTCCAGGTTTCTTATGAAACCTCCAGGTTTGTGATTTTCAATATTTTTCGCAAGGTTTCTTTACAAGGGAAACCTCGAGGTTCACCAAGAAACCTCGAGGTTATGTGTTTCTGAAACTGAGACTGCTTGAGATGTTCAAGCAAACCTCGAGGTTTGTGGAACAAACCTCTAGGTTTATAGCCGTTACTGAAAATTCAAATTGGGCAAATCTGTTATGTCTTCTTGTTTGATCTCAATGCTTTACATGTTTAATATATATTGAACCTAGACATGTTTAATTATCTTTTTAGTGAGTTTCAGACAGTTTAAAGATGGTTTGATGAAGATCAAAGCCATAAAGCAAAAAGGTGGTCAGTGCATTAAATGCACTTCTGCAAATCAACCTACTTTCAACTAATCCATCTGAGCACGCCTTCTAAACGTTAAAGAATGTTTACTACAACAAGTAAAGTCATCTCCAACGGGCAAATTCTCAGAGAGCCACATCAGATTACATTTACACTTGGATTAGCAGAAGTTCAGAGAGAGAAGAAGACCAGACTTAGTGCTAATCACCTACAACGGTTGGATTCATCAAGCAACGGTCATTTAATGTTCTCTACCTATAAATGGAGTGCATTAACTTCTTCTCAAGCGGATACACATTCTGAGAGCGAAAATTTATTAAGTTTCATTTATTGTGTTCAGCTTTCATCTGTAATTGTATCAATTTGATACTTGTGCTTCAGTGTTCATTTTATCTGCTCTGTAAGAGAGTTATTTCTGTAAATCATTTATTGATTTTATTAACTACAAGTCAGGGGACTTGGTAGTTGGGTGTATTGATTACATCTTGTAAGGGGGAGTGAGTTCTAGAGAGAGAACTACTCTGAGTATAGAGATTGTAATCAAGTTTGTGAAGTTAGTGGATTGAAAATCCCAGGTGAGGCTTGGGGACTGGATGTAGGTCAGAGAAAGGACCGAACCAATATAAATTGCATTGTGTAAATCTTCTTCTCCCTACTCCTCTGTTGATCTCTGTTCTTAGTCTTCAGAACAGAGCAAAGTTTTACAATTTTAAAGATACCCAATTCACCCCCCCTCTTGGGTATCTAGCTCCAAACCTTCATTTGGTATCAGAGCAAGGTCTTCTCAGAAGAGTTTAACCACTCGAGAAGGATCATTATGGAAGGAATTCTTCCCGATGGAGCATCTATCAACAGACCTCCCGGCTTCAACGGCGAGCACTACTCTTTTTGGAAAGCAAAGTTTCGTGTGTTCGTGATGGCAACTGAATACGGGTTGTGGAGAGTCTTTGAGACTGGAGATTATGTACCTGTCAAGATTGAAGGAGGCATTTCTGTTCCAAAGACTGAAGCTGAATTCGATGATGATGATAAGAAGAACATCACTCTCAACAGCAAGGCTATCTTAATGCTTCAAAGTGCTCTTAGTCAAAAGGAGTACTTTCGGATCTGTAACCTGTCAACTACAAAAGAGATGTGGAAGGCTCTGGAGGTAGCATATAAAGGAACCTCTGGAATCAAAGAGAACCGCATCAACATTCTAACCACTGAGTATGCTACGGATGAAGCAAGGAGAGAGCATTGGAGAATTTCAGCTTAGATACACTCATCTGACAAATCAACTGGCAGCCTTAGGAAAGGTATATGATCAAGGGTCTCAAGTGAGAAAAATTCTCAATATTCTGACAAAAGATTGGGAAGCAAAAGTTACTGCGATTGAGGAGGCTCGTGGAGAATCAATGGCTTCAGTTGCTGCCCTGTTTGGTAGTCTATCTGAGTATGAGAGTAAATTGAAGTTCAAAAAGGACTTAGATGATGTCAACGGCGGCAACAATCGCAACAAGGGAGTTGCTCTTAACACGATAAGGGATGAAGAAGATGAAGATGAGGATGAAGAGATAGGCATGATGGTCTGGCGATTCAAGAAATTCTATAAAAAAGATCAAGGCTTCAAGAAATTCCAAAAGGGTAGCTCCAGTTACGAATCAAAGAAGCCTATCATCTGCTACGAATGCGAGAAGCCCGGACATATCAAGTCAAAATGTCCTCAGCTGAAGAACCAAGAGAAAGAAAAGAAGAAATTCAAGAAGTTCAAGAAGAAGGCTTATGTTTCAGCTATATGGGGTGATAGTTCATCTGATGAAGATGAAGCTGAAGAAGACGAAGGCGAAAAAGCCAACATATGCCTAGTTGCTGAGGAGGAAGAGCAACCCAATGAAAGCAATGAGGTATATGAATCTCTACCCTCCTATGATGAATTATTTGCTGAGTACAATGTTGTTCAAAAGGAGTTTGAAAAGCTAGCAGACAAGTATATGACTTTGAAAAAGAAAAACTCTTTTCTTGAATTGAAAATTGAAAATCTTTCCTATCCTAAATCTCTAGTCTGTGATGAATGCCCCATTTTGGAGAAAAAGAATCTACAATTAACGAAAGCACTTGAGAAATTCACTAATGGAAGTGAAATGCTCAACGTGATTCTCAAACAACAACGTTTTATAAATGATCGATCGGGCATTGGTTACAAACCAGATTTTGATAAGAGGAAAGGCAAGAAAAAGAGTGGACAAAAGTCATATATAAATTATTTTACAAAATCAGTTCATTCTTCAAATCCTTTTGCTCATTGTAATTATTGTAATAGGAAGGGCCATTCTACCTCATCTTGCTTTCATAAAAAGGAAAGAAAAATCAAGCCTGTAGGGAACTATAATGGGTACCAAAAGGAATTTATGTTCCCAAGGTGCAAGCTAACCCCAAAGGACCCAAGAAAAGATGGGTACCTAAAACTTGATCCCTTGTGAATTGCAGGTTTGTCTTAGAGCATCAAGACCCAACAAGTGGTATATTGATAGTGGATGCTCAAGGCATATTACTGGAGACAAATCCAAATTCCTTTCAATCAAGCCAAAAGATGGTGGTAGAGTCACATTTGGAGGTGACCAATCGAGCAAAATCGCTGGCATTGGTGAGATAGACAACAATGAGGGTCCTCTCATCAAAGACGTCTATTTAGTAGAAGGATTGTGTCACAATCTCCTAAGTGTGAGCCAAAGCACCGACAAGGGTAACTTAGTTATCTTTGATTCAAATGAATGCTTGATTGTTAGAAAAGATTTAGTCTCAATTGATGATTTGAAAACCAAAGCTTTATTTAGAGCACCTAGAGATAGAAATTGTTATACTCTTAACCTCTCTAGCAATGCTTCTGTTTCTGAAAATTGTTTTGTTAGTAACTTGAATGAAAGTTAGCTTTGGCATAAGTGATTAGCTCATGTGAATATGTTTCAACTTGACAAGTTGCTAAAAAAGGATTTGGTAATTGGTATTCCTAAGTTGAATTTCAAAATGATATAATTTGTGATGCTTGTCAAAAAGGAAAACAAACCAAATCCTCTTTTAAAGCGAAAAATGAGATTTCAACTAATAGACCTCTTCAATTACTTCATATGGATCTAGTTGGACCAACTAGAATAAAAAGTCTTGGTGGAAATCTTTATACTTTGGTCATAGTTGATGATTACTCTAGATTCACTTGGACTGTATTTTTATCATCTAAAGATGAAACATTTGATCAGTTTGTTTCCTTTGCCAAGAAGGTCCAGAACGAGAAAGGTGTCTCAATTTCAGGTATAAGGACTGATCATGGTGGTGAATTTGAAAACAACGCCTTTGCAGAGTTCTGTGACAGCATGGGAATCGATCACAATTTTTCAGCACCAAGGACACCACAACAAAATGGTGTAGTGGAGAGAAATAATAGAGTACTCACTGAAATGGCTAGGGCGATGCTGAACGAGTACAACACTTCGCAAGTGTTTTGGGCTGATGCCATGAGTACGGCTTGCTACATCTCCAACAGAACTTATTTGAGAAAGAAGCTGAATAAGACCCCGTACGAACTCTACAAGGGGAGAAAGCCAAACCTCAGCCACCTACATGTCTTCGGTTGTAAGTGTTATGTGCACAATAATGGTAAAGACAATCTTGGTAAATTCGATCCTAAAGCTGACTTAGCTATATTTATTGGTTATTCTAATAGGAGTAAAGCATATAGAGTCTTTAATACTCGAACTAAGGTTGTAGAAGAGTCCATACATGTTGTGTTTAGTGAGAATGACTCTGATAAATCCTTGGATGATGAAGAAGAGACCATTTTCAAAAATCAATTCTTTTCGAAAACTACTCCTTCTCAATCTGAAAATACTGAAAATGTTTTTGAGGCTGATCCTGAAAACAATTTAGAAAATCCTGATCAGTCTCAACCTAGAGCTTGGAGATTTATAAGGAATCATCCTTTGGACCAAGTTATAGGTGATGTTAACCAAGGAGTAAGAACAAGGAGAAATACTTTGAATGAAGTAACCTTTGCTGCATTTATTTCTCACATAGAACCCTCTAAAATAGAAGAAGCCCTTTCAGACAATGATTGGGTGATAGCTATGCAAGAGGAGTTGCATCAATTTGACAGAAATCAGGTTTGGGACTTGGTGCCTAGACCCAAAGACCATCCGGTAATTGGGACTAAATGGGCATTCAAGAACAAACGTGATGAGTCGGCAATCATTGTCCCTAACAAGGCAAGATTGGTTGCCAAAGGTTACAATCAAGAAGAAGGCATAGACTATGAGGAAACTTATGCTCTAGTAGCAAGATTGGAGGCCATAAGAGTCCTATTAGCCTTTGCATGCACTAAAGGTTTCAAACTTTATCAAATGGATGTTAAAAGTGCATTTTTAAATGGTTTCATTCAAGAGGAGGTATATGTTGAACAACCTCCAGGTTTTGAAAATGATCAATTTCCGGATCATGTTTTTAAACTTAAGAAAGCTTTGTATGGTCTTAAACAAACTCCTAAAGCTTGGTATGAAAGGTTGAGTCAATTCTTACTCAATCAAGGGTTTATTAGAGGCAAAGCTGATACAACATTGTTTATCAAGAAAAACAAATTGAATGACATTTTAATTGTTCGAATTTATGTTGATGATATTATTTTCGGTGCTACTAATGACTCCTTGTGTGAGGAATTTTCCAAGTCTATGCAGGGTGAATTTGAGATGTCAATGATGGGAGAACTCAACTACTTCCTTGGGCTGCAAATCAAGCAACGTAAAGATGGGATATTTATATCTCAAGCCAAATATCTGAATGATTTGCTGAAGAAGTTTGGGATGGACAAGTGCAATGGGGCTGACACACCTATGAGCACAACAACTTCTTTGGATGCTGATGAAGAGGGCAAGGATTTCAACATCACCAAGTATAGAGGAATGATTGGATCATTGCTCTATCTCACCGCAAGTCACTCGGACATCCAATTCAGTATTGGGATGTGTGCTCGGTTCCAATCCACTCCTAAAGAGTCACATGCTGAACATGTAAAGAGGATATTCAGATATCTCTCTGATACGAAGACTCTTGAACTATGGTTTCCCAAAGGTCAGCCGGAACACTTGGTGGCATATTCGGATTCGGACCATGCTGGCTACAAGACGGATAGAAAGAGCACAAGTGGTCAATGCGAGTTCTTTGGCAACTCACTTGTGTCATGGTTCAGCAAGAAGCAAACAACAGTAGCCGTGTCATCAACCGAAGCTGAATATGTGGCCGCCTCAAGTTGCTGTGCTCAAGTACTATGGTTGAAGCAACAACTTGCTGATTTGGGAGTGCACTTGAAGGAGATCCCAATTTTGTGTGACAACACTAGCACAATAAGCTTGGCCAAGAATCCGATGCAACACACAAGAGCCAAGCATATTGATGTGAGGCACCACTTCATTCGGGATCATGTTCAAAAGCGAGATGTCAAAGTGATGTTCATTCCGACCCATCTTCAACTAGCTGACATCTTCACCAAGCCTTTAGCCAAGGAACAATTCACCTTCATAAGGAGAAAATTGGGAATGGTAAATCCCAATGAGTTGTAAGTAATTCAGGTTCATTTTATTGTTAAAATATGGTTTTGATGATTATAAGTCACTAACTTAAGCATCAGAGTGTCTAGATGATTTTTATGCAGGATATGGTTTTGCTGTCAAAAAGAGGCAAAACCTCGAGGTTAATAAGACAACCTCGAGGTTTGGAGGTGTATGATCAAAACTGAGAGCTTCAGAAAGGAGAAACCTCGAGTATTTAGAGAAACCTCGAGGTTTGGATGAGACAGAAAGCATCTCAAAAATGACTGAATGCAAAACCTCGAGGTTTTGGTGAAAACCTCGAGGTTTGGATGAGACAGAGAGCACCTCAGAATGACAGACAGCAAAACCTCGAGGTTTTGAAGAAAACCTCGAGGTTTGGGGTAAGAATTTCAAACGTTCACTATACACTTTTGAACTCCAGGTTAGTGCAATTTAGGCATCAAACCTCGAGGTTTGGCTGAAAACCTCGAGGTTTGTCGAGTCTATATATCTATGTGCTGTGCAATTTCATCAGAACCCAACCCTAACCTCGAGTAAACCCTCTTTCTCTCATTCTCCTCTCTGTCAATCTTCCATTCTCTGTTGATTTCTTCTACTCTAAAGCCATAGATGTCTTCGAAATCACCTTCCCCTTCTAAATCAACCACTCTTTCCAACGAAGAGACTGAATCGTGGTCTCCTCCTCCTCCACCTCCTCGTCAACCGAGTACCTCCGTGCCTGAGTCACCTACCAACAGACCAGTGAGGAAGAAGTCTCGCTCTACTCGTCTTCATTACGGGATTGATAAGCAAATCCCAGGAGTTATGAATGATCCTCCTCCTCCGAAGGGCTAACAAAAGGGGGTGTCTTTCAAAGAGCCAAGTGAGCAACAAACAAAGAAGAGGAAAGAGCCTGAACCGAAAGGCAAAGGAAAAGAAAAGGTCTCAGAAAAGGTGAAGAAAGCACCTACCAAGGCCAAAACCAAGAGAGCCTCAGTATCTCAGACCTCTAAGGGTCAATCGTCTTCACATGCTACAAGCCAAGGGAGAAAGGATAAAGCCTCTCCGGTAATGGAAAATGCTATCACTGACATTTGCCGGGTCATCTCGCCACCGGAAGGTTTTGTTACTGTTGCTTCTTCTCTTCCTAAGCCTGATAGTGATAAGTTCAGAGAGACATACTTTCAAAGAGTATTCTGTCCTATGGTAGTAATTAATTTGGAAGAATTCCATAGGGAGTGTCATTTTGACTTATCACCTTGGATTAAACCGTATGAGTCCTTTGTATCTATATCCTCTCCATATACTCCTAGCTTAGTCCGGATGTTTTACTATAAGATGGAGTATGATAATGTGCTTAATGAAGATGGTGATTTGATTGAGGAGAGAGTCACAACTGTGGTGAGGGGAGTCAAGTTTACACTGTCTGCATCTATTTTGAACAAGATATTGAAGATAGAGAATCTCCCACCTGTCCCTGATTTTGCCTATACTAATCAAGAGGTATTTGAGACTCTAAGGCCTGGTGAACCATTCCCACCTGATCAGCAGATTAAGCTAACCTTCAAACCTAGTTCTATGCCTGCAGAGAATCGTGTCCTGTGGTATGTCTATTCTAGGAACTTCATTCCTAAGGTAGGCAATTACACACATTTCACCCAGCTAGACTATAGGCCATTCACCGCTTTTGTGAACAAGGTTCCATTCAATATCGGTCATTGGCTGCTTCAGGGAATGATAGAGTTTAAATTTGCCAAGAGACAGCTCTCTCACATACCCTATCCCTCTTTGGTATCTGTGATTCTTTTCTATCACAAGATATGGTATGTGGGATCAACTGATACCCTTGAGTATCCTCCTTTCTTCGGCAAAAACCAGATGAATTTGATGAAGATTAAGTTTGGTGAAGAAGGTTCAGTTCAGTCTCAAGCTCCCTCTCGGTCACATCCTCGGTCACAGGCTCAAGAGGCTCAGTCAGCACCTCCACCTCCACAGTCACCGCTGCCAGATGATCTTCTCTCTCAGATTAAACATATTGTGGATGCTTCTCTGGCTTCTTTATCTATCCGAATGGAGTTTGAGTTAGGGAAACTGAAAGCTGAGATGGCTAGAGGACATGAAGGTCTCATTGAGATTCAGGATGCAATGAAAGAGCACCTTGAAGCTATTGCTGGGAAATCTTCAGAGGTCAAGGAGAAAGCTGAAGAGATAGAGCTTAAGATGTCTACTCACCTTATCTCACAAATGGACCTCTCTGACAAAGTAGACCGGATCATACAGCACTTTCATATTGGCTCCACATCCGCTCCTGGTCCCTCTACTGGTTTAGCTTCTGATCCTCCCTCAGGTCCCAGCTCATCTAGCCTTGTCATCGATTCACCTTCTCATCCAGCCACTGAATCACCTACTCACTCACCTCCCTCACATTCTTTCTCCTTTCCTAGTCCACCACACACTTCTCCACCTCATACCACATCATCTCCACCTTCCACTTCCACTCCAGCCACTGTGGTACTGTCTCCACCTATCACTCCTACCACAGAGGTCCTCCCTCACCCATTTCCATCTCCATCTACTCCAACCACTGACGTTTTCCCTACACCTTCTCCTTTTGCTGAGCCCCATGATCCCACTTTTGATCCAAACACAGCTATGGTGCTCTACTCTCCTCCTATCTTTGTCCTTGACCCCGAGTTTGCTGATGACAAAGGGGGAGAAGCAGAGAAAGATGTCTAGTGTTTGGGTTGTGTTCTAGGTAGTTGTGGTTATTTAGTACTTATCTTGTACTTATTTTATGACTTGTGTGACTTGTAGACTTTTTGTTCTGATATCAGTAAATTTTCACAGTTCTTATCATTTCTGATATTGGTCTCAATTGTATGAATTGCGTTCATTGAACATATTTCAGTTCATCTATGATTTAAATTCAATTCTGCTACCATTTTCTGAGTTAGTTGTGTTAAAATGCAAAATTGATTGTTTTTTGATAACCCAACTCTGATATTTTGAAAACCTCAATTCAAAAAGCTATCCATCTTTCAAATTCTTTAAAAAGAATTTTTATAAGTGTTGTCATCATCAAAAAGGGGGAGAATGTTAGTTCGGACATATTCTAGGCGATCGTCTAGTCGAGGGATTTTCTGGGCGAATGCAGAGATCTCAGTTCGTCCAGAGCCAAACGTGGGTTATTTATATTTCTTTCAATGATGGAAGTCTCTGGAATCTGAACGTTGAGTTGATAGATTTTAATCTGTTTCTTCTCGTTTTCTTATATTCTATTTTATCTTTGCTTCATTTAAATTGCATTTCTATTTTAGTTTATTAATTTAAAAATCCAAAACCCAATGCCCCCTTGTTTTCATTGCATTTGCATGACATTTAGATTACTTAGGATTCAATAAAAGGCTCCTCGAAAAAAAGAGAACGATCCTAGGTTTGCCTATACGCAATCCTTGGTTAATTGTTGATTGTGGACTCTAAGGCTAATGACAAAAGGTCTTCATCACTGAGTCAATTCTCTAGAATGGTAATTTGACTCTCAAGAATGAACCAAGTATTTTTGGTGAAACTACATCTCTATGCACCTAAGCAATTCTCGAGAATGAGAACCAGTTCTCGAGAATTAGCGGTAGTCTTTCTGATTCCATTTCCTCTCTGAAATTCTAACTTAAGCAATTCTCGAGTATGATAGATATATTCTCGAGAATGGATTATCACTAACAGTTGTGAAAACACTTTCAACGTATAATTCTCGAGTATGATAGATATATTCTCGAGAATGGTTTATCATTGACAGTTGCAAAAACATTTTCAACGTATGATTCTCGAGTATTTAAAACATGGTTCTTGAGTATATGAGAAACAGGATTTTTGGGAAAACTTTTCCTATTGATTCTCGAGAATCATAAGAACAATTCTCGAGAATGCACACTAGTTTTTTTTTCATGTCTTTGTTCTCGTAATTTGTAAATCATTGATTATGGATTGGGTGTTTTATATTATTGTTTTATACCTATCCTAACCAAGTTTAATCAGTTTGTTAGTGCTTTTTAGAAAAGATTAACATGATTTAATCACCAAATTTCCATAAAGCAAAAAGTGTCAGATGCATTAAATGTCAAAACAGAGTCGAAGCACCAAAGAGAAAACTAAGCTTCTGAACGATCGTAAAGCATTCCGGCCATTTCCGATCAACTTTTTAATCTGAGTCTTAACGGACAAATCGAACAGAGAATCTCAACGGAGCATTTTGACCAACATCAAAATATTACGAAGAGATAGAGCAACAGATACATTTATCATTCTCAACGGCACATTAATCTCTCTTCAACGGTCATTAATTGCTATCATCTATAAAAGCCAGAAGCATTCAAATCTTGACCAACCGAAACGTTATGCATTCAATTTGAATTTATTGCTATTCGTTGTTTCAACTGTTTCACTAGTATCTTCGGATAAATTTGTGCTTCAGTGTTTAATATCTTATCTACTCGTAAGGAGTTATTTAAACATCTACTTCATTTTTAGTTTAATTCTTAAGGTTGTGGAACCTTAAGAGTAGGTGTACAATTACAGCTTGTAAGGGGGAGTGAGTCCTAGTGAGAGGATCATTCGAGTACAGTGTAATTGTCCTTTGAAAGATAGTGAAATCCCAGGTGTTCTGGGGACTGGACGTAGGTCAAAGTTTTGGACCTAACCAGTATAAATCGCCTGTGTCCATCTTACTACTTCGTATTATTTCTCTGTTCATTGCTTTTACTCGTCTCCAATGAATCCCGCAAAAAATTTTGTAATCACTTATTCACCCCCCCTCTAAGTGATACTCCACTTTCATTACCCATAAACTGCTTTATGATTTAATGAAGTTAACCCCATTAATGTCAAATTTATGATTATTGATATTTGCTTAAAGTGTACTGTGATTGCTAGTAGGCATGAACCAGTGGTAAATTTAATTTCTTTCTCATTCATGGTATTGGTGTGTATTGAGTTCAAATTAGTTGACGACAAACAATGTGGAGTGGAATTCCAATAGTAAGTGAATCGTGCAGTTGAGACCATAAAAGGATGCTAATACTAATGAAAACCTTGATCTTCCTGTTAGCTGAGATGAGAAATGTCTAGTTAAAGAGTGACAAGAACACATGGTGTTCTTTTTGGTGCAGACATGAATCAAAACCATACTGGAAGATATATCAATTGTAAATGAATTCTTTAAGGTAGTATATTTGGTAATCCTTAGAAATGCTATGAGATAGATAGGATGAGCATAGTAAAGGTTAAGGAAGGGTTTGAATCTGATCTAAGTTGAATAGTGTTTAGGTTGAAATATGATTAAGGTTGCGTTAAGGGTTTAATACTAGAGAGAACCTTGTGAATGTTTACTGATGACGCATTGTCAACGTGTTTATATGGGTATAACTAATGGTTGATTTTGAGGTTGTGAGAATGTTCTTTGAATGTTTTGAGGATTACACGAAATTGTGAATCATGATCTCAATATGAATAATAAGTGTTGTTGAGGAAATATGATCTCTTAGCCAATCTAATATTAAGGTTAAGAAAGAGTCGAATTGGGAATCTGACAATTGTTGATTTGAGAATATTTGAAGATAGTTCCTGAATATCATAAGCTATGAATCATGATCATACTAGTATTTTTATTGAGTGTCGTTGAGGTTACAGAATTAGGTTGATGAACCTAAGAATTGATTGGGCATCCAGAGGGATTGTTACCCATAGAATTATGACCTAAGGATTTAACTTGATAGTTGACTGATTCTTTAGGCTGTAAATTGATATGAACGAATCAAGCTACTAAGATATTGTACTGGCTAAATGAATAATGGCACTAGAATGTGGTACTAGATATGTATGAGGTATTTGGAGGTTTCTAGCTGCTTAGCACATGGAAAGATCTTGATTATAAAATATTTCCTTATAAAGACTGATCGAGAGTTTGTCCTTTGATGGAACTGAGTGGTAACTAGAACCTCAGCAACCACGAGTTATAATCTCATGATCGAGATAGATAATTGTAGATGTGCTAATAGCTAATTGATCCCCTAAGATGTGGGTTAAATAACTGATAGTGAAGATTAAATTGGTGATTAAGCATGGAGTTATACTAATATCAAAAGTGCATATAGAATGACCCAAGATGAGATCGCAAAGTTATAGAAAACAAATTACGGAAATTCTAAAGAAGAGGGACTTTATAAGATCTGGGTTTCTCATTACAATGGTACTTTTATCCAGAGGCGGCCAACCAGAATGAGGGCTACCTACGGAGGATTTTGATTGAAGGGATTGACCAATCAGAGTGGAATGAGTAAAGTGTCGAGTGAAATACTGTAGAGTGGAGCCACCGAGACATCAAACTGTAGAGTGAAGTTGCCATGATAACGAACCATAAAGTATAGTTACCGATGCGTTGGATCTTAAAGTTAGTGCATTGTAATGAGTTCCTCATCAGATAGGTTCCTAAAAAAAGTGTTTTTGGACCTAGTGTATCATCGTGGGGTGCTTCAACACTATGCGAACATGCGATGGATGGTAAGACATTTTGTGGTGGTGTGCGCTTAGCCTGACTAACTTGATATAAGAGGCCCTAAGTGCTGTGGGACCGGTATACCCATAGCCTAGCAATATGTTTTGTATTTGAGGATTACGAAGAGTAGAGGCTTAAGATGGTAAGGTTGATTAGCAAAATTTGCATAGGGTGATGTCCCTAGGCCATAAGACTTTCATGCTTAATGATGTGTCATTGCCTAGCCTAATGACATTAGACCGATATGTCTAGAGCATATTTTGAGATTGGTAGAATATTCAGGCTGTACCAGGTTGTATTAAGATGTTTATGATAGGAGGGAAATTCCCTGGGCAATAAGGCTTGAATATCTTGTGCTATGGTAACAAAATAAGCTGTAAGGCTGAATGTACCGCGTAGTGTCCTAAAAAGGCAATGAAGCCTGTGTAACCAAGTGCTTGGAAAATGGACCAGTAGGTCCTGTGTTTGAATATTACACCCTGGATATAGACTGAATGAGGTTGTCATGTGATGAGGATGTCGCATGCCTGATGAGCATGCATAGGAAAGGTAGTGCAAGTAGTAAGTATAATAGCACAAAAATAGAAATTGTTAAAAGAATGTCAGGATTTGATCTGTTAAATTAGGTTTTCTTGAACTTGAATATACCTGATGAAGTACTTCTTGCTAATCTCAATGTTAGTTAGGAAGGAAATGCTGGATATTATTAGTTTTGATGATGTATTATATAGATGCCATTAGTAACAGCAAAAAGTTTGTATAATATATTTATCTCCTACATTGACTAACTACTATATTTAATGTAGATTAGTTCAAGTTGAATTATAGAGATTAATCAAGGAGAGAATGTCAAGGAAGCAAGAAGTTATCAATGTATTTTGGGAATAATCAAGAAGAAGAGGAGATATTGAAGAAGGTATAACTTGCTAAGAATGATAAGTCCAAGTTGAATGACAAAGAATGATCAAGAGAAGAGAAGAAAGAAAGAGTTTGATTGTGAAGAATGATCAAGATGGGATATTGAAGAAGGAAGAGCTTGTTGAATGAAATGAAGATATCGTTATTTAAGTTCTAGAAGCCTCCACAATCAAATGGAAGTTTGAATTGTTCAATTTGGAGTTGAAACAAGCAAATATAAGGTTCAGGACGAGCAAACTCGAGTTAAGGACTCAAAACTCAAGTCATTCATCATAAACTTGTGTCAATAAGTGTCTTCAGCATCTCTGGCATCTCTGGAGTAGGAAAACTCGAGTTTCCAAGAGCAAACTCGAGTTTACAGCACTGATCAGCAACTCTGTTCTACTTTGTTTGACGTTCAGCTTGGGTGAGGTCTGGTAATTCGATCATATCTCCCAAACCACAGATCCGATTGAGGTGAAACTAGTGGAATATGAAAATAGACTTCTAATGCGTCATTTTGATATAAAACACAAGCCCAAAATAGTTCAAATCAAGGATCTATGAATTGTGCAAGTTGACAGTGAAATTCACGCCACACAGGAAACCAAGCTTGGATGTTTTGAGTGTAACTCACAAACTACAAATTAGATTGATTTGAAATCAGTGGAATATGAAAGTATACTCAAAAGGATTTCCATCAAGATTTGAACGGACCAAAACGGAGTTCAGACCAGGTAGATATGGCCTTTGAAAGTTGACAGTCAGTTCAGGATGTTCCAAAAACGCTGGTCAAGAACAACCTTCATTCATCGAATCATAATGGACATAATACAATGAGTTTGGAGCTGATTCTTCTTGCATTGGATTCTTACCTCGAGCTTGGACATGTAAACTTGAGTTTGAGATTGTCCAAGATTTTTCCAAAACTCGAGTTTGACATTGAAAACTCGATTTTATGCTTGACCGAGAGTTTTCAATTTTTACTCAATTTATGAAAACTACAGTTTTCACTTGGCATAGATTTTTCAAAGGTTTTCATATTTAAATGAAAACTAGAGTTTAGTTTTGTAAACTCGAGTTTTGGCCAAGTAGAGAACTGTGTTATTTTTCAATGTTTTGAAAACTCCAGTTTTCAGTTTGCCATGAGATTTCTAAATTTTCTAAAGTTTTGAGAAAACTCGAGTTTTGGTTTGGAAACTCGAGTTACACTTGGCAGAGAGTCTTCATGTTTTACACAGTTTTTGAAAACTCTAGTTTTCATAGAAAACTCCAGTTGTGACTTGGTGATGAAGGCCTTTTGTCATTAGCCTTGGGGTCCTCAATCAACAATTAACCAAGGATTGTGTATAGGCAAACCTAGGATCATTCTCTCTTTTTCAGGAGCCTTTTATTGAATCCTAAGTAATCTAAATGTCATGCAAATGCAATGAAAACACGGGGGGATTGGGTTTCGGATTTTTAAATTAATAAACAAAAAAAAAAGAAATGCAATTTAAATGAAGCAAAGATAAAATAGAATATAAGAAAATGAGATTAATCAGATTAAAAACGATTAACCTAGAATTGGGATCCATAACCTTCATCAGACAAAAAGATAATAACCAAACTCGTAATTGATTCTGGACAAACCAAAATCTCTGCATTTGTCCAGATATTCCCTCGACTAGACGATCGCCTAGCATTTGATCTAACGCGTGGTGAGCTCGCTGTGCGATCGCACAACGATCTCTTAGAACCTGGTCCGACCTATGTCCTTGGGATATCAATCTTGGTATTAAATCTAATACCTAATCTACAATTATAATCGGATCCGATTAAAATAAACAGAGATGAATTAAGTTACTGATTATAGCCTCTAGATTCATGGAATCCTCAATCCATAGGTCAATCAAAGAAGTTTAGCCAAGCATGGCTAGGCAAAACACAGAAGAAAAGAAGAAGAAGAACATGAAGAACAACTCAGAGAAAATAAAAAGCTTCTAATTTAATCCGAAAAATCTCCTACAACGTCATTGAGAATATGGGCGGCTGACCTAACTAAATAAACCCTAGCTGGCAAAGCGAAATAGGCTTTACAAGTTTGGCCCAAAACAGAAATAAAATAAAACTGGACTTTAATTACAAAATTCGAGCAAAATAAAAATCCAGAAAAATGGGTCTGTCTTTAGCTCCAATTTCGTCCATCTTCTTGTCCGAATCAGCCTTCTGAGTCTCATAACAATTGTAGCTCTCTGAATCATCTAAAAAAGGAAAGAAGAATCAGGCTAATCGGATATGTAGATCAAAAGTTATGGTGAAAATACTAAATCACTGTAAATCTGGAATTTAATCATAAAAATGAATTAAATCCAATTAAAAGCTCAAAGCTCAATTAGGTAATAAAATCCATTATTTATTAACCAAACAATCCTAAATTTATTCACCAAGAGGTACAAATTAGATTTATTAACCAAACAATCCTAAATTTATTCACCAAGAGGTACAAATAAGTGTAATAATATTCAATTATCAAATTCCCTCACACTTATCCTTTTGCACTCCTGGGCAAAATTAAAAGAAAAAAATAAAAGAAAAACTTGTTCTTTCTAACAATTGCCAAACTTCAAAAATTGAACAAAGGTCACAAAGCTTCTCAAAATCAACCAATCAAGACTGAAATTCTTTTATCTCAAATTATAAAGCATGGCAATCTCAATCAATGATGCTAATCACACAAGATGGTCTCTCAAGGATGCCCACAATCAATCTCTCAAGTGTATAGGGTAAACAAGTGTATCGCTCAAATTCTACATAAGAAAATAGTTCTACCATAGGCTTGCTCAATTTCTACTTTTCCACTACTTATAACACATGCATACACAAATCAAGAGAGCTTGTTATGAAAAGTTGAAATGGGGTTAGGGTGAAGGTAGGTAATAGTATGGAATGACAAGGCTAAGAACCAAAAATATCAAGAAGAGCATTGATTAACACAATTATTCTCTATGTATGAAAACTTTTATTTCACTCATATTTCTATGTATTTTCTTTCCCTTTTTTTTTTTACTTCTCTTTTCTTTTCTTTTCTTTTTTTGTTTCCTTTTTTTAAGAGAACCTCATATACATAATCACAATGGCAAAATCAAATATCTTCCCCCCAACACACACTTAAACTATTGCACTCCTGAACAACCCCCACACTTAAACACAAAACCAAGGTTAAATCAGTGCTTAATAAATTTTTAAGGTGCGGAACAAAATGGTTTTACACTGAGACTTGTAATGTGGCTTAGAAAAGAATGGGTCAAAAAGGCACAAAGAGGCTAGCAAACAAATCATAATACAAGGGAAAGGCTGTTTGGCCAAAGTGGGGAAAAGAAAAGAAAGAAAACAAGCTTCCATCATACTCATGCATATAAGTGAAAAATTTACCTTCAAAAAGAAAAGGAGCAAGTTCTCGAGAGCACAAATCATGAGCAGATGCACACATGAAAGAAAGAATGGTAAAAGATGAATTTCATTCATGCAGGCCCCAAATCTCACAAAGGTCAATATCAAATCATGCAACCAGCATCCCAAAATGAACTACCAAGAAATATAATCCAAGAGTCCAGAAATTTAGCCTCAAACAGAAGGATCCATCAAAACCAAGATGTTAAGGTTCACAAGAGGTAGAGCAATCATAGAAAGAGAGTGTGTTATTTATAAAAACTTTTTTTTAACCTACTAAACTACATTATTTCTACTTTTTCTAATGAATTATGTCCCTCCCCCACACTTATCTTCCTCAAACAACAATTAAGCCCAAGTAATCATATGAATTAGGAAGAAAATAAGTAAGGAAAGAGACAACTTTTCTTAGAGTATCTTGAGTCGCTTGAAGGAGAAGTTCTCATCTTTGATGAAAATCATGAATTTTTCCCTTGAAACATCTTCTCCCGCATTGAATTTCCTTGGTGGAGGTGGCTCAAGATCTATTGGAAGAGGTCCAAGAATGTATGGTGGATGTTGGTTCCATCAACAACCTTTCCAAGAATGTGCCTGCAAATAAGACAAGCAAATAGCAGTATCCCATCCAAAAATAGAGACATGGAGAGATTTTGAGTTAATGAAAGGCATGTTAAGTTCCAAACTCTCCAAGTAACTATCACATCCAAGGAAATCAATGATACTCCCATCAGTAGGAGTCAAGCAACCAATCATATTGTGAAAATTCTCTTGTACTTGCAAAATGGAAGGTGTGGAATCCAACTTAGTGTTGGAGTACACCACATTATCGTTACAATCACAAGAGATGGAAGGGAAAAGAGTGGAAGAATGAAGAGAATTTTTCAAATCATCACCACCTGGAATATGTAAAAATTCAAAACAATTATCTTGTTTTTCTAAATCAAGTGACAAATCACAAGAAAGTACTTGTTGGAAAGATTCATCAACATGCAGGATTTTATCAATCAAAATTTCAGAATCTTTGTCACCAACAAGACTACAAGGAGGTAATCCAATGGTAATTTTATGCATTTGGTATTCTAGGCTATGACCTTTCTCACTCACATTAACAACAGAATCCACAAGTAATGAAGAATCACTAAGCAAGTCAAAATCACCAAATAATGCAGCATTAATCTCAGTGCAAATAGGGCACCATTCATTATTAGAACATGCACAATTGGCAGAATTACTTGTACATGCAAAATCAGGATAATCAACATACCATTGAGCAAGAACATCATCAACAACATTGGCATCCATGCTTGATTCAACCTTTTCAAAATTGACATGCTTACTATCATCAATAGTACAAGAGGATGCATTTTGAACAATGATAGAATCAACCACTTCACTAAATGCTTTTTTTTGAAGCTCAACAAGTAAATGACATTTTTCATGATAACAATCTACACATATTTGATATTCTTCACAACAGCATGAAAATATGTCATTCAATTTATCGCAAATATCACTGGTACTATGAAGAGAAGCATTTTCATCAGTTAAAGCATCACATGAAGAAATAGGAACACACTCATCCACAAGTACATTCAAATCACTATTACTAAAGCCAATTGGTTGAGCAATTACATTTCCAAACAATTGAGGGGATTCAACAATGATTTGCAGAATGCGCTGGACAGAGCTCAATGATAAGTGTCGGGAACCATAGATTCCCCGTAGTGGCTTTCAGGGACTCGAACAGTTCTCTGTAGATGAGTACGTCAACATCAATTTGTTTGCCCTCCAAGAGGCAATATAGCAGCAATGCGCATTCTTGCGAGATGGTCTGGGTGTGCAGTGTGGGCATGAGTCGGTAGCGGAGGAAGTGGAACCAAATACGTGCTTTGGCTTTCAGGCGGCTACATTTCAAATTGTAGGACTCGTCCTTGGAAACTTGCCATTCGGTGTTTGGCACACACAACCGGGCAACCACATTAGTCAGAGTGTCAGGGTTTTCTTCCTGCTGGAGGAGTTCACTATACTCATCATCGGTGGAGTCGAGGTCGAACACCCTGCAAATGGCGCTGGGGCAGCATTGTACATTCTTCCCTCGGACGGTTACAAAGTAGGGGGAACCCCCTGGGTAATTTGCTGCAAATTCAAGGACGAGGGGGGCTACCACTTTAGCCGGGTGAAGGCAGAATTTCTCCCATCGGCGCTAACGTACGACCCCTGTGACGCATTCTGGGTAGGCGCCCTGTTCGAAGGCGTCCCCGTCGAATCCTCGCTCTGGTGCTAGGGTTTTATCGGCCTTGAGGGAGTTGAAGCAGGATTCGGCCTCCTGAGTGGCGAATGGCAGAGCGTCTAAGGCTTCAGTGGATGTTTTCTGTCCGAAACCCTTGGTACACGCCATTGGAATGCTCTGGAGTATTGAAGGAGAGCAAAAGTGTTGTCACCTTGTGCAAAGTGAATGAGTGCAAGTGTCTTCGTCGATGGGTGTGGTCCGCTCTAAGTAGGGTTCATGGAGAGTGATTGTGGCCATATGATTTGAACGGGTTGCGTGCAATCCGACCGAAACTTCGGGGAAGATCCATGCGGCAGACGCTTGGTGTGGTTAACGGCAGTTTCCACTTCATTTGGGATATTAATTTTCAAATTCGCTAGGCCCAGTCTTGTGTGGCCCACTCCAGCAATCCGTCCTTGATTTCGATTAGTGCAGCTCAATTGCTGCAGCTGTTCAAATGCCTTGGTACTTGGTTGCTTTGATCGTTAGCCTCTATTCTCAAAACAGTAATTTAAAACATAGCTGGGCTACCTCCCAGTAGCGCTTGGTTTAAAGTCTTCATCCTGACTTTGCTACAGCAAATTAATGCTGTGGCAGTGCAGGGAGCTCCCCTGCCTCTGTAGTGCCTTTGCTGATATTTGAACAAGTTAGGTACTTCTCAGTTGGATCTTTGAATCTCGTGGTCTTAAGTATTGAAAAGGTGACCTGATCATTGTTTACCCGCATAGTGAGTTCTCCTTTTTCCACATCAATTATTGTACGACCAATTGCCATGAAGGGTCTTCCCAGCAGAATTGGGACATCATGATTTGCTTCAAAATCCAGGATAATGAAATCCACTAGGAAGATGAACTTATCCGCTTTTACCAGTATGTCTTCGATCTTGCCTTCAGGCAGTACTATTGAGCGATCAGCCAATTGCAATGTGACTGTCGTGGGCCTGGCTTCCCCTACGGCCAACTGTTTGAAAATCGACATAGGCATGAGATTGATGCTAGTGCCTAGGTCGCACAGAGCCTTACCCGAGTAGTTGGGTCCGATCGCACAAGAGATTGTGAAACTGCTAGGATCTTTTAATTTTGGAAGCAATCGATTGGTTAACATGGCACTGCACTCCTAGGTCAATACCACCATCTCGAACTCCTCCAGTCGCCTCTTTTTAGACAGAATTTCCTTCATAAATTTCACGTAGATGGGCATCTGTTCCAAAGCTTCCACGAGTGGGATGTTAATGTGTAATTGCAACAGCATATTGAGGAACTGCTTGAACTGTTTCTCCTGCCCTTGTTTCTTTAGCCTTTGTGAGAAAGGCGGAGGTGGTTTTGGCATTGCTGGAGGTCCACGGTCAGAATTATGCTTCGGCAAAGCGGTAGCATTCGTTGTTGGGCATTGAACGTAATCTTCCAAAACTGTACGTGGAGGTAGAGTTGCAGCGCCTGGATTTTGTTTTGGTGGTGTCGGTCTCGGTTGCCTCTGTTCGTCTTCAAGGGGCTATTCAGTACCTTCTTGCCCTTCCTTAGATTTCTCTGGTTTGGAATCAGTTATCACCATCGGTTGCTTGGTTGCTATCATGGGTGCGAGGCTTTTACCACTTCGGAGCTCGATCATCTTGACTTCTTCTCTGCCTTGGATCTTGGGGACTTCAGTGTCACTGGGCAGGGCTCCTAAAGGTCGATTGTTTAGAGCAGTTGCTAGTTGTCCCACTTGAGTTTCAAGATTCCGCAAAGTCACTTGTTGATTCTGGATGATTGCATCGTTTTTTGACATACAGTCCTTCAGAAGGTTCAACATAGAGTTCTACAGGTCTGAATCCCCACCTTGTTGTCTTGCTGGCTGGGTGAACCCCGGCGGGTTTGATGCTCGATTTGGGAATTGTTGGTCCAAGGATTGCCCTGTTGCTTGTGCACTTTGGGGGTTCCATGAGAAATTGGGATGCTGCCTCCATCCAGGGTTGTATGTATTTGAATACGGGTTGTTAGCATTGTTTTCCTATTAAAGTTATTGATGAAGTTTACAGCTTCAGGGTTTGTGGAGCACTGAGCGTACGAGTGCTCTCCACCACAATACATGCAAGCTACTTGTGATGGTTGCATCGATGGAAGGGTCAGTTCTTTCACCATATTGGTCAGAGTTGAAACCTGTGATGTGAGGGTAGTCATAGCATCCAATTCATGTATTTCTGCAACAGTTTGGGAGGAAGTAGCTCTGTCTGCTTGCCACTGGTGACTATTCATGGCCATGCGTTCCAGTAAATTGTAGGCCTCTTCAAAAGATTTCATTAGTAGGAATCCTCCCGAGGAGGCGTCTACTATTGATCGTGTCTGAGTGTCGAGGCCTTTGTAAAATGTTTCAATCTGGACCCATTTAACAAGTCCATGCTGGGGGCATCTTCTTAGGATATCCTTGAATCTATCCCAGTCATCATAGGTAGATTCACCAGGCTTTTGTTGGAAGTTGGTGATTTCTCCTCTGAGTTGTGCGTTCTTAGTCGATGGAAAGAATTTTAACAAGAACTTACTTCCCAGATCATTCCATGTGGTGATGAAATTAGCAGGCAGGTTGTTGAGCCACGTGCGCGCCTTGTCCCTTAGTGAGAATGGAAATAATTTGATCCGGACGGCATCGGGAGGTATACCAGGAATTACAAAAGAATCGCACACCTCCAGGAAGGTCTTAAGGTGAAGGTGCGGGTCTTCGGATGGGAGTCCTCCAAATTGCCCAGCTGCATTCAGCATTTGAATCATGACACTTTTACTTTCAAAGTGTCCAGCATTGATTGTTGGCAGAGTGATAGCCGAAGTCAATTTGTTTAGATCTGGAATCCCGAATTCCATAATGCCTTGTTCTCATCTGGGTCTAGTGGTGGAGGTAAAGGGACCTGGTCATCCCTGTTCGTCTCCATGCGCTCTCATTGTTCTCGCTCGTGATTGTTAGGTATATCTGCCATGCTTGCTGTGCCAACGGATTGACTTCTTCGCTTCTGCCTTGTGCGCCTGTGCTTGTTGGTGCGTTCTATCTCAAGGTCGTAAGGCTCTAGATTGGCTGGAGGTGAATTGCGCATGCACTACAAACTGTACCTGAAGAATCAAGAACAGAGAAAAGTGAGCTTGTTACTAGGTAAGTCACAACTATTAAGCAAAGGGGCGTCGTCACTAGGGGTATCAACAATCCCCGGCAACGGCGCCAAAAACTTGTTGGTCAAATTCCCTTATGGCAAGCGAACCAGTCGAACAAGTAATAAAGTTAAAGTAGAGTATCGTCCCACAGAGACTGAGATACCAAGGAATGACGTTCGATTGCTATGATAGTTGTGAAAGCAGAAAATAAACACAATCAGGTTGAGAAGTTGTGGTGATTAGGCTACTAGCAAAAGTAAACAAAATAACGGTAAACGTGAGAAGATATCAGTAATAGGTTAGGCTGGACTCAGAGTCACCCTTAATTGTGTCACTCCCCCAGTTGCTCTACCCAATGCTACAGCATCTACACTGTACAGCTTCCGCAATTGCTACAGCATAGCTGCTACTCACAAAGCTATTTGGTTAACCCACCTCTATAGTCTACCGAAGCTTCCGCGTCCGATACGTAGGATGCTAACTATACTCCCTCCATATTCCTATGGCAACTTTCTAGTTTAGATCCTTGTTATGCTCAAGGTGTTATGGTTATGAGATGTAGACCCATTCCTGGAGTCTACAATAATAGGTCAAGCCGTGCACGGGCTGCCTAGCAAACATTGTTTCTCAGAGGTCTAACCCCAACTCCTTGCCAGTAAGCTGAGGCCATAAATCTAGCCCTTAACTTCCGTTAACCGACTAGTGATTAAAACACCGATACGCAAACCAAATTTATTGAATTAAAAACTTGCAACTGGGTTCATTTAACACTTAAAGATTCATCCTCGTCCAGCCATATAAAAATCAGTTCATGACTGACGAGGAAGACACGAAAAAAAAATTAACAGAATGACCCATGATTGAAATACGAAATAAACAAAAGGAAAACAAAAAGCTTGAACGGAGTTCCGGGGCGTGGATAAAGTCCTATCACGTCACGTCTCCACGTCGTCTTCTCTCCGTCATATTGCAGGGAAGAATGCTGGGTTGTCCTGGAAATCGCGTGCTTTGTGAACTTTCTCACTCTTCTCTTGAGTCTGTCGAAGATAGAATTCTGTCTAGGGCTCTCTGACTGCTTTAGGGTTCGCTCGGCTGCTTTATAATCGGGCTTTCTTGCGGCGCAAGTTGCAGCGAGTTGAGACTTTCCTATTTCGTCGGGATCTTTCGTATCTTCTGATTTGAGTAGATTAGATTGTTTCTGCTGATTTTGCGGGATTCTTCAAATCTTTCAGTTCCGATCCTCCGCATCTTCTATTCCATTACGTCAGCAACCTATCTGTCAATATCACCCTTTTCTTTAATTCCCGAAATCATCTGGATAAAAAGGTCAAAATATAAGCCGCATAGCATTGCGTCCTCTACTTTGCTATAGCATTCTTGTGCCTTGTATTGCCATTCAGTTTGCTGTCAAAATACTATAGCATCGTATCACAGTTTTCTTCAAAAGCATCGTGAATCAAGCTGTTCTTAGCACATGTGGATGATTTCTATCTCTCAGTCCCTATATCATGAATATATGCCTTTTTGCTTATTTAAATCCTAGTTAAGCTTATTTTTACCATTCAACTGAGTCATGAAGTATAGGGAAAATATGGTATTATTTGTGCTCATCAACTATATACTGCCCTTAATATTTATTATGCCGAGTGACCTTTCCAGAAAATGCCCCTAATCTAATAACACCTTACACCATTTTTAGTATTTCCAAAAATACCCTTGCATTTTCTTGTTAAATTTGAGCCCAACCAGAATTTTCAGGAAATTCAGTGTTTCTAGTCCAACTTCATGGATTTTTAATAAATTCTACAAAAATCATTTTTGCATCAAACCAGTGCCATTTGATATTTATTATGCCGAGTGACCTTTCCAGAAAATGCCCCTAATCTAATAACACCTTACACCATTTTTAGTATTTCCAAAAATACCCTTGCATTTTCTTGTTAAATTTGAGCCCAACCAGAATTTTCAGGAAATTCAGTGTTTCTAGTCCAACTTCATGGATTTTTAATAAATTCTACAAAAATCATTTTTGCATCAAACCAGTGCCATTTGAACCATTAAAATGTCTCATTTTCAGGAAAAAATATTTCTAGAGACCGAAGGACATATATTTTGGCGTGTATCTATTTTTCTTCCCTCTAGTCTAGATTCGACCTGATTCTTCTGTATCTTTTAGTAGAAAAATCCAAATGATGTAAAATTATACATCACGGTGAATCTTAGGAAGTGTACTTTCTACCTATAAAATTTCAGATTAAGTTCATTTACTATTTTTATAACACAGTTGATGGTTTGCAACCAGAATTTCCAGAATCAACAATAAGCTTGTTCTTAGGGGTTTTTCAGTGTTTTTCAGTTCGGCAACTTAACCTTAGCCTAACCCTACACTAAATCATGTTCCAGAACCATTGGAGACCTTAAAAATACAAAAATCCAACTATAACACTAAGCCTCTACCTCTTGGACGAAAATACCATAGCAAGAACTCAAAAAAGTAGAGTTTTCAGGGTTACCTACGATTGGTGAATCGGTGGTTGTTCTTGGTAACTTGGCTTCCTGAACTTTGGCTATGGAGGTTGCTGAGCCCTCTCTCTTTCTTCTGGAAATTTCTCCCCTTAGGATAAAAATGAAGGGTCAAAATTCCTTTTTAATAAAGAGTAATTTGATCCGGTAAATTAAGAATTAACAAACGTAAATTTCTGTCCATTGCGTAATAAATTGGATCTGATTTCTTGACTTTTTCTCCAAGCTTTCCAAAAAATTCCAGGGGTCTCTAGGGTGCTGACATGTGGCGCATCCCCCTTCCAAAATATCTAGATTTTTTTTGTTTTCTTGGTGCAAATTACATGTTTTGGCCCGAAACTCTTATAAATTACAGTTGTGGCCCAGAACTTATTAATTATTCCTGACTTTTCCCATGTACTTTGGTCAGCCCAAAAGTACATATGTGGTGCCATTTAGGGCCCACATATCCACCCCAATTATTTTCTGCACAATTTCCCTGATTTATCCCCTTTTTCAGCATGTAGGTCTCGCACTTTGACTTTTGCACTGATTTTTCTCTTTCTTCTTCTTCAAGCCATTTTTAATCATTATGGGGGGCTAGGTGGCACCACTTTGGGCCCACCAAATCTGCCCTCCAACTTTTCCACTAACTTTTCACTTTATCTGGTCCTATCTTCTTCTACCAGTCCACGTGGGTCTCGCTGGTCAACAGGGTGTTTCCCTTTATACTTTTCTTCAACTTTTTCAGATAATCTATCCTGAATGGACATTCATGTGTGGCGCCTTCTTGACTTCCCAAGGTGGCCCCACACTTGTCCCATTCGGTCCAAAAGAAACCCCCAACTGGTCCCTATCAGTCTCTTTTCACCAGTCGGTCACCTGTGGGACCTGCATTTGGTATTTGGGCCTGAATCATAATAAAATCATCAGGTTTTTTTCTCATCTCTCATGGCGGACGAAATTTAATGCCAAAAGGACAAGGAATTGACTATTTTGGCCTTGCTTTCCTTTTTTACCCCTGAATGACACGTGTCCTAGTGTAATCACTACACTGACTCTTACCTTTGACTTATGACTTGTCAGTGTCTCTTTCCCATTACTCTACAACTCTTTTTAATTGTTTCTCCAAGTAGAGTATTACAGAAAATAATATTAACAATAATAATAATAATAAAATAATAATCAAAAATAAAACTTCTCATTAATTTAATAGTAATTACAAGTACATCAGTTACATCAGTAGGGGTGTCACAGTTGATGAGATTTTTTAGTTATTGATATAAGTGCATATGATATGAGTAATTTTTTAGTTTTATTAATCATCAATTTAGAATAGATAATGTGATGGGATCTTTCGGTTGCCCAAAAAAAATTCAAAAGCCTTCGTCCCGTTTTTAAAAGTAATACTCCTAGAATACCTACTTAACCGACAATAAGATTTGAATCCATAGTATGTTAATCTTATCAGCCGTATATCAATTTTCATAGGCAAAAATATTATATTTATATGCATAAATATTAAATGAATTCGATCAATTCGATCCCTTTATCAGCAGAGACAAGAGAGAAGGACATACTCAAATAAATAAAGGTGTCCTATAAATTATGTGATATTTTTTAAAAGATTGAAAAGAATTACAACAACAAAAATTTAATTTAAAGAGTAAATAATACAATATTATAGTCAATAATTGCATAAGATAGATGATAATAATAATTAATATAATTTGTGATATATATATATATATATATATATATATATATATATATATATATATATATATATATATATATATTTGTATTCACTATTTCTAACCCTAATATACATGGTTGGGGGTTTGGGTAAGGATTTACAACAGTCGGATTTTGAGTGGATAGCACTTGGACCTTTTTGTGCTGGGCGCTCCTAGAGTAAAAATTCGTTGGCCAATATGCATCTTAGATAACAGACGCTATCTTTTTCTAACGGCTTTATGCTGACTACACATTTTTAAGAGTTTTCTGTGTTGACTGCACATTTTTAAAAGTTTGTTAGTATTTTTGGTACCCTTTGTTAGTTGTGATTAGTTTTGATGATGTCTTATATTAATGTCATTATCTAGAGCAAAAAGTTTATATCATATACATTGACTAATTACCTTATTTATTATAGGTTAGTCCAAATCAAATTATAGAGAATGATCAAGAATGGAGTTTGAAGAAAGAAGAACTTGTTAAATATCATGAGAACATCAATATCCAAGTCTCCACGATCAAACCGAAGTTGAAACGGCTCAATTCGGAGTTAAAACAAGCAAGTTCAAGCTTCCAAATGAATACTGGTTTGTTGGAGGGCATTTATGTAATTTCAGCGTTGTGAGTTTAAAGAAAGAAGAATCTGTTAATTATCATGAAAATATCAATATTCAAGTTCCTGTGATCAAATAGAAGTTGGAATGGGTCAATTCGGAGTTAAAATGAGCAAGTTCAAGCTTCCGGAAGAATACTAGTTTGTTTTAAGGCATTTGTGCAATTTTAGCTTTTTCTAGCATAAACAGTGTCATGCTCGAGCACAACAATGTTCATGCTCGAGCAAGGTACACTTTCAGTTCATTTTTAGCCCAAAATCCGTCCTTGCTCGAGCATGCTACTCGAGCAAGAGAAAATCCTTGCTCGAGCAAAGTTGTTCTTCAACTTCCTCTGTTCAGCTCTGTTTCTGGTGACCTTCGGTAAGTTGACGATATCTCTTAAACCACGAATCAGATTGACATGAAACCAGTGGCATTGGAAACTAGACTCCCAACACATATTTGTGACAAATATTCATGCCCAAAGGAGTTCAGATGAATTGTATATGAATTTTACAAGTTACCACAAAAATCAACGTGACAGTCCAGACCCAGCTTCGGTATTTTAAGCATATCTTACAAGCAAAAAATCGGATTGAGATGAAACTAGCGCCATTTGAAACTAGAATCAAATACCTTTCCAGAAACATCAAGAACACAGAAAAAGAAGATCAATTGAAGAAGTTATGATGTTTTTAAGTTGACAGTCTGTTCAGAATGTAGCAAAAACGCTGGATAAGAACAACCTCCATTCATATGATGTTAATGGATGCAATACAACTAGTTTGGATTTATGCAAAAGACTTTATGCCAACTGGAAGTTGCCTCTTGTACTGTCAACGTAATTGCTTCTTGAAAGTCTGAAATTTGCACAAGATAATGGTAGGCAGTAGCCTGACACTCGAAGATAGCCTACTCGAGTAAAGTGACTGGCGTGCCCGAGAATCATCAAGCTCAGAGCAAAGAAGTATAATTTTGGGATGCATGCTCAGCAGACTATGAGGCTTGCTCGAGCAACTTCGAGTTGAGCAAGGAAATTGCACATCTGAGGAGTCTTGCTCGAGCAGCATGCTCGAGCAAAGGTAAAACGTGCTCGAGCAACATCGATCGACTCTTCGTTCTCTATCTCTGAAAGACGCTTGCCCGAGCATGAAAATGGCATGCTCGAGCACCATGCTCGAGCAAAGGAAAAATCATGCTCAAGCAGCAACACTTCAACTGAATCTCCTCACCTATGTTTGCCTCTTGCTCGAGCATAGTCTTAGAGTTGCTCGAGCATCAACGATAGAATCCATTTTATCAGTTCAACAGCAGAAGCTTGCCCGAGCATACCTCTGATCATTGCCCGAGCATCAACGATATTAATTGGTCTTTAAAAAGCTTGCCTGAGCAAGCTTTGGTTCCTTACTCGAGCGTTGTGTCCATTGCACTTTGAAATTACTCCTTCTCAAATTGATGCCCGAGCATATTGCTTATCCATGCCCGAGCATAACCACCTCTGTTTTGAAATCACCGTCCTCGTAAATCTTAAATCATTCTATGTGATTTCATTTCTTCATATTATTACTCATTACTATTACCAAATGCTTTTAACCAGTTTGTTCATGAGTTTCAGATGACTTAATCATGGATTAACAACAAATTGGCATAAAGCAATTTGTGTGTCAGAAGCACGTCAGAAAACAGATGAAAGCCTTTATGTCTAACGGATAGTTTGAATCATTACAACGGCTATTATTACAACACTCAAGACGGAGCATTAACAAAGTCAACGATAAACATTTTATGATTGAAGTTGGATTAGAGCTTAACAGACAAAAAGCAACAAGAGTTTCAACGGCTACTTCCAACTGATCTCTAACGGTCGAATGCTCGCAACGGTCGAAACACAATAACATATAAATTGCAAAGCCTTCAAACTGGAAAGTGTGACAATGAATGACTCGATGAACCCAATGAAATGATTTTACTCTTCACCGTCGATAGTTCAATTGCTCATACACTCTCTGTTTCTCAATGTCTATATAGTCTATTGTAAAGAGTGAGGTGATCGATTGTGTACTTCAGTGATTATCATTCATCCACTATGTGAGAGAGACTTATCAATCATTTTACAATTCGTTCAAATCTCAAGATAGAAGTATCTTGAGTATGGGTGTATCAATTACAACTTGTAAGGGGGAGTGGAGTTTGAATGAGAGGACCATCCTTCGTTTACAGAGTGTGTAATTATATCCCTATAAGGGAGAGTATCTCGGTAAGAGACTGTAAAGGCTTTCCCTTGTGCCCGGTTAAATAAGGAGACAGTGGATTGAAAATCTCAAGTAGAGCTTGGGGACTGGACGTAGGTCAAGGATTGGGCCGAACCAGTATAAATCGCTGTTTGCATATTCTCTTCCCTATACTCTTATATTTCTAGCATATCTATTTGATTGACTGAATATCACTTTACAATTATTACTGTCATACGAACTGCTTTAAGTAAGTTGCGAAAAGATTTTCAAATTTATCTAAAGTTTCATCAGACGCCCAATTCACCCTCCTCTTGGGTGATAGCCAAGTCTAACTCCCTTAAAAGTTATTTATACTGGGCGCTCCTAAGGTTAAAATTCGTTGGCCAAATTGCTCCTCAACCAAAAAAGAAAAAAATTCATATCATTCAAATGAGAGATTGAAGGTGTGAGATCAAACAGATGTATGACATGGTTAATCAGAACTCCAAGATTCTGTTTGAGCAATAAAAGGCTCAAAACAACATGATATTTTTAAAGTTAGCACCCCTATGAGGAGTAATGAGCAGAGATTCAATTCATTAGAGGCCCTATTCATAGAACACATGGGTACTCCTGCTCTTGAAGAGTTTATTGATATCACATCTTCAGAAGCTCAAACTTCTATGATTCCAACTTCTCCACCTTTTTTTTCAGATATCCTAAGTACTGACCATATTCATTTAGTTGGGACATTACTTAAGAAGCTAGTACTTCAATCCCATTTCACATCTCAAAGGCTATTGATGATCCTTCTATTGAGTACACTTCAAAGCACAACGTCATGGATTTCACAAAACAAGAAAGCAAGAAAATGGACTTCATTGGGCTTTTTGACCAATTTGCCCTTAATTAAATAATTAATTACCGAAACGCCCCTGTCTGGAAACATATTACCTATCTGCCCCTGTTTAGTCTATTACACCCCCCCCCCCCCCAATTTAATCAACTAAAACGCTAGGCCTTTATTTTTTTTGAATTTCCCCGCGATGTAATCGACTAAGCACTATAGCTTAGTCTATTACATAGCGACAGATGGGTTTTTAAAAAGCCCCATTTGGCCAAATACGAACCTTAATACTCGGTTAAGCCCCCCCCCCCAAAGGCTCTCTCTTTTCTCAGTTTTAGTGTGACCCATCAAAGTTTAATACCATCCCACCTTGTTGTAAGTATTATAGGTTGTTTAATCATTGTAGTTTCACTTTGTTAAGCTCTTTTTTTTTGTGTAATCTAAAATGTTCCCTTTTCCAACTCCCAAATTCAGGTGTGAAGGATGAGTTCAAGTTCAAACACATATGTTACTGTAATCTACCATAGTGGGAGGCATTTTGAAGGTCCCAATGGTGTCCAATTTGAAGGAAAAATGAAAATGATGAAAATCAACCAAGGCACTATGTACAACGAGCTCAAAGAAAGAATTTACCGAAAATTGGGGCTACATGGCAGCCATTGCATTCATCAGTTGATTGCCAAAATGGAGACTATAGTGGGTAAGGATAGGGTATACTACATTAATAACGATGTATGTGATGATGAAGACGTAGAGTGTGTCATAAATGCATTTGCTGATCGGAAATCACAAAAATTTATCGAGATATATGTTGAGCTTGAATTTGGTGAATTATCATCTGTACCCATGCATACAAGATCTCCACAATATTTTGGTCAAGAAGAAAGACCTGTCGGTTTATCTACTCCTTCACAAGTCTTAAGTCAGATAACATTGACGAAGGAAGAGGAAGATGAGAATATGCACAACAATGAAGAGAGCGAATCTGAGAGGTTTATTCCACTAGGTGACACATCAGATACTGATATGGAGGCTGATTTTGATGCTCGCACGAACCCAGTAAATCGAGGACTGCAACAATGCCACCACTTCGTGTTGACCAAGTTAACAGTGGTAAGTTAGTAAACTTGTATTTGTATGCATAATTTTTATTTAGTGGTTATGACCAAAAAAACATTTTGACAGATGTAAGGCCTAAGATTGAGCCATTTTGGAACGAAAGCTCACACTATTCCTTCATTAATTGGGCACACTGTGATGATGACATGGAGATGTTGTATGGTGATGATGACAGGCAAGGTGGTTGGCATTTAGGCGATCCATTATATTTATATCAGCAGTTTCCTTCTAAATCTGAAATGCAACATGCCGTGAAATTATATTGCATGAAGTCTCATCATACAGCCAAGGTTGAAAAAAGCGATGACCATAGGTTTGTGATGAGGTGTCGAAACCATGCTAACGGTTGTCCTTGGTATATGAGGGCAATGGTCCCCAAGAATGGAAATAGTTGGGTGGTTCGTAAGTTGGGTAAAGATCACACCTGCTTGAACTAGAGTCTCGCCCGGGATCATAGATAGCTGGATTCAGATGTTATATGTGCAGCCATTATCAATATGTTTTCTATTTTTTTGCAGTTGAATTTGGTTTGTTTTTTGACATACATTTAGGATTTGCTTTGTTTTCACAAGGTATGTTAAGAGAAGATCCAGCTTTAAAACCAGTACTGATACAAGAGAGGATACAATGTCTGTATGGATATAATGTAACATACAGGAAGGCTTGGAAGGCAAAAAATGAAGGCCATTGTGAAGTTATTTGGTGATTGGGAGGAATCATATACATTCTTGCCCAACTAGTTGACATACATGATGTAGTGTAATGTGAGTTCTATTTTCAGGCTTGATACTGATTGAGAGGTTTGGGGAGGTTTAAAAGTCTATTAGGGTTCGTATTCAGCCAAATGGGGCTTTTAAAAAACCCCTCTGTCGCGATGTAATCAACTAAGCTACAGTACTTAGTCAATTACATTGTGGGGAAATTCAAAAAAATAAAGGCCCCACGTTTTAGTCGATTACATTAGGGGGTGTAATCGACTAAACAAGGGCAGATAGGTAATATGTTTCCAGACAGGGGCATTTTGGTAATTAATTATTTAATTAAGGGCAAATTGGTCAAAAAGTCAACTTCATTGTGCCGAATTTACATAAGCATTTCCGAACCTTATCTCTTTATATTTTTTTGAATATTTCCCACATCTTTGGTATCAATTTTCTTTAATCATGAAAGTTTTTTTTTTTTTTTGAAAACCTCTCCAAATTGTTTCAAACTTACTTTCATGAAAACCTTCTTTCACTTGTGTCACATTAAAAATGAAAATACTTTCATATAGGCGAGAGAAAATTGTTTTTTGGGCACATTCATTTTTGTTTAAGTGAGAGTTGATCATTTTTACTTTGTTTTCACATTTGCTTCTCCACAAGACTTTCTTCCTTTCACTTCAAATGTTTTGCTGATAACAAATAAGGGGAGAAAATGGCAAGAAAAATATCCTACACCTAATTTCCTCTCATACTCATATATTTCATAAAGTATTTGTCATCATCAAAAAGGAGAGAATATTAGATATGATTAGTTTTGATGATTTCAAATATAGATGGCAAATATTCAGTGCAAAAAGTCTGAATAATATATTTATCTACTACATTGATTAATTCCTATATTTAATGTAAACTCAAAGATCAGAAGGCATGAAATTCAATTATGGAGAATGATCAAGAAGAAAATTAATAAAATAGTTGAGTTAGATTGATTAAGAGGAAGAAGAAGGAATAAATCGGCTTAAAACAAAAAACAAAAAAATGGCATTTTGGCTCGAATTTTAGAAATGACAGTTTAGTGCCAGATTTCTAAAATGCCAATTTGATCCTACACTCACGTGCTGTTTTTTGAGCACTCAAGTGTGGCACTGTACACTCATGTGTATAGTAGTGAATAGTGACATCTTTTCACCTCTATTTTACAACTCACATGTACAAAGTTTAGTTTTTTCAATGATAGCTTCCAATCCACAAATCCAATTTATGTTAAACCAGTTTTATGTGAAACTAGACTTCCAATGCGTCACATAAACACCTAAAGCACGCTTAAAGGAGTTCGGATGAAAGAGAAATGAATTTTGGAAGTTGACAGTGGAATTCTTGCCACATATCAGACACAAGTTCAATGATTTGGATGTATCTCACAAACTATGCGTCCAAATGGAGTGAAACTAGTTTCATATGAAACTAGATTCCCAATGTGTCACACATACACTAAGAGAAAGCTTAAAGAAGTTTGGACCAAGGAGATATGGGTTTCTAAATTTGACACTAGAAATTCTAGTGCCTTTTCATAATAATTTCGGTTATCTGGATATATCTCCCAAAATACATCGCTAATGGAAGTGAAACCAGTTCCATATGAAACTAGACTCAATTTGCTAAATAGTCAACATTCATCTGCTCATATCTGTCAGGATACAATAAGTTTGGAGCTCATTCCTTTTTCATTAGAAAGAAGACTTCAAGAGCTTTATGTGGTCATTTGCTAAATTTCGAGTTATATATGAAGAGTTATGAGCTCTGGAAATTGACCTTTTCTCTAAAAGAAAGATCACGAAACACTGATCATAGTTCATGAAAATCACTATGTCCAAAAATCTTGGTTGTTATGCTAAACATCCAGATGAACTCCAAAATTAGTTATACTACTTCTTAGCATTACTTATCTCATTTATATATAAGTTTCAGGTGATTATAACTCATATTTCATTTCAGACTGACAAAAGCAAAAATCTGTCATTAATGCAAGAAAAGTGCATACAGCGAGATTAAAGTTGAAGCAACAAAGAAAGCAATAGTCATTTAGTGAAGCCAAATGACATACAAGAATAAAGGAATTCAAAAAAGCATTTCATGGTGTTACGGACCGGCCCAACAGGCCCAGGTCCGGACCTCGACCCAACTAAGCCTACACCGGGATCTCCACTATAATAGGAAACAATATGAAATCCCGCCAATGGGGGGACCCTATTAATAAGGAATCTCCTACAATCATGGAACGAGCCAATCAGACCCTTACGGCTCAAACACAGATATGGCTCATTAAGGCAGGGATACGCGCACCACACTCTTCTATAAATAGGAGGAAACCCTAAACAGGTGCACACGTTCTATCTTATGCTCTATTTACATTCCGTCACACAGAGCACACACCCCACTCCCCTGGCTACGTGCCTTCCAGTTTATCACGAACTACGTGGACTTTGATCCCTTCAGAGGGTACGTAAGCTCTAGGCTTGACAACCTAGTCAAGTCCAATCTCTGTGTTCTTAGGACAGAACACATGGAATGATAATGACGAAGCAACGGCTATTTCTCCAACGGACTGAAACTCACGATGGTAATATGCTCAACGATATTATTCTCTAAAGGACCAAATCCTCAATGATAAAACAAAGAGACTGCACATAAGTTTCACTCACAACAGTCATATGAGAAAATGGTGCTCAACGAACGTGCAAACAGTGAAGCATGATAAAGACAACAAAACAATGGTAATATTCCAACGTTCACAATGGTCAATGCTTCAATGTACGAAAGTTCTCAACAGCTATATTTCTCCGACTCACATATCCTCACAACGGTTTAATACCAATTCCCAATAAACACTCATTCAAGACAGAGCAATCGAAGAAGCCAACAACGAGAGCTTACACCTTCATTGTAAAAATGCCAACACTATGGCATTTATCTCATTTTCTCTATGTTTTTTCAATGATCATATAGTTTACCTTAGAGATTGAGATTATTTGTATTATACTTTAGTATTCATCTTACTCACTTATGAGAGAGAATATCGATTGTAATCCTTCATCATAAAAGTTATATCATAACAATATGTAAGGGAGAGTATCTTGGTGAGAGATTTGTAAATAGCTCCAGAAGTGCTCGGCTAAACTTTGGGGATTGTAGCAGTTCTCAAGTACCCGGTTAAAACTTGAAGAAGATAGTGGATTGAAATATTAAAAGGAACCTGGGACTAGACAATAGTAACAAAATTTATATATAAAAATATATTTGTCTTTCCAACTGCATTTTTTTTTTACAAGGTCATGACATTACATAGACAACATCATTTACAAATGTAGATGTATCCATGCTAACTTTGAATTTCACGCAAGTTTCATTACTTTCTTTTCCAATTCAAGATGATATGATTCTTTGCAACTCCTCATATTTGTGTCTTCCTTTATGCATCTTGTTCTTACCATACCACCAACATACTTACTTACTTTCTTGCCCTCCACCATGTACAAAGTTCCCCCCACATGAAAAAGGGGGAAAAACATAATAGATTCTTCCTTGAAATACTAGCCATTTTTAATTACGATCTATAACATAAAGTTAGTATTCACAACTTTAACAGTCATATTAACAACTACAACTGGAAGTATTAACAACTATCTCATAGTAACGTTTTCACAACCAAAATACCTTGAACACATTAAACCATTCCAAAAAAAAAAAGACATTTTCCTCTATTTCTATGCCTAAAAACCAAGTAATCTTTTATTAACCCCACATACAAAGCACAGTTCGTATTAACAATATAAGCAATAATATTAACAAGGTATTAAATATCTCATTTCAGCGTTTTTGCAGCAAAAGTATATTCATCACATTCAACAATTCCCACTAATGAAAAATAGATCATTCATGTTCAGCTTCTCAAGTCAAATCCTTCAACTTTTGGTGAGAACCTACGAGAGCACAAATTCTCATTCCTGCTCAATTTTATTTCTTCCCCTTCTCCTTTTGTAGGCTTCATAAATTGGAGAGCATAGAAATAGCAAGAGCACCAAAACTTAGGTATTTGGTATACATAGACTGGGACTAGAAAGAGTTGGCATGGAATCCATCCGGGTCGGAGCTATCAAATGCAACGGCTTCGGTGGATTTCAGTCTTGCATAGATTTCCAATTTCATACACAAATCACCCTCAAATACATCTAAGGACTTACCGAGAGACTTGAAATCGGCACCATCGCCGAGTGATTCGTCAAATAGGAGCCATACACTGAATGGATCGACTCAGAGTGTGTTGTGCTCGGTGGATGGGTGCGACTCATGATTGCAGAGATTATCCTTTGGGAAAATTCATATGGGGGCCCTTTTAACCAAAAAAAACCCCAAAACAGGCCCAAAGATTCTGTAAATCCCAGAAAAGGTCCTAGGACCCTTTTTGACATTTGAATGTTAAGTAAAATGACAAAAATGCCATCAGTTTTAGTATCACTTTCCTCTCTCCGCTGTATCAATATTCTCTCTCTTCTCTTGCTCTGTTTTCCGGCAATAGAGGAGGAATATGTTTTTCATCAAAGGAGGAAGAAGTAGAAGAGTGAAAGAAAGAAATATCTCTACTTATTCTTCCATCCAACATCCAAGGGGGCTGTTTTGTTTTTAATCACTATGCTACTTCATTTTTAATCACTGTAGGGTTGGGTTAGTAAAATCTTGCTCTGTTTTTGGGCATGGAAACAGAGGGAAAGGTCTGTATTTGAGTGGGAATGGTTGAAAGTGATCAAGAAATGAAAGCTGAAAAAACACTGAAATTTGATAGTTGTTAATACCTGCAATTTTAGTTGTTAATACCTTCAGTTTTAGTTGTTAATATGGCTGTTTAACTTGTTAATACGAGATGAAAGTGAAAAGTACTATTTTTTTATGATTGTATTTTCAAGAACAGTCGTTAAAAGTGCTATTTTTTATTATTGTTTTTTCTAGAACAGTCGTTAAAAGTGTTTTTATGACTGTTTTTTCAAGAACAATTATTAAAAGTGATATTTTTTATGACTGTTTTTTCAAGAACAGTTGTTAAAAGTACTATTTTTTATGACTGTTTTATCAAGAACAGTCGTTAAAAGTGATATTTTTTATGACTGTTTTTTCAAGAACAGCTATTAAAAGTACTATTCTTTATGATAGTTTTTTCAAGAACAGTCGTTAAAAGTATTTTAGTAAATGAGACAGTCATAAAAAATAGCACTTTAAATGACTATTCTTGAAAAAACAGTCATAAAAAATAGTACTTTTCACTTTCATCTTGTATTAACAAGTTAAACAGCCATATTAACAACTAAAACTAAAGGTATTAACAACTAAAATTGTAAGTATTAACAACTAAAACTTGTCACTTTCATCTCGTATTAACAAGTTAAACAGCCATATTAACAACTAAAACTGAAGGTATTAACAACGAAAACTGTAGGTATTAACAACTATCAAATTTCAACGTTTTTTCAACCTTCATTCCTTGATCACTTTCAACCATTCCCAATCAAATACAGATCTTTCCTTCTGTTTCCATGCCAAAAAATAGAGCAAGATTTTACTAACCCAACCCTACAGTGATTAAAAACGAAACATCCCCCTTAGACGTTGGATGGAAGAATAAGCAGAGATATTTCTTCCTTTCACTCTTCTACTTCTTCCTCCTTCTCTGGAAAACAGATTCCTCCTCCATTGCCAGAAAACAGAGCAAGAGAAGAGAGAGAATATTGATACAGAGGAGAGAAGAAAGAGAAAAGTGATACTAAGACTAATGGTGTTTTTATCATTTTATTTAATATTCAGATGTCGAAAAGGGCCCTGGGGCCTTTTATGGGATTTACGGAATGTTTGGGCCTTTTTTGGGTTTTTTTTGTTAAAAGGGCCCCCATATAAATTTTCCCTTATCCTTTTCCTGTTTTAATCATGGGCACAAATGTAATTTTATTTTCTCAATAATACCCATTAAGTCCTTTTGAACTTTTCTCATATGTGACTTTTTTTAAAAACCTTTTTGAAATTATATTAGTCCTTTGGAACGCGAGAGAGGGATTTTCCCTAAAAAACAACTGTTAACAAAATTTGGAGTTAAAAAGAAAGATATCTGATGCAAACTGCTCCAAGAATGCTCATAAAATCCTGGCATGACAACAACTATGGTAACTATCTGCTTTTTATCGGAATTTTTAAATAAAGTAAAGTTGTTCTGAATAACGATGGATTGAGGGCTTCAAAAGCAACTTTTCAATCGTAAAATTTATGATATACAAATTAAATATGTAAGAAAAGTTTTGTCTCGATTTACATGTATAAGTACTTTTGGGGGTCCTAAAAGTAATCCAAACAACCTTGATTGCTAGCATTCATTGATAAACAACAACGATCGATAATCTTCTTTCTCTGCTTGTTTGAAATAACGATTCAAACTTTCAAAAATAACTTTTCAATAGTGATTTTATATGTACAATATAAATAAATAGGGAAAATTACGCACAGGTCCCAAGGACCAAAGATAATTACAATTAGGTCTCTTCAAATGAAAAAATTACACAGAAGTCCCTAGGGACTTCTGTGTAATTATTTCATATTAGTAAAAGTCTTTATTGCCTATTTAGCATAAAAAAGGAATGAAACAAACAAAGCAATGAAAACGCGTGGGAGATAGCTGTCGGGAAAAGGGGAAAACGCTGAAATCAAGTAACAATATAAGTCGATCGAATCTCCAATGTGAAAGTGGAGCTTAATACCCAAGAGGGGGGTGAATTGGGTATTTTAAAAATTTTCACAAACTCCTCTATTTTCTAACAGCAAAACAAGGATAAACAAAGAGAAGGGAAGAGTAGCTGGACACAAAGAATTATATTGGTTCGGTCCTAACAACTTGACCTACATCCAGTCCCTAAACTCTCTGGGATTTTCACTGTGTCAAAGATTACACACTCTGCACTCAAGAAGTAGTTCTCTCTCTAGAACTCACTCCCCCTTACAAGTTGTAATCAATGAACTCCCAAATCACCAAGTCCCCTTGACTTGTGATTCTTTACATTAAATGATTTACAAAGATAAACTCTCTCTAAGAGTGGATAATAATGAATATTGAAGCTCAAAGTATCAAAAGATACAATATAGTTGAAAACTGAAGAAATAAATGCAAGACTTGAATGATTTTCATTTTCAGCTGTTCTAATTGTTGAGAAGAATTGAATGCAGCTCTATTTATACTTAGAGTGCATTAAATGACTGTTGCTTCTTGAATTGAAATGTTGGAGAAGCTCTGCAAAGGTTAGGAAGTGGTTTTAGTCTTCTTTTCTCTCTAATCTCCACGTAATCCAGCTACTCAAGTGTTCAGAGTTGACTTTCTCTGGATTAATCCGTTGGAGAAGCAATTGCTTGTTGTAAAAATCATTTTTTTAATGCTTCGCAACCGTGTGCAGATGGATTACCCAAAAGTATGCAACTTTCTGGGTTAGCATTTAATGTGCTGACGTCACTTTTTGTTTTTGCTTTAAACCTTCAATGAACATTCTCTAATTCATCTAAAACTCACTAATAAAGTGATTAAACATAGCTAGGAATAGTAGAGAATAATACTGGAAAGTATTAAGATCAAACAAGAAGGTTTTCCAAATTTGTCAGATTTGAATTTCTGAATCAGTGATGTAAACTCGAGTTTGGTTCATCCAACCTCGAGTTTGAAGCTTCAGTATGTAAAAGAGTTTTAAGTTCAAAACATCTAAACCTGAGGTTTTCAATACACTGAAAAACTACAAGGCTCTCGGGTTGATCTAAACTCGAGTTTGCATATCTAACCTCAAGTTTCCTCCATCCAAAGAGGAATGTCACGAATTTGAGCTTTGGAGCAGTTTTTTACAAAACACAAACTCGAGTCTATTAGTAGACAGGCTCGAGTTTGACACTGTTCAAGTCAAAACTTAGTTTTAGTTTTCAAAAGGTAAACCGGAGGTTTTCAGTGCAAACTCTAGAGTTTTCTCAAGTTGAAAATGCATTGCTCTCTGTAAGACTCAAACTCGAGTTCAACAGTTTAACCTCGAGTTTGTCTTACTCAAGAAAACTTTGAATGTTCTTGGCCTGAAGTAAACTGGAGGTTTATGAAATTAGTCTTCAGTTTACTTTGGTTAAAATTCTTGAAAGCTCTCTGCTAAGTGTAAACTCGAGTTTGCATCTGCAACCTCGAGTTTACAAGTTTTGTAAACTCTTGAGATTTTCAAAGCAGTGGAAAACTTTACTCAATATGAAGTAGTGTAGAGTTTGTGAAAATCTCTTTAATTTGAAAATTCTTCCCGCCAGAGGCAAACTCGAGTTTGTCATAACGAACTTGAGCTTACAGGGTTTGTAAACTCTTGAAGATTTTCTCTAGAGGTTGCAAACTTGAGGTTTAGAAATAGAAGTCTCGAGCTTAAAAGTGTTTCCAAATCAAAATGCTCTCTGTCTCTAGCAAACTCGATGTTCCAAAGGTAACCTCGAGTTTACTCAAAGTATGAGAAAACTTTGGAAAACTCTCAAGTTCATTTCTAGGGTCCAGTCTCGAGTTTAGAGTTCAAACTGGCGAGTTTACATCTTCTATCAGTGGCAAACTCGAGGTTGCCAATCTAGGCTCGAGTTTGTCGCAGACCGATTGTTTTTGCTTGAAATCAACAAGTTTTAACAAACACTTATCTTACTTAAAAACATCCCTACATTGTTTACAATTGTTAGTAATCATCAAAACACACAGAGAACTAACACAACGTAGAAGGCAAGTAAGTGACATTTTCATATCCTAGGCAAAGCTTAGCTTGTGAAGCTGTCATCTTTTCTATATTCGCTGAATAATTTTTTTTTTGTTGTATGTTCTTTGCATTCAGAGAATGAAGGCTTGGTAAAGGGTTTAAGTTTGAGCTCATTAGTGGACATTAGTGGACTATAAGCTGGTACCTAGGTAAGTAATGGTAAGATTTTGCTAAAGATATCATCTTTACCATTGAAGTTGGGGTTTCATGTTATTAGGTATGGTTAATAACATTATGCTCTGTTTTTTGGGGAATGTAACAGAGGGTCTGCTCTGTTTTCATTGGTTTCTGGTTGATGTGATGATGGAACGTTCAGTAAAAAGTTCTGATAGGATTCAATAAAGTTGTTGTTAATATGTACATTTTTTATTGTAAATGGTGACTTTTTCAGTTGTTAATACAATCTTGTTGTTGCAAATTGTCCTGAAATATGGCAGGTACTTTTAGGAAAAATCTATTCTGTTTCTTTCATTTGGGGCGGAAGTTTTTAAATGGTGGGGAAGATGAAAGTTAATATGTTGGAGGTTTGGTAAGAACAAAATTATAAAGGAAGGCACAACCTATGACGAATTGTGAAGAATCATATCATCTCTGATTGGAAAAGAAAGCAATGACATTTGTGTGGAATTCAAAGTTAGCTTTGACCCATCAACATATGTAGATCTTGTAGACAATGAAAGGGTGGATCATTTAATAAAGTTTAATGAAGAATCTAGACCTCAGAAATTTAAAAAAAAATGCATGTTTTAAAATGCTGTTGTTAAAATAGGAATTTCCTATTGTAAATATAGAATTTCTTGTTGAAAATAGCCTCTGCAGCTCAGAATTGAAAAAATGCAGGTTTTAAAATGTTGTTGTTAAAATAAGAATTTCCTGTTGTAAATATAGAATTTCTTATTGTAAATAGCCTCTAGACCTCAGAATTGAAAAAATACAAGTTTTAAAATGTTGTTGTTAAAATAGGAATTTCCTGTTGTAAATATAAAATTTCTTGTTGAAAATAGCCTCTGGACCTCAGAATTGGAAAAATGCAGGTTTTAAAATGTTGTTGTTAAAATAGGAATTTCCTGTTGTAAATATAGAATTTCTTGTTGAAAATAGCCTCTGGACCTCAGAAATGAAAAAATACAGGTTTTAAAATGTTGTTAAAATAGGAATTTCCTGTTATAAATATGAAATTTCTTGTTGAAAATAGCCTCTGGACCTCAGAAATGAAAAAATACAGGTTTCAAAATGTTGTTGTTAAAATAGGAATTTACTGTTGTAAATATAGAATTTCTTGTTGAAAATAGCCTCTGGATCTCACAAATGAAAAAAATGCAGGTTTTAAAATGTTGTTGTTAAAATAGGAATTTCCTATTATAAATATAGAATTTGTTGTTGAAAATAGCCTCTGGACCTCAGAAATGAAAAATGTTTTTAAGTTCTAGCAAGGTCAACTCAATGCATAAGTGAATTTGTACCAAAATTCCAATGAGTTACCAATGATTTAGCATATATGGGGACAAGTCAAATTCAAATTTTAGGTACTAATACTTGCTAAACTTGATGAATTCACCAAGGTCAAGCAAACAAGCAAGTATTGAGGCATAATAGCAAAATTACATCCTTAAGATTTTGAAGAATGTGTAGCAAACAGAGTTATGCAACTGAATGTCAATTCAAGATAATGAAGAACCACCAACAATACTCAAATTTAGAATCAAAGGTTTAATTTCTTGCACAAACTGGCAGTAAGTCAAACAATTGTAACATCATTCATGCATATAGCATTTCTTGTTGCTATATTCAACATTTGGCTCTAAAGCTAGTCAAAAAATAATTAACATTTGCTCTAAAGCTGAGCAAAGTTTGTACATTCACTTCCAATTATTTACATTGGCAAAATAAGGTCATATGAAAGCCAATACTTTCAACTACTTTACAATAAAACAACATCTCTATTTCTTCTTCTTCGACTGTTGGTTGCCTGACAGTTGGGACAGCACCTTCTGCGCATGTATGTTTTTGTCATGCGTTACAAGCCACCGTAAGCATTCAAGCTTTATATGCCGTAGTTGCTCACCGGACAAATTAGTCATAGTATAGCCTTCTTTGTCTTAGGAAGAGTCATCCCATCCCTATAACCATGATAGAACATGGACACCACAAGAATTTTTGCAATGCAAAATGTTGAAAAGGAAACAAAAGCATCTCATTCAGATTTGTCATATTTAAACTAGGGGCAGAGAATTGAAATATCAAAAAAGAAAAGGAAACAGAATAAGTTGCAAACGTAAAACCATGAGAAGTTGAAATTCCCACAATATTTTTCATGGAAATGCAAGAACTAAAAGTTAAAGGTCTACACAAAAATCTAGTTTCAAGCACGTTTAGTAGTTATAAATCAGCCTTTGAAGTATCCAATCTCACAGATCAATTGTCTTCAACAAACCCAAGAAAGGAGTAAATGGCAAAATAACCAAAGTAGTAGTTAAAACTAAGGCCATAACAACGAACCTAATTCAAGTGTTTGTTCAGTAAACAACAATTTATTGAATGCATATCATGACCACAAAATGGAAAGTAACAAAGATTGAATAAGAGAACAAAGCATACCGAGTACTGCAGTTAGTGTTCGTATTATACATGCTTTCTTCTGTATGACCTCAACATAATTGAAGAAGAAAATGCTACTTCTCTATTCATTCTACAGGTGGACACAGCTCTGCTCCTGACGACGAGTATTTTAGTAATAGCGTACAAACCTTATCTCAGCAATAAAAGAAAAGAAAATAACAAGATGTCTTCCTCAATATGAACAATCCATAACCCAAAAACTTGGAAATTGTCAAAACTAATAAGTAAAGGACTTCCAAGTTAAGACAGCAAAGCATAGTGAGGTTAAATTTCCAAGCAAATGAGAAGTTCACTAAAGCGATTGCAATTCTAATCTTTTGTGTGCAGAAATGAAGACAATCTAACGTAATTATTAAGAACTCGATATCCTAAATTTTGTCAGCAATAAAATAGATTATAGCTCCAAATTCAAAGGAAAAACAATGAATACATATTATAAAACTCGCTACAAAATTACCAACAACAAAAAAAGTCGTTGGTCTCACATCTACGAATTGTCACCAAATCGAATAGAAAAACGAAAGGAAAACCCCAAAATCTGATTAAAAACCCAGAAGTAGACTCTGACACCCTTAACAAGCAAAAATAAAACTCGAACCATAAAACTCCAGCCCCGAATGAAAAGTCAACAAACACGAAAACTTTTTAAAGCATAGTATTCCTCAATCCAAATCCTCGAAACAGATGAAGGATGCAAAATACAAACACATACACAAATTTAATTAAAGATCAGAGTAAGTGAACAAGGAATTACGGGGGACGAGATCCAAAAAAAAAATAAAAAATAAAAATTCACACCTGCACTTGAGGTCATGTGACCCACTGTGGCTCCGCCATTGACAGCAATGAGAAATGCAGGGAGTCTCGCACAATCCTACCGACGACGAACAAAGAATGACAGATGCAGGTCTCTCGGTGGAACAGCGACGAAGAGCTCAGTCAATGTAGAAGGACTCGGTCAAATGGGGGATGACAAACCGATTCAATGATCTAGGCGCATTTTTTTCCTTGTCAAAAATGATAATTTTACATTCAAACATATTTACAGAGAAGTCTTTAGAGATTTTTGTGTAATTTGGTCAATCTAAGGAACCTAATTATAATTATATCTGGTCCTTAAGACCTACACGTAATTTTCCTAAATAAATATGTAAGATAAATTTAATTTCGATTTATATAAATAAGCAGATCTGATCCAAACAAATTTTAATAATTCTAGAATTAGGGTTTCGGGTCTCCATGATTTTTCAGGCATGGGTCATGTGGGCTTTTTATGATTATTGCAGCTATGCTAGAGAGTTGGTATAGCACTATATATGTGATGCTTTGTCTAACAGAACTAATTGAAAGAAACAGACAAGATGAGGAGTGAAGTGACAAGACATAGACATAAAAAGATTCTCGAGACTGTTTCTAAGTTACAGTATAATCATAAGTGAAGAGTAAGTAAAGGACTAAGATCTGAGGAAAAAAACAGTAAAGGACTAGGATCTGAGGGAAAAAAAACAGTAAAGGATAAGAGACTGAGTGAGACTGCCTGATCGATAAGGCCCTCTGCAACACCAACATCAACATCAATGGCGTTCCAATCAAGGAGTATTCACGAATGTGCAAAAAAGTACTTTTATTAATTTACCCCTTTCTTTTTAAAAGGTTTCATATTTTGTCACCACTTTCACCACACAATCCTCCTTTTAATTGAACTTCACTTCACTTATAGTACGGTTTTCACTTTCCAGTTTCAGGGTTTTGGTTTATAGTAGTTGGGAAGCAACGAAGTTTGGTTATTTTCCAATCATTGGTTGGGAATGAACGCCATTCTTCTGCCTTTCTCCTATACGTATACCTTTTTTTTTTTTTCGAAATAGGAACATATATTGATACTAATAAAAGATTACATCGAACACATACACTGATAATACCATCCTAAACGAAGAACAAAACAAAATACGAAGACTAATAAATAGACAACACCAAACCAACAATAAGGAGAGCTAGTCACCACAAAACACATAGAACTAAAAATAACTTCAAGGACCTCATCTGCTTCCTGGCCATCCAAGGTTAGAAAGAACATGAAAGAAGGTGTCATAATTATTGAATAAACGATAATTATTGAATGAGATAATTATTATGAGATCTTAGATAAAATATTTAGTAATAAGTGGTCGGTATAAATTTATTGTCATTTCTTGCTTTCTTACTTTGTCATTACATATTTCTTACTTGTTAATGGACTTGTGAGTAATTAAATTCTCCATTAGGATATTAAGATCTCATTGTAATTTCCTCCTTAATTAATACACTCCATCCATACCTCTAAGTACATGACCTAAACAACTGATATATAAAAAAGTATATTAGTTATTTATAATAAATGGCTGGTGGTTTTTTTAAAAATATCTCTTTTAATGGTTCGCATTTGATATCACGTCTTTGATTATTTGATAGAAAACTCCCAAAATTATAAATTTAAAAGATTAAAATGAATTGACCTGTTACATTTACAATAAAAATAAGAATAGCGCATGTTAATCCAATCCAACATGAAAACCTGTTGGCTTGAATATAACTGACAAAAGTGTAGTTAAAGAATAAATAATCAGCATGTTTATGTTAATTTTGACTAACGAGCCACATGTTAATTACACACATTCACATATATATACACAATATTCCTCCTATCATTAATATAAGGTATATTTAGTTAATTTAATTATATTAAAGAAGTTAGTTGAATTAATTAATATGACATGTATTTCTTAAAATACTATAGTCATTTTCTTTAATCTTTCATTCTTTTTCCTTCTCAATTATTATTAAGGAAACTTCAATATAAGTAAGTTAGAAAAATGTTAACAAATATGAACACTATGTCTTATTTTGAAGACAAAGATCGATCCTTAAATATGTCTTATATTAAATATCAGTAAAATATCTAAGGAAAATCCATATGGGCCCTTTTTGAAGAAAAAATCCTAAAAAAGGGCCCCAAGATTCTAAAAATCCCAAAAAAAAGTCCAAGGTCCTTTTTTGGTATAAATTCATTAAAATTTAACAACTAAATCAGTCAAATTAGCAACAAAATTAGTACCCGTTAACAACTAAATCAGTCACGTTGACAACAATATTTTAACAAATAAATCAGTCACATTAACAACAATATCAACCCCGATTAACAATTATATCAGCCTCATTAACAACTCAAATAGATTCTGAAAATCTCAGAAAAGGCCCTTGGGCTTTTTTTTGGGATTTTCATAATCTTAGAGCCTTTTTAAAAAAAATTTCTCTAAAAAGAGCCCTTAAATGCATTTTCTCAAATATCTATTTAGGGTTTGTTTGGATTTAGCTAAAATAAATACATTCATGTAAATTGAGATAAAATTTCTCTCGTATACTTATTCCATAAACCATAAAATCACAATGAAAAAATTAGATCAGAGTTTCAAACCGTGAATCCAAACAATCTACGTTAATATCAATATCATCTGCGCTCAAAACAATTTTCTAATTGTGAATCCAAACAATCTTCGTTTAATTTTTCCAAAATATTTTCTTCAACTCAAATCATTTTTTCCATTCCATTCAATTCTGACCATCATATTCCCCTATCCACATAACAAAAGGCCGTACACTTGGAATCAGGCCTTTGGCCCCTTCAGAGAACAATAGGGACATGATCTTCGGAAAAGCATGCGTATTCACATGCCTGAAAGAAAATGCCCTGCCCCTAAATCTGTCCTTCTGTCTGAGAAAAAAAAAAAAAAATCTGTCCTTCTGTGGTTTTTACTTTTTCATATATTTGTACGATCTTTGATAAAAGAGTAAAACTTATGTTGTGCGGGTTTGCAAATTAAGATTCCAACCAGACATACGATCGTTTACCTCATACAGGGCAGACTGGGAAAAGCTCCAAAATAATAATTTTTTTAAAAAAAAAATCAAAGTAAATTAGAAATATTTTACTAAAGTAATGCAATTAGTGACATAAGGACAGATTACACCACTAGTGCGTAAATAGGGTTCACGCCACTGCTACTTTCTGACACAAAAGTGTCAGTAGCGTAAAGAAGGTTTACACCATTGCCATTTTATTATTATTTTTTTATATGGAATCAAACCCACTGATTGTTCACACCACCTAATGGCGTGAAACAAGTTCACGCCACCCTTTTTCACGCCACTGACACTTTTGTATCAGTGGCGTAAATCCCTTTTACGTCATTAGTGGCGTGAACATTACTCTGGTAAAAAGTTTCCAATGTGCTTTAATTGCGTATATTTTTTTTAAAAGAAATATATCTTATTTTGGTGCTTTTCCCGAGCATGCTACATGAACGTATATAATGAACTTTTTAATATGTTTTTGATCAACCTTTTTCTCGCCGTATATTTTTAATCAACCAGCAATATGTTATGTATGAGAAATCACACAGAGTGAACAATCCCCTTTAATTTTTTAGGGTTAAGGAACAAATTTACCAATAAACTATTGGTCCAGGAGCACCAACACAATAAACTTTTTACTGGCCCTTAAATACCAATAAACAATTGCAAATGTAAAATCAACACAAATCCGTTAGAGTTAAGTTAACGCCGTTGATATTCTGATTCAGATTCCCGAACTCACCTTCTTCATTCTCACCCTCCCATCTCTCTCCTTCCCACCACAAATCCCTAATTTTAAATCTGCCACCACAGAACTCGCCACCACGTTCTGGCAACATTCCGGAGTCAAAAGCTTCACCGCGAAGAGGTGGCAGAAGGAGATGGAGGAATGAGCGTGTTGAAGGGTGTAGAGAGAGGGGAAATGGGAGGTGAAGATGGGTTTCCAAAGACGGTCGGAGGAGATCGACTTCGTTGCCGCCAGGGACGGAGGCACACTTGTTTTTATGGGGGCAAGTGAACCCATAAAAAATTTAAAAAATATATAAAAAGTATAGGACTTTCAATTCAATTTATGTGATTAGAGTAGTTGGTTAAGATTTTTCAGAACCAGCTCAAGGTCCTCGGTTCGAACTAACCTCCCGACCCTTCTTCTTTTTTTTTCCCAATCGCCAAATCTCTCAGACTCTCACCCTCGTCCGTGTCCGTCTCTCCGTGTCTCCGTCTCAACCCGTCGATCAGCCACTCCAAATCATTCCTTCCTCCAAATCCTACTCCAAATCCCTCGTCCAAATCGATCCCCACTCCTAATCAATCCTTCCTCCAAATTCCTCGTCCAAATCGATCCCCAAATCTCTCAAATCGATCCCTGGTCCAAATCTCTCACTGGAGTAATCGATCCGTCTCTCACCCACAGCGATCTTGGCTCCCCCCTCCGTCGTTGGTGAACTCTGTGGTGTAAGTCGGTGAGTATTTTTCTTCTTGCATCCCTTTTCGGTGAACTCCAAATCTTCTTGTTGTTTTTCGGTGAACTCTGTCCTGATTGAATTTGCTGCTGCTCACCCTTTCAGAAATTGATAGATTTCTAAAATTAGGGGTGCTATTATTGGAGCTCATTGCTGGACAAGAAGCTTTGGATTGCTCACTGGAAATTTTAGTGAAGTGGGTATGTATGCTTTGTTCTATTTCTACTGAGCTTGTTTATGTTGAAAATGTCTATGTCTACTTAGTTTGCTGTATTCTTGGTAACTTGTCTTCATAAATTCTGGATATGTTTTATGTTTCAAAAGTAAATCCCCATCTCTTACTCTCTCTAATTATGGAGAAACAGAAGATGTATATTGTTTTTTCAGAAGTATATTGTTGTAAACTTTTGGAATTTCGTCGCTGAAGTGTTGAACCTATGATTCTAAGGAATAAGTTTTGGTTCTGTCATAACATTAGTCATGAATTACTGAGGCAAGAAAACCATGAACATTCTTGAAGAATATTTTTCAAACTTGTTTATATTGATGCATCAATGTAGGAACGATAGAACTAGTATGAGGGAATATTTAAAGTGAAGGTGCCCAATATATTAGGATGGTGGGAGGACGATCTACGCAAGGCTTGTATAATACATGTGTGCGTTGTTTTTTCCCCTACCATATAAGTTATTTAATGAGTAATTAATGTTTATTTGTCCATCTTATTCCTGAAATTAATTCCAAAAAATTAAGTAAAGTGACGGTAGACCAAGAACGAGTATTCATCCTACAAGATGAGAGAATAAGAGGAGTGTGGGTATATATTAATATAGATAGATAAGGGAAGCTGCGCCTTTCAGTGCTAAAGGGGAACAGTCCAAGGAAGGTAATTTCCTATGACTTGCCTCACTTTCACAGCGCTTTCATTTGCTCTCATATTGCCCTTCCAATATCTGTCTCCTCTCATTCTTCCCAAATTATTCCTCACCAGGCACCAGCCTTCCTTCCCATATACTGCTACTGCTACTGCCTCCTTCATTCACTCTCTTTTTGCCCATGTTTTTATTTGGGCTCCATCAAATTCTTCTTCCAAATTATCATTATTCACTTATTCATATTTCTCTCAAGCCAAAGGAATGAAGAATCGAAGAATGATTTTGTAATCCTTTTGATGTAAAGGTTAGTTGACTCTTGATTATTATTTTTCTATGTTAATGTATTTGTGTTCACATTATTTTCCTTCCTCCTGTTATGTAGATGTTTGATGTTATTCCCAGTAGCTAGCTGCATACAAATGCGAAATATTATTTTAAGTGCATTTCCTCGTAGTATGAGGTTACTAGATCCATCCACGCCTAATCTAAAGGTCTTTTAAAACTCATCTTGTCTACTTTCTTGGTCACATTATTGAATATTGGCATGACACAACTTCCTTTTCTACTTTCTTTTGCAAATTGATTTACTTCAAGAAATAACTTTATCCCCTTGAATCTTTTTGGAGGTTGATGCAACACTTAAGGCTAAGCAAATGAAGGTTGATGTAAATGAATATCTGAAGGTAATACCCCACATTGTGATTTTCGTTTATGATGAATTGAAGATGAAGTTAGCATTTTGGTTTGCTTGCCCACCTTTTAGTTATTATAATTCTTCATTCTTTGATTTCTTATAGGTTGCAACATGTTCTTTAGTTTTGTCAAACTTTTTTCTTTCCAGAAAATGTCAACAATACAATCTTAATGCATTTAAAACTTAAAAAAAAAATTCGAGGGCAGCCCCCCGAACCTCTACACTAATTGTGCACCCATAAATTCTAAATCCTGGCTCCGTCCCTGGTTGCCGCCACCACAGAAATGCCGCCAAAGCTATATCCTTCCCTAGTCGTGGACGTCTTTGTCCGAGTGACGGGCGGTGAGGTTGGTGCGGCTAGTTCGCTGGCCCTAAAGATCAGTCCCCTGGGTCTTTCTCCAAAGAAGATTGATACCGCAAAAGACTAGAGGGTCTACAGGTCACCGTGAAGCTAATTGTTTAGAACCGACAGGCCAAGGTGTCAGTGGTGCCGTCAGCCACCGCGTTGGTGATCAAGTCCCTGAAGAAGCCCAAGAACTGGCGCAAGATTATTTAGCTCTGATTTCATATTCATTCAAATTGAATCATGGGGCCAGAATCTTGTCTCTACCTCTGATATTGGTCTTGGTTTGTGATTTCTTCCATAATCACTTGTTACTTTTCAAGCGATTTTGCTGATTTGAAGTGGTTTCACTGATCGATTTTGCCTAAATTCATGGTTTTGGCTCTGTCAGAATCTAGTCTCAACCATTAACTCGTTACTTTTGTCTCTGGGTTTGCAATTTGATGCTTGAAATCTTGCTTTAAGTCTATTGTTTTGTGGTTTTTCTCAACTTCGATTTTCTGGGTAAATAAGACTAGCATCTTCTTGCCTATTTTTAGATCTTTTGGAGTAAAACACATTCAGTTTTGGATCCACATGATTACTTGATCCATTTTCAGAAGAGCATACCCATCTGTTTTAATATTTCACTCATATGGGTTGAAACTTCTTTCAATTCAATATCTCTCCCAAATGTTGTTGTTATCTTTCTAGCCTCACAGTCATATGCGATGTGCAGAGATTAATAAGCAAAAAGAATGAAACTAAAACTTTGGACACCCCATATGCTTCTTTCAATGGCGTTAACTTAACTCTAACGGATTTGTGCTGATTTAACATTTTGAAAAGTTGATTGGTATTTAAGGTTCAGATAAAAGTTTATTGTGTTGGGTGCTCTTGAGCCAATAATTTATTGATAAATTTGCTCATTAACCAAATTTCTTATGGTCTCTAACAGTTCCAACATTGAAGTATTAATTTACCTGTGAAAGAACTTAAAAGAAGAGAGCAACACACACACACAACTTAGAGAGCAACACACACACACACAACTTAGAGAGCAACACACACATATATATATATATATAGATATAATGTATATATATAGATATAGATATAATGTGAACATGGGCTAATTTTCTTGTGTGGGTAAAAAGGCATCACTCAACTCATGGTTCCATTTCGACCAAAAAAAAAAACTCATGGTTCCATAAATATTAATGACACAAAAAGGTTATTAATTGGGGTTGTAAGCTGCCTCATAAAGGAGAAAATAGTTCAAATTATAACGGACATATTTATTGGCAGAGGCCAAAGCATCTTGTGCGCTAAGCCTTAAAAAATGATTAGTCTTAAATCTAAAGTGATTTGTGATACACTGATCAAATCCAATCAAATATCAGAAAATAACAATATCAAATTTTCATATGTGAAATATAATTGACTAGACATATTGGTTATATACGGTATCGTGTTTTAAAAAGGGGAAGCTGATATTGCCTTCTCATCATGCACTTGAATGACTCAATTATTCATGTGGAATAATCCTTTTTTTTTTGGGTCATAGTCATAATATATAATGGGTCCTGACTCCTGAAAAGGACTGTTTCTTGAAAAGAAGACAGGGTTCACACCAAAGTTACGGGCAAGGAAGGGGAGTACAAAATCAAGTTGTCCTCTAGTAAAGCCCACGCCCATACTAAATAAGAATCAGGCCAATACATGTGTTTAGGAAATTCATAATTATGTTGTAACCTTAAATGAGGGTATAGAACTTATGATTTTGATTAGGGCTAAGGTACGTCCAACATAATTAACTATTAAGTGGATCACCTAGCATAACAAATTTTTAAAAAGGAACACACAGTACAACGCCGTTAGCAAAAAGTTAACGTTCATTATCTAAGGTGCGTCCAACACAACAAACTATTACTCTAAGAGCGTCCAGCACAAAATTCTAAATTTTACTAAATTAAATAATTTTTTTCTCAATTGTCATTATTCAAAACTACATGTATACATATCTATGGACAAAAATTACTCATTCTCCAATTTTGTCAAAATTATAATTTGCTAAAATAAACAAAAGTTTTAATTAAGAATATAATTATATGATTTTAATAAAAATCAAGATGTTTTATAGTTTATTATATATGTTAAACAAAAAAATATATGATTTATTTTTATTTTAGAAGAAATTTATGTGAGTTAAAAAATTCATTTAATGTTAATAAAATTTAAAAAATCTATTATATCCTGAAAGAAATGAAATGAGTTTAATTTTTATTTTTATAAAAAGAGCTTAATGGATATCAACATTGATACTTAATAATATAAATCCGGCAACTTGATGATATATTTGTTAATTAAATGATGTATTGCTTATATGAATATGAGACTTTTGTAGGCCAAATTGCTCCTTAACCTATTATAATTGCTTTTTAACCTATTATTAAATTGTCATTGCTCAAGCCTCTTAAGTTATCTTTTTTTTTTCAACAAGTCCCATATGCATATAATCTGTAGATCATTTAATTAACAAATATATCATCAAATTTCCGGATTTATATTATTATGTATCAAAGTTGATATCCATTAAACTCTTTTTATAAAAATAAAAATTAAACTCATTTCATTTTTTTAAGGATATAATAGATTTTTTAAATTTTATTAACATTAAATGAATTTTTTAACTCACATAAATTTCTTCTAAAATAAAAATAAATCATATTTTTTTGTTTAACATATATAATAAACTATAAAACACCTTGAGTTTTATTAAAATCATATAATTATATTTTCAATTAAAACTTTTGTTTATTTTAGCAAATTATAATTTTGACAAAATTAAAGAGTGAGTAATTTTTGTTCATAGATATGTATACAAGTAGTTTTGAATAATGACAATTGAAAAAAAAAATATTTAATTTAGTAAAATTTAGAATTTTGTTCTGGGCGCTCTTGGAGTACTAGTTTGTTGTGTTGGACGCATCTTAGATAACGGACTTTAATTTTTTGCGAACGGGGTTGTGCTGGACGCTCTTTTTTAAAAGTTTGTTACGATGGACGTTCCTTTTTAAAGGTTTGTTGTGCTAGGCGATCTATTTAATAGTTAATTGTGTTAAACGCTCTTAAACCAATAGTTTATTGCATTGGACGTACTTAACCCTTTTCACTATGGGCGTGCCAACTATATTCTCAAATATGTATCTGTGTATTATCATTAAAATTTTCAAGATTTCTTACATTTGAATACGAGATAACTATCTATCTGTAAATTCAATGAATTATGAAATAGGGAAACATGGAAGAAACCGGAGGGTAAGAGGAAGAATTGGTGAGAGACATGTAAATGGCAGCCTTGTGTGGATGGAAATGTAAGAAAAGAATAAGATTGCAGAAAATGGGATAGCAAGTAGCCAGCATGCATAAGATGGTAGGAGTATAGCTGTTTGATAAGATTTAACAAAGCCACACAGAGGTTAGAAGTACGCACACACTTGTCTGCTTCATGAATTATTCTTTTTTTTTAAAAAAAAAGTATATTTATGCAAATGGAGATCTTACACACATATTTCGTAAACTGTAGTAAATTCTGCCACCTGAACCAAATCGGCAAATAACTTCAAACCCCCACCACCACAGCCACACTCTCTTCCTCCAGCCATCCCCTAGATTCCCATGCCCCTCCATTTATTATTTTTCTTCTTTTTAAATTAAATGCAACAACATCACTAATATCAATATATCATAACATAGGGCCCCATTAATCAAATGTCCTTGATTAATGACCTTGGGTATGGGAGCAAAATCTCATAATCAAACGTACTCTTATTTTAATTATGCACATACTTAGCAAATCATGAAACTGTGATTTTGAAAACCATTTTTTTTTAAGTCGAGTTAAAAATCTTTTCGCATACTTACCTTCAAAATAATATGTCCTAAATTATAAAAAGAGTATAGGAGAATGAATGAATAATAAATATAAAAGAGAATATATAATAAATGAATACATGAATGAGAATTAGTGGTCATAAGGGATAATCAATATAAAGATGTGTATTTAATAAAAGTAGAAAATGAAAAAAAAAGATTAAATTTTGAAATACAAGAAGAAAATTGTTTATAAAAAGAATCAACCATAAAAAATAAAAAATAAAAAGTTACTTATAAAAAAGATTAAATGGGAGTACGTGCATAATATCCTATTTAAAATAAGAAATTAATCTTGTTAGAAGCCTCCGAAGAATTAATAAACTTTTTGCTTTGCGAGACGAATGATCTCATGAACTTCATTTATATTCCAACTCTTCTCGCTTCCACCAACTACATCCTCGTACTGTCCTTGGCTAAGTTGGAGAATGAGGCAAGTGAAATGGGGAACAAATTTTTGACCAAAAAAAAAAAAACCGGGGGGGAACAAACTGGAGGCTTTTTCACCAAAATAAAAAAATAAAAAAAAATTTACCAGATTAATGCACAGTCAGAACTATTTACCAAAATAAGGTTCACGCCACTGGTGGCGCAGGGGGGCCCCACTCCACGTCAGTGGCGTGAGACAGGTCCACGCGGCGTGAACAAGATCCACGCCACCTAGGGCCGTGGACCAATCAGAGTCTCTGATTCAAACTTTAAAAAAAAAAATTTATTTGTCAGTGGCGTGACCCTGTTTCACGCCACTGACGGCGCCCCCTGTCCTCGCGCCACTAACTGCATTACTTTGGTAAATAGTTTGCACAATGCATTAATCCGGTAATTATTTATTTTTTTCTATTTATTTTGGTCAATTTCCCACAAACTGGAAGCTTGTTAAAAAGAAAGTTATTGTAAAAGTGTTTATTTATATAAATTGAGATAAAATTTATCTCATATGTTTACTTTGTATATTGTAAATCATAATTGAAAGCTTATTTTTAAAGACTTTAATCGCTATTTCAAACAAATACTAAAGAGAAAAAAGAAAAATTCATTAAATGACGGACCAAATTAATTTCAGTCAAATATCAAAATGTTATGAAATTTTACAGTAGGATCAAGGACCAAATGAAAAAACCTTTTATAAGTATAAAGACAACAATGCCCCTTGTTTTATTTTATTTTTTGAAAAAAAGGTATGATCATCGAGCTCTTGCAACAGGTCATTGACCGTTGTCAAACCGGAGCGGCCACCACCATTCTGCTATTGAAGCTCTAGCCTAACTAGCCGGAGCTCCGACCATCGGAAATCAATATGTTGTTCATAAGAGGATTTCACTTGTTTTTTATAAGTAGAATACTTCTAAATGTGTCTTGTTCAATTTGTGTTGTTTATCTATAATCTACTTGTCATGTTCTATGCTACCTTGTTTGCCTCTTCTATGACTGACTGGTTTATTTTTAATTTCAAAAAAGAGATAGGAAGGCATGCTAATGCAAACTAGAGTTTGATTTTTACAGTGGGAATCTGGAAATTGTGGAATTGGAGGAACCAATCGATTTTTGAAACTGATTTTGTCAAGCCGCGAACTCTTGCTTAGAGGATTCTGCATATATGGCATTTATTTATCATCAAAGATTACTAGGTTTCGGGTGACTTCTATGAGACGATAATTAACAGAGGTTGGCAAGCACCTCCATATGGATGGCTGAAAGTTAATATAAACAGAGCCATCTCCTTGTCTTTGAATAAAGCAAGCTGTTGTGGAATTATTAGAGACTCTTGTGGCATTTGGACGGCCGGCTTCTCATCTCAAATTGGTATTTGTAGCCCTTAGGAAGCTGAAGAATGGGGTTTTTTAAAAGGCTTGCAGCTTGCTTAGAATATGGGTTTTGGGAAGATAATTATTGAATCTGACTCCAAAAATCTAGTTGACTTATTGATAAGCGATCCAGTCAGAAACACAGGTAGCTTGATTACCTTCCATATTAGACGTCCATTGGGGTTAAGTTGAGATGTGCAAATTGCTACTTAGAAATCAAGTAGCTTGATTTCTAATTCCTTTTTTTTCTATGATTTGTGTCATTTTTTTTCTGAGGACCTTAGTATTTCAAGATTATATGAGAAATTCTTCCCCTCCTGTTACTCATTTAATTTAAAGGATTAGTCTCCTCTTTTACCAATGGAAAAAAAAAATAAAAAAAGTTATCTTAAGAATGATTAAAACAACATCATTTTTTATCTTTAAGCCATTTTCAGATTTTTTTATTTTTTATTTTCTCTTTCATCAAGCATGAGTGAATGACGCGTGTCCACGTGCAGATAAGATAATTTGAGGCAAGACAAAGTCCTCTTTTTATTTTCAAATTAATATTGATATAATCCATTCAATTCATAGTAATGTACGTGACTTTATATTATAAGTAAGTCAGTTAAATTGATAAAAGTTAGTTACATCATGAAAGTTGTCTGAAAATTGTTCTGATTTTTATATTTACCTCTAATAAATTAAAAAACAAAATGTATGCTCTCTATCCTCTAATTGGAAATTGAGAAATTAGAACATATTCTAAGAAAAACACTTAATACTACATAAAATCTTGCAAAATAGTTTGTATTTGGGACCACAAAAATCTTCTGAAGACAACTTATATTATACTAGACCAGTGGGGGTACATACCAAAAATATATATATTTTTTTTTAAAAAAAAAAAGAGCCCAAAAGTCATATAAGGCCTATGAAAGTATTTCAAACAGTTGCTAAAATAATAATATTATGAAATATGAAATTGAATAATAAATAGTTTAAAGAAGGGAAAAGGACAAATAAATAACTTTAAAAATTAAAAAGAAAGAAGACAAGAAATGCGTTTTCAATATATCATAATATTAGAGAAATGTTACACCTATTTTGTCCTTACTAAAAACAAAAGGAAATGACACAATACCCCACATGTTTTTCTTTTTTAAAAAAAAAAATCTCAGAAGTGTAGCCCCTTCTTCATCTCACCACAACCAGTATATATATATATATACATATATAAATATATATATAGTTTTTTTTTTTTTTTTTGCTGTATTCAGAGGCCCTAGGCAACCTTTCACTATATCATCAATGGGTCTACTGGTAGAAATGATTTTTTTCCATTCTAACTTTTGTAAGCTTAATATTGAACAAAATTTATATTGTAAGTATGATTTATATTTTGATTGGTGGTGATAAAAACCTATCGATACTGTAGAAAGCAGGTTTTAGTGACTTCTTAAAAGTAACTTTTTGCCTAAAAGTGCATTTTAAAAAAAAAAAAAAAACCAACTTAACACCTCATTTTACTCTCAACATATTTTTTTCTTTTTACTGTACTTTTTTAACCCTCATCGGTTTCCCAAACAAGTCCTTTATGTAGGTGAACAAAAGAATTGGAAGTCATCAAGTAACAAAAATGCAAGAATGCATATGCAAAAACAAAGAAAATTCATTAAGATATTTAGTTGTTTTTCTCAAAATTTTGATGTAAAACACTTAATTAAAAACCCAAAACTAACTATGAAAAATGAAAGAAACCCTAAGAAGCTCACGAAGGAAAATCCTAGTCAGTCTAAACCAATTGACACTTAAAAAGTTAAAGAAGTCAAAATTAACTTCCCGGCAAAAGCGCCACTAATTTAATAAGAACCTTAGTTGCGTCGGGATTAAATCACAAATTTTACTATGCTTAAAACGCAATATAGTACAAATAACTTGGGATTGTTCTCCTATCAATTAACCTTTTATTTTGAATTTCCTATGTTGAACTAAATGCTAAAAACATTGTTAGAAATGGGGTTTTGAGATTAGTTTTCTCTAAACTAAAATTCATGAAAATAAAGATATTTCTAACTTTTTGATGTTTTTGGAAAATAATGAAGAAATGTTTGAATTGAAAAGGATTATATGAAGAAATGAGTATTGGTAGCAAAGTTAATGGCTTTCCTAACATCTCAAAAAATAATTTTGAAGTTGATTTTTTATCAAGTCAACTTGAAAATCTCAAACAATTGCATTGAGTCCAATTTATCTAATTGATAATTAATCTTACAATTGATTTCATAATCATCTCTTAGATAAATTGTTAAGAATCACTTGATGTGTATTCAAAAATCATTATAAAGCACTTGCTTTCTGTTAAATGAGTAGCGACACTCAATATGAATTCACTTGACTACACACCATAGTAATCACATACAATGCATAATCTCATTAAAAAATAAAGAAATATATTTAATACAAAATCCAAGGTTGAACAACAAAATTCAACATAAGAGCAATTCATACCACTCATCTAATTCTTCTACTCATGTATCAACATAAAATCATCATCAACAAATTGAATATAAGACAAAAGCTAATGGAGTACCAATAAACTTCTATGTATATCACATTAAAGCTCTAGCTAGAGTCAGAAAAACGGGCCAAACCTGTTGGGTCGACCCATTTAGGCCATAAATTTATAAGAGTTAGATTTAAGATTTTTGTCTCAAAAGTGAAAGCAGACGTTAAAAAAAAAAAAAAAACCAATCCTATAGGGCGAGGGGCTTAAAAGATCGGCCCGGTAGGGCTAAGGGCCTACCATTTTGATAGGGCAAAACTTTATAGCTTATAGACTCCGCAAGTGCACGGGTCGTATCAAGTAATAAAGAGTAAATAAGATATCATTCCCATGAAGACTTAATACCCACAACTTCAGTTAAGCATTAATTTCACAATTTCGTTTATGTTGAGCAACCAAATCGAATTTAATTAAAATAAAAGAAATTAAAACTAAAATTAAAATAATAAAAACTAGCTACCACCAATCAAACGAACAACCTAGAGTTACTAATTCCTTATTTGTTTCCTAAATTTTATTCCCACTAAATTAATTTTGATTTAACCTAATCAGCTAATCTAGAGTATTAATATCTATAAATGCCTTCCGATCCATTTATATACCTACCTTAATTAATTATGTAATGTCTCACACAACTAAATAAGATACGTTTTAAATCGGGTTCACTCTAATTTGATTATGCGGAGCTTCTAGGTATATTCTTATCCTAGACGCAAATTAGATTAAAACCTAATTCCCCATTAAATTTAAACATAATTCCACATTATTCAATCCCAATGTCGAATTAGGATTCTCTCTTCCAAGTTCAACCCTAAATTCCCAAATCATACTTAATAGTGATCAATTACTAAGCAATAACAATAAAAACAAGAATAAATAAACTGAATAAAATTAATCGAAACTAACAATAGGAATAATTTCTAGAACCCAAACAAGTTCATAGGTTCTCTAGGTTAAAAAGAAAAATTAATCACACATGCTCTAATAAAATCTATAATAAAAATATAAAACTACAAGTTTAAAGAATGGAAGGAGTTAGGAAAAAAAGTTTCTCCTTCCCTTCATAGTCTTCTCGTCCTTCATAAAGATAATGAAGATCACTAAAGCGCTGCCGCTCCCCTTTCCTCTCGTTCTCGGCTTGCGTCCCTTTGTATATGTCCATTGTGCGTCGCCCTTTTAATATATAATGCTTAGGTTTTGTCTTTTCTTGTTGCGGGTCCCACGCCATAATCTTTTCTAATCCAAGACGATGAGATATTCTTTTCTTTTCCCCCTCAGATATGATCTATCATATATATCATTCCTAAATAGATAGCACCAGAGACATTAATTGGACGCACAGGGTCCACATTTCAATCTTCTCTCATTCAAGATAATATCTGCTTTGTAATCTTTTTAATCCTCCCAGCCACGTGTATCTTGAATCCATTCAAATCTCAATCTTCAATCCCACGGTGCTGTCCTCATCCAAAAGCTCGGCTTATTTATATATATATATATATATATATATATATATATATATATATATATATATATAATTAGCAACATAATATCTCCTACAAAATAAAATAGGATATCAATAGATTTTCTGTTATAATATTCTTATATCTTATATTTAATTAAAAGATAGATAAATAGATAAATATATAAAAGATAATTAAATAGGTATAAAATATTAATAAATCAACCTTAGTATACCATAAAATATACACCTATTTAATTATAAAATATATACTTATCAAATTCCCCCACACTTAAACATTTGCTTGTCCCCAAGCAAAAGAAGAAAGAGAATTCAATATTTGAAAAGAACATTGCTAATGAAATCCCTAAACATAAAGCAATAAACCACCACATTAGGTCATATTATCAAATCTGATTTAAGTTAATGTCTTTTAGGGATAGATCACTAAGCCAATAGTCTCAAACAATAGTAACAATCTTTTAACATCCGATGATCAAAAGATCAGCACACAATAAGTTCAGCTATAAAATTAGTAAAAGAATATTACGCTACTCAATTTCGCCAGAAAAATTCAAATTCCCCCACTAAACAAGCTTTTCATTTAATTTACTAGGGATCCTCAGGTAAAACATAGCTTTCTTTTTTTTTTCCTTGAGCTGTTGTAGGTCCCTTTTGACGCGACTGTGCATATGGGTGATGCAGTACCGGTTACTCAGTTACTCGAACAGGCACCTCAAGAGGCGTTTAGCCTAACTCATAACCCTCTTTAACATTAGCGTTTGACGCGAGTGCCAACATTGGTGATGAAGTGCCCCCGGTTACTAAGTAAGGTCTAAAGAAGTCATTGGAGTTTTGTGTGTGTGTGTGTGTGTGTGTGTGTGTGATTTTTTTTTTTTTTTACCTGAGTCATTTCCCTAAACAACAGTTTTACTTAGCTGGCAAAGGTCATCATCTAATTTTCTAAAGAAATCATGTAACAAAATATTCATAAACTAATAATCTATTGATCATATTACAAACTAATCCTTGAGCAAAAAAAATATTACAAACTAATCTCTATTCTCGTAGTCAATCTTAAGATTAATAATAATAATAATAATAATGATGATGATGATGATGATGATGCAAGACTTTAGAGGCTTAATCAGAACTTTTTTTCTTTTTTGTTTTTTTTAATTTTTGACTTGATAATATTTTTCTAAGATGGGAAAGGCTTAAAGTTAAGGTCAATCCAAAACAATACAAAAATCTCAAATAAAAAATCTTTTCAATTGCATAAGGACAAGCATAACCAAAGAAATTATATCCCTCCCCCACACTTAAATCAAAAATTATCCGCAATGTTACAAAAATAAAAAGAGTGAAAAGAACTAGTACTCCCCTGGTTTAGGCTTTTAATTCTGATGTGGAATTCTTCCTTTAGTACCTCATCCATGATGTTTTGAATTTTGAAAGATAAAAGAGTGCACAAGCAAAACTTTGCAGCCACAAGAGAAGAGATCATCTTCAAACCTGAATAAAATTGAAAGGAAAAAAAAGAAATAATAATAATAATAATAATAATAATAGATGCGAGCAAAATCATTGGGTTGCCTCCCAAAAAGCGCTTGGTTTATAGTCTTCAGCCCGACTACTCTAAACAAACCACTAATCATAAGTATCAAACACCTCAATTATGTTATCTTCATTCCTTTTTGTTGGTTATACTTAGTTTTGATGATGTCTTACATAGATGTCATTCTTATAAGCAAAAAGATTGAGCAATATAATTATCTCATACTTGGACTAACTATTGCATTTAATGTAGATCAATCCAAGTTGAATTATAGAGATTAATCAAGAAGGAGATGAGTTGAAAGAAAGAAGTATCTGCAGAGGTTATCAAGAAAGCAAGATATTATCAATGGGTTTTGGTGATAACCAAGTAGAAGAAAAGAGACCAAATAAAGAAGAAGCATTCAAGGCTGAAGAAAGAGTTACATTATCAAGAATGATCAAGAGAAGAGAAGAAAGAAAGAATTGATGAAGAATGATCAAGTTGGGAGATGGAAGAAGGAAGATCTTGTTGAATTTAATGAAGAGATCATTATTCAAGTTCTTATATTGATGCTAGAAGTCTCCAAGGTCATATGGAAGTTGGAATGGCTCAATTCAGAGTTAAATCAAGCAAATATGAGGTCCAGGACGAGTAAACTCGAGGTTTGAGCATAAACCTCGAGGTTTGAGTGTCTTCAGCATTTTTGGTGTCACTGGACCAGCCAACCTCGAGGTTGCAAGTGCAAACTCGAGGTTGCAAGTGCCAACCTCGAGGTTGTAGTCATAACCTCAAGGTTTCAGCACTATCAGCAACTCTGGTGCACTCTGTTCCACGTTCAGTTTCTGGCGACCTTTGGTAATTTGATGATATCTTCCAAACCAGAGATCGGATTGAGACGAAACCAAAAGCATTGGAAACTAGACTCCCAACACGTACTTTTGACAAAGATTCAAGTCCAAAGGAGTTCAGATGAATTATTGATGAATTTTACAAGTTGACACAAATATCAGCGTCACAGTCAGGAACAGCCTTTAGTATTTTGAGTATATCTCACAAATGGCAAATCCGATTGGACTGAAATCAGTGGCATATGAAAGTAGACTCACAGAGCTTTCCATCAAGAGTTGAACGGACCAAAACGGAGCTCGGACCAGAGAGATATGGCCCTTAGAAATTGCTCTACCGCAGTATGAGAAGCCATACTCGAGTATCAGTTTTGAACCTCGAGTATTATGACTTACAGAGAGCAAATTGGTTGTCAAAGTAATGACAACCTCGAGGTCAAGTTTGCAACCTCGAGGTTGAGGCTTGTTTTCAAGAACTGAACTTTGCAATTTCAGAAGCAAACCTCGAGTATGGATTTCCAACCTCGAGGTTATCGGGCTCCAGAGGAAAAATGCTCTTTCAACCAAGTTTCCAACCTCGAGGTTACTGTTTCAACCTCAAGGTTGTGAGTTTCTGAAACTGAATTTGCCTGAAACCTTCAGGCTAACCTCGAGGTTGGCCTCAAGGTTTGTGACCGTTGGTGCAATTTCAAATTTGGGAAATCTGCAATACCTTCTTGTTTGATCTCAATGCTTTCCATGATTATTCTATATTGATTCTAGATATGTTTAACCATCTTTCTAGTGAGTTTCAGACAGATTAACGAAGGTTCATTGAAGGATTAGAGCAAAAAGCAAAAAACTGTCAGAACAATAAATGCACAGCCCAGATAGTTGCTTCCTTTGGTTAATCCACTTGTACACGTCTGCAAAAGGCTAAAAGGAAGATTACTACAACAAGCAAAGTCTTCTCCAACGGGCAAATCCACAGAAAGCCACCTCAGATCAATTATACAACTGGATTAGTTGGAGATTAGAGAAAGAAGCTGACCAAACTTAAAGATAATCAGCTACAACGGTCTGATTGATTCTTCAACGGTCATAAACGGTCACAGACTCTTCTCTACCTATAAAAGACATGGATTGAAGCAGAAAAACGTGGAGACATATGATTACCATGCCAAAATGCTGATGCTCTTCTTCTACATCATTCTCACTCTGTTTTTCATATCTAAATAGCTTAAGAGTGTGAAATGAATTGTGTCTGTACTTCAGTGTTTATTTATCCATTCCTTTGAGAGGAAATTCATTGTAAACACATTATCCTTCTGAGAGAAACTCAAGATTGGGTAATCTTGAGTGGGTTATACATTGTGTTGATTACAACTTGTAAGAGGGAGTGAATCCTAGAGAGAGAGGATTACTTCGAGTACGAGGTGTGTGATCAAGCAGTGTATCCTTACGGTGTGTAAGGGGGAGTATCTCAGTAAGAGATTTGTAAAAGGCTGCACAAGTGCCCGGCTAAACTTGTGGGATTGTAGCGGTTCTCAAGTACCCGATTAAAGCTTGAGTGAGATAGTGGATTGAAAATCCCAAGTGAGGCTTGGGGACTGGACGTAGGTCAGAGAGGGCCGAACCAGTATAAATCTGTTTGCAAGCTCTTCTTCCTTATCTTTTGCATTCCCAGCATTTACATTTGAGCAATTATCAATTGTTTGAAAACTCACTTTTGTTACTCAAGATGAAAACACTGAATTGCGAAAATGTTTTAAAGAGTGGAAATTTTTATACTTCACCCAATTCACCCCCCCTCTTGGGTGATAGCCGGAACTTACATTTGGTATCAGAGCTAGGCTCTTGTTTAAAGGACTTAACCGTCTCAAGAGTTTCAATGGCTGATTTTGGGTGTTCTTCGCTTTTAGAAGGTTTTGATTTTACCATTCCACCACTTTTCAAAGATATTGATTTTTGGTTTTGGAAAGCTAGGATGACTAGTTTTATCAAAGCAACTGATTTTGATATATGGAATGTTTTTATAAATGTCTATGATTTCAAACCAAGAAAGGATTGGACAGAAAAGGAAAAGAAAATGTTTTCATTGAATATTAGAGCAATGAAAATCCTTTATAGTGCATTGACAGAAAATGATTATGAGAAAATCAAGTTTTGCTCTAGTGCTAAAGATATTTGGGATACTCTTGATTCTATTTATGGTTCTAACAAATGTGTTGAAGTTAATAGTGTTGATAGTTCATCAGAAATTATAAATTGCATATCCATGATTGATGAACAATTGGAGGTGGAGCATGAAGAAGGAGAAATCTTAGAATGCTTCCATGGTCCAGCCAACACAAAAGAACAAGAGGAGGAGGATTCCCAAGATGAGCTCATAGACGATTGTGATCAATCATTAGCTAGAGCTCAAGATGCACATGAGGTAAACAACTCCAATTCTTCTTGTGTATATAAGAAAAATGTTTTTGAACAATCACATAGAATTGTTTTTCAACCATTGACTGATTCTATTTTGAAAAACAAAAACGTTTTCAATCATGCTGGAAACTCATATAGGAAGAAAGAATTCACAAACATGAGTCACTTGAGATTGCATCCACTAGAACCACATAATTCTTGCAAAGTTGTTCATAATAAGCATAATTCTATTATTTGCAATTATTGTGGAAAATCTGGACATATTTCTCATACATGCTATATTAGGAGAAATTCTAATGTGAGAAATAAATTTATTTGGGTTGCTAAAGGACAATCAAGGTCCAATACTAACAATCAAGGACCCAAGTATAAGTGGGTACCGAAATGTCCATCTAGTACTCCATGTGTGCAGGATGATTTGAATATCAATGGACATCAAGGTCAAAAGAAGAGGAAGAAGAAGCCAAGAGTTCCTCATGCACCAAAGAAGGAGATCATAGAATCTATATCAAGCAAGAGAACTCCTATGGCACCCATTGCTGAACCTACAAGTCTTAAACATCAAAAGAAGCAAAGGGTACAAGCTAGAGAAGTATATCTTCCCTCAAGAACAAACTACCAAAGAGTACCATACAACTACCTTGAGGAGAACAAAAAGAAGGGAACCTCTCAAGTGTCAAGGAGAAGATACTTGAAGATCGTACCTTATGTGAAGACTTTGCAGACACCAAAGAGGCAATGGGTGAGCAAAGCCAATCCTCCAAGTGCCTAAGGTGTAAGGTAGACAATGGTAAAACCTCCTTTGTTATCATATGAAATATTCATTGAGGTTTTATATTTTGTAACCTTAGAAATGATCATTGCAAACTACTTTTAAAATCAAGTTTTTCACATCCTAATTTATTCTTCAAAAAGATTGCAATGTTCAATGATTTAATTCTTTATGCTTGCATGATGATTAGAAAAGAAAGTATCTCCTTTATGCAAAGAGTCATGTTTTATTCACTATACTTTATTATTCTGAATTGATTATATTCATAGGAGCATGTGAATTTAATTTTGGCTTCTACAAGCTAACGATGATTGGATCCAAGGTTGGATACCAAGAAAGACAAAGATTTATAAAGTTTTGTAGGACGAAAGAAAGCTTCTCAAGAATGCAACATAGAGAAATGATTCAAGTCTTGAGAAAGCTCAACAAGCTATGCTTGATGTTGATGGTGAACAACCGAAAAAGGAGTTGTCTACACCAATCCATCTCAACCAAGCAAGTTTCTATGAGGACAAAGGGAAATACGGTGATATCTAATCCTTACCCCATATTGTGTTTATGTGAAATTCATTCTTGGGTAATGTATACTTGTCCAATACTGTATACCATTAAGCAATCAATTACTTGCGACCTTAAAAATGTTTTCAAGATTGCTAATGGATAACAAGTGAATTTGTGCATAATTTTTCTGACTTGAAAGTTTCTGAGATACACAAGTCAAGAATTTTTTTTTTGAAATACAATTCATTCTGTGTTTGGAAAATGCATTCCAATGTTTCTAAAAATATACATGTTTTGATTCAAATGATATCTCAAGATTGGAATTCAATTTCCACCATACTTTGCAAATGCATTGTTTCTCTAAGTACTTCTACAAAGATGAGTTTTCATATCATCAACATCTCAATCTCATATAACATTATCACGATTGATATTTGAGATATTGAAAACTATTTGCATAGTTTATGAAAAGTTCATATCAATGACATATTTTCCATGAATGTATTTTCAAATCGTCATTGAACACTGAATTTCTTGGTATCACATATTCGCTTATGTATCTACTCAAATTTGTAAGATTATTTGTGATACATATTTTTGGAAATATCGTATTCATCTACGAGCAATTCGATTGGATAATGAGAAATTTTGGGAATGTCTAATCCCAATAGATTGTGAATTGCCTCCACTTAATGTTAGTTCTGCGTTTTCATGATTAATTGGTTACTAACTTAAGTATTGGAGAATCTAGATGTGATTTTCATACAGGATGATTATTATCCTCTGAAATCCTGCTGAAGTTTGCTACCAAGAGAAGCAAACTTGACACTGACAAGCTAAATTCAAATCCACAACAAGCGAAGAAGAAATGAAAGTCTGAAGAAAAAGATGAACTTGAGTTTGATGCTTCACCATCTGAGTTTATTCTTTTGTTATGCGCAATTCTAAAACTTGTTTGAATTTGAATTCACTCTGTTTTGTGAAAATGCATACGCATGATTTGAAAAATGTTCATACTCTGATTGCATTCAAATAATGTTTCAAATTGGAAGTTAACATTGTATATTGAATGGTAGATATGCTTCAAATGTGTCCAATTGAGTTTTCCCTGTCATTCACATATTGATCTATAGAATTCAATGTTTTGCTTGAACTCTTATGTTTCATTCTCTAAATGGTAGGACCTTATGTCAAATAAGTGAATCATATATGAGTTTCAAGCTAATTTCCAGAAATGAATTCAGTATGTGAAAACTTATGCTTGTTGCATAAAACCTTATTGATTAAGCTATTCCAAATATTATGAATGTTCATTAATGCATCATGTGCATTAACCATTATATGGAATAACTTTCTAGGATAATTCTTTGGAACTTTAGTCTTTTGGACTAAAGAATCTGTGTTTCATAGTCTATGAATCCTAGTACTACTTGTGTTACTCTAATATATAATTATTTGTCCACATTCATGTTTAGAGTAACTAGTTTTGTATTCTCATAATTCTTGCCTTGAATGCTCTCATATGTTCGATACTCTACTCTCTAAGGCAAGATTATCTCTTGGTCAATAGCAAAGTCATTAAGCTTATTTATGTTGTTCTAAGCATGTCCTGATAATGCTTTACTTTCATGACTTTGGCTTTTCTGAAAATTCTTCAACATGTTAACTTCAATGTTTAACATGTTCTCCAAATCTGAAGCATATTGATATATTCATTAAACCTATTGACTTCCATCATATTTATAATGACCACTGTTTTCAAACATGTTTCAAAAATCTTTCATGTATGAAAAATATTGATTTCATAATGTGTCATCACATTTTTTTTTGAAAGATCATTCAAGATTTGAAATACTTTGCATATTTCACTATCTTTCTTGAAAAATTTGAACTTCAAATTGATAAATGCTTATCATTATAGATAAGGTTTTCTATACTCATCAATGACATCTTTTCTGCATCTAGTGTATTCACAAATTGTCATTGAGAAATAACATTTTTTTGGTATCATTTAGTTGTTACCCTATTCAATTAATTGGCTTGATCTTGTTTGGGTAAAACTATATTTTGATCTTTGATTGTTATACTTCTTGCTCATACGTCATATGGTTTAATCCTATAAGAGTGTAAGAGTTGTCATGTCTAATCTTGTGTGGACTCAAGAATCATTGAGTACCAAAGAACATTCATTTTATTGCAGGTGTTGGTTTTGCTGTCAAAGGCAGAACCTCGAGGTTGAGAAGCCAACCTCGAGGTTGACAAGGTGTCAAACAAAATCTCAAGGTTCCTGAAGGATGGAACCTCGAGTATGGAAGTGGAACCTCGAGTTTTGTGGCAGACAGAGAAGAAATCTCATCCAAACAGACAGTGGAACCTCGAGGTTCTAGAGGTAAACTCGAGGTTGGAGGTATGAATGTCAAAGGGCAACCAGAAGGAAGTGTCACTCAAGGAACCGAGATGATAAGGAGCATGTTAACTTGATGAGAAGCTATGAGCAGAAACTAATCTTATACAAAGTTCATTCAGGATTTCAGCGTCTAAGATGCATTCAGAACATCTGATGGTTATGTGACTCTTCATCTTGAAGCTTAGTCACATCTGGGAAAGCTTCAGTATTGATCACATTATCAGATAAAAGCTAGCCCGTGATGCATCTATGGACTACAAACCATTATGACTCAAGTAATTACGACATTACTTGAGTGAGGTATTGTATTTTGCAATAATATTCATATATCATAATCATTTCTCTGTTCTCATATCACTCTTCAGGCTAACTTGACTTTATTCACTCAAATTTTTCATGAAGTTTAGCCTAAGCAAATCATTTTTAAAATGATCCTTATGCTTTAAAACTCTTTTATCATCATAAAAAGCATAAGTGATTTGATTATACCAATTTCAAGTCCACCCAACTGAGTTTGAAAGTCTTTCAATTCTAAGGTACCATGTTGTGAGCAAAGATATTTTCAAACCTCATAACATTTGGTGTCTCATTATTATTTGGCATCATGAAAGGGAACTTCACTTTTTAGCCATGCATTCATTAAGGGGGAGCTTCATATTCACATGTGTTTGATATTTTAAAAGCTCATTTCCTTCACTTGAAGAATTTTTTTTTGGGGCATACTCATATGCATTCATTATCTTTTATTAGTTTTGATGATGAGTTAATATCATATTTTCCTTTCATTATCTTTATTTGAAAAATATCACATAGAAAAGGATACTTTGATATTTAACTTGCACTAACAAATCTTTTGGAAAGAATGTTTTCAATTTGTAGCAGGAGATTATGTTATGTGCTAGGACTTTCCTTAATGCCCTATAAGAATAGCTACATGTAGAAAAGGAAAGGATGGAAGCTGAAGTACTGATGATCATATTCATTCATATGAGATACAACTAAAGAAGCCAGTACTTTAGACTCATCTCAGAGGTTATTCAGAGCACATCACAGATCTCAAAGCTAGCAAATGGACTTCACAGATCGTTCATCAATTTGCAAAACCAACATGAGCATTTCTAATCCCTATCTTTTTATTTTCAATAGAAATTTTGCACATGTTGGGTATCTATGTTTTAAATGTGAAAGATGTCTTGAAAACCTCTCCAAATTCTCTCAAATTTTGCTTTCATAAAAACATTCCAAATTACATTATATTTAGAATGAAAAGCACTTTCAATCGGGGAGAGAAAATCAGTTTCTTTGACTCTTTTAACATGCATAAGGTGCATAGGTTCTAGGTGTTGTGTCTCATTGCATTTCATTGTATTTTGCTGATTTTGTAGTAATTGGTTCTGATATCAGTGATTATCAGAGTATTTATCCTCTCTGATATCAGTTCTGCGTTTATGAAGTTTGTTCATTGAATACATTTCTAGTTGTTTATATGTTTATCTACTGTCATCCTCTGATCAACTTGTGTTGAAATGCAAAATTAGTCGTTTTCTGATAACTTCAATTCAACTTTTTGCTAATGACAAATAAGGGGGAGAGAATGGCAAGAAAAATATGTTGTATCTAAAGTATTCTTATATTCATACATATTTTTCTTAAGGTATTTGCCATCATCAAAAAGGGGGAGAATGTTGGTTATACTTAGTTTTGATGATGTCTTACATAGATGTCATTCTTATAAGCAAAAAGATTGAGCAATATAATTATCTCATACTTGGACTAACTATTGCATTTAATGTAGATCAATCCAAGTTGAATTATAGAGATTAATCAAGAAGGAGATGAGTTGAAAGAAAGAAGTATCTGCAGAGGTTATCAAGAAAGCAAGATATTATCAATGGGTTTTGGTGATAACCAAGTAGAAGAAAAGAGACCAAATAAAGAAGAAGCATTCAAGGCTGAAGAAAGAGTTACATTATCAAGAATGATCAAGAGAAGAGAAGAAAGAAAGAATTGATGAAGAATGATCAAGTTGGGAGATGGAAGAAGGAAGATCTTGTTGAATTTAATGAAGAGATCATTATTCAAGTTCTTATATTGATGCTAGAAGTCTCCAAGGTCATATGGAAGTTGGAATGGCTCAATTCAGAGTTAAATCAAGCAAATATGAGGTCCAGGACGAGTAAACTCGAGGTTTGAGCATAAACCTCGAGGTTTGAGTGTCTTCAGCATTTTTGGTGTCACTGGACCAGCCAACCTCGAGGTTGCAAGTGCAAACTCGAGGTTGCAAGTGCCAACCTCGAGGTTGTAGTCATAACCTCAAGGTTTCAGCACTATCAGCAACTCTGGTGCACTCTGTTCCACGTTCAGTTTCTGGCGACCTTTGGTAATTTGATGATATCTTCCAAACCAGAGATCGGATTGAGACGAAACCAAAAGCATTGGAAACTAGACTCCCAACACGTACTTTTGACAAAGATTCAAGTCCAAAGGAGTTCAGATGAATTATTGATGAATTTTACAAGTTGACACAAATATCAGCGTCACAGTCAGGAACAGCCTTTAGTATTTTGAGTATATCTCACAAATGGCAAATCCGATTGGACTGAAATCAGTGGCATATGAAAGTAGACTCACAGAGCTTTCCATCAAGAGTTGAACGGACCAAAACGGAGCTCGGACCAGAGAGATATGGCCCTTAGAAATTGCTCTACCGCAGTATGAGAAGCCATACTCGAGTATCAGTTTTGAACCTCGAGTATTATGACTTACAGAGAGCAAATTGGTTGTCAAAGTAATGACAACCTCGAGGTCAAGTTTGCAACCTCGAGGTTGAGGCTTGTTTTCAAGAACTGAACTTTGCAATTTCAGAAGCAAACCTCGAGTATGGATTTCCAACCTCGAGGTTATCGGGCTCCAGAGGAAAAATGCTCTTTCAACCAAGTTTCCAACCTCGAGGTTACTGTTTCAACCTCAAGGTTGTGAGTTTCTGAAACTGAATTTGCCTGAAACCTTCAGGCTAACCTCGAGGTTGGCCTCAAGGTTTGTGACCGTTGGTGCAATTTCAAATTTGGGAAATCTGCAATACCTTCTTGTTTGATCTCAATGCTTTCCATGATTATTCTATATTGATTCTAGATATGTTTAACCATCTTTCTAGTGAGTTTCAGACAGATTAACGAAGGTTCATTGAAGGATTAGAGCAAAAAGCAAAAAACTGTCAGAACAATAAATGCACAGCCCAGATAGTTGCTTCCTTTGGTTAATCCACTTGTACACGTCTGCAAAAGGCTAAAAGGAAGATTACTACAACAAGCAAAGTCTTCTCCAACGGGCAAATCCACAGAAAGCCACCTCAGATCAATTATACAACTGGATTAGTTGGAGATTAGAGAAAGAAGCTGACCAAACTTAAAGATAATCAGCTACAACGGTCTGATTGATTCTTCAACGGTCATAAACGGTCACAGACTCTTCTCTACCTATAAAAGACATGGATTGAAGCAGAAAAACGTGGAGACATATGATTACCATGCCAAAATGCTGATGCTCTTCTTCTACATCATTCTCACTCTGTTTTTCATATCTAAATAGCTTAAGAGTGTGAAATGAATTGTGTCTGTACTTCAGTGTTTATTTATCCATTCCTTTGAGAGGAAATTCATTGTAAACACATTATCCTTCTGAGAGAAACTCAAGATTGGGTAATCTTGAGTGGGTTATACATTGTGTTGATTACAACTTGTAAGAGGGAGTGAATCCTAGAGAGAGAGGATTACTTCGAGTACGAGGTGTGTGATCAAGCAGTGTATCCTTACGGTGTGTAAGGGGGAGTATCTCAGTAAGAGATTTGTAAAAGGCTGCACAAGTGCCCGGCTAAACTTGTGGGATTGTAGCGGTTCTCAAGTACCCGATTAAAGCTTGAGTGAGATAGTGGATTGAAAATCCCAAGTGAGGCTTGGGGACTGGACGTAGGTCAGAGAGGGTCGAACCAGTATAAATCTGTTTGCAAGCTCTTCTTCCTTATCTTTTGCATTCCCAGCATTTACATTTGAGCAATTATCAATTGTTTGAAAACTCACTTTTGTTACTCAAGATGAAAACACTGAATTGCGAAAATGTTTTAAAGAGTGGAAATTTTTATACTTCACCCAATTCACCCCCCCTCTTGGGTGATAGCCGGAACTTACACTTTTTAAGCAACAAGGTTTCAAACACAAAAATTGATTATTCAAGTTAATTACTTGTACTTCCTTAATCATAGACAATCTTGGAGTACAAGTATTCACTGAATTCAAATGAAGCACAACATGCATATCCTTGAAAATAAATATAGGCATTTCCAAGAATTTAGAGCATCTAACAAAATCCACTTGACTCTCATTAGTAAAAGTTAACACTTTAAGAGGAGAGTTATGAACAACAATAATTGGGACATCTACATCAATTTGGTCACTAAAATCACAATTCTTAGGCTCTATAACCGAAACCTCTTCTAAACATCCACTATTCTCATCTAAAGCAATTTCAAGCTTACAATCACTTTCTACATCATCCATAGTCTCATGCATTCGCATACCTTCAACTTGCTCAGAATAATCATTATCATCATAAGTAGTGGTCATCAAGCTTAAAGAATTATTTTGCCCCATAGTCTCAAGGGTTGAAACAATTTGACTCGCATATACCTCAATATTTTGGACACTTGACTTAAGACTAATGACAATTTCCTTTTGCTCTCTACTAGATCTCTCCAATGCTTCCTCACACTCTTCAAATAATCTTTCCAAATTAGATTTTTCCCTATATTCAATGGTGTGTTCTTCAATAGGTGGATAAGAGTATAAATGAGGGGTCTTTTCATGAGAATAATATGAAAGTGGAGCTAAATACCCAAGAGGGGGGGTGAATTAGGTATTCTCAAAATTTTCGACAATAACTCTGTTTTGAAGCGATAAAAACATAGGTGAACAGAGTAAGGGAAAGAATAGCTGGACACAAAGATTTATACTGGTTCGGTCCTAACAACTTGACCTACATCCAGTCCCCAGACTCTCTGGGATTTTCCACTATATCAAAGATTACACACTCTGCACTCAAGAAGTAGTTCTCTTTCTAGAACTCACTCCCCCTTACAAGTTGTAATCAATGAATTCCCAAATCACCAAGTCCCCTTGACATGTGATTTTTTTACAATAAATGATTCACAGAAATAAACTCTCTCTAAGAGCAGATATTGATAAACACTGAAGCTCTTTGTATCAGAAGATACTATACAAGTGAAAACTGAAGAAAATAAATGTAGACTTGAATGCAATTTCTTTTCAGTAGTTCTGGTTGTTGAGAAGACTTGAATGCAACCCTATTTATACTCAGGAAGCATTAAATGACCGTTGCAACCCCAATTGAATCGTTGGAAAATTTCTGTTTAGGTTAAGAGCAGGTTTGGTCTTCTTCTCTCTCTAAAACTTCACTTAATCCAGCTGGGCAAGTGTTCAGAGTTGACTTCCTCTGAATTAATCCGTTGGATAAGTAGTTGCTTGATGAAGAAATCATTCTTTCATGCTTTGCAACCGTGTGCAGATGGATTACCCAAAAGTGTGCAATTTTCTGGACAGCATTTAATGAGCTGAACTGCTTTTTGCTTTGACCCTTCAATAAATATTCTCTAAACTATCTGAAATTCACTAATAAAGTCATTAAACATAACTAGGAATATCAGAGAATAAGTCTGAAAAGTATTAAGATCAAACAAGACAGATTTACAGAATCGCGAAATTCAAATTTCAAATCCAGTGCAAAAACCTCGAGGTTTGTTCACCAAACCTCGAGTTTTGAACTTAGCATGTGAATCTGATTTTATGTCCAAAACATCAAAACTTGAGGATTCTAACCAAAACTGGAGGTTTTCAAAACTTTAAAAAGTTCAATGCTCTCTTATTGGAAAACCTTGAGTTTTCACACAAGTATGAAAGTCTTGAAAAATTCTGTCAAAAGCAAAACCTTGAGGTTTCTGTTGAAACCTCGAGTTTATTCAACTCAGTGAAAATCGATTGCTCTCTGTTTGCCAAAATCTCGAGTTTTCTATACAAAACTTGAGTTTTGTTCAAATGTGAAAACTTTGAGATTTTGCGCCAAGACAGAAACCTCGAGGTTTCAAAACCAGACTTGAGGTTTTGAAACTTTAGAAATCTTAGTTGCTCTCTGCGTGGACAAAACTCGAGGTTTGTTCCCAAACCTCGAGTTTTCACATATTGTGAAAACTTTGAGATTTCTGTCAAACTCCAAAACTGGAGATTTTGTGAAGTGAAAAAGTTTAGGTGATTTCTGACTCCACAAACCTCAAGATTTTTCCCAAAACCTCGAGTTTTCACTCAATGTAAAAACTTTGAGAAAAACTTGTCAAGTTCAAAACTGGAGGTTTTATGGAAAACTGGAGGTTTTGAAACTTGGTTAAAATCTAAGTTTTTTTGTCAGTCCAAAACCTCGAGGTTTCTTACTAAACCTCGAGTTTTCTCAAAACTTTTGGAAACTGAAGTTTCAAGTCAAATCCCAAAACTTGAGGTTTTATTTGAAAACTGGAGGTTTTGAGGTGTTTAAAATTTGAGAGACTCTCTGTATGATAAAACCTCGAGGTTTTTCTAGAAACCTCGAGTTTGGCATTTTTACAGAAAACCTGAGAGGTCTCTGTGTTTGGAAACCTCAAGTTTTCTTTGGAAACCTCGAGTTTTCTCTTGTCTCAGAAAACTTGAGTTCCTCTCTGTGAGGCCAAACCTCGAGGTTTCTGTGCAAATCTCGAGTTTTGCTCTTATAGTCGGTTTTACACATTTGACAGCAAAACTTCCAGCTTTGTTTACAATTATTAGAAATCATCAAAACCCTTAAAGGACTAACGTAATAGACATGTGGATCCCTAAAATTTTGTTACTCAAAACTTTTACTAGGACAAAATGATTGATCAAAATAAGCTTGATTCCTAGCAAAATCATCTCTCACAGAATGACTAGTTGTACTATATGGACAATGCTCAAATAAATGATTCCCTCCATAATAAATACAAGACATGCAAACATATTGAGAAGAATCAACATACGGAATACAATCATCATTTATGCTCCTTTTGTGCCTACGTTCATTCAAAGAATTTAAAATAGCAATCAATCCATCTTATATAGAAGACGAAGAATTCATCTTCTTCTCAATATTAAAACCAGTTGGTTGCCAAATGAAATCCTTTTTTTTTTTAATTTTTTTCCTAAAAAAATAAAATATTTACGAACTCAAACTTAAATTACTAATGCTCAATCAATTCCAACCAAGACAGTTGTGGCACACAAGTCCCCGGTAACGGCGCCAAAAACTTGATAGAGCAAAACTTTATAACTTATAGACTCTGCAAGTGCATAGGCCGTATTAAGTAATAAAGAGTAAGTAAGATATCGTTTCCATGAGAACTTAATACCCACAACTTTAGTTAAGCATTAATTTCACAATTTCGTTTAAGTTGAGCAACCAAATTGAATTTAATTAAAATAAAAGAAATTAAAACTAAAATTAAAATAATAAAAACTAATTACCACTAATCAAATGAACAATCTAGAGTCACTAATCCCTTATTTGTTTCCTAGATTTATCTCCACTAAATTAATTTTGATTTAACCTAATCAGCTAATCTAGAGTATTAATTTCTATAAATGCCTTCCGGTCCATTTATATACCTACCTTAATTAATTATATAATGCCTCACATAACTAAATAAGATGCGTTTTAAATCAAGCTCACTCTAATTTGATTATGCGGAGCTTCTAGGTATATTCCTATCCTAGACGCAAATTATATTAAAACCTAATTCCCCATTAAATTTAAACCTAATTCCACATTATTTAATCCCAAGGTCGAATTAGGATTCCCTCTTCCAAGTTCAACCCTAAATTCCCAAATCATGCTTAATAGTGATATATTATTAAGCAATATCAATAAAAACAAGAATAAATAAATTGAATAAAATTAATCGAAACTAACCGTAGGAACAAGAATAAATAAACTGAACAAAATTAATTGAAACTAACGGTAGGAATAATTTTTAGAACCCAAATAAGTTTATAGGTTTTCTAGGTTGATATGGAAAATTAACCACATATGGCTCTAATAAAATCCATAATAAAAAGATAAAACTACAGGTTTAAAGAATAGAAAGAGCTAAGAAAGAAAGTTTTTTCATCGCCTCGACGGTCCTCAATAAAGATCACCAAAGCGCTCTGCTCCCCTTCCCTCTCGTTCTCGGCTTGCGTCCCTCTGTATATGTCCATTGTGCGTCGCCCTTTTTATAAATAATGCTTAGGTTTTGTCTTTTCTTGCTGCAGGTCATTCCTATATAGATAGGACCAGAGACATTAATTGGACGCACAGGGTCCACGTTTCAATCTTCTCTCATTCAAGATAATATCTGCTTTGTAATCTTTTTGATCCTCGGCGAAAATCTATTTAAGAGCTCTTTTTAAAGGAAAAAAATCCTAAAAAAGCCTTAAAATTCTGATAATCTCAAAAAGGGCCCTAGACCCTTTCTGAGATAAATTCATTAAAATTTAACAATTAAATCAATTACATTTACAACAATTTTTTTATCTGTTTACAACTAAATCAATCACATTTACAACAATTTTTTTTACAACCAAATCAGTCACATTTACAATAATATCAGTCCCAGTTAACAACTATATCAATTTTATTTACAACTCACCAAGATTCTAAAAATCTCAAAGCTCTTTTTGGAATTTTTTTCTCCAAAAACGACCCTTAAATGAATTTTCCCTTAATCCTCCCAGCCACGTGTATCTTGAATCCATTCAAATTTCAATCTTCAATCACACGGTGCTCGGCTTATTAGAGAGAGATATATATATATATATATATATATATATATATATATATATATATATATATATATAATTAGCAACATAATATCTCCTACAAAATAAAATAGGATATCAATAGATTTTCTGTTATAATATTCTTTTGTCCTATATTTAATTAAAAAATAGATAAATATATAAATATATAAAAGATAATTAAGAAGGTATAAAATATTAATAAATCAACCTTATTATACCATAAAATATACACATATTTAATTATAAAATATATACTTATCACCTTTTAAACCCATATGTTTTTTTTCCGATTATTTATATGATAATATTATTATTATTATTTTTTATATATTTTGTTAATGATTTTGCAAATATTTAGTTGTTACTATCTTTTTTTTAGAGTTAAGTTTCACGAGAATATCTTGTATTAAAAATCCTAAAATTTAAAAACATATAGAAAATATTTTTTATTTCATAAGTATTCTTACTAATTTTGTATTTTTGATTGATTTCCTGATGATTTTTTTGTTCATATATTGTGTTGTTTATTTTATTGACCACTTACACTTTTTCCCCTCAAAACCATTTACACTTTTCAAGCTATATTTATCAGTAGTCTCTTCATTTTTGTTAAGTCTTCTCATTAAGTGTACTATTTGAACAATAGTTTACCTTTCACTATAACTTAGTAACTGTGTTTGTTTTGTTATGTGATGCATATTATTTACACCTTAATTTTGACAATATTTTTGTATTAAATTAGGACTTTTATTGTTCAAATTTGATTTCTATAAAAAAAAGATAAAAAAATAATTAGAGATTATTAAAATTGCTTCGACGATGTGGAGCCGGCTCAAACCTGATGCCCCGGATTGAAAAATAATTGTTTTTTTCCAGCCAGGCTTAACCCCTGAAACGCCAGCCCTTTTTACAAGCTCTTAACTCAAAACTCTGGCCATTTTTTGTCTTTTTTGCTCGCACTCTGGCCATTTTTTTCACTAGCAAGACTCTAGAGATTTAGCCACTCATTTGCTTGATGGAGATGAAAGCCTTTTTTAAAGCTCCAATAACCCATCAAACAAGAGTTGAAAGGCTATCAAAACTGAGATCAAAGAAACTCATTGGAATCTGGAAACCAGGCCAGTAAATTCGAAGGTTGCCGTCAAACTCTAAATCTGCCATGGAAAGTTGCTCTCCACTCACTCCACGACACACCCCTGTCTAGTTCAGAAGCTACAGCCCTTTCTAGTTTTCTGGCAATGTTGGCTCAGGATAGAAGAAAGAAGTGCCGGCAAGAACAAAAGAGGAGCCGACGGCGGTGAAACTCAACAGTTACTTCAATAGTGGTGGCGGAGAATGCAAGCCATAGTTTGGTCTGGTCCTCTGTCTTCAGAGTGTCCTTTGGTCCGTCGAACCTCTGGTCATGCTTCTTTCTATGGAGCGCTGTGGTTAAGGTGGAAGGAGAGTGAAGCCGGTGGTGGTGGTTAAGGGAAGATGGTCAACAGTCAATGGTGGACAAAGTGAAGGTCCAGTCTCCGTTCGATGAGCAACGCTCGTCTCTCCCCAACAGTGTCATAGCCGCAGCGCTGTCACTTTTTCTCCCCTGGTCCCAAAGTGTGAAGTCTCGAGGAAGAAGAACGAAGGATAAGGATGGTCAAAACCTACTTTGACCAGGGACCACTCTGCAAAATTCAAAAGTTGTGGAAGGCCAAAAGTGCAAATTTTTGAAGAAAAAAAAGTGAGGCTGAACTATAATTTCCAAACATTCTAACTCTTTTAGTTTTATATGGCCTTTTTTTCATAGATTTGGGATTTACAAAAATTCTGGGCCCTTTTCTGTAATTTCTCATTCTTAAAAAATATTAATTATGATCCCAATTGACGTTTTCTGAAATGTCCAATTTTATTCTAAAACACCTACAATGCAAGATTAAACACAAGATAACATCAAAAGTCCAAAAAATAAATTGCATAAGTAATTAACAAATTATGATCGTTTTGACCCTAATTACACTTGATTAAATATGAATGTCCCTAACTTAAATTGATGCTTAATCATGCAATTTTATTCTAGGAAATGCATTAAAAATTTCAAATTAATCATGAAAAATCCTATAAAAATATTGTTCAATCAAAGATCAAATATGTGTAAACCATTATCATAAAAAACATCATCAGCTTGTTAAGTTTCCAAAGAAAGCATTTAATGCTTTTTGGGATCATGTTTAGAACTCTAAAAGTGTTTATTCACATAAATTGATACAAAACTCCTCTAACATGTTTATTTCGTGTTCGTAAATTACTATTAAAAAGCTGTTTTAAAAGGTCCAATTGCTATCTCAAACAAGCACTAAGATGTGGTTGATTCTACCATTAATCATGATAAAATCCTCTTCTATTATTGATGATTGTAAGCATGACAATTGTGAAAATGTTGAAACTTGTATAGATGCTAATGTGGTTGATGTGAGTAACAAAGATTATAGCCTAGAATGTCAAAGGCATGAAATTCATATTGGATTACTTTCTTGTAGTCTTGTTGATAATAAAGATTCTAAAATTTTGATTGATAAAATTTTGCATGTTGATGAATCTTTTTAATAAGTGTTATCTTGTGATTTTCCACCCGGTACAGAAAAGGAAAATTTTTCTTTTAAATTCAAAATTTTGGGTGATGACTTAATAAATTCTCCTCTTTCTTCCATTACTTTTCCTTCCACCTCTTGTGAATGAAATGATTATGTGGTGTACCCCAACACTAAGTTGGATTCTGGACCTTCCACTTTGCACAAACAATAGGATTTTCAAAGATTAACTGCTTTTTTGACTCCTACTTATGGGAGTGGTGTTGATTTACTTGGTTGTGATAGTAACTAGGAGAGTTTAGTTCCTAAAATGTCTTTACTTACTTGTGAAAGTGGAGCTAAATACCCAAGAGGGGGTGAATTAGGTATTTTGAAAATTTCAAAAATAACTCTGTTTTCAAGCAGCAAAACAGAGATGAACAGAGTAAGGAGAAGAACAGCTGGACACAGAGATTTATACTGGTTTGGTCCTAACCACTTGACCTACGTCCAGTTCCCAGACTCTCTGAGATTTTCTACTATCACAAAAGATTGTACACTCTGTATTCAAGAGTAGCTCTCTCACTAGAACTCACTCCCCCTTATAAGTTGTAATCAATGAACTCCCAAATCACCAAGTCCCCTGACTTGTGATTCTTTACAATAAATGAATTACAGATAGAAACTCTCTCTAAGAGTGAATAATGATAAACACTGAAACTTATGTATCAACAGATACTTTTATAAGTGAAAACTGAAGGTAGGTGAAGAACTTTGAATGCAATACGTTTTCAACAGTTGTAGTTATTGTGAAGACTTGAATGCAACTCTATTTATACTCAGAGTACATTAAGTGACCGTTGATTTCCCTAATAGAACCGTTGGAGATGTTCAGCAAAGGTTAGGGAGTGGTTTAGTCTTCTTCTATATCTATTCTTCACTTAATCCACCTGTGCAGAAGTTCAGAGTTGACTTCCTGTGAATTAATCCGTTGGAAAAGTAGGTGTTGGATGTGGAAATCATTCTTTAATTCTTTGCTAGACGTGTGCAGACGGATTACCTAAAAGATTGCAGCTTTCTGGGTTTGCATTTAATGTGCTGATGTCACTTTTTGCTTTTGCTTTAAACCTTCAATAAACATTCTCTAATTCATCTGAAACTCACTAACAAAGTGGTTAAACACAGCTAGGAATAGTAGAGAATAATATTAGAAAGTATTAAGATCAAATAAGAGTGATTTACAAATTCGTCGATTTTGAAATTCTAAACCATCGATGAAACCTCTAGGTTTGTTCTCCAAATCTCGAGGTTTGTTCTCCAAACCTCGAGTTTTGGACTATAGCTTGTAAAGTTGATTTATGTCCAAAACATCAAAACTTGAGGTTTCTAACCAAAACTGGAGGTTTTCAAAACTTTAAAAGATTCAATGCTCTCGGGTTGACAAAACCTCGAGGTTTCTCACCAAACCTCGAGTTTTCATTCAACTATGAAAGTTTTGAAAAATCGCGCCAAAGGGAAAACCTGGAGGTTTTCTTGAAACCTGGAGGTTTTCAAATCAGAGAAAAGTTGTTTGCTCCTTATTTGCCAAAATCTCGAGTTTTCTCACCAAAACTCGAGTTTTGTTCAAATGTAAAAACTTTGAATTTTTCCGCCAAGGCAAAAACCTTGAGGTTTTGAAGTAAGACTGGAGGTTTTGAAAAGTGAGAAAACATAGATGTTCTCTGCCTGGACAAAACTCGAGGTTTGTCCTCAAACCTCGAGTTTTCACTTCTTGTGAAAACTTTGAGAAAACTTTGTCAAACTCAAAACTGGAGGTTTTTCACAAAACTGGAGGTTTTGAGACATTGGTTAAAATCTGAGTTTTCTCTGCCAGTCAAAACCTCGAGGTTTCTTACCAAACCTCGAGTTTCCACAAAACTTGTGGAAACTGGAATTTTCAAGTCAAAAACAAAACCTTGAGGTTTTAGATAAAAACTAGAGGTTTTCAAGTGTTCAAAACTTGAGAGACTCTCTGTAAGACAGAACCTCGAGGTTTTACTAGAAACCTCGAGTTTTGCATTTTCTTGAAAATGCTGAGAAGTCTCTGTATGATGAAACCTCGAGTTTTCTCTAAAAACTCAAGTTTTGACTTAGTTCAAAAATTTTGAAATTGTCTCTGTAAGGCCAAACCTCGAGGTTTCTGTGCAAACCTCGAGTTTTGCTCTGACAGTGAGTTTTAAAACATTTGACAGCAAAACTTTATGCTTTGTTTACAATTATTGGAGATCATAAAAACCCTTAGAGAACTAACAACTTGAAATCTATCCATGTTTTTATTTTTGGATTAGATACTATTGTTTACTTGTCTTTGTTGTAGACACATAAGTGGAAATGTCGTCAGATGAGTCAACATCCACCTTACATTTTTTGGATCTCTTATGATTGATCTTGAGCCACCTCTTGCAAGGAAATTCAACGCGGGAGAAGAGGTTTCTAAGGACAGATGCACGATTCTCATTGGGGATGAGAACTTCTCCTTCAAGCGATACTCCAATAAAGATTGTCTATTTCCTCACTAATTTTCTTCCTAATTTCTATAATTACTTGAGCTTAATTGTTGTATGAGGAAGATATGTGTGTAGGAGAGACACAATTCAATAGAAAAAGAAAAGTAGTAGAAGTAAGTAAGTAGAATAAGAACCCTCCATATATGCTTTTCATTTTTTGCCACTACCCTACTTCAATACCATTGTTCCTTTTTCACATTGATTTTCTTTGTTATTATGACTTGTTTCTTCTTCCTTCGCTCTATCTGTGATGTTGACGTGTTGTGCTCTAATTGCAATTGGACTTCACAACTTTCCGCTTCACCAAGGAACAAGTTAGAATGATAGAGTTGTTTTACAAACATTGTGGACAATATGTTGATTAAGTGTGGTAAAGGGGAATACATTTTTGAATCACATTAATTGATTATTTTTAAATGAGAAATTCCTTAAACTAGAAAAATTTTCAAAATTTGTTTCAAGAATGACTTTCTTTGTTGCATGCCTTAAGTAATGAAAGGTCACATTTGCCATTTTGGAAGTATGATTTATGGGAAATCCCTTTGAACTTTAATAAGATCTAGTGTTTTGGAAACTTTTTAAAACCATGTTTTTGCTTTTCAAGTGAATGTAAAAAGAAATGAACCTACAATTCGATTTTTGTTTACTCTTTATTTTGAGAAAGAGAGTTTCTACATCATTAGTGCATTTAAGAATTAAGCATTATTATAACTAATTGTAATGTTTTGATTGATTGTGTTTGTAAGTTTAGTATTAGGAATAGTTAAGTAGATGTTTTATGGCTAGCTTATTACTCAATTGATTGTGTTAGAGTAAGCATTGGAGAAAAATCTTGTTAGAAAGTTAACTAAGCCTTGAATTCTCTTCATATGTACATGTTAGTTTTTCACTTTCTACAACTTGTTTCCACTCTTTTTTGAAACGGAATTTGTATTAGTGTAATGGAAATTAAAGAGGCTTTCAATTTTAAACTCTTTCACCTAAAAACAAACTCTCATTCATCACCCTTTATTACTTGTTGAGTCATTCATATGTTGTATGCATGTCTTTTATTCATAGTGCCCATAGTATTTTAACATAAAAGTGATTTGCTAATAGAAAGTTGAACAATGTATATATTGAAATGCCATGTATATAGAAAAGAGAAAGAAAGTAAGTCAAAAGAGAAAAAATGTATATAGTTCGGAAAAGAAGTAGAAAAAAATAGAGAGAAAAAGAAAAGAGAAAAATAGGAAAGTATTTTGTAGATAAAAAGAAAATAAAAATAAATATATAGAAGGTATTTGTTCATGAATTTGGGAAAAAAATTGGCAAAAGTTTCTCAAGTCATTTAGATGTTATGTATTTACTCATTAACTTTGATTTGCATATCAACTATTCTTTTTTCTAATTAATTTATCACATCTAGCATTCATCTAACGTTACAAGACTTTTAAGCCTTCTTGTTCCATTGCATTAATTGTTATCAGCAGTAGAGATATTAGAGTTGTTACAAGTCTCAAGTAAGATGTTGATTAAGTGAACTAAAGTGAAATTATCCTAATGAGGTGAGATGAGTGAAACAATAATACCCTTAAGAGTTCTCTTGTGCTTCATTCAAATATGTTGGATTGCGTAGTTAGCTTATTTATTTGCATTGATTGACTATGATTAGTGTTGGCTTGAGGAATTTGATTAATTGATCCATTGCTTTCTAATTATGAAATTGTTTATCTTTCAAAGGTATTGATCATTGGAACTAGGAATCTTGTATTTAATTACCAAGGAGTACAAAGGTCTAAATGTGAGGAATTGATTGAACCATATTTTTATGGGCTTTTCCAAGATTAATTCGAAATTTTTAGTGCATTTCTAGGACATTAATGCATGATTAAGTATTAATTTGAGTTAGAGACATTTCTATTGAATTAAGTTTAATTAGGGGCAAAATAGTCATAATTTGTTCATTATTCATTCAAATGATTTCCTGGACATTTGATGCTACCTTATACCTAATTTTGCATTGTAGCTATTTTTGGAAGAAAATTGAAAAATGTAGAAAATGTTAATTAGGGTTGAAATTAATATTTTTTAGTACGGGGAAAATTACAAGAAAAGTCCCAAAATTTCTGGAAACTACAAATCAATGTAGAAAAGGGCTAGATAAAATTATAGAAAAGGACCCAAAGTTCTTGAAATTCAGATTAGCCCCATAAACATTTTAGAGTTTACATTTTATTCCCTCCACAAACTTTGAAAATTTCATTTTGGTTCATGGTCAAAACTTGCGTTTTGACAAGGGATTAGTGTTAGAACTCTTTTTTTTTTAATGATAACAAACCAAATATTGTTTTTGAAGGATTAAAATAACTTGTAAGATTTGTTGATATAGATCACTCGAGTGAGGACGTGTCACAAAAGTGATGTTTACAAACTTTATCATGAGGAGGTGGCTGTCTAGTGAATGAGTGATTTTGTGAAAACTTGTTAGTGCACTAGAGCGATGACATGGAAGTTTATAACGCTGTCCAGATACCAACTAATGATAAAACCTTTTGCCGTAACAAAGAAAGATAACTCGAGTGAAGCTAAGTTGCTAGAGTGATGATCTTAAAACGCCATCAAGGTATTTGATGGTAACTCCTTGTTCTTAAAAGAACAATTAGCCAAGCAGTCGAATGACACATATAGCACTCAAATGGCACTCAAAACTCTCAAGTTACCATCCAGTAATTGGATAGAGGTAACATAAGGCGAGCTTTTGAACATCAAGAATAATCCGAGTGCAACAATGTCACTCGAGTGATATTTGTAAACAGGAGTTATTACTTTTCAATTACCAGCCACTGATCAAGTTATCTTATGAATGAGAGAGAGAGCCACTAGAGTGACTAATGAGGGCATTTTGTCGTTAGGTTGGGGGTCTACAATAAAAAAAATTAACTAAGGATTGCGTATAGGAAAATCTGTGATTGTTCTCTATTCTTGAGGAGCTTGTTATTGGTTCTTAAGTAATCTAAATGTCATGCAAATGTAATGAAAACAAGAGAAAAATTGGTTTTTCCTTTTCAAATTAATAAACTAAAGGAGGAATAAAATTTAATTAAATGCTAAGTATTGTTTTTGGTATTTTAATAAAAATGGTGAATGAGTAAATGAAATGGTTTGGAATTGAAAATATGAATTATGAATGCTCTTGTTAATGAAAAAATGACTATCATTGCTAAAAAAAATATGGGAGTTAAAATTCATTAAGTCTTAATAAAAACCTTAAGATAACACTTTAGTCCAATATTCCCAATTATTACTAACTTCTACAAACATAACTAACTACTACATCTTGAGATATTGTTTAAAACCACTTAATGTGCAATTAAAACTAGAATAATGCAACATTAGTCTTCTTGAAATTGAGTACTAAACAGTTCCTCAAAGCACTAATCAACCACATTAACTAGGGAATAACATGATAATTAATATAATCTCATTGCAACCGCAAAGAAATTTCAAACATATATATTTTTCACACTATAAAATCCAATCTCAACTACAAATATCAAACTAATAGAGATATTAACTTCAATCTTAGTCCCAAAATCATATATTAAAGTTAGGAAATCAAATATATAATTTTAGACTAATAAAATGATAGAAAAACTCCCTATGAGAACCAAAGGGATTAGGCACTCATAGCTATTGACTCATCCAACCTAAAATGCAGAACCAAAATCCATAGAAATTGTTGGTCTTGAAGCAAATTTGAGATGGAATAGAGTAGAAGGTAAAAGTTGAGATTGGAGGTGGCTGAGTGAGAGAATTGATAGAGAAGGAAGGAGATACGGTGAAGAAGGAAGGAAAGAAATTGTGGTGGTTGGTGAAGTCCAGAGGAATAATTTCGATGTCAATAAGAATAGAGGAAGCTGACAATGGTGTTAGGGGTTCGACGGTGGTGGTTTAACAAGGAGGTACGATGGTAAAGAACAGAAAAGGTCCGTATGGTTGATGAAGAAGATCCGATTTTGGTGAAGAAACTCCAGGTCTACGCTTCGTGGTGTAGCTCCTCTGAATGACGCAAGCCTACACTTTCCTTCAAGCTTTGAAGCTTGCCAATGATGGCTCTTTTTTCCTGTCGAAGCTAATATTTCTCGTTCTCAAAATCACGGCCTCCGGTGGAGAAGACTTTGGCGGTGGTGAGGAAGCAAGTACTCGTCTCCTCGATAGTGGTGGTGGCTCTCTATCTCTTTCCTTCTCCTCACAAGCTCCACTGGACCTCTCTGTGATCTCCTTCTAAATAATGCTCTTCATGGCGCTTTTTGTCGAAGAAGGAGAAGGTCAAATAGGGATTTGACCAGGGACCTAGGACCTAGGTAAAACTTTCAAAAGTTCTCAAGAAGAGACTAAAGTACAAATTTTTAAAACATTTTGTAATACCTTAGATTAATAACAACAACAACAATATAGTAATAATAAAATTTAGAATTTAATAATGTTTGTATTATTTTTATCATTTATTAATTGGCAATAGTTAAAAAGCCTAGCCCATAGTTAAACCTTAATTTTTAACTATAAACTGAGGTCTAGCCGTCTAACCCTAGTGAACGCTCAATACTTCTCTTCTCCTCTACTACTCTCTCTTTTCGTATTCTACGTCAATTATTCTTCTAGAAGGTTAGCAAAATGGAAACTAGGTAATCCTAATCCCTAGAACAATAGGAATTAATTATTACATGTCAGTCTCGATTCCTCTGATTCCTTGCATTCAAATGATTTTTGCGCTAGCCGCTTCATTGGGTTCAATTTCAATTACTAGTGATTGATCTCATTAGTTGTGAAGCCATCTTTTCATCTTCCCGGTAAAGCTGAAATTTTTTTGTTTATTGCTCTTGATATTTTTTGGTTTTGTTACATGTTTTGTGATGTTTGTTTGACTTAAAGTTTGCATTTTTGCAAATGATGGACCGGAAATTCGTAATTTGCGCATTCAATTCAAGCTCTCCGGTTTCACCACTAGTTTTTGTTCCTCTCAACTTGTGTGCTAGATATTGCTACTTAATTTAATAATGGGTTGATTCATAGTTCCGTTTATACAATATGGCAATATGATCGCCATTTGGCCGTCTGAATGTATGAAGACTTCTTATTTTCAACTTGGTGCTACCGTTCATACGTATTGCTATCTAAATAAAGAACAATTAGGGTTTTGTTTTGTGGGCGTGTTAAATGAACCATGATTTTCCTACCTTCTTTTCATCAATTATGATATATTATGTATAATATACTACATTATGCTAACTGTGCTTGATGCTATATTACTTGATTGTTTTTTAAAATTCTTTCTTCATATTATATCTCCTCAAAATAAAATAGGATATGAATAGATTTTATGTTAAAATATCCTTTTTATCCTATATTTAATTAAATAATAGAAAAGTGAATGAAAGATAATTAAATATGGTTAAATACCATTTTTGCCACGGAAATTTTAGTTTTGGAGCACCTAGCACCCGAAAGATTTTTTGGTATCATTTTTGCCCCAGACGTTTACAAAACAGAGCAAATATGCCAAAGAAACTTCTAGGTGCAAGGTGCTCCAAAACCAAAACTTCTATGGCAAAATTGATATTTATCCCTAATTAAATAAGTATAAAATATTAATAAATTCAATTTGGACATTATAGTGCATAGAAATAATTTAGGAATTTTATTATGAGTGTATTTAAAATGATTTAACAGTGGGAGGATAGCTTTGGGATGGTACCTCCTAAAGTGATGAACACTACCCGTAGGCTTTACGCCCCGATATATTATGTGATGTAAACCGGTAATATCTGTTCTTCCCAAAGTGATGTCTTGCAGGGTTTCTGTGACAATAGCAGCAATTTTGGGAAGAGGTGTGCATATTAAGAAGAAATGTTTTATGGCCAAATTTAATGATTTGAGACTGACAGGATATCCAGGTCTACCATGGTTCTCTTCCCACTAATTAAATTGAATAAAAAATAATAAAATTGACATTTTTATTGGATGTGTGTGTGTGTGTGTGTGTGTCTGAATGATATTTTTATTATATAAATATTTTATCTTCTCTGCATTGTTTTATTAGGATTACCAGCTTTATTGATTTTTGTGTTCTTGAGCTGCAATGATCTTTCGGAGGAGCAGAATTTCAGTGAAATAAGTGCCAAGAGTTGGAGCTAGTAGTGAGAAGTGAGGAAGAACGTTCAGTGATTCTAGTTAGTTTTTTTAAAATTTTTATTTTTTTTTATTTTCTTTGTTATAAATAAAACACATTTGTTTAAGTTCGGATTTATATTAATATAATAAGTTAGCCTTGCACTTATCTCAGTACAAATACGGCGGTAACACTTCATAAACTTGGTTATTTTGAATTTCAGTAATGGTTCAAAAAGATTATTACAATTTAATGTTGTTATAATTGTTAGAAATTTAGGGGTATTACACATTTGTTGGGCATACTATAATTTTGAAAAAATATGGGTGACCGAAAATGCGTGGGGACTAGGGGCTTTTCACTTCTTTTTCTATAGGGATATGCACTAAAGCCTTTGTGTCATTCTCCATTCGATTTGACAGTGATTGACATGATCCTCACTTCTCTTTTTTCTGTAATTTTCCTAGTCTCTTTTCTTCATTGATTGCAATTTCTAGAAATTTAGGGGATTTTCTATAATTTTTCCCAGTCTTCAAAATATTAATTATAACCCTCCAAAATCTCAAATGTTCTTCTTAAACACCTACAATACAAGATTAAGTATAAGGTAGCATTAAAAGTTCAAGAAATCATTTGCATAAATAATTGGGTTAAGATGCAGATTGGCCAACGAAATGTTACGCTAAGAGTATCTAGCACAAAAATGTTTTAAAGGTATAAAAAATACTAATGAACAATTGAAAGGGGGCAAAAATACCAATGAAGAAATAAATTCTGATAAAAGTAGCCCAATCCTTGTTTTGTTCTATTCGCTGAAGTTTTAATTATTCAAAGGTATTTTTGCTCCCTTTCAATTGTTCGTTGGTATTTTTGATTCCTCCAAAACATTTTGGTGCTAGTTGCTCCTAGCGTAACACTTTGTTGACCAATCTGCACCTTAATCCTAAATAATTAACAAATTATAACCATTTTACCCTTAATTACACTTAATTCAAAACAAATGTCCCTAACTTAGATTAATGCTTAATCATGCAATAATGTTCCAGAAAATGCATTAAAGATCTCAATTTAATGATGGAAAATCATATAAAAATATGGTTCAATCAGTAGCTTAAGACCATTTGAGTGGAATAGTGTTTCACTGGAGAGTTACTAGACACTAACTCAACAATTTATATGTTGTCTTTCAGACTTCTTTAAGAAGTTACCAACCGGTACCTCTTTGGGATGCAAGATTACACGAGTGATAAAATGTCACTCCGATGATAGTGATAGCATACTTTTGAAACAGCCTCTCAAAAATTTTGATATCTATTATAAATGTGATAGAATCTAGCTACAATAATTTCTACTATTTCTAAACATTACTAATTACACTTATACACGAATAAGTTTCATGTCTTTAATCTTGGATTAAACTCAAAATCACATAAAACACTTTTGTGTTAGAAGCATTAAATGCAATGAAGGTCGTCCATCCAAATGCTCTCTTTCACCAACAGCTATATCATCTCTCTAAGGACACATTCGAATACTTCAATAGTTATTAATTCCTTCCAAACTATAAATATAGAAGTATTCAAGATAGAGCCAACTACCTACGACTAAGTTTACTGTTGCATTAAGTTTGTGTGCTCTATTCTTCTAATATTCTCTGTACTTCAATGTTTGTCACATACTCTTTGAGAGTGCAACTGTAACTCATGTATTACTCTTACCATGAGTTACTCAAGGTAGTGAGACCTTGAGTGTGTACTTCAATTACAAAGTATAAGGGGAAGTGAGTGTCCTAGGAGTGGAACTTATTTATATTGAGGGACCAAGAGCCCTATAAATCTTGAGACATTAGCGACTCTGAGAAAGGTCTCTCAGGATTGGATGTAGGCCAAATAGATTGGACTGAACAAGTATAAATTTCATATATCCACCATTGATGATATCTCTCTAATCCTACCATCTCCATTAAATCTCTGTTTAACTTTTGTACTTAAGTTTAATTTTTTTTAATATCCCCAAAGTCACCCACTGTCTCTCTTAGGTGAAAGTCTTGACCTAACAATGAGGTCATTATTTCACCTTCTCATTCTTCGATATATCAAAAAATGAAGCAACGCCGCAGGAGACAATCACTATGCCAAACCTTTGACCTTAGCCTTTCCTACCTCCAACTTCCTCATTGTTGCCGACAACAACCACCTTATCAGAATTACATGGGCTTTATTTCTTCTAAAGGGTACATAAACCCAAAGCTATTATTCTATGTCAAGTCCAACTGAGTAAATAAATAATTTTGTTTCTCTTTTTTTGTTTTCTCTTCTTGAGAATATTTTTTGTGTTTATTATTTTTGGGGGTAATTATGATAAAAATAAAATGTAGTATTCACTTTAAACAATTAACTTTCGGTAACCATTCTTATGAACAAATGTCGTTGGGTGACTAACACCTTCCCTACACACAACCAACTTCTAAGCCCTATCTAGTTTTCTTTTTATTTTTTTAAACAAAAATTTCCAAAATTATCCTATTATTAAAATTTTGGTAGTGGTTGCATATATATATATATATATATATATATATATATATATATTTTAAATCAAATTTCGGGCACTACAGAAGACTTGCCAACTTTATGCAAATCGAATTTTTGAACCAAAAACAACTACAACATCCGATTTCTCACTAGTGCAAAAAAGGCTTTTAAGACCGGACGAAACAGGCTCGTAAGAGCGGACGGACGGCCGGTCTTGTTCCAGCTGGTATTAAAAGTCTACATATAAGACCGGACAATGATCCGGTCTTAAAAGTCTACATATTTTAGACCGGACAATTAAAACATTCGGTCTTAAAATTTGTACTAAATGAACATGAAATAGTTTGATTTGGTCGGTCCAAAAACTCTTCTTTTAAGACCGGCTTAAAATTAGTCCGCTCTTAAAAATATCGGACTTTTAAGACCGGATAAAAATAAATACGGTCTTAAAGTTAGCGACTTCTAAGACCGACTAATCATACGCGGTCTTAAAAGACTGACTTTAAAGACTGGATGATAATTACGTCCGGTTTTAAAAATTTTCCTTTAAGACCGGACGTCTAAATGTAACATAACGGTCTTAAAAAGGCCAACTTTTAAGACCGGCTTAATATGACCTTTAAGACCTGTCATACGGTCTTAAAAATTTTCCTTTAAGACCGGACGTCTAAATGTAACATAACGGTCTTAAAAAGGCCAACTTTTAAGACCGGCTTAATATGACCTTTAAGACCTGTCATATAATTACATCCAGTCTTAAAAGTCAAAGGCATAAGACCGGCTTATTTATTTCCAATCTAAATTTTCCCGAATTTTTCCCTGCTGTTGTTCCTGCTACTATACACAAATCCACTACCCAATCCAGCACATAAAAGTCGATACTTTAAGCTACAAGCTATGAACAATTATTTGAAAAAATTGAATTGGAAAAATGATACAAATATTATTCACCATGAGTTATTTGGCCTCTTAATTAATCTACAACACCAAAGTTGATTCATACATCCAATAAGATAACTTACTTACAAATACAACATAGATATGCCCAAAATAATATTCACCATGCTGCCTTCATCATCTGATTCCCATGCCACCCAACAACGTAACATCCTCTTTTATAACATGATCGGATCCTGCCACAAAAATAAAACAAGGAACAAACTTCATAGTCAAAGACATTTTATGAACATAGCAGGAATAATATATATAGTTAAAGCCTTAAAGTAGTCAAATAAATCTGCATATATATGCATATTACCTTATGAATTGACTCTTTTATAAAGTGATATCTTCCCATATCCCTTCTTGATGATCACTTCTTATGTCAGGTTCATTATCCGCTTCATCTTCTTCATTCATGTCCGGTAGACCCCTTGAAAAAGGTGTACTCTTAGGAATACCATAATTTGAATTTTCCTCATCAATATCAATGACCCTCTTTCCTTGGAGAGCTATAGACCACATTTTATTTTCTTGATCGGTGATATAGAACACTTGTTGCGCCTGGTCTGCCATAATAAAAGGTTCATCTCCAAAACTTCTACCATTGACATCGACTAATGTAAATCCTAGCCGATCGATCCGAACACCATTATTGACATCAACCCACTTGCATTTGAAAATGGGAAATCTAATTTTCACGTAGTCCACCTCCCATATCTCTTTAATAACCCCATAATATGGCATGACTGCCAATAAAGGGCTTTTGTCTTTCGAACTGGAGAAGTGCATAGATTCAGCCTCTAACATAACACCACTGTTCTGGACTGTGCTCCTATCATCTAGGGACTTCGTGTAAAATGTATAACCATTGATCACATACGAATTCCAACTTATGACATCAACCTCAGGACAAAGTGCTAACCATTTGAGGATATCAGAAACACATTCCTCCCCCTCGACCTTTCGCTTGAACTAGTGTGCAAAAGTTCTGTTATGCTCCCTAATCAACCTTTGTTCAGTCATTCGAGGATTTTCTTTCCTCACAACTTTTTTATGTGCAACTATGCTGGCTTGAACTTCATCAACATTATTCAAGATGTATAAGTAGACTTGTGACAATTCATCAGGATCCACAGTCTTTACTGAAGCCCCTCGCCTACCCCCTCCAGCATGATGACGTTTTGGAAGCCCAATATGTCTTACTTTGGCCAAATAATTTTGACAAAATTCCATGGCTTCTTCAGAAACATATTTCTGAACAATCGATGCTTCTGGACGATATGCATTCTTCACGGTCCCTTTAAGGAATTTCATAGATCTTTCAATTGGGTACACCCACCGTAAATGGATAGGGCCGCACAACTTTATCTCCCTCACTAGATGAACAATTAGATGAACCATGATGTCAAAAAATGTAGGAACAAAAAACTTCTAAAGGTGGCACAAGATAAGATGTCCTTTATTCTCCAATTCATCCAACTTTTCAATGTCGAAAACTTTAGAACAAACCGCATTGAAGAAGACACAAAGTCTAGTCAAAACAACCCGAAGGTCATATTCAACGATGCCTCAAATAGCTATTGGGAGTAGCTGTTGCATCAAGACATGACAATCATGCGATTTTTGGCCTACTAATTTCAAGTCCTTCATCGATACAAGCCTCTTAAAATTTGAAAAATACCCCGAGGGAACTTTTGTGCCATGTAAACACTCACAAAAACTACGTTTCTCATCCTTAGACAAAGTATGAGAAGCCGGGGGACAATACGTTCTCATCCCATACGGCCTTGGATGTAGCTCTTCACGTATTCCCATTGCTTGCAAATCCAATCTTGCCTTCACACCATCCTTGGAACTGCCTTGTATGTTGAGAAGCGTGCCAACAATGCTATCACATACGTTTTTCTCCACATGCATGACATTGATACAGTGTCTCACATCAAGATTGCGCCAATAGGGAAGATCGAAGAATACAGATCTCTTTTTCCATATATTTGTATCTTTTCTACTGTTGGCTGTCTTGTCGAAGATGACATTGATATTTTTCACCTTCTCATAAACTTGCACCCCAGTCAATGGCACCGGAGCATCTTCATATTCTTGGCCACCAAAGAAGGCTTTCTTTAATCGACGATATGGGTGGCTCTGTCTAAGAAATCTCCTATGTCCAAGGTAAACCGTCTTTCTTCCATGTTGGAGTTGATGGTAGCATGTGCCTTCTTCACAAACCGGACATGCTTTATGGCCCTTTACACTATACCCTGACAAGTTACCATATGCTGGGAAGTCGTTTATAGTACAGAATATCATGGCTCGCAATTTGAATACCTCCTTCTTGAAAGAGTCAAAAACATCCACACCTTCTTCCCATAACTCCTTCAATTCTTCGATCAAGGGCTGAAGGTAAACATCAATGTCATTTCTGGGTTGTTTTGGTCCCGAAATCAACATAGACAGCATGATGTACTTTCTCTTCATGCATAACATAGGAGATAAGTTGTAAATAATGAGGAGTACAAGCCATGAACTATGTACGCTGCTAAGGCTTCCATATGGATTCATGCCATCCGTGCTAAGGGCAAGCCTAAGGTTCCTAGGTTCTTCGCCGAAGTTGGGAAATAATTGATCGATTTTCTTCCATTGAGAAGAATCGGCTGGATGACGAAGCTTTCCATCAGAAATCCTCTCATTTGAATGCCACCGCAAATGTTTTGCATCATTTTCATTCGCAAACAACCTCTTGAACCTTGGTATGATTGGAAGATACCACAACACTTTTGTAGGCCCCTTATTTGACTTGTACCTTGGGGTTTCACATATCAGACAATTCTGCTTCTCTTCAAACTCTTTTCTATACAATACGCAGTCATTCGGGCATGCATGGATCTTTTTGTACTCCATCCCCAGTGGACAAAGTATTTTCTTGGCATCATAGTATCGATGCGGCAACACATTATCATCCAGAAGCATGTCCTTAAAAGCCTCAAGCATTTCAGAAAAACTCTTGTCGCTCCATCCATAACGTGCCTTCAAGCTTACCAATTTCAATACAGCATTCAACAATTGGTATTTTTGACACCCTGGGTATAGCGGGGTCTCCGCATCACTGCACATATTACCATATGCATGTGATTGTTGAAAGACCTCTTCTCCTACATCACGAATAATGTCCTCTATGCGATCGTCCATATCCGTGTCATTATCATCAAAGGCCACTTCCCCATGTTGAGACCCACTTGGTATTTTTTCACCATGCCATACACATACTGTATAGGTCTTACAAAATCCATGACAGATTAAATGTGTCCGTATAACTTCAGGACTTAGTCGCCTCTCATTCAAACATTTTACACAAGGGCAATAAAACTTCCCACTATCATCATTGGCATTTTGTTTAGCAAATTCAATAAAGTCCCTCACCCCATTCTGATATTCAACGCTCGTCCGTAAAGCATTTATTCAACTGCGATCCATAGTAGAATTCCTATGGACGAAAAGATTTAACATACGTATAATAAGGCAAAATAAATGCATAATGAAGAATCACTTTTGGTCATGAATATCACAGTGAAGCCAAACTAAAATACTCCCGAAGCAAAACAAATGTATGACGAGGAAATTTAAATGCTTCGCATGAAGGTCTTGTGGACTCACCTGTAGCATATAAATTCAAATGCCAAATAAGAGTCTTTCTTCTCCCGCCACGAACGTTGATGTTGGAGACAGCAAGAGTACCCTAAAAACATTTGTTGGTCAGTTGGGTAGGTCTCAAGTGCAAATATAATCTTCAGAATAGAATATTTATTAACAACAGAGAAAAACACAAGAGCATTTCATCGGTTTCGTTCAACTCAAGAAAAACCCAGAATGATAAGTAGGCAAACCATGAAGTTATATAACCGAAACACTTCTTACAGCTTGGTCTAAGTTTAGCTGAGGAATGAGGAAGTGATTGTCCAGAGAGCAACGCGAAGCACCGACGGAGCAACACACAACCACTGGAGACAGAACCTCCTCAGTAATCACTTTCGGCGCGACAAGAGAAATTCAGAGAGGGAAATTTAATTTTCCACGCGACAGAGACTTGGTTTTATGTTTGGATTTTTTAAGACCGATTAATTATAAAGCATCCGGTCCTAAATATTTTATATTAAATTTTTAAGTGTTACTTTTAAGACCGAATTCTTATGCTGTCCGGTTCTATATATTTAAGACCGCAGTTTTATAATACTCCGGTCCTAAGTTAATTTTCCAGAGAAAAGAGAATAGACTTTGGGCCTTTGGCGAGCGCAGAAAATTATCAATGCTATTAATTAATGCTACTATTAATTACTTGAAGAAAAAATTAAAAAGAGACAAGGTTATAGTTCTTAATTAATGCTATTCTTAATTAATGCTACTATTAATTACATTAACAAAAAATTAAAAAGAGACAAGCTTATGGTTCTTAATTAATGATATTCTTAAATAATGCTATTATTAATTACTTGAACAAAAAATTAAAAAGAGACAAGCTTATGGTTCTTAATTAATGCTATTATTAATTACTTGAATATTGCCGTACACATTGCCCAAAAAAAAATACAGAAAATTATCAAAGCTTGTTATCCTTCAAAGCCCAGGCAATATCGGCTTGAACAGCATTAATCTCCTGCTGGATATCAGCATGTTCCTGTGTTATTCGTATCAGGTCGTTAGAGGAAAGAGGACAAGGGTCAGTGGTCGGCGCGCTGGGGCCAACTGGTTGGAGAGGTGGAGCAGGAACCTCTTCATGGTCGGAAAGCTGGAGGAGGGGTGCGACAATGTCTTCATCATCGAAAATAACAATGGGTCCAACGACTTGAGACTCTTTTGTTTCAATCGAACGCACTCTCGATGGAGGAGGCGCACCGAATAACGATCAATGGAAGGCACGAGCATCATGAGTAAGAGCACCCCTACGAGCGGTTATCTTGTATCTAACCATGGTTTAAGCAGTACGTTGGCGCAAAGAGGTATGAGGCGTTTATTAATAAAGGCAGAGCTAGAGGTAGTTTGGAGTTACGAGGTAGTGCGGAGTTAATAAGGAGTGTTAAAGACAGAGAGGTAAAGAGCAGACGAATGGTCTACACTTTACGAGCGAGTTTTATAAATATTATTTAATTTTAAAGATGAATTAATATTAAGACCGACCTTTTATAATTTCTCCGGTCCTAAAAGTATATTATTTATTTTTTTTAACTGAATTAATTTTAAGACCGACCTTTTATCACTTCTCCGGTCCTATAAGTATATTATTTATATTTTTAGTCAATTAAATTACTTTTAAGACCGATCTTTTATCAGTGTTCCGGTCCTAAAATTCATTTATTCAAGATTTAAATTTCCTAAAACAAGTTCATCGTTTCAAATTCCGATAGCAGAGTCGTATCCTTACACTCTATCAGAGGATCTCTTCGGCTTCCAAATAAACTTCCCGACGTAACTAGGCGTCTCCTCGTATTCTGATGAACTATGCGTCTGGTCATTAAAGGTTCCGACATTTCACTCCGGATGGGTTCTCTATTTAAAGTCGTTGTTACTTTACTTTCTTCACATTCTTCATCATCACTTCCACAATGGCTGCTCCACCGCCCCAAGGTCCTCCACCACCACCAGGTCCTCCTTTTCCTCCTCCCGCTGGGCATAACAATCCTTACCCTCCTCCTCTGCCTCCGAACCCGACCACCAAAGAGCTGCTGCGCCACCTCCTGGCCCGCGTCAATCATATAGATCGACGACAGGGCCAGCTTTTTCAGGTCTACCACGCCGTCAACAACAAGATCAACGCGATACTCGACGCCCACGACGTTGAGTACAATCCGTTAGATGACGACGTCACCGACCCCTCCAACGACTCCCTCCCCTCCGACAACGATGGGGAGGAGTAAATATTTTACTGTTTTTTTTAAATCATGTACTCCGTTGCCCCCCATGGGGCAGCATTAAAAAATATATAATAAATTTGTTACTTTCCTATTTCGATCGCCTTTATCCTTCTGATCAGTACATTCTTTCTTTTTCCGACAAGGAGGAAAAAAACAAAACATTGTCCTCGTGTGTATGATCAACATTAAAAACTCGCACATTAAAATATCCAACAATATACAGTTAAGACCAGACCAACAAAACAAAAAGAACGTTTACCTTATTCGAATAAAAACAAATAGTGACAATTCTTCTCAAGGTTGGACCATCGTTGTCCTCGGTGTTACCTCGCCAGATTAGAAACAAAGTGTCCTTTTCAATATCTCTCATCTTTTTCCGACAAAAAGAAAAGGGACAAAGAAAAGGGAAACCAATAATCTAAATCTGGAGAGATAACATCGACTACAATGAGGGACCTAGCTTGATCAGAACGCCAGAACCTCGGTTGCCTTTAATTACCCAAATTAATTTGTCCGAAAAGCGAATCAACTCTATTTAAAGGAAGACTATTAGGAGCGGACGGAAAAAGGAGATATGGTCCTAAAAGTATCGAATACTTTTAGGACCGTCATTTTAAAACATACAGTACTAAATGAACGCCAGAACTTTCTAATAAATTTGTCCAAAAAGCGAATCAACTCTATTTAAGGAAGACTATTAGGAGCAGACGGAAAAAGGAGATACGGTCCTAAAAGTGTCGAATACTTTTAGGACCGTCATTTTAAAAAATAAGGTCCTAAATGAAGCCAGAACTTTCTAATTAATTTGTCCGAAAAGCGAATCAACTCTATTTAAAGGAAGACTATTAGGAGTGGACGGAAAAAGGAGATACGGTCCTAAAAGTGTCGAATACTTTTAGGACCGTCATTTTAAAACATACGGTCCTAAATGTCTCACCAATATTTTGTCAATACTTTTATGACCGGAAGTATAAAACATGCGGTCCTAAAAGTCTCATATTATTTAACCGAAAACTTTTAAGACCGGAAGTTTACCCATATTCGGTCCTAAAGTCACGAACTCGCTACATCATCCTGAACCTCAAATTTCAAGCACACTAAATAGCTATATCCACCATCCAATTTCAGATACCCCAAAATGGAAACAAGAAAATTGTTCGAAAAATTAAACAAATTTATCTATTGAATTTTACATTGCCTGTGTATTATATACAAATTGATCGAAAAAATAATCAAATTTTAGAGAATATTTACAAATGAATAACATCATTAATTATTGTCCTGATTACTACTTAAGATCAGGTCATACAGATATTGACAAAACAACTCGCGTATGTGCTCGAGTTCAGCATCCGATAAGGGGGCAGGGCAATGAAACATCTGTAACATCAAAGACACAAACTGAATTAATAACTTGCGCCCATATTTCAGATGTAATTCATTAAGCCCCAGAAACTGAATTAACTTGCGTGCATAATATGTAACATCAAATATTTACCTTTGCAAATAATTTAGTTTCTCCTTTAGTGACAATATCATACATGTGTTTCATGATGTATTGGCCACATAGGTTGGACTCATGTGGTTGCCGACGAGTCTAAAAAGAAAAAGAAATATATAAGTAATATATATATTATGACTAAGTTCACAAGGCAGTTGAGAAGTACCAATATTATATTGTACCAATCTCTGGTCTCAGCCATTTAGGCTCTTTGGCCTTTGAAGGACGCTTTTTGAGTGCATCGATTTGGAAGGTCCTCATGGCACTATCATCAAAAATGCATATTTATCAATTCGCTGAAAATTCACAGCAGAGATTTCTGACAAGAGAATCAAAATGACATGCTTACGCGTTGATGGTCTGGACCAACGTGTGCACTGGCAGGCTATGAATGGAGCATAAGAAGATAACTTTAATTTCTTCCATGCACATGATGACCAACTGCCAGTGGCGGCTGAAAATTCACAGCAGTAAAGTATACTCAGTGATATATGTAGGCATGTAGTAGAATTAAGTGACTTGTAACCAAGATTTGTAATATGTACCTGTGGAAGAATGGCAACAAGTACACCTTTCTTCTCACATTACACAACCTCCTTGATATGTACTCTTGTCTTTGTACCATGGTTGTTTGACTCATATACTGTGGGCACAAGAATCCAAAATCGTCCAACCTGCCCTCATTCTCCAATTGTTGATGCAAGAACCTACAATAATTACATCGATCAGGGAATTAGTATATATATGTATGTGTGTCTAAACGATGCATTTAAATTATATGTACCATAAAAGAATATACTTACTTCATCCAAATTTGAATAATTGCATCAGTAAGCTCCTGTTGAGGAAGCAGCAGGGAGTCAATATCAACGGAGTCAACTTGGACTGGTAGGGGAATTGCGTCGCCTACTACTTCATTGACAGACCACGATTTAGTTTTAAAACATCCACTTTTCACCATATCAGGGACAGTGTATGTAAGCCGGATAGTGTCTCAAATAGGTTGCTTTACATTTTCAAAGTGAACACTTTTCCACTCATCTTCCAAGATGCTAACCTTGCTACGTGCAAGATAGCCGACAAAACTATTATATTTGTTTTTATTAGGACCGTAAGGCCGCAACTTTTCATCGAACTGAATCTCGAGCCTTGACCCAGAAGTCCGACTTAGAGATACATCCATCATTCGTGTGCCTCTTCTACCACGGCGTGCCGGGCGGTTAGGAGGCACATTGTCAGTGGAGGAGGGTTCGTTTTGACCCACACCATTAACTGGCGATCTCAGAATACGAATGGAATCGTCTTCACCGTTCATTTTTGAGACAGTAAGAGAGGAATGCCTGAGCAACTAAGAGAGTAAGAGAGGCTACTGGTACGTGGGTGAGGAAGAGTGGTGATGCAACAGGAAGAGTGGCTTCACAACAACAAGAGGGGTTTCAGAGGTACAACGTAAGTCTTAAGGCAACGTTTCACGCGAAGATATATTTGGCGGTTTATTTTTAAGACCGGATGAACAAAAATGACGGTCTTAAAGGTTACGTTTTAAGACCGTCCTCTTTTAAACTCCGGTCTTAAAAGTATTACTACCGGGCGTGATTTTTGTCCGGCTAAAAAGTATAATCTTTAAGACCTCCTGTTATATATATCCGGTCTTAAAAGTTTAATTTAATTTTTTCCTTATTATTTTGAACCGTAGAAAAAATAAGTCGGTCTGTTCGAGATTTCTCTATAAAGAATTTTTATATTTCAATTTTTTTAATAACATTTTTAAGACCGGTCGTTTTTCTAAGCGGTCTGAATAATATATTTAAGACCTATTGCTAAACGATTCGGTTCAAGAAGTTCTTTATATTTACAAAACTGCCACCGCTCATAACTTTAAAGTTCTTTATATTTATAAAACTGCCACCGGTCATACCTTTAAAACCGGGCCATCGATAGTCCGCTCTAAATGAGGCGGTCTTAAAAGCCTTTTTTACACTAGTATCTATTTTTAGAGCTAGTTGGGAGTTTGAAAGATAAATAATCTTTTAGACGATATAAGTAATTCCAGAGTTAGGGTTCCGTATCTCACTGATTTTTATGATTATTACAGCTCTTGCTATGAGTTAGCACTATATATGTAATGCTTTGTCTAACAGAACTAACTTTTTTTTTGCTCTGATCTAACAGAACTAACTGAAAGAACGAAACAATGTAAGGTGTGGAGTGACAAACAACAGTACAATTTTGGAATGGCGATATGGCATCTTTTAAAAATAAAAATAGTTTTTTATTCATCATTTACAATATACGAATGTCTCAACCAATTTATATGCATAAATACCTTTAAAATCTTAAAAAATAATCCTACAAACATGATAGACATAAAAAAAATTCCCGTAAGTTTTTCTAAGTTATAATCTTGAGAGTGAATAGAGCTGTCAATCAGGGTTGGCCCGTAAAGGGACAGAGCCTAACAGGGTTGACCCTCCAAGGCCCGGAATAAAAAAAAACACCTATTTTTTAAAGCCCAGCCTGAGAGCACTATGGCCAGAGTCGACCCTCAGGGCTGGAAATTACTATTCCAAATTTTAAGTATTTTTCATCCATTTTTTTCAAAGAAATATAATTAGTAAATTACAACATAAATCATTTAACAAATAAATACAGTTACTAATTCATAATCAAAGGCAAATTATGTTCACAAATAACTCATATAAAACATAAGAAGCATATTACTAACTACTAAGAGACATTAGTACAATGACTATTATTGTCATCGTCTTCGCCACTATCATCAATTTCAATGACATTTGATTATTATTCACTTTGAGTAGTAAGCTCTAATTCATTAGTAAGAATATCATGAATTTCTTTTCCGGCTTCATGAACACATCTATAATCTTTATCTACAACAAATAATAAATCAAATCATAAAATTAGAGTATAGTTATTTTGTATTTGTACTTAAATGGATAAATAACTTTATAACAAATAAAAAATACATATAGATTATTGAATGATCCAACTTTAACAAGTGTTCAACTTTAAAAAATAAAGAATAAAAAAATTGAAGGGCCCGGTGAGTCGGTCCGTGTAAGCCCTTAGCCCTCCAGGGCCAAACATCACCTCACTCCTCAAAGTTTCAAGCCCAGCCCTTAAAGGACCAGGGCTTAAACGAGTCGGCCCAATGGGCTCAGCCCGTTTTGCCAGCTCTAAGAGTGAAGTAAAGGACTTTCAAGAGACTGTGAGTGAGACTGCTTGATTGATAAGGTCCTTTGTAATGTGGATCCACTTTACCTACTCGTCCTTTGGACGACGGACGAGCTCCCAGCCGTTAGATCTATTGATCTGACGATCCAGATTTTTTTTTTACTTTATTTTTATTTTTAATAAAAATTAATTTTAATAGGTAGAGAATCTAAAATAAAGTTAATTTCCGAACTAACATTTTTTTTAAAAATAATTTTTACATGTAGAAAAAATAGAAACGAAATTCTTTTCAAAAAAATTCTTAGCCATCAGATCTTCCTATTCAAAATCTAACGGCTAGGTGCTCGTCCTCCCTACTGGTCAAAGGTAAAGTGGATCCAATGCAATGTTGTCCAAATAAAAATAATAGGTAAAGTGGATCCAATGCAACGTTGTCCAAATAAAAAAAAATAATAATAATAATAAATAACATCAACATCAATGGCGTTCCAATCAAGGGGTCTTCACCACTGTGAAAAAAAGTACTTTTATTAATTTAACCCGTTCTGTCACCACTTTCACCACACAATCCTCCTTTTGAGTGAACTTCACTTATGGTACGGTTTTCACTTTCCAGTTTCAGTGTTTTGGTTTTATAGTAGTTGGGAAGCAACGAGGTTTGGTTATTTTCCAATCATTCGTTGGGAATGCACCCCATTCTTCGGCCGGACTCCCATATGTATCCTTTTTTTATTACCTTTACCCAATACGAAGTTTGAATAAACTATTATTATTTAATGAGATAATTATTATCATTTCTTATACTAAAACTTATTATTACATGCTTCTCATTTGCTATTGGACTTGTGAGTAATTAAATTCTCCCTTAAGACTTATTGTAATTCCCCTTATTTAATCAAGGGTTATGGTATAAATTGACCAACAAAGTTTTATCTCAGGAGCACCCAGCATAAAAAAAAATTTAAGTAAACCAAAAATACCAAAAAAAAAATTAAAAATGTAAAGTTAGCACAACGCTATTAGAAGAAAGAAAAAAAAAATCAGCGTCCGTTAAGGGTTAAGATGCAGATTGGCAAAAAAGTTTTACTCCAGGAGTGGCCAGTATAAAAAAGTTTTACTCTAGGAGCGCCAGCACAAAAAAGTTTTTAAGTGGTCCTAAAATATTTACTCATTACATTTGTGTGATTTTTTGTTGCATTCACTCTTTTTAACCCCAAAGCAAATGATTTGGGGTCCGGGCAAGTATTTGCAATAATTGGATTTTGGATGAATTGCATATGGACTTGCTCAAGCACCCTTAAAAGTTTACATTTTCGAACGTGCCTGGGCAAGTCCATGTGCAATTCACCCAAAATCCGACTTTTACAAATCTTTGCTTGAACCCCCAAACATGTGCATTGGAATTAGAAAGAATAAATACAACAACAACAAAAATCACAAATGTAACGAATAGATTTCATTTTGAGTAAGGGTGGTAAGTTTTCAAACTTGCCCGAGTAAGTCCATATGTAGTCCATCCAAAATCCGACTGTTGCAAATCTTTGCCCGGACCCCCAACCATGTGCATTTAGGTTAGAAAAAGTGAATACAATTTTAAAAAAAAAATCACAGATGTAACGAGTATATATTTTAGGTCGATTTAAAAACTTTTTTGTGCTGGGCGCTCATGGAGTAAAACTTTGTTGGCCAATCTACACCTTAAACTTTAAAAGTTTATGATTTTAACGGACGTTGATTTTTTTTCCTAACGGCGTTGTGCTAACTTTACATTTTTAAAAAGTTTTTGGTATTTTTGATCCACATAAAACTTTTTTGTGCTGTGCACTCTTGAAGTAAAACTTTATTGGCCAATCTTCACCTTAACCCATTAATTAATTAATTCTCTATCCATACCTAAATAAATGACCTAAACCACTTATTTATATATATATATAAATTAAAAAATTAGTTATTTAAAGAATTCTTTAAAATATTTCCTTTTAATAGTTTGCATTTTTTTTTTTTGGCCAAAAAGAGACCATTTTATTAATAACAAACCAAAGTACAATCACCAATAGCTGAAGCCCAAGTAACACTTAAAACCACCCAGAATTACAAACTAACACACCACTTACCAGAAAAATAAAGCAAACAAATACAGAAGAAAAATCTAAGGAATCACTAAAGTTATCAGTAAAACTTGCACAATAATGCCTTCAACCTATACCTTCCCTGTCACGCGACTGAGGCCCGAGAGACGTACTCTTACTAGCTACCATTAAGTCACCTGTCAAGAACCTGCTCAAAGAGGATGGCGCAAGATCCGACCAAGAAGGCTGGTACATCCCCTTTGCCGCATCAGTTGCTAGCTTATCAGCAACTTTGTTGCCCTGTCGAGAAACCAAAGATAAGGACACTCCAACCAGAGACTTCAATAGCCCAGCAATTTCCTCAAGTATCTCCCCACACCTCCATTCGCCACAACCCCCACAATCACTATTACACAGCCGAAACAGACCCTCACAATCAGTTTCCAAGATAACAGCTGATCTGGCGAATTTATCCCTGTGCAACAAGGCCTCTCTCAGTGCCAGGCATTCAATCATAAAAGGAGGTGATGCCTCGACAGCCTTGGCCAGACAACCCACAAAATTGCCGTTGTTATCCCTACCTACCAGACCAATCCCTGCGACACCTTTGTCCACTCTAAACGATCCATCAACATTGATTTTCACTGAACCCAGAGGAGGTGCAACCCACACAGAATTTCTAGCAAGGTCAGCTTTGAACACTTTCCCACACTTGACATTAGAGCTGGACCTCGAATGCCAAAACTCATCAGCCTGACCATTAACAATACAAATGACATCTCTAGCATCCGACAACTCACCTCTAAACACCCAATTGCATCGCTTCCTCTAGATCCACCAGCAAGTTAAAGCAAACAAGGATTTACCATAGGCATCCAACAGTGCATTGCCATGCAACATATCACACAGCCACTCCTCATATCTTCTCATCGACCATTTGCTAAATTTAAGCCCCAACAGACCCCCAAACCAGACATGCTTCGTCCAAGGACACACAAAAAAAGAAGATGCTCAACAGTTTCCTTTTCAGACAGACAGATGGGACAGCAAGGACTCACAGCACACTTACGCCTAAATAAAGCCTCTTGAGTAGCTATGGCCCCAGCCCCAAGCCTCCACAGAAAGTGCTGGACTTTAGGTGGAACAAAAACTTTCCAAATACACTTCCATAAAGATTTAAGGACAGTAAAAGACATACCTAGATCATTGATTTGCTCCTTCTCCCCCTACACCTTGCCACTGCATATCCAGATTTTACTGTGTAGACCCCATCCTTGTTAGCTAACCAAATAGCTCCGTCAGCTCCTCACCTAGAAGAAATTGGGGTCTTCAAAATCAGGTCAGCATCCAGAGGAGTAATCTTCAAAATGATCCGGCTTAGATCCCATCTACCATTAGTAATAAGCATCTCAACCTTACTCTCATCATCCACAGCAAGGCCATCCAAGTTCTGTAGTTTGGACCCATTCAATCCCTGGACCCACGTATCATCCCAGATAGAGATAGTCTTTCCATTGCCCACTTTCCAAAATAATTCACTGAGGAGTAGATCTCTGCCCTCAAGTAGGCTAGACCACCCCCAAGACACATGTCTTCCCTTTCTTGCCTTCATAAAGCTTGTCTTGGGAAAGTAAATTCCTTTCAAGGTTTTAACACCATGTATCATTTGGATGCTTCAAAAGCTGCCAAGCCGTTTTTGCTAGGAGAGCCCTATTAAAACAGAGCAAATCTTTGAAACCCATACCCCCTCACCTTTCCTCATTGTCATGCGTCTCCACTGTTTCCAGTGAATTGCCCCACCCTCATCCCTTTGGCCCCACCAGAAATTTGAAACCAAGCTATCAATTTCCATACATGATTTCTTTGGAAATAAAAAACAAGCCATAGAGTAAGTGGGGATAGAATTAGCAACAGCCTTAATTAATACCTCCCTTCCAGCAAAGGTTAAAAGCTTTTGTCTCCATCCCTGAAGCTTTAGGCCAATTTTATAGCGTACAAAAGCTAGCGCCGCCGTCTTAGATCGTCCCCAAATCGTTGGGAGACCCAAGTATTTCCCAACCTGAGCCGAAAAAGGAATCCCCAGCTCAGCAGAGATGCTGGCCTTTAGTTGCGTAGGGGAATTGGAGGAAAAGAAAAGGCTGGATTTATCAATATTAATCCTCTGTCCAGAGGCCATACAATAAACATCAAGGATCCTCTTTAAAACTTTGCAATTAGTAACATCAGCCTTAAGGAATAAGATGGCATCATCCGCAAAAAAACAGTGAGAGAGAATAGGAGCTCTCCGAGCTAGCTTAATACCAATGAGATCTTTTCTTTCAACATGAGTCTGAAGCATAATGGACAGAACATCCAAAGCCATGAGGAACAAATAGGGGGACAATGGGTCCCCCTGTCTCAGCCCCCCTCTCGGGTTGAAAGGAGTCCACACTATGCCCGTCAACTTTGATGATAAAGGTCGAGGATGATACACATTCCATCACCCAAGCCACCCAAGTACTACAGATTCCCATTCTAAGCATCACCGCCTCAAGAAAATCCCATTCCACTAGATCATATGCCTTATTCATGTCAATCTTCAAGGCCAACTCCCATTTTCCCCCAATCTTTTTATTCTTCAGGTAGTGAAATGCTTCATGGGTAAGGATGATGTTGTCTTGGATCATTCGGCCAGCTATAAACGCCCTTTGATTATGAGAAATTACCTTGTCCATCAGTCTCTTTAGCCTATTTGTCAAGATCTTTGCAATTAATTTATAGGCCACATTACATAAACCGATGGGTCTAAACTGGTGTACCCCTTTTGGCTTATCCACCTTCAGGATTAGGACAATATTAGTGGCATTTAATTCTCTTAAGCCCAACTTGCCCTCAAAGAACTCATGCACCATATTACACACCTCTTTACTCACTTCCTTCCAAGAGGATTGAAAAAACAGAGCAGAAAAGCCATCCGAACCTGGCGCTTTATTGTCTCCTAATTGAAAAACAACATCCTCAATTTCAAGGTCAGTTACTGGCATCATTAAGGCAGCATTATCCTCCTCAGCAACCACTCTTTTAACATAGGACAGAGCCTGGTCTATCGGTCTGACATTGGATATCACGTCTTTCGATCATTTGAAAGAAAACTCCTTTGAAAGATTAAAATGAATTGACCTGTTACATTTACAATCAAAATAAGCCACTCTACTGTAATAGCATACAAATCCAATCTAACAAGAAAACCTATTGGCTTGAATGTAACAAACTGACAAAATTGTAGTTAAAGGATAAATTATCAGACATATTTATGTTGATTTTGACTGAGGAGCCACACGTTAATACACACACACACATATATATTGTGTCTCGTATATTTAATATAAAACATATTTACTTAATCTGATTAGATTAAAAAAGTTAGTTGGGTTAGTTAATACTACCTCTAGTCTTAATTATAAGACCTAGTTGACTTTTTTTTGAGAGATTAAGGAAGTTAAATAAATTACTTAATCATTTCATATGTTATATATCTTTAGATTATATATTAGTTTATTAGTCAAACTAATTAGTTTGAAGAAAAAATAAAAATACTCTAAAGTAGTTTAATTAGCTTCTTTAATATCTCCAAAAAAGTTATCTAGGTCTTATAATTAAAACAGAAGGGAGCATAATATGCATTTTCTAAAACATCATAGTCATATTCCTTATTCCCCTTATTCCTTCTTCTCTTTAATTATTATTGAGGAAACTTTAATAGGGGTAAATTAGAAATTAAAGTTCCAATCGGAACCGGATTTCCTCAGTATCAAAATTCTGAGCGTCCATTTTAGCCATCAGATCAATCTAACATCTCATAGTAGATCAGCTGGGTTGGGATTCCCTCATTATCACTTTCTTATTATCCCTCATCATCTCTAAATCCTATCCATCTAATCAATCACAATACTACTTTAACTTTTCTCTCACCTTCCCAATCAATAGCCTAGATGAGCTGATGAGAAAAAATGAGAAAAATGATGAGGAGAGAATTCTCTTCCATCTAACATCTCATAGTGTGTCATAGAATCATGCTTTTTTAATTTTAAAAAATTTAAAAATCATTTTAGTAACTTGAAGTATATTTTTAATACCCGTCAGTATCCTGAAATATTTTTTTACGATCAGATACCAACTGATAATAAAAAGATACTTCAGAGTACTGACTGTATTTTTTCAGTAGCTTGAAATATCTTTCTAGTATAAGTCAATACCCTGGAATATTTTTTCAAAATCCTCAAATAATTTTTCAAGATCATGGAGTATTTTTTAATAGCAGTCAGTACTATGAAGTATCTTTTTCTTACCAATCACTACCCTGAATTTTTTTTAGATCCTAAAAAAAATATTTTAGGGTACTGACTAGTACAAAAAATGATATTTTAGGGTACTGAATACTACTAAAAAATACTTCATGATCTCGAAAAACTATTTGAAGATCTTGAAAAATATTTCAAGGTACTGTCTGGTATTTAAAAGATACTTCAGGGTACTGATTACTATTGCAAAATACTTCATGATATTTTAGGATTTTGAAAAAATATTTCAGGAATATTTATTTCAAAAGCATGATTGTATGACACATTATAAGATGTTAGATTGATTTGATGGCTGAAAATTGAATGTATTAAGGGAGGTTGAGAATTTTGATACTGAAGAAATCTGGTTTCGGCTCGAACTAGACATACGATCGTTTACCCCATCCCCGTATAGATTACATGAACGTATATAATGAACTTTTTAATATATTTTTAATCAACCTTTTTGCCGCCGAATATTTTTAATCAACCATTAGTATGAGAAATCACACAAAGTGAACAATCCCATTTAATTTCTTATGTTCTCTAACAGCTCCGAGATTGAAGTATAAATTAACCTGTGAAAGAACTTAAAAGAAGAGGGCAACATATGATACACACACACACACACACACATACCATATAAACGAACAGCCAGGTTATATACTCAAATATAGAGAAGATACAGGTATGACGATACTATAACCAACCATCAAGTCTCAGGGTTTGACCAAATATGATCCGAGTTATGGAAGGATATCTGTCCTCTTTCATACAGGAATACTTTTACAAAGAGTATAAATCTCTCAGATCTTCCTCCTTTAGATCACATTCAGCATAACCTTCCTTCGTTTCCTACAGGAAGCGTAAATAAAACTTGATTTTATGGTTTTTTATATGATCATAACCAAACCTTAGCCTTGTTTGAACAAATAACCATGTGTGTCTTATAGGACCATAACTAACAAATCGGTGTTTGTGTGTGTGTGTGCGCGTGTGCGCATGTGCGTGTGTGAGAACATGGAGATATTTTCTCTTGTGGGTGAGAAATCAACAGTCAACCTCAAGGTTCAATAAATAACCACTGACACCAACAAGCTATTAGTTGGATTATAAGTTGCCTCATACATGTGAGAATGAGAATACAAGTTTGAATAATGTGAAACACATTTTTTAGGAGAGGTCAAAACCCTTTGTGTGTTGAGCTTAAGAAATAATTAGTCTTAAGTCTAAAGTGGTTTGTGATACAAAATCTAATCTAACAAATGGCCAATGAAATATCAGATAATAACAATATCAAATTTTCACATATGAAATATAATTGACTAGACATGTTGCTTATATACAGTGAGCCTATTTGGATTGAGAATTTGGAGAGCATTTTGGGGCAAAAACGCTAAGTAGAAATATTAGTAGAGAAAAAGCCAAGTGAGAAGTGTTTAGGGTGGCTTTTAGTCCACTAGGCTTCTAGAAAAAAGCCCTATCTCTGGTGACATTCACGGGGTCCGAGTTTGGCCTACTAGAAAAGTTGCTTCTCTCGCATCTTGTCCTCCTCACACAAAGCTGAATCTCAAAGTTTTAGAGATTCCTCTGGTTGTCCTCTCAAAAGCGAAGCCTCGTGTCGTCCTCTCAAGCCCTTCCTCCTGTTGTCGTCTTGTCCTCTTAAGCCTAGAGATTCCTCATTGTCTGGTTCATCTCGTCATAGAAGTGCAAAGGAAAAAGCCACTAAGTTTTAGAGATTCCTCTGGTCGTCCTCTCAAATGCTTGTCTCTTGTGGTCTCGTCCTCTTAAGCACAAAGCTCTCCTCATCTCGTCTAAGTATGAATTGCAAAGCATTACTGGAAAAGTTTGGGCTTCATCTTTCTTCTACATTTATCTCATCTCGTCCCTTGCTTAGGAGCACAGAGCTCTCGTATCAAGCATTGAATTTGGAAATTAATTTCCCCATCTACAATTCGTACTCTCCATTCGTCTCACCTGCTCTTCTCTTCTTCAAATAGCAGGTCTCTTTTCTCCATCTACAAAAAAATAAAGCTCACCTTTCAATCATTGATTGTTCAATTTTTCCTCTTGACTCTCTCGCAAACGAAAGAAGCCGCACCCAACGCCCTTCGCTGCCTCGCTCGCTGCCATCATGAGTTCGTCAGCTTCTCCTCATCGCACTCAATCGATTAGCCCAAGAACATTCTTTAGGTTTGTGATTTGCTTCCTTCTAGTATTCTGATTTGCTTCCTCTATTCAATAACTATGGAATGAGAACTGGATTAGCCTTGGAATCCTGCTTTTATGCCTATTTTCTCTTTCTATATGATTGGACATGGTTATTGTTAGTATTTAGGTGTCCTAAAGACAATCTCTAAGGACATATGAACACCATTTCTATGTTGTAGTATTTCATTATTAATAAATGAGCACATTTTATCTTTATTATATTTATGTCTCACTTTTATTTTGAGGCAAATATATGTTTGAAGATAAAATTCCTAGGAATAAAACATATGTTATTCTTGAGGATCAATCATAGAGATCCTGATCTTGAGGACTCCAGTACACTGGATATTTATTCCTAAAATTTGTTCCTAGTCTTGAATCACCAAGAAAGGGCATGAATGAACTCAATAAGACTAGTATGACATCATCTACATGTATGAGATACAAGGTAAGGACCTCATGGAATACAGACATGGTGATGCCTTAGCTGATGTCGTGGGTGAATTTGTTGGAAAATAGATAGCACCGAACTTGTTAGTTCCCAGTGTGTTTTGATGATTACTAACAATTGTAAACAATATTGATAAGGTTTGACAAAGTTTAGAATAATTTAAACTTGTATTTTTCAATCTGTCAAAACCAAACTCGAGCCTGTTAGTGTTGAACTCGAGCCTGAATTTGACAGAGAGCACAAACTTGTCAAGTTGATTTCCAAACTCGAGACTGAACCTGAAGTTTAAAATTAAACTTTTGAAAAGTTCACATGAACTGGAGCCTACTAAGGTCAAACTCGAGTTCATTCTTTCCAGAGAGTTTTTGAACTTTGTAAACATGTTAAACCCTACACTTGCTTTCTTCAAACCTCAAGTTTGAAAGGATCCAAAGAAAGTTTTAAGAGCATGAACTCGAGCCTGTCATGGCAAACTCGAGTTCATCTCTGGCGGGATAAGTTTTCCAAACTTGTAGGTATTTTCAAAGCCTACACTGTTCCATTGAAAGAAAAGTTTCCAGTTTGAAAAGTTTTTCAAATACTCAAACTCGAGCCTAGCATTTTCAAACTCGAGCCTAGTTTTGGCCGAGAGCTTCCAAAGTTCTTCAAAACATTCGAACTCGAGCCTAAACAGTTTGAACTCGAGCCTAAAAGTTACCGAGAGCTTTCAAACTTTTCCAAAACATTTGAACTCGAGCCTAAACAGTTTGAACTCGAGCCTAAAAGTTACCGAGAGCAAAAACTTTTCAAAATGTTTTGAACTCGAGGGTTTGCTTTGCAAACCTCAGGTTTGTTCTTTCGAGCTAAAACCAAGTTTGCTCAAAATTGTTTCGAACTCGAGCCTGACATTAATGAACTCGAGTTCATTTCAACCCAAGAGCTTTTAGTTTTTTTTTTTCAATGACATGAGAACCTCAGGTTTAGAAGACAAACCTCAGGTTCACACATTTTGAACTCACATAATTTTGAACACTGAAGCAACGAACTCGAGCCTGTAAGAACTGAACTCGAGTTCGTGTCGCAGGTTCAGGAAATTTGAATTTGGGCATTTCAGAAATCAATGTTATTTGATCCCATCTTCTTTCAATATTATTCTCTGATATTCCCTGCTATGTTTAACGTATTTGTTAGTGGATTTCAGAGCATTAAAGAATGTTTGGTGAGAGGTTAGAGTATAAAGCAAAAAGCAACTCAGAGTATTTATTGCAAAGCACAAAAGTTACTCCTTCTACCCAAATCCTTCTGCACACGCTTACAAAGTATTTAAGGATGTTAGCTGAAACAAGAAAACTCCTCTCCAACGGATTAATTCGCAGAAAGTCAGCCTTGATGACTTGGCCAACTAGATTAGGAGAAAACAAGAGAGAGAAGACCCCAAAACCACTTCAGAACACTTGGGCAACTTCTCCAACGGTCTGATTCAAGCTACAACGGTCATTTAATGTTCTTTAGCTATAAATAGAGTTCATTAACATCTTCACAAGCTGATACATCAACTCAGAGCGAAAATTTACTAAGTTCATTTATTGTGTATTAGCTTTCACTTGTAAAGTATCATACTTGATACAAGCACATCAGTGTTTATCATATCTACTCTGTAAGAGAGTCAAACACTTGTAAATCATTCATTGTTTGAGATAACTACAAGTCAGGGGACTTGGTAGTTAGGGTGTATTGATTACAACTTGTAAGGGGAAGTGTGTTCTAGTGAGAGAACAACTCTTAGTACAGAGTGTGTAATCATTATTGTTGAGTAAGTGGATTGAAAATCCCAAGTGAGGCTTGGGGACTGGATGTAGGTCAGAGAAAGGACCGAACCAGTATAAATTGCTTGTGTCAAGCTTTTCTTCTTACCTCCTCTATTATGCTCTGTTTTGAGTGTTTAAATACAGAGCAAGCGTTGAAAATTTTAAAGATACCCAATTCACCCCCCTCTTGGGTATCAAGCTCCAACTTTCAGAACTGACCAGTCGAGAGACCCCAAAAAGATTTATTGTAGAGAGTATCATTGGATATGTAAAGTTTCTCATCATTTGGTAGTGTAGATCATCCTTGACTTAAGGATGTCATTGAACAATATATCCTAGGGTTATACTTTGATTATACAACTCTATCCGCCTGAAAATGGGGAGAACAATGTACTCTTAGGTGTAACTTGAATACGTGAGTATAGATGGACATGCTGAAAGGAATCATAGTCCCTACAAGGGATTAGTCATTCATAAGATCGATAGAGCTTGGGTAGCTTCTAATTAACTTGGGAGTCTGTGCACACGGCAAGTGATAATGAAGAGTCATGATTTGTTATAGAGTTAATATAAGAAAATTCCTATTTTTGTGAATTAGCTACATTAAATCAATTAAAAGAGATGATACTCTATCATTGCTCTCGACTAAATGTGAATAACGATGTGAGGGATGATGCATGCACAGTATCCAAATATGAAAGGTGGATCACTTGATCAACTCAATTAATTCTAAGGCATAGAGCATTGCTAGTGTCTTATGAGGTTATTAAATAAATTGGGCCCGTTAAGGGAGTTTTAATTGGTTTAAGTTTATTTATGTACTAATTGGGCATAATGGGTCACACACAAAGATTATTCCTGATTGCTTAAAATTAGCAAACTTGGGCTAATAATTATTATTTGGCTTTTTCAAGAGTAAATGTGTAATTGGGTTTGAGTGAGACTTCAAGCCCAATAAAAAGCAAAATGGCGTTACATATATGGTCCCGAGTGAGAAATCAGTTTCTCCACAAAAGGGGCCAAATGTGTTGGAAGACCCAACGGGGTCTTACGTCAAGTTGAATTTGAAATACGAATTTTGAATTTAAGTTTGAAATTTAAATTCAAAAGGTTAGGTTACAAAATTCCAGAAATTATCTATAGTACACACACACACACGCACACACACACACACATTGAATAATGATTGGATGAAGATAGGATAAATAATAAATGAGAATTGAATTAAAAATGATTTTGAATTTTATTTTGAAAGATGAATGTGATCTATTATTTTAAATTATTATTCAATTAATTAATTAAAATATAAATGTGATCCATCATCTTAAATGGTTAACTCAAACAATCAATCAAGAAATAAATGTGATCAATTATCTTAAATGATTGATTCAATCAATCAATCAAGATATAAATGTGATTCATCATCTTAAATTCAATCAATCAATTAAGATATGAATTTAATTCATTATGATTTGGATTTTCCAATTCAAGATTGGATTGGACCTTTCTTGTAAGCACTTAAATTAGGGTTAAACTCTTATAAAGTGTTGATTTTGGTGTGCCTCTCTCTTGCATGTTTTTCTGGGAGAAAAAGAAGAAGTTTTTCTACTCTCTAAATTTCGGTTTTTACCAAAGTTTAGAGAGAAAAGAGTGTCATCCACAAGGGCAAGGTTCCAATGATCTTGCTCCTCCTATCTTTAACCTAATTCCAAGAAACCACAATCTTCTTGAAAAGAGTAAAACCAAGGAAATTAGACCTCAACCTTGTCTTCGCCTAGCAAGCATTTAAGGAGTGGGAAGTTTCAAGAGAAGGAGTTCTCGTTGCAATCGGGGATAGCCGTGTGGATCAACGTTAGAGGATATCAACAACATTGAGATCTCCAAGTGATCTAAGGTAATCCTAATCTTCAATAGTCGTGCTATCAAGTTATCCTAATCCCCAACAGTTGTTTTAACGAGTAATCCTGAAGCTCATGAATATTATAAATTGTTATGAATTCTCATGATCACCGTAAAGTATTACAGATTAATAATTGATAACTAATTAACGTAATGAGTTAAGGTTAATAATTCATGAGGACTGTAAGGAGTTACGGGTTTCCACAACAATTAAACAAAATTTTTGTTTTCAACCTTATGAAACTTTACATGAAAGTCATGTAATAGGCCAAATTAACCAATAAGTGCTATTAGAGCCGGGTTCGTAACTGAAAACACATGGGGTAAAATTATTGGATTCGATTCAATGATAAATTAGAATTTGCAAAAATACATGCATGTGTTTTTCTAACCTTTTTATAGGTAAAAGAAAAGAGATGGTCATGGTGCCTTGAATGAAGGATTCAAATTATTATTTAAATTTTATTTATTTTGGTAAATGAAATTGTTTTGTCTCGATTTAAATTTTATTTTCATTTTCTTATTTTTGGTAAACGTGATTGTTGTTGTCCCAATTTAAATATTGCATAGAAAATTGTAATAGGAATAAGAATGTAAGATTTTAGATCGTGGACATGTACAAGAAGAATTTACCAAGAGATCATTCGACCTTGATGAAAGGATTGAGCAGATTTGAAGATTTGATAATCCAAGACATGGAGATGTTATGGATCAATAATTAGAAGGCATCATGATCATCCACAAAATACATGAATTGTTGTTGTTGTTGTTGTTATTATTATTATTATTATGCATAGAATTATTACAACTAGTATGCATGACACTAGTAAACACGATCACCACACGACTAACATATATGATAAATACAAGCCGTTTAAAATTAACCTATGTGATAGTTATTTTATATGTATATTTAATTTATGCATGTAAGATAAAATCAATTCTCGCTTAGAAATTAACTAAATGCTAGTTAATTTAGTAGTTAGTGATTGAAGATGATACCAAAATGAATCCTCACAAAAATTATCTAGTGTGTTTGTTTACCTCCTATCACTACTAGAAAATTCAAAAATTGCGACGGAATTTGCGAGGGAACATTTTTCCCTCGCAAATCCAGCAATTTTGCGAGGGAAACATAATTTCCCTTGCAAAATAACTTAATTTTGCGAGGGAAAATATATTTCCCTCGCAAAATTACTTCATTTTGCAAGGAAATTTTGTTCCGCCGCAAAAGTTGTGACTCTTAACCCTAGTTCGCGACTCTCTCCTTGTTACGCATCAGATCTGCTTCAAGTCCACCACTTTCTCTCCCTCGGTCCGCCAGATCCGTCCACCTCTTTCTCTCCCATGGTACGCCGTCATTCATACGCTTCTTCTCCCTCAGGCCACCTCGAGTCCCGATGACTGCGTGCTTATGCGGCCGTCCGACCCGTCAAATTCGTCATATGTGTTTAGGATTGAGCGAATCAAAGCTAACTCACGTGGTGCCAACATGAAGGTCCACGTCCAGTAGTATTACCGGCCAGAGGAGTCAATTGGCGGGGGAAGGCAATTCCACGATTCTAAGGAGGTTTTCCTTTCTGATCATTTTGATGTTCAGAGTGTCGATACGATAGAAGCCTAGTGTACGGCGGTTCACAGTTTTAGGATTCTTCTATCGCTTCGATTACAATTCCTCCACTGGTGCTTTCAATCCTGACAGAGTGGCTATGTATGCTGATTCATTCCTTTTCTATATGATTTTTATCGGGTATATATGGCTACAAGTTTTTATCTTTGTTTATCTTTTCTTTTTCTTTTTTCTTCTTCTTTGGATGACTTTCCTTCCTTAACTTCGGAATGGATTGCTGAAAAATCCTAAATTTCCTTACTTGTCTCTGTAACCCAAGTTTAGTTTCCAAACGACTTCGTGTTACTTATTGTTATTTTGTTTATTATTTTTGTGTACCCCCGTTTGGATTGCAAAGTGTAATGCAATGATTTTTCCTTGTGTCTGAATATGTTTATGCCATTGCTTATTTGGTTTTCTTCCAGCATAAGTTGTCCCTATGTGTGTACATATAAGTAATCACTTATAATGACATGATCTCGTTATAGTTTAACTGTTCAGTTATCTAAGTAGAACATAACACAGTGGAATAAGTATTTTGAAGTACTCAATCATATGTCAGTGAATTGTAAAACATATTGGTATGTTATAACCTAATCAAAGTTAATGTTTAACCTTGAGGTAATATATATATGTCATCGATCTGGCTCTTGATTTAAATAGAACTTTTGCAGCCACTTCACAATTGCCACAGCATGATAGTTTCCTACTGCAGTTAACAGGGAACAAAGTATGAACTTATTTCTGCAAGGCTTTCATATGTCCTGCACGTGGAAATTCTAGAAAGTCTTATATGTTTATATTATGCTACATATTAAATAATGCTCCTCCTATTTCTCCATTTTTTTCTCCCCTTTGAATTAGTTACATGCACGTATATAGTTGCGATGTGCACCATTCCCTTCAAATTTGAACTTTTATCATTTTCTATGAACTGTGAGAAAACATTGGCAATTGGACATAAAACAGGTTTTTGCAATTCAATATTTTCACAGCCTCATTTGTATACTGATTATTCTACTATACACGACTAATCTTGGGCAATGTCTTTGATATTAATTTTATTTAAATCTTAGTCCTCTTGTAGTCCCTCTAGTTCAGTTTTATAGCCTCATCTGTATACTTAGTAGGCTGTTTGCATGGCACAGGCTTTGCAGAGGAATGAAATGGCAGAAAAGTTCCAACAAATAAATGACCAAATTGAAGTAGAAATTCGTGTACTTCAATATGAAAAGTTTGAGATATCAGAGGAAGTTCGAGAACAAGTAATTTCATCAAACTTTGCCTGAAATTTGACTTTATCATAAACAATTTATTAGAAATCAAAGCCCTGGTTTTTTAGACTATCAATTATAGCTTGATTGATGCTTATTTAATCTGAAATCTGTCCTTTTCTTACCTTTTGTTGTTGTGCCTATGATTAGGAAAGAATGTCTACTCATTTATGCTGATTATAGTAATTGCCGATAATGCTCTCTCTGCCTCTATGTATTGTACTCTTCTCAGTAATAAGAAGAGAGTGAATTCATTCGTAGAATTTTCACAATTTAATTGTGATTCATACTAATCATATTTCACTAGTGTGCATTACAACTAAGACAATGATAAATTGATAATATTTGCCTAATAGAAATGGCTGTATTGATTCTTGGATTGTTATTTACCATTATTTTGACAATTGTCTTAACTGTTATAGATTGAATTAATTGTGGTGAGTATTATGATGTGAAAATATGATTGTGCCCAAAAGGCTTATATTATCTTTTCTTCTCTCACAGTTTGTTTAATTTTTTATACTCTTATTACTAACGAAAATAACAAGTCGTGATGGGAAGTCTTGGTGGAAGAAGTGCATAATGTGCAGTTTTAAGTTGGTGATTATTATCCTTATGTCCAATGTGTAGGGGACTAGAAAAACTCTTATTTTGCAGGAGATACCTAAGGATGAAGTGAAGAATTTTATGTCAAATCGGGATTGTTTGGCAGCATCTGATGTTGTTGCTTTTGTATATGATGGGTATGGTGTTGTTCTTCCACCATATGTTCATATCTTCTTACTGTTTAGGACACCTAAATAAGTTTTATTTTTTTGATGTTTTCTCCTATCAAGTCCAAGGTAGTTAAAACGTAGTTTTTACGTAAAAACGGAAGGATAATGAAAAATCGTAAAACGTAAAATCGTAAAACGTAACGGAGTTTTTACCTGCATATGTATATTAAAAAATTTAAGAAAAGTAAGGTACCTGTCATCACATACACATATATTGATCAATGCAATATCAATCAAAATGTCCAACATTCATTGATTAAACCATATTTTTTATATGATTTTACATGATTAAATTGAGATTTTTAATGCATTTTCTGGGACATTATTGTATGATTAAGTACTAAGTTGAGTTAGGAACATTTGTATTGAATTAAGTGTAATTAGGGGTAAAATGATCTTTATTTATTAATTACAGAAAAGGATCCAGATGTTTTTGAAATTTTAGTTCTGCCCCAAAATAGTTAAAAATTTTCACTTTAGTCCCTTTTCAGAACTTTTAAAACTTTCATTTAAGTCCCTTAGTAAAAACTGCGTTTTTTTGCAAAAAACGGCGTTTTTACGCTTTTACGTTGAATCTCTGAGTTTTTTCCGTTTTTGCTCCAGGAACGTTTTTTACAGCTCATAACACGTTTTGCCCTCCAAAAAACGCAAAATCAGCGTTTTTACGCTTTAAATCGCGTTTTTGACTACCATGATCAAGTCTCTATATCTCTTTGACGCATTGTTTGGATTATTATATTACTGGATTTCATTGGTTGAACTCTCCAAATTTTTTGCTGGTTGATAAAGGTTATTTCCCCCGATATTTTGCATTATAAGGTTAAATAGAAGAATTGCTGTCACAACACATTTTCCCAAGAGATTTTGAAATTAGATTTTTTTTAGGTGGTTAAAGGTGATGTGGATATTTGAGTTCGAAAAAATGCAGTTCTCTTCAACCTAATATTCTTTGATCCAGGTTTCATCCTGCTTTATGATTGTGGAGGAAGCCAAAGGGCTTGAACACTTCTTTTGTGAAAACTATTCTGGCAATGGTCATCAGAATGCATAAAATTCTCATACTTAAAGACACTCAAATACTAAGGTATTTCTTGATTGTCTATATTCCTACTTATCTCTAAATTCCTTTAGAATTTGCCTTATCATGCTTCTAGGGGTGATTACTTGATTACTTGATATTGAATATTTTCCAATATCATCTGTTGGTATGTTCATTTAAATGATCATGCACCTCTATAGTTTTGCTATATACAAATACTGATTTTCATGAAAAAGTGTTCATTTTTAATCATATATTCATATTCATGGTCAGCTTTGGGCCTCCTAAATACAATGCATATAATTGCATTTAGCCATGGATAGCACAATCCATCAGTTCACACCACAAAGCATTGTTGTATGTATCAATAGCATAATAGCATTCATGCTTTGCCTGGTAATGCAGGTGAATAGAAAACAAACATGAAGGCAATCCAAGTTGTCTTTCTGTTCGTGTGGCAAAAAACTGATATGGGAATGTTTGTTAAGTCCGTTTGATTTGGGTGATCATCATGTTTCCTTTGAAAGTTGAGGATGTTTGCTTGTGTGTAATTATGTATGTAAGTAGATTCTCTATCTCTTGTCTCTGTCTTTGCTCTTGGACTTTGTAAAGTATCTTGACTTGAGATCAAGTAGACAGCTTTTTTATTTGGAAAATATATGCTATCTTCATGATATACAAGTTTTTTTATTTTCTAATTTTTAATATTTTTTATGTAATTATTTTATTTTTTCTAATTTTTATTTTTTTAAAAAAATCAATCCAGATTTTGCGAGGGAAAAGTCTTTCCCTTGCAAAATGCTGAAATTTGCGAGGGAAGATTTTTCCCTCGCAAAATTCAAAATATTGCAAGGGAAAATTCTTCCCTCGTAAATCCTGGAATTTGCGAGGGAAAAAAACATTTTTGTGACGGAAAATTAGTTTGCAAGGGAGATTTTTGCGACAAAACTTTTTTCGCCGCAAATTCCACCACAAATCAGTTTTGCGACGGAAAATAGATTTTCTGCGAGGGAATTTTTCCGCCGCAAAAAACAGTTTTTTTTTTTTTGTAGTGTATCATCGATGGTGCTTAAACCTTTTGACATGGTACTGCTCTTTAGCTCATTTAAGACCTACTGTTTCGTCGGGTGGCGGTGCCATTCAAAGTGTATGACACTTAAAATGATGGTTTTGCTGGACTAGATGTATAGTCTGCAGGTTCAGCTAGGTCTATGCATTTAGGGTAAATTATCTAGCACGTTTATTTACCTTCCATCATCGGTGGTGCCTAAGAATCCTACGATATGATAGCTCTCTCTAGCTCAACTAGGACCTATTTATTTCGATGTGTATGACAGTGTCATTCGAAGTGTATGACACTTAGGATGATGGTTTGTGCTAAACTAAATGTATAGTCTGCAGGCTCAGCCGGGTCTATATATTCACTACAAGAAAAACACAAATTTGTGACGGAATTTTGCGAGGGAAAAAATTCTGTCGCAAATATCGGGACATTTGCGAGGGACATTAAATTCCCTCGCAAAAAGCAAATTTTTGCGAGGGAAATCATTATCCCTCGCAAATTGAAAGGAATTTTGCGAGGGATGAGACATTCCCTCGCAAAATGTTACATTTTGCGAGGGACTCGACATTCCCTCGCAAAATTTTAGGTATTTTGCGAGGGAATTTCCATTCCCTCGCAAAATTCCCCCATTGCGAAAATTTGGAGGGAAATTTCCCTCCATTTTTTTCCCCTATTTTGCGAGGGAACAAGAGTTCCCTCGCAAAATGGGGAATTTGCGAGGGAACATCTGGTCCTTCGCAAAATTGCGAAAAAAACGAGGGGAAATTTCCCCCCAATTTTTCGCTGTTTTGCGAGGGAAGAAAGATTCCCTCGCAAAATGGGCAAATTTTGCGAGGTAACCTTTGTTCCCTCGCAAAATTTGCCCATTTTGTGAGGGATTTTTTGATCCGTCGCAAACTTCAGGAAAAAAAAGCCCAGCATACTTCCCCCAATTTTGCGATGGAACTATAATTCTCTCGCAGAATGCCACATTTTGCGAGGGAAAGGTTTATCCCTCACAAAATGGTGGCTTTTTTGCGAGGGAACATAAATTCCCTCGCAAATGTCCTTACATTTTGCGAGGGAATATAAATTCCCTCGCAACATGTAATGATTTTTGCAAGGGAATTTATATTCCCTCACAAAAATCCTTTTTGGTTAAAAAAAAAAAGAAAGAAGGAGAAAGAAATAAAATAAGCGGAGCATCAGTTTTGTTTTGTCGATGGAGGCATGATTTCTTCGAGAGTGAGGAAGAGACCGAGTTACTCTTTCAGAACCCTAGCCTTGCGTGTTCTTCCCTTCGTCACCTCCGTCTGTGAACTGTCACCGTCGCTGGTCAAATTGTCACCGGCGTCTCTCCCTTCGGTCCGAGGTTCTGCTGTTGTTGTTATTCGATTTTCTTTGTTCTGTTTTGTTTTCTCTATGTCGCTGGTGGGTGATTTCGATGCTGTTCGAATTTAGGTTTGGAAAACCAGTTTATTCTCTGTTGGACGGTTATGGAAACGGGATAGTTTGAAGGCTGTTTTTGGTGGGAAGGTGTATTGGGAAGGAAGAGCTTCTAGGGTTGTTCTGTGCGAGCTCGTTGCTGATCTGCGGTCCGCAATTCTTGGGTTCTTTGTTCCTTCTTTGTCGTCAGTACAGGGTAAGGAGTTGAACTTGGGTATTCATGAATCCTTTGTTCCGTTAACTCATCTTTATCAAGCTTGGAGAGTGTGATTGTGGGTCAGATTCATGTTTATGTATTTGTGTGCGCTATCAGTAGGCTTGTTGAGCAATCAATGTCTTAAATGGAAGCTGCTTATTTTCGGTTGTGGCATGCGCTGTTTTCAGATGCTTATATATTTGCATAAGGTGTAAGGAGTCTCCGTTGCTTGTGGTGTTGTGATTGTTGTCGGTATGAATTAAAAGGGAGCTTTAGAAAATGATATTAGGGAGTTTATCAAGTCTTGATGAAGGTGTGTACATGATTAATTAGGATTGTGTGCTAGCTAAGGCAGGCGTAGATTGTATGTGAAACAGTGAATCTTGTTACTACCATATGAAGGACTTTCAAATAATGGTATTGGAAAGGAAAATTTGAGACTTTTTGTAATTTACATGTTGGGGGTTTTCTGTTGTAAAATACTCTTTTCGAGTTCATATCATCAAAGGAAAAGCATATCTATCTATCTCACCTTATGTGGACCAGGGCAAGCAAAGCATATCATTGGAGCCTAGTGGTCAATTTGAGCTTAGTGGTGCCCCGCTAGTAACTTTGCATCAGACTTTGCTAAAGTTAACACACCTTTATCAGGTCAGTTAAATAGTTGTACTTAGGTTTATACATGTTTGTGGGATGCTTCAAAGATGAAAAGTGGTCTGTCATTATATTAGATAAGGACCAAGTTGACTTGAAATTTGTTTTCAATCATTCTCTAACTTCAAGTCTGTTGGTTTGAAATTTGTTTCTGTGAATATTCCGACGAAATATATTTATATATTTACATGAAGAGAAAAATGGAATATACATTGATTTTTATAAATGTAAATTCACTGCCTCTATTTATGATCCTTTACGGAAATTTCTCTAGTCATCTCTCCATTTTAAACAGTTGTTGCTCATATGGAAGCTATAACATAGTGCTACTATACCCAATTTTAAAATACTAAAGAAGCTTCATCTCAACGATTCTGGTGAATGTATGTTTGGATGCAATCATGAACAAACTCTTAATCATCTCTTCAATACTTTAGAATCTAAAGAAGCTAATGATTGTTTGTGTTTGGATAAAAACAGAAAATCACTTACTTTAGAATCATTTTCCCCCCCTCCAAATCATAGTTTAAATACATTATAGTTTGCAAAGATTTTTGATTTACTATTTCTTAATGACAGCCAGCTGCAGGGTCTTAATCTGTCTGGAGTTATACCAAGTCAATTTGGTGATCTTACTCAATTGCAAGAACTGTAAGTGATGCTTTTTTTCTTGGAAAATTTTCACTTTTATTATCTGTTTATTTATATCTATAACCTTAGGTTAGTAGTTGAATTAGTTAGTATTACTGTGTTTGTTCCAAAAGTCTTTGTGTATGTCACAAATTTACTAGACTATTTAAATATTTTAGTCAAATTCAGTCTCTATTTTTCATTCAGGCTGCAGGAGGATTTGACAAGAAGGGGAGAGTCTTCGGGATGGGTGCCTCTGCCAGCGAACTGAAGTCTTCTATGAAGCGCTCATCAGGAAGTATTGGAAGTGTTGCTTCAGGTAGACGTGATACTTTTGCTACCAATCGCAAACCATTATTCCCTCGTCTATTTAAATGAAGTACAAAAAATAAACTGACTTCGTAATGTTGGTTTTGTAGATGATAAGAGGGTGAAGACGTTAGAAGCGAAGGTGAATGAGCAAGAAGCGTAGATGAAGGAGCAAGGAAAGATGATTTCAGAGTTGCGGGAACTTCTCCACTCCCTTTTGAAGGACAAGGGTATGGGGCCGCCTCCTGATGGTGATGGCGATACTGATGGTGATCCTGCCCAGACTGCTGCAGTTTAAACTTTTTTTTAGTTTATTTTGGTTGAAACATTATACTTTGTAATATTTTGTTATTTTTATGTAAACTTTGATGCTTGTTACAATATCTTTTCATCATATATAAGTCTTTTTAATTTCTAATTTTTAATATTTTTTATGAAATTAATTACATTTTAAAATAATTTTTTTAAAAAAATTAATTGGGAACTTTGCGAGGGAATCCAACTCCCTCGCAAAATTCAATCATTTTGCGAGGGATAATTTTCCCTCGCAAAATGCTGGATTTTGCGAGGGAATTGGATTCCCTCGCAAATATAAAAATTTTGTGAGGACCAAAGATCCCTCGCAAAATCCAACATTTTGCGAGGGAAAAATAAATCCCTCGCAAAATCCAACATTTTGCGAGGGAAAAATAAATCCCTCGCAAAATTTGAAATTTGCGAGGGATTAATTCCCTCGCAAAAATTTCAAATTTGTGAGGGATATTTTCCCTCACAAAATCTCGAGATTTTGCAAGGGCATTTATTCCCTCGCAAAATCCAAAATTTTGCGAGGGATTTATTTTTCCCTCGCAAATCTTGAAATTTGCGAGGAAAATTGGTTCCGCCACTAAATCTAAATTTTGCGACGGAAATATGTATTTTTGCGACGGAAAATTGGTTTGCGTGGGCGTTTTTTGCGACGGAAATTTGCTCTTTTGCGAGGGAAAAATTCCGCCACAAAAAACTGATTTTTTTTGTAGTGATTTAGGGTAAAGATGCAGGTTATATAGTGATGTGACAAGGTGTTATGGGTTTCAGCAACAATTAAATTTCTTTTTATTTTTAACCTCATGAAACTTTGCATGAAAGTCATGTACTGGGTAAAATTAACCAACAGTTATTGCGTGTTCTTCACGGAATCATGTATGGAATCTTGGTCTTTTTTTAAGTTTGAACTGATTTCATGCGAGTTTTTTTTTTTTTGCAAGTCTGAACTGTTATGATGCTTGTTGTTCTTTGTGGAATCGTGGCTGGAATGATGGTTTTTCTGAATAGTGATGGCAGTTTGATCTATTATGGGAGTTTGATATGATTTTATTTGTTTTTCTTATGGACCGAAAGATTAGGAAGATTTTGAGCATTACCATATGAAGAAAAGAAGACAGTTGTATTTTATTTGGGATAAATGCAAAATGAGACATTGAGCAATATTTATTGGGAAGAGATTGCCATAATCTTTTTTTTCCCCTCGTTATACTTTTTAGTGTAATACTAGTAATTGGTTTGGGTACAACAATACGCACCGAAATGAGGTGTATTTACGTGTGAATTCACTATATGGTGAGAATTATTTCCTAAATTGCTACATTTAAACTTGTTCACTATATGAATGATTAATAAAATCAATGGAACCAAGTGAGATTTCTTCTCAGTATTGTTTGTCATCCGTACAGTGGAAATTCATCCTAAATTGAATAACTTTAAAACTTCTTCACACTTTATTTAAACATGAAATAGTTTATCTTTTTTCATTTGAACAATGAAGGGCAATTTGATCCGTGCATTTTTTTAAAAAAAAAACTTTGAATAAGGGAGGGGCATCATGAACCTTCATAATAATTTAATATTTTTGTGGTCCTTAAAAATAATATATAATTTTTAAATTTGGTCTCTGTACATAATATTTTTTGGAAATAAAAATGCTATTGGTAGGTCAGTAAACAATGAAACGCAAAAAACGCCCCAGTAGTATGATCATATATCAATGCCTCGGCCCTCGGTATGATATTTTTTTATTATATCAATTCCCCAATATGATCCTATATCTCGAAGTTCCAGGAAGAATGTTTTTTTATTATTATTCATATTTATTATGTCAATGAAAATGATCTGTTTTTTGATAACTTATCGACATAGTAATATAAGAACGGATAAAAGTAAAGCAAGTTGGCTTTTTGACTAAAATAAGGAAAAAAAAAATTATCAGATTAAAGCAGATTAGAAACATTTTACTAAAGTAATACAGTTGGTGGTGTAAGGACAAGTCACGCCATTAGTGACGTGAGAGAAGCTGTCAGAAGTGTCAGTGGCGTGACATTTAATTTTTTTTTTTTTAATTGAATCAAACCCACAATTGTGGGTCCATGCCACCTAGTGGCGCGAACCTTGATCACGCCACCTAGGTGGCGTGAACCCTTCCTGCGCTACTAATGGCGTGAACATTAGTATAGTAAAAAGTTTTCATTGTGCATTAATCTGGTAAATTTTTTTTATTTTGTTCTTATTTTAGTCAAAAAGCCAAAGCAAGTTGGGATGTAAGTTGCGCAGATATTTTCATCAAACAATGTATTGGGCAAATTCTCTAGAAAGAACAACAAGGCTCATCATTAACACCTACCAGGTAGAAAAATATTTTGTCTGGATTTAATAAAAAATCAGCAAAATCCTTCGATAAAAATAAATAAAAGCTAGGTATGATAGGTTGAAGAATGAATAGAGGGCATGAGACAAACTATTTACAAAAGAGATTGGTATATCATATGACAGTTGAAACAATAAAGTGGTCGTAGAAGATGAATGGTGGGATAGGAAAATTAAGGTATAAGACTGTTAAGTTTGTATACATATATAGAGGAAGAGAAATTTAAGTATAAAAAAAAATATATAGAGGAAGAGGGATCTTGCAGTGGGCTATGGCACGGTGATTTTGGGAAGAATAAAGCCCTGTTTATTACACGAACCTTGACGGGAAAGGGAACTTAGAGACACTTCTCTCAAACAAAATAATAACAATAACAAGATATATATATATATATATATATATATATATATATATATATATATATATATCTCTAATCTCTTACTCCTCGAGGTTTTTTTTTTTTTTTTTTGTTTCGTCGCCATTCATCTTGTTTTTTATCCTTTCGTACAAGTCGTCATAAATTCTTATTTAACTAGCTAGCTGATGGGTCGATAGGTGTTGTGTCTCCATGCTCATCAATTCTCCAGAAATTCATCATCATCCTGGTTGGCATATATGCCTTTGTTTCCATTTTTTTCTTTCGCAGAAATATTAATGGAATTCTGCTTCACATCATGTTTCTTATCTGCAGAAATCTCTTAACTGAAAACTGGGTTTTTTTTTTTTTTTCTGTTTCTTATTTGTTTCCTTTGCCAATACAAATATTCTGATGAAGTGATGATGGTTATTACTTTTCAGTGTTGATCATTTTGTCTTTAGAACGACTTTCTTTTAAAGAAACAGCATCGCTTCTAGCTACATGTCATCATTGGCATTGCAACTGAGAAGTTAGAAGATATTGACTCCGATGGGAACTCCCATACGCAGGTGTGGAACTTTTAATTGCCAAATTCATGGCATAAGTTGCTCCCACACTACCCCCCGAAAAGAAAAATCAATAAAGAAACTGGCTTTCAACACATTGATCACAGTGGAAGTTTTCGAACGGCTACGGAGAGAATGAGATTCATTGTAGGAGTTTTTATTGGAGTTGTTTTTCTCTAGGTATATAAATTAAAATTATTTTTAATTAAATATAGTATTTATAATATCAAATTTTAAATGTACAAATACTCATTTATTAATTATTAATTAGAAAATTTAATAAATATTTTAAAAAAAAATTATAGAAATAAAAAATTTGACTTTCTAAAAATCATACCTACCTAGAGAAATAATAATTTTTTTAATTGAAATAAAATTATTAAATTAAAAAAATAATTGGTGTTGGCGTCTTTTTACCAAAATATATATGTATTTTTATACATTTAAAAGTCACGTCATCGTCTAATTAGTAAAAAAGAAAATTAAACTTAACGGTTAAAATCAAACAATATTTTTATACATAATTTGTAATCATATATACACTTTTACAAAAAAAAAAAAACTTAATATTAGGCGTTCTCCGAAATAAAACAAATATATATTTTCATACCTTAATCCTAAAAAATAAGTAACTTCTTCCTCCAGCCTAAACACCTCGGCCGAGTTTAAAAAGGGGGAATCTGATATTGCCTTCTCATCAAGAACTTGAATGACTCAATTATTCATGTGGAAGCATCCACCGTGAATGACTCAATTATTCATGTGGAAGAATCCACCGTATGGAGGGTTAGTTGGGGTCATCAAGTACTTGAATGACTCAATTATTCATGTGGAAGAATCCACCGTATGGTATGTAGGGTTAGTTGGGGACATAGTTATAATATAATGGGTCCTGGAAAGGACGGTTTCTTGAAAAGAAGATAGGGTTCACAAGAAGTATTATGGCCAAGGACGTGAAGCATTAATTGTTGGTCATGCACGTACCAGAGAGAACTACAAAATCAAGTTATACTCTAGTAAAGCACGCATTCCTACTAGACACTACTTTCAATTTTAATTATAGGATAAAATATCTAATATAAATTAGGCTACAAACTTTATCTTATAATTCAGATTAGAAGGAGTAAGAACTAGACCAATACAATTTTTAGGAAATTCATAATTATGTTGTAACCAACCTTAAAAGAGGTTATAGAACTTATGATCTTGACTATGGGCATGCCAACTTTATTCTCAAATATCTATCTGTATTTTATCATTAAGTGTCTATTTTGGTTAATAGTAGAAATTACTTTTTTAATGTGATTTATAATATATAAGATAAGTATATGAGAAAAATTTTATCTTAACTTACGTAAATATACGCCAACTCAAACTGATAATAAGATTTTTAAGTTTACTTACGTTTCAAAATATGGAAAAAAAAAAAAAAGGGACAACGAGATAACCATCTCTCTGTAAATTCAATGAATTATGAACTAGGAAAACATGAAAGAAGCCGGAGGGTAAGAGGAAGAATTGGTGAGAGACATGTAAATGGCAGCCTTGTGTGGATGGAAATGTAAGAAAAGAATAAGATTGCAGAAAATGGGACAGCAAGTAGCTCGCATCATGCATATGTGGTAGGATATAGCTGTACTTTGATAAGATTTAACAAAGCCACACAGGAGTTATATGTACGTACCCTATCGTCTATTACCACCACACACACACTTGTCTTCTTCATGAATTATAACTCCAAACCCACCACCAGGCCCCCCACCCCAGCTATCCCTCTCTTATGAAAATTCTTTTCATGGTCCTTTTTATTAAAATAATCCTAAAAGATATCTTAAGATTCTAAAAAGGGTTAAGGAGCGATTTTACCAATAAACTATTAACCTAGGAGCGTCCAGCACAATTAACTATTAAGTAGATCAAAAATACTAACAAACTTTTAAAAAAGGAGCGCCCAGCACAACACCGTTAGCAAAAAGTTAACCTCTGTTATCTAAGGTGCAGATTGGCCAATGAACTTTTACTCTAAGAGCGCCCAGCACAAAATTCTAAATTTTACTAATTTAAATAATTTTTTTCTTAATTGTTATTATTCAAAACTACTTGTATAGATATTTATGAACAAAAATTACTCATTCTTCAATTTTGTCAAAATTATAATTTGTTAAAATAAACAAAATTTTTAATTTAAAATATAATTATATGATTTAAATAAAACTCAAGGTGTTTTATATTTTATTATATATGTTAAAGAAAAAAATATGATTTATTTTTACTTTAGAAGAAATTTATGTGAGTTAAAAAATTCATTTAATGTTGATAAAATTTAAAAAATATATTATATCCGAAAAGAAATGAAATGAGTTTCATTTTTACTTTTATAAAAAGAGTTTAATGGATATTAATGTTGATACTTAATAATATAAATTCAACAACTTGATGATATATTTGTTAATTAAATGACCTATCGCTTATATGGATATGAGACTTTCATAGGCCAAATTGCTCTTTAACTTACTATTAAGTTATCCTTCCTCAAGCCTCTTAAGTTATCTTTTTTTTTTTAGCAAGTCTCATATTCATATAATCAATAGACCATTTAATTAACAAATATATCATCAAGTTGCCGAATTTATATTATTAAGTATCAACGTTGATATCCATTAAGCTCTTTTTATAAAAATAAAAATTAAACTCATTTTATTTCTTTCAAGATATAATAGATTTTTTAGATTTTTTAAATTTTATTAACATTGAATGAATTTTTTAACTCACATAAATTTCTTCTAAAATAAAAATAAATCATATATATTTTTTTGGTTTAACATATATAATAAACTATAAAACACCTTGATTTTTATTTAAATCATATAATTATATTTTTAATTAAAACTTTTGTTTCTTTTAGCAAATTATAATTTTGAGAAAATTAAAGAATGAGTAATTTATGTCCATAGATATCTATACAAGTAGTTTTGAATAATGACATTGAGAAAAAATTATTTAATTTAGTAAAATTTAGAATTTTGTGCTGGACGCTCCTGAAATAAAAGTTCTTTGGCTAATTTGTACCTTAGATAACGGAGGTTAACTTTTTGCTAACGGCGTTGTATTGGGCGCTCCATTTTAAAAATTTGTTGGTATTTTTGGCCCACATAATAGTTAATTGTGCTGGATACTCCTAAACCAATAGTTTGTTGGTAAAATCGCTCCTTAACCCTTCTAAAAATTCTAGAAAATGTCTAAGATTCTGAAAATTCTAGAAAAGGCTTTTTAAAATTTACAGAGTTGTTAACTAGGTTGATATAGTTGTTAGCTTGGTACTGATATAGTTGTTAACTGGGCTGATTTATTTGTTAAAAAAATTGTTGCTAACAACTAAATCAGCCCAGGTAACAACTATATCAGTACCCAACTAACAATTATATCAGCCCCGTTAACAACTCACGTTGGACTTTTTTTTGAGATTTTTAGAATCTTGGGGCCTTTTCTAGAATTTTCAGAATCTTGAAGCCTTTTTTAGGATCTTTTTAATAATATGGGCCTTGAAAAGGATTTTACCTATTTTCATTTTCATTTTCATTTTCTGCCACACCATCATAATTCCTACATCAAAATCTTTCATCCCGGCCAGCCCCGAGATTCCCATGGCCCCCCCCCCCCCCCCCCCTTTCTTTTTTTTCCATTTTTTTGTTTTTCTTCTTTTAAGTTAAATGCCACCACATCACTAATATCAATATATCATAACATAGGGCCCCATTAATC